>CM069447.1:42753590-43433687 GCA_035610835.1 Ophiura sarsii | reverse complement strand
TGGTTCATTGAGTTAAAAGTCGAGCACTTTCATGTTACTCGACTGTTATTGTGTGAATTCCCATTGTACAAACCAGTAAATGACATGGTTTACACAAAGTACTCTAGTTTTCTTATTTTTCATCGGATTGATCTCATATATTCAGGATATAATAATAATTAATTGGGCTTTACATTGAGACTAAATTGGTCATGGTCCAATGATTATAATAAGAATTACACCGTCATGAAACAGAGTCCTAATTTTTTTGAGACACCCTGTACTGGGAATATGGGGAGGTTTCAATCTGAATGTGCCAAAATCATCACTATTTCCGATTTTCCGCGCTCAAAAGTCAATGGAGCATCACTCTTCACTGTCGTTGTCAATGTACAGACGACAAAGTTGTGTTTTTGATGAAATAAATAATGGTGAATTTGGCACATTTTGAATGATACCTCTCCACAAATATCGTTGGAAGGAGAAATACTTCAGTTTTTCATTGAATAATACGAAATATGAATTAATCACGAACATTCAAAAATTGGCAATTGAAAACGAATGTCCGAACTATTTTGAGGAGTTTGGCAATAGAGGTCTTACGCCGGGTCGAGGGTCACACATTTGAAGAAAAGAGGGTATTTTAGTGATAATGAGTCTTGCTTCCAACTCATTTTTCTATCATGGTACCCTAGACTGGAATTCTTTACCCATTTACATAAGATCTATAACAAACAAGAGTTCCTTCAAATCCCATGTCAAAACCTATCTGTCCATAATACGTCGATGAACCAGGAATTGGCTGTATGTGTAACTTATTTCCTTTTTTGCCCATTTATTTTGTTTTTGTCTTCTGTTCTTTTCATCACCTTTTGCAGGCACCTTTTTCCTTTTGGGACCCCATTGGAAATAAGTTGGCATATTTAGCTAACTTTATGGGTTATCCTGGCTTATCGACTTGGTTGTCTGAATATATTTGTGATGTTATATGTTATTATTATGTGCTTGATTATTTTTGTATTGTTGATGTCGATTTTGCCGAATAACAAATAAATAAATAAATAGATTGAAAAGGGTCTTTCTGCATGATCTGTCATTGACACCTACTGTACGAAACCGTTGTAAAGTTTGGTTTGCCACTTCACATGTTGATTACCTGCTCCAATAATTACCATAAATTAAAAATGTGTTTGTCTGTTATTCGGTGAACAGCTCAGGAAGAATCTTTGGGTGATAGCCATCTTTGGGTGACAAATTCAAGAAAATAAGGGGCGCGGGGATGGGCATTTCTGAGAGAGTGAATAAGAAAAATCCGCATAGTCCCGTTCTTAATTTGTGTGTGATATAATCATGGTAATATCTACATTCAGGCCTACTCCGGTGATAATAATCATATATTCTGGTCATTCATGGATTGGGTTATTCCATTTAAAATACTTACCTAAATGTGCCTACAGGAAGTGTACATTTCAATAAATAGGATTAGGTTACCTACATCTACACTCCCTGTGTGGAAGATTAACAATATTCACGTGGCTACTGTTTTTACCATATACAAAACAGATTTTTCAGAAACCTTTCCCAACTTTCAAAGTCTATCTCATGAATTACTGAACCAAAACTAGGCATGTTTGTACTTATTTTAATGCATTTCTCATGGTTATTCCAAATATGGTGATGATATTCAATCATTTCGACATTTTTTTGTAATTTTAGAATGTCGTCTGCAGACGCCTACGGCGTGGAAATCTTCCATATGGGGGTGTATAAATTTCAAAAGGAATAGCCCGTTCCTGGTATATGAGGAGGAAGAATATCAATATGCGGGCCGTGCATGGTATAATGACCTTTTGTGCCTGGCCATGTTGGATCTCGAAAACTGCCAACTATGATCGATTTAGATCTAAGGAATTCGACTGCAAGGTCATAGACAGGTGTAGTGTTTGCTCTCATAATATAGGCTTATTCATAGCCTCATCATTAGGGTACAAGGACCGCTTAGTAGCGCTATAAATTCATGTAAATTGGTGCCCTAAAAACCGGCACCAAGTTTAAATATTTCGCCTTCCATCAAAGCTGGTGGCTATATGACATAATTCTCGTGTGCAACCAACCGGCTGCAACATAATGGAAACTCACCCATGCAGTTAGCAAGTAGTACCGCTCGTACACGCCCCCGAATTTTAAAATGATTGCCTGGTTGTACACGCGCACTGGGCAATCCTCTCGTAGTAATTGATAACAATAGGTTTACCAGACCGAATTAATAGCGCTCCAAATCGGCCCAATTTATGTCATGTGAATATGCGTGTCAGATATGCCCCAATCAAACGTCTGCTATTCATTAATAGTGCAGTACGCGGGCGCCGGGTAATTGAAAAACAACAGTATGCCCGACACGCGAACCTATTTGGCCCCCCTTTGGCATTTGCACGCGCAAGTGGTCAACATTACGCGCATTAATGACTTCCGCGTAGAGCGTGTTGTGTCAGAAAAACCGCACAAACACTTACTTGCGTGTTGCCATTTTGCGGTCAACCACTGTTGATTCGTTGATAAGTACGTTTTACTTGGCGGGCTGTTCCATTAAATCACGGGGAGGTCTACAAGGGGGTATCAAAAAGTTTTTGAAATCACCCAGAAGTGAAGGAGCTATATCGATGAAATCTTGTCAGTTAATCACTGGTCCTTAAAAACATTATGATGCAAAAATAGTCTCATAAGTATGTTTACTTTTATACAGGTGGCGCAAGATGCCAAGGCCATGTAAATCAATGACGTCTTCCAACGGTGTTGTGTACATGGTAAATTATAATGGCCCAACTACTGATTCTTGTGGGACGCCTTCCAGAAGAATATTAGGCTCAGATTTTTTTTTTAATTTTGTCATTTGTCACTAGTAGGTCTCAATTTATCTCTGTTAATTACAACATTTCTAAGCCTCATACTCCTCTGGAAGGCGTCCCACAAGGATCAGTTTTTGGACCATTATCGTTTGCCATGTGCACAGCACCGTTGGGAGACGTCATTGATTTACATGGCCTTGGCATCTAGCACCACCCGTATAAAAAGTAAACCTACTTATGAGACCATTTTTGCACCATAATGTTTTTAAGGACCAGTGATTACACTGACAAGATTTCATCGATATAGCTCCTTCACTTCTGGGTGATTTCAAACACTTTTTGATACCCCCTCGTACATGTACATATATGATTTTATTTAAAGACAATATTTGTGTGATGTTTTACAGCAAATTACCAGAAACCAGTTTTTCCAGAAACAGCTTCATCAGCCTTCATTATATTACGTGTATGAAACAATTGAAACATTAGCCTCTAATTATAAACATCGCAAATAAAGAACCAATCAAAACGTCTTCTGACGACTCATCGATCGAGTCGTATAATTCTGTGAAATTTAACAAGATGAAAAAAATAAGACAACAACGCTGTTTTTTAACACTAATACCCTATAGTGTGCCCCACTTTGCTCTTTTATTGTGTATAATGTGTATTGCTATATTGCACATCTTATAAATCACGTTCTTAACACTTTCCACGCGGCTATAAGTTTTACCATTATACAAAACAGATTTTTTTTGAGTAACCTTTCCCAACTTTCAGAAGTTCATCTCAAGGATTACTGAACCAATACTAGGCATGTTTGTACTTATTTTAATGCATTTCTCGTGGTAATTCCAAATATGGTGATGATATTCAATAATTTTGACATTTTTGAAACATTTTGTGAAATTTTGGAACTGTCGTCTGCAGACGGCTGCCGCGTTGAAAGTGTAAACAAATATACTTGCCAGTTAAAAGGTAATACTTGCATAATAAAGGAAACCAAGTCATGATCGGTGACAAATACAGGATATGAAACAAAATAACAAGGTTATAGTGATATATAGTTAGATAAAAACGAAACAACTATGGTATTATATACCTTTGTATACTGTGTCAGTTTGATAGAACATAACCCAAATGTCTTTAGGTCAAAACCGAAATTGTTGTGTTGGCGAACACAACTTATATAATAAAAAAATAAAACTTTGCAAAGGGATGTACTGGAAATTGTGTGAACAAAAGCGGTGCTCCTCAATCAACCGGAATTGTCAAAGTATGAACTTCAAAATTACAATAAATACGATGTAAAACTACAAAATATTCCTCCTACCGTATTTTATAACACCCTACCATTTCGCCAATACAACAATTGTTGCCATATTATGTTACATATTTCTTAATTATTTGCTTGTTTTTTGTAGATTTATATTCAGTCAAAGGGGCTTTTTGGTTGCTGTTGCGTTAAGATAAAATCTGATCAAATTGAGATCCACGACCGTGAGAATAAAACTTTCCCCGACCGTTTCGTCCTTTTAACAAGTTTAACGTACACTATAGGTTAAGAAAACATTACTGCCATTAACGTGTGACATATTCTTCCTAGTGCTTTACAATCCCATAATTTGCTTCTACTATACAGGGTGAGTAAAAACAAAAAGTGTACTCAACTTTCAGATTTTGTATCTCATTAGCTTACTGAAGAATTTTAGTTGGTTGAAATTGGTTGTGGTAAACATATTTTATTGTCATTTGCGTAAAAGTCAACATTTTATAAACCGAACAAGATTTGCGATATTTTCTCTTATAATGTCTATTGAAAACGGTCCACATTCTCGTCCAAAGCCAAATTTGTTGTTGTTGTTGCTAAATTTGTGTATAATGACATTGTTTTGCCGCTGTTTGAAAAAATAACTGAGAATGTTTCAATTATCTTTAGTAGTAGCTATTGGTTACCATTTGTGAATCCACTTGTGCATTAATATCAAGCATTATTGAGTAAAATATTCAATACTGTGTTCGGCTTCAAAATGCAGTAACTTTACCAAAGTAGTCATATCTGGTAAACGGTGCCATGAAATGTCATGATTCTTTTCGCTGATGATAGTGAATAAATACATCTATTGCCACATACATTGGTTGCCTTCATATTCTGATAATAAATATTTTTAATAATTATTTTACTTTGAGTACACTTTTTTTACTCACCCTGTATGTCTAATGTGAACTTAATTATCTATTCTGGCGAGAGAGTATATTTTTGTTAGGATTATTCCGGATTTATTTCCTATTTAGTCTCGGCACTATCATGATCTACATCACTCAAAGTCGAGGCCAATGAACCGCCTCGGGGAGGGGCACCCCGGGGGTTACTTTTGCCAAAATCGTACGTTGATGTGCCTGCCGGAAAATTTGACTTTCTCTATAAACCTATTTTCTGGCCAATTTCCACCCATCAATATACCAATTTTGTTAGAAAAGCACACAATTTTGCACAAATTGGGTGCTTTTTACAAAGAATTCCTCAAAATACACCAAATTTAGGCAAATTGGGCGCTTTGGTGAGTTTGGTCTATGATAGAAACACCCCATCGCTATACCAATTTTTGCGAAAAAGCAGGCACATGTACGTATACCATATCAATGTGAGATCCCCCCCCCCCCCCCCCCCCCCCGGAGGGGCACGCACCTTTAAAAGTTATGGGATGATAGGTCAGTGCTCAATACTAGGGTCAATGGATGAGAAGTATTATACCCAGGGGTCGCTTAATATAAGAGGGCAAAACAGGGTGGAATTGGATAGACTTCCTATATTTTGTGCACCTTTTTCATGACATTTCGGTGAGTGTGTTTTATTATAACACTTAGTGACAAATTATTTAAAATAGGGCCATTGTGTGAGGATATATCTAAGAAAGGGCGGGGTTATTTGGTTGGTCGATTAAAAAGGGGTCATTTAATTCAAGAAGGGGGTGTATCCGACTGTATTTGAGCTTTTTATTTGCTTTATTAATCCGTATTAAAAAAACCTGAGAACTACCGGCCGATTGGTTAAAAAGATGGATACATCATTTATTGCACCAATGAGAGACATTGTTAGAATAATTGTATCCCTGATAAAGATGGGAGTGAAACATTTTACAAGCTGCATTTTAATTGGATATTCAAATGAGTACATCTTGTAATAAACCAATCAGAACCACTGTAAGATAGAGTGGTAGACCCCAGGGTTAAAACGGAATACAGTAAATGTTACTCAACTCATGTACGAAAAAATGCCTGCGATGTGGTATACAAATTACGGTAAGGGTATGGTGTATAAGTCCCAAGTATGCAAATGAGAATAATGAGATTTATTCCGTTGTTGAGTACTGGGTAGATGTGTGGTAGAGCATGACATTGTATTCAGTGAGCTCATTTCATTTGCATACTTGGGACTACTACACCATACCGCTACCCAAATTACACATTAAGGCTGACGTTATCTCATTAATCCTCAATTGACATTGCTTCTCTACAGGGTACCACAATCAAAATGATCACCACCACACAATCGCAATGAGGCGGCTAACAATGAGGTGTCGAGATTTGAACCCGTAACTAGGATACGACGGTGAATTCCCTAATTGTGTGCATGTTTTTACCACTCACCGCCTACTTACGTCATAAAGATGTTCATCCGCCTAGTCACATGCAATATTATTCCATTTCAAATTCACCCCCCCCCCCCCCCCCCCACCCCCTATCATGCCTATGGAATACATAGGCAATGCAGTGTATATTTAAATGGGGTTACCCATACAGGAAACGCCATTTGAAATTCACACGTCCTGTGGGGACGATTAAGGTAATGTCTTCCATAGAGGGGGGGGGTAGATTTCAAATGGAATAGCCCAATCGGATTGGATCCTTTAAAGGTCCACTCTGGTCAGTTCACCCAGAGTGAACTAGCTTAGGGAGCACATCAAAACTCGTCCGCCCGGCAACCACCGGTTCCGTGCAGTTCCGTGAGGTTGCAGCCGGTTTCTATTGTTCTAAACAATGATATGCGGTCCAACCGGGCGGAACCGCCGGTTGCCGCGCGATCGAGTTTTGATTTGCTCCCTTACACCTCCTGTTCATTTGGTGACAGATGAAATAGAGTTAAGATGGAGAAATCTCAACCTTGAGATATTCCCAAAGAATCTGGCTGGTAAGAGTGGACCTAAAGGTTTAATGCGGTAGTAGTCTTTGTCAAAGACGCCTCTTGAGTGCCGAGCCAGGTGTATGTCTCTCTTATCTGCCTATTGTTTATATTTGGTTCAGTCAGGCCGGTGCCACTGGTTCAGTATTGCGTACTCTATGATCAATCCTTCACCCGGAAGTTACAGCGTAAACTGTCAATCATTCGTTGTGAATGAATATTCAGTTAGGCCTATGACTATTCATGATCTCACACGATGTGATCGTCGCGATCCGGCGTCACGCGTCATTCCCAACTGATCTGACTACAATATTCATAAAATGCAAATAACGCCACGCCCCTCCTCTTTCACTGCCAGACGAAGCCATCCACAATTTAAAATTCGTATTTTGTTCTACGCAAATTAATTTCAAATAACAAATTCTTACTCTAAATCACAATCAGCTTTTTTTTACCATTGATGTACTATTTTTGTGCCACAATCATGTTTTGAGCCGATAAAATCAACCACGTCTTAGGTCGTCTGATTCGCTACGACCATGATAGTGCGCCCCTACAAATCCTTCACCCGTGAATTTGGTTTCAGTCGGCGAAATTTTGTCGGAGGGGTGACCTCTCCCATTATATAAGCTCCCTGGCCGAGCGCCAAAGTAGTCTTTGTCACCGTAGTCTTTGTCAAAGACGCCTCGAGTGCCGAGCGAGCCGTTGATGATAGAGGGCGCTCACACTGTTTTACTGCCACAAAGCCTTGATGAAAGGCTAATGTGGTAGATGCTTAATAACTGGTCAAGTGAAAGATTGCACTCACAAAGTCATATCCAAACCACCAAGTCGGATTGACATACCAGGCTTCATTTACCCAGCTTTGGCACCAAATTGAAATCGAAATGCAGTACATTTCATAGCAGTATACATCAACGTCTAAATAAAATTTAAAACTTCCTATTAATAAAATATCGAATCAAGTACCGGCAAAGCATGTTCCATTCATACACACAGCTTTCCCCAGTAAAGATGGGGAAGGCTGTGATAGAGTATATGAAAACGATCCCTTAGTTATGTCTCCATCAACGGCGATTGATATGTGTGGCGGATGAACACGTTATTTAAGACAGTTCTATAGTGACACCTTAGGTAATCAGCATTATGAAAGGTTGAATAGGGGTCATCACAGGATTAGAATCGAAAAGAAAGTTTCGAGCTTTATTCAGATCCCATACCCTACGCTTGCAAGATTCACTGAGTTTTACAGCACTTCGGAACCCCCCCCCCCCCCCCCCCCCCCCCCCCCCCCCCCCCCCCCCTTATTGGGTCAGTGACTACACATTTGGTTGCGCCTATTTACCTTCCATCGTTTTATTACATACCTAAGTTACTGTCGTCTCTTGTATTTGCGTAATCACTGTAGTATTTCCTAGACGAGTGAAACGTTTTAAAAACAGAGGTTATCCATGTAGCCAGGTGGAACGGGCAACAAAGGAGATTCGCACCCGGCCTATTCTACATTCAATAGAGTTGGTGCATGACGTCCAGCTAGCTCATAGCATGACTTATGCTATAAAATACATATACATGTACATCTCATTAGGCTACAAGGCCCGCTTAGCAGCGCTATAAATTAGTGCCCTAAATACCGTCACCAAATTTAAATATTCGCCTTCCATCAAAGCTGGTTGCTTTATGACATAATTCTCGTGTGCAACCAACCGGCTGTATTTGCAGCGCCAATTGAGTAGTTTAAACGCATGAGCGTGGATGTAATTTGCAACATAATGGAAACTCACCGATGCAGTTAGCAAGTAGTACCGCTCGTACACGCCCCGAATTTAAATATATGCACTGGGCAATCCTCTCGTAGTAATTGATAACAATAGGTTTACCAGACCGAATTAATAGAGTTCCTAAGCGGGCAATTTATGTCATGTTGAAACAGATGTATCTTCTTTCAAAAAAGCTGAAACACCGTTTAGTATTCCCAACAAGATGGCTGTTAATCCCTTAATCCATTACATGGATAATCTCTATTAGCTTAAACATGTTTAAAGGACAAAATCGATGGGATAATACATTGCTTGAGGGTCTGCGACGTCGGAAACCGCGTTGTACCGAAATTTAGTTACATCATGGAATTAGCTTAAACAAAACCAACCAAAGGATTAACCCGGGATTAACCGGGATTGGCCCGTAATCATGGTGTATAGGAACAACTCTCTTTGTGGAATTGTGGAATGGATTTAGGTACAACTCGGCATCCGGTTCTCACATCTGACATCCCGAAACTATTATATTGACATCGTGATATTTGTGGTAGTGTGTACCAATTTTTGGTAAAGATGTATGAGTTGTTTCCCAAAAGTAGTACAATATAGATACTGATAATAATATAAATAATCACAAATGTTATGATAAGCTGGATTTCAATTTTGTCGAAATAGTCCATTATAAACGACTCGATGACTCCATTTACATGATTTAGAATTTAACGACACAGTGTAAAGTTATGGACTCACTATTGGACCCACTATTGGACTCAAATGGTCAATTTTAGCATCAATTTTGCATGTTACATGTACTGTTTGTTTTCGCAGCATTATAGCCTTGGCAGTTGTCTCTCATTGTTCTACGCTCGTATCCGTCAACTTATTGGAGTTATGTCAAAAGCTACCTGTCGATAAGCGACCAAGTATAAGATCCTGACGCCGTCGGGAACCAGCGTCCATTTTTGTCCGTATTCAGGGTGGTTTACATACATCTTTCGTGTGATATTAAAGGTCCGTACTCATTATAGTCCTCACGTGTGATCCACATATCATTGAAATTAGACAAGGAAGCCAGAATGGAACCACCAAGCCACACGGAATACTTCCGGTCGGTGGGCGCTATTATCTTGACGGTCATATGGGGCGCTCTACCCTGTAACTCTTTCTGCATTCTGTCAGCGGTGCCCGGGAACATGGTTGAGCCACCGGATAACACTACATTGCCATACATATGCCTGTATAAATCCGCGTCACATTTGTTGATACTCATGTACGCCATCTGGTGAATGCCGAGGTGCTCCATGCCGACTAAAGCCGGCTGGAAAAGAGCCTCGGTACAGCGGAATCGTTCATTACCAACCAATATCTCTTGACCGTCTGGAAGTGTATAGTTGCTGGCTTTTTTGCGCGGGTAAACCATCTCTTCATCAAAGTCCAGTGCGACGTAGCACGTACGCTCTTTCATCTCTCGCATGATCTGTTGCTCGGCTGTTGCAATAAGAAAGGAAAAATAGAAGAAAATTGAAGCAGTCATAAAATTGTACGTGAGGGGATTGCACACTAATAAATTGTGTTTATCCTTGGTGTAAGGCAGCACAGAATTAACCTAGCGCAAAATCCTCTATTAAAGGATTAAAGGATTATACAGCTTTATTCCATAATGGGGTCTTGACACTAGACTAACTTATGAATATCTAACACCAAGGATACAGGTTCCCTATACATTTACGTGTAAAAACGTGGGGCCTACAAATCGTTACATTTTACGTTTTCTTTTCCAGCGACTGTATTCTTTTAACTTTACATTTTTCTAATATTTATGATATTTTGTGATCTTTAAAGTACACATTCATATAGGGTGACTTTGAAAGGTTCAAGAAATAAGCCTGGCAACTGGGGTTGCGTTCTCGTTCATCATACAATATTTAAGAAGCGTTGACAGAACATTTAAAATCCCCTCAAAACGTTTGGACTTCGGTATCAGGACTTCGGTATTAAGTATCAGGATTCAGGATTCGATTCAAATTGTAATCATTTTTGGGTGCATTAAGTGCCTTTTCTGACTAACCACAAACCATGGCTACTGAAACCGCTCAACCAAAAACCATGCAATCCGATAACCGCAAAACCCGCGAACCG
Source organism: Ophiura sarsii (assembly GCA_035610835.1). Lineage (NCBI taxonomy): Eukaryota > Metazoa > Echinodermata > Ophiuroidea > Amphilepidida > Ophiuridae > Ophiura > Ophiura sarsii. The sequence continues at coordinate 43,422,780 of CM069447.1, read as the reverse complement.
CGAAACTCGAGAACGCTCTAGTGTTTGGGTGCATTAAGTGCCTTTTCTGACTAATGGGCTATTAATCGACAGGATTCGATGGCGAAAATACGACTCGACCCGACAAGTAGACCTACAAGTACTACAATTATTTACCGGTGTGGAAGCAGATTCTATTTCTTAATTGGACCTTTCCCGCCGTAAGAGGGGGTAAACATGGGATTGTTTACGGTAAGAGATACCGTAGGGATGCCGTAAAAGTGATCCGAAACTGAGGCCAACTTAACTCTTCACCTATCGCGGTATCGAACCATGTCCATAGGTTACTCTGTGTTCATCCCCCTCTCGCGGCAGAAAGTGTCCAATTGTTAGGACATCCATCTAACAGGAGATGTAATGCACATTTCCCTACAATTGAATAGGAGACATCAGATGAATCCATATCGATAACTAATTTGAGTACATGCGAAATTATGGTTCGTTTGGCATACGGGCTCATTGAGCGAGTTTCTTCCCTTGCTTCAAAAGTATGTTCCATTGTCCATTTTACTCCCTTGACGTATCGTATTTCATAATTGCTCGCATCCAGTCAATCCACTGGCATTCATACGTGCACGTAAATGCTGCGCGTCTATCAGTGACATAAGTATCTCGAGGCAGCGTAATGGACTTAACACTTTCCACGCGGCTATTACTTAGTTTCACCATATACAAAACAAATTTGTCAGAAACCTTTCCCAACTTTCAAAGTCCATCTCAATGATTACTGAACCAATACTAGACATATTTGTACTTATTTCAATGCATTTCTCATGGTGATTCCAAATATGGTAATGAAATTAAATAATTTTGACATTTTGTAAACATTTTGTGAAATGTTGGAATGTCGTCTGCAGCCGCCTGCCACGTGGAAAGTGTTCCACGCGGGTATTATTTTTACCATACACAAAAAAGTTTTTTAGAAACCTTTCACAATTTATAAAGTCTATCTCAATGATTACTGAACCAATACTAGGCATGTTTGTACTTATTTCAATGCATTTCCCATGGTGATTCCAAATATGGTAATGAAATTCAATAATGTTGACATTTTTGAAACATTTATGTCGTCTGCAGCCGCCTGCCACGTGGAAGGTGTTGAGCTCTTATTACAGCAGCCCTATTCCATCTCACCTGTAGTTGAGAACCAATAGCCTCTTTCAAGCAGAGTAGTCTTAAGGTACTCTGTCAGATCTCGTCCAGCCATATCCAATCTCTCAACGGCTTGCGGTAACGCGTAGCCTTCACAAACTGGTATCGTGTATGACACTCCATCCCCAGAATCGACAACCAAACCGGTGGTGCGCCCAGATGCGTATAAGGAGAGCACCCCCTGGATGCCGATGTACAGTGCACTTACGTCATATTTTTCAAACAGTACCTGTATGGTAAAACAATCGCCATGTTATTAGTGCATTTTATAAACGGCTCTTATGATTCAACTACTAACTTCTATTTTAGGGTGTCGTAAAATGATAAAGGTGACTGAGCTGGTAAGCCCCTCGTCGCCATTTATAAAGTGTCTTGTTGGTGTCTATCCTCAGTATCCGGATATTAGACTGGATCCTCATGTCTTCCCTATTTTACACACGGCCCCTGCGAGAGTGCTCAAATTTGGTCCGCCATTTTTAAAGATGGCGGCCAAATAGAGGGACGCGGGGGCCCAGGCTTATCCGGATACGGTATTCGCATCGTCTCCGTTTGGTATTTCTAGAGTCGTTTACGTTTCTAACTATAATTTGATTATTGTCTCCTTTTATTATGCGAGTTCCTCCAATCCTTTCCGCTGTGTGTACGCTTTTCTTAGATCTGTGCCTCTGACGTGTTTCATTCCTCTCTGATCCTGAAATAAACACGATTCGCTGAGGAAGGCAACAGAATGCAAGTCGAAATATACGGTCGGACAAATACTAATTGTTATGGGTTTGCATGAAAAGGGGGTTAAGAAATAGCGTTAAGTTGGAATTTAACAAATAGCGTTCTTGGAATTTGACATTTTACATTTGTAATATTAAAGTGGTGTGTGTTTCATATTTTCATCAATTATTAGGATCGTCAAAATCCTGTTAATCACTTATCGATTTCTGGTCATATCCGCCATATTGGAATGCTTCATAACATCAGTTAAACTCTATTTACTACCATTGCATTAATAGCATTACGTGACATCCTTATATTATCTACACTTGCAAGTTTTAAAAGTCTAAAGGCCAGTTTTTACACTTTTGTCATTTATCAATATGTGCCTAATCCTTATTTAAGGTAGGTGTTCCGATTTCTGGCCCGATTTTCAACTTGATGTTTTCTACACATACATGAAGGGTCATCCTTAAGATGATAGTCATATTCCAAAGTTTGAGTTGCATAACTCCAACGGTTCTTATTTTAAAAACACACGGTGACATGACATTTGCGCATTGAGTATTTTACAAACTAGCCGAGTGATTAACCAGAATTTTGGCCTATAACGTCTATTATGGAACATATCTTACAGAAATGATGAGAAAAATATGGGTTTTCTTTTGATATCAAAATATGTTGATGTGAAGACAAAAGTGATCGGAACACTGGAATATACGGGGTGAGTCAAAATATTCAGGTCCCGATTTCACCGATTTTTCATACTAGTTAATATGCAATAATTAATCAAATGTATTGATATGCAAAGTAAGAACGAATTGTTAGCCATAACCTACATTTTAAATCATTCAAATTGGTTATTCCACTAACGGGAGATATGTTCATTTTCCCAAATTCTGTGAAATTTAACCTGTTCCAACTTTCAAGGTAAACCTGTATGAATTCAAAAGTTTAACGCACGCGTTTTGATTACGTCAATCAATATCGTGTTGGTGGTATTCACAATGCCTACATTGGACATTTGGGGTATATTTCGAACACTTCGGATTTTTCGTTAATATGTTGTTATTATTGCCTGGAATCAGATTTTGTCTTGGAAATTTCACCAATTATGAGGGGGTATTTATACTCCTATAAACAATGAAGATAATTTGCCAATTATTGACAAAAAGTTTTTTTCCTGATTTTTTAAAAACGGGACCTGAATATATTTTTTTTTTTAAAGCCAAGTTTTACCTGTGTCATTTTTTCTCGGTGTCTCTTTGGGTTGCATGGTGCCTCAGTCATCAGTACGGCACGGTCTTTTGGGCTGGCCTGTAGTTCTGTTTCAAATGTGTAGTTCCAGATTGTCTCCATGTCGTCCCAATTAGTGATTATTCCGTGCTCCACTGGGTACTTCAGCGCCAGGACGCCTCTCTTCATCTGGGCCTCGTCGCCAATGTAGTGGGACCGGTTCTCCAGCCCCAAGCCGAACATTGTAATGCTCTATGGTGTGAAAAATGAATAGAGGACGTTTAAACAATATGAAAGGGATACTTCAGCGCCGGGACGCCTCTCTTGATCTGGGCCTCGTCGCCAATGTAGTGGGACCGCTTCTCCAGCCCCAAGCAGAACATTGTAATGCTCTATGTGATGTGAGAAATGAATAGCGGAAGTTTTAACAAATGAAAGGGATACTTCAGCGCCAGTCTGGGCCTCGTCGCCAATGAGATGTTCGGATTATGATTGTCTTTTCATGGAGAGAGAGAATTAAAGAAGAGGTACACTTTAGATTTACTGTTTTGTTCACACTCTTTACATGGGTATAGGGTTAAGTGCAACAATGGAAACTGCATCGTTTGTTATTCAAATGGCCACTGCTTCATAAATATTGCTGCTATTGTGACAAATGAGGTGTCAAAATGCGCGGGAGGAAATGCATGTTCTTTCCCACTTGTTGAATTTATTTAGGGTCCCAAGAATTAAACACAGGGCTTCGAAAAAAGTGGATACCTTCTTTTTGTGAGGTGTTTATTATAATGACTAACTGTCGTAACCATAAGGCACTTTTCTCGCTTTGTTGGTGTGCCTGCAAACTGGCGTATTAACACAATGCAAATGCAACACACAATTCAAAGTCCTAGTGAATAAATTTTCCCGACGTTTAACGCTCACCTTATGCCTCGGTCTACCGATAATCGATGGGAATACAGCTGTCGGTGCGTCGGCACCCGCCACTCCAGCTTTACACATTCCAGAGCCATTGTCGACAACCAATGCTGGCAGGTTATCGCCGTTGGCGGCGCTCATAGCGGACTAATGACTGACGATATGTTCCCTTATGGCACCTGGGAGGAAAATAGACAAAATAAAGGAACATAGGTGAGATATCGTTTTCTTTTATTTGAAGAATAATTTGCATCAAATAATTTGCATAGTCCAAATTCTATGGCTTATACCAATCATTCTGATTGAGTGTAAGTATTATATGCTATTATAACATACTCTAGCTGACAAGCCGAAAAGCCTGACAGCGCGTAAATCCATGGCTCATATAAATCGTACAGTGACTGATGAAAACTACCCAAAGACGTCGTCGTAGCCGGCGGTGGTGTGTTTTTTTCGTACATGATTTTAGTGAAATCAGTTGATTTGTTTTTAAAAAAAATAAAAATCATTAATTTTGCTTTATTCCGTATCAAAACGGAAATTCACTAAGATCATGTACGAACAAAAATTGCTGGCCGGCGTCCTCTGCGAGGTGATATTTGTTGAATAGCGCCATCAGACACAATTAGCACATGTGCTGTGCTAGTCTGCTGCGTTAGACCCTTAGAGGGCTCACTCACTGTGACTGCTCCCTCATCAGACTGCTTCCCATCCTCCACCCCGGAAAAGCGAAAAGGAGGAGCGGTTTTTGGCAAGGCATGCAAGGCGAAGTACCAGAGGGTGTTGTTCGATTGTGTGACAGTGAAATTGCACAAGGTCTATGAAGTCGACTAGTTCTGTGCAGAAACACGTAGACCATTATTTCCTACCATATCAGTCTCTCTTGTGATTCTGTACAATGTTCTTCGTCGTGTTTATTTATATTGTTTTGCTTTTTTTAATAATTAGCCTACAGGGTGTCCCAAAATGATTGACGGCGTGTTTGAATAAGAACAATATTAGAAAGATAAACACAATATTATAGTCCAAATATAATACTGCAACATTGGATGGCCCTTGAACATGTTAAGAGCAGATTGCCCAAATGATATACATAGGAGGTTTCACTTTATACACGCTGAAGGGCCAGATGGAGATACGAGGTTTTGACAGCCTGAACAGCGACTTTTTCTCTTGGAGCATCTTACCAATTTCTTTTAAACCTTATTCTGACACAATACAACTATAGCCTGCGGTATCAAAAACAAAACACAAATTTAGCCTGCCACAAATTAACGCGGCTCTTCAAATAAATACTCGGGTTGAAAATTAGTTTTATTCTTCAGGGTATGACAACAAAATAATCAAATCTTTTCCCGAATGAGGCATGCCCTGGAATGTTAATTCCGAAATACATTAAAATTACTCGTAACACACACGAGGATGGAATCGAATCTGAAATCTCCTATCTTTTGAAAAAAGTAGAACATTCATATTTTGATTGCATTTATCCAGAGTTCGGTGTAAAAATGCTGTATCTGCATTGCTGCCTTTTGTCAACTTTTACATTGTAACGCCGTGCCACGCGGATATTGGTTTTACCATTTTATACAAAACAGATTTTTCAGAAACCTTTTCCAACTTTCAAGGCCTAATCTCAAGGATTACTGAACCAATACTAGACATGTTTGTACTTATTTCGATGCAGTTATCATGATGATTCCAAATATGATGATGAAATTCAATAATTTTGATATTTTTGAAACATTTTGTGAAATTTTGGAACTGTCGTCTGCAGACGACTGCCGCGTGAAAAGCGTTAATGAAGGTTGAAAAGGGTAGGCCTATATACACACACATGTAGATTCTTAGGGTAGCGACTAATGGCTTTTTGAGAAAAGAATTGATCAACTGATATGAGTATGAAAACAAATTGACCTACTCAATTCTTTGTTTGAGGAAAATATGAAAGAAAACCTCACCGCCAAGAGCGTGTAAAAGTGCCTTTAAAAAGAAACATCGGGTAATATATTTTGACAACGGAAAGGCTTTTTAGTCAATCATCTCCTTTCGTGTTTAATCTCGTCGCCTTCAGTGCCTTTCAAAAACGTATAGATTAAAGACACATTTTGCCATTTGGTATATATATAATAAGACATTTTCTGTGAAACTGGGATTTGGTGTTTTTGTAATGCTATTCTATGAGATAAACGCTTAGGTTGCTGCGGTATACTCCCTAATATAGTATAGAGTATTTCTCCCTGTCAAATAGTATGCTCTGGTAAAGTTGCACATTGCAAACTCGTAGAAGGGAAAACCCCACCGTGGAATCGCTTTGCTTAATGACTTTGCACAAATCTAGCTGGATTTGTTATTATTGCGCAATACCAGGCCCGTAAGAAGGGGGGGCGATGGTGGCGATCGCCCCCCCCCCCCCCTTTGAAAATCTTCCCCGGAAAATTTGTACACAGATGAAAAAATTTCGCGCGCTACGCGCGCATTTCTCTTCCAAAAATGCAATATTCTTTGCTACAAGCTTGTTTAGAGCCAAAATGTACCTCTATCGTGCAAAAAATAGGTGCAAATTCGAAAACGCCCCCTCTTTGAAAAAAGTGTCTTACGGCCCTGAATACCTACAGCCTTCATAATCGTTTCTAGACCATATTCATCGAGCGGATCATCTCATACCCGTCCCAAATTATCAAATATCCAAAATGCCGCCTCGTATGAAGTCGACTTTAAGTGTGATAATAAAGTAGAATCGTACAAATAAAAACGATTGTATTTTATTATCGCGGACTAACGTATAAGTCCGGTAGTACGCCTTTAATATAATTCATTACTTCGAGTTTCGATTCGATTCCAGTGTAATTTAATGAGTTGAAAGCACCACTCGGCTACTCGACTGTCATATAAAGGGGTTTTTCTGACTTTTTGAAATTATGGAGAATTTTCAGATTTCTTCAAGAACAAAAATGTACGATATTTAACGACTTTGACGAGTGTTTTTAACAGAGATTGGCAATCTCTTAGTTCATTTTAGTGTTTTGAAAAAAAATTAAATACAAATCCAGACAAATGTCTTGAGTCAAATTCAATGAATGTACCTTTAAATTAGCCCAACTTATATGTCATCGCCTGCTCTACAGCAGCACCCAGCACAGAAACTATTAATCAAAGAGGCTCCAGGCATCTCAACAAATTCATAACTCGATTTTCACATTCAGATTGGCCTCGTTTGCTTTAGTACCACGGGGTGTATGAATACATTGGACCAATTTCCTGAATATTCGCCAAATCATCTGTACTTTTGACCTTTCACAGCTCTATACAATACAAAGTTTGATATGAATAACTATCTTGTTATGTATGGAGAGTGGTAGTTTTTTCCTTTCGGCGACGAAAACACCCTGTTTTACGAATTCGACCAATCATTTTTCTTTTTTGTTCAAATTTGATTTGATTTTTTAACATAGACCTATATTTTGAAGGGAAAAAATGAAAATTTCGAAAATTGTTGAAAATTCAACAAATCTTCCCCCAACCGTACCCGAGAGGTCCATAGTAACCGTGGAACAGGTTTTATTCTTGGCCTTATTTCATTAGCTTCGATGCGATTTAGTTTATTTTTATCAGAGTAGTGGATCACGCATTTAAATTTGGTATTCTCTAATAAACAAACAAACAAACAAATAAGTAAACAGAATAAACAAACAAACAAAAACAATAAACAAGTCAACAATGAAATCTACAAAATAGATCATTAAAGAACGAGCATGCACACCAGTAAAACAAACAATTAAATAAACAAACAAACAATTAAACAAGTAAAAACAGATATCTATATCGGAACTAAATAAAGTATTTTCCCCTCCGATTTCTTTTAAGGAAACAGATCGTTTTTATGAATATCTTACGACGTAACATTTCTCGGGGCAGAAATTGACCTGTCACTTTTCAATGGCTGTTGACGGGATTCCTGAATTTTGAATTTGCATGTCTGTATATAAGTTGATATGATTATAACATATTTCTTTTCTTTTAATTTCTTGAAACTTTTTTTAAAAAGCTAAAGAATCAGAATATATCGTCTTTACATATTTTACAACATTTCTCGGGGCAGAAATTGACCTTGTCATTTTTCAATGGCTGTTGATGGTATTCTTGAAGTAGTTGGATGCTTGAGGGAAACTTGGTCGTCTAGCGTTGCAGTATATAGTATATTTTACTACAAGCATGAAGCGCACGTATTAAACATGACGTTGACATATTGCAACAATGTATACAAAAATCAAACAAATGATTTCAATGTATGTAGATTAGTATTATAAAGTCCACCTGGATAGACAATAATTATAATAACGAGTGGTGTTTTATATTATTAAGACAAAGGCTTTCGCCGGACAAATCTTGGAAAAACACAACGACAGAATGTAAGTTCCCTCTTCACCCCCCCCCCTTCACCCCCCCCCCCTCTCTCTTCACACCCCCCCCCCCCCCCCCCCCCCCCCCCCTCTCCAATATCACAATGGAGACTGGCACACTGTCATGACCGGAGGTCTGTGTATAAAGAGTCATATCGGTTAAGTTGTGGGTCGTTTCACTAAATAACGTAATGTTATTATAGCAACCACTGAGATATTGATCACATTTTGTTAAATCCATTTGCAATTTCAATCGCTGCTATTTATCATCTCGTCGGTCCATATCAACGCATCTCATACACAATTCATATTCTCGCAAAATCTCGCATGACATTTATCCGACAGTAGTTAGTCACAATCACGATCAATTTTCCCCCTGTCTACTCCTGCCAAAACATTTCGGCACTTAAAAAGTTCAAATGCATTTCATTGCCAATGCAGGGGAAGGTTGTGTTTTCATCCGATTTCAAAGCATTATCGCTTTTTGCGCGAGGCATGATTTTATTAAACAAACTGATGCATTAAGGAAGAAGAAGACTCATAATAAACACACTGTCATTGATGCCAGGTGCAAAAGAGATCACAATTCCCTACTCAGAACTCTAATGCACCGCCCCTCTATATGCATGTAACACTTTCCACGCGACAGCGTCTGCAGACTATATACATTCCAAAAGTTCACAAAATATTTCAAGAATATCATAATTTTAAACCCATACACCCCCTATGGCAGACATGGTTTTAATCTTCCCCACAGGGAGTGTGAATTTCAAATTGGGTTACCGGCATGGGTGACTCCATTTGAAATCTACACTCCCTGTGTGGAAGATTCAAATCATATCCTCCATAGGGGGTGTGGATATCAAATGGAATAGCCAAATGGACAAGCGTTGAATGAAATGTGATGACGCTCTGGCCAAGCTTATTTTTGTCTTCAAGTTTTTAATACAAATGTTGATTTTATTTTTATTGATTTTTTATTTCATTTAAAAAAAGATGTTGGTGGAAATCCGTGCGATTCAGGCACAAGCGTATAATATTAAATATGTAGTCCATGAAACCGGTTCAAAAGGTATACGAAATTGCCGAGTTTACTATAATACTTTTAAGAAAAGTGAACTCTTTAGTTTACATAATCCAGACTAGTCACGTTTTCCATTTCCATATATCCCTCGCCTCAGTGGCCCAGAAGCAAACACATTAATGTGAAATGAGGAGAAATGGATCTGCTCCAGCCTCAAAGAATATTCCATTCTGCCTTAACACTTTCCACGCGGAAAAGTGCAGGCGATACTTCCAAAATTTCACAAAATGTTTCAAAATGTCAAACATTTTGAATTTCATCCCCATATTTGAAATCACCATAAGAAATGCATATAGTAAGTACAAATATGCCTAGTAATTCTTGAGATAAGCTTTTGATAATTGGGAAATATTACTGAAAGATCTGTTTTGTATAATGGTAAAACTAGTACTAATAGCTGCATGGAAAATTTTAAGCATGTTGATTAAAATTGAAACAAAATGATAATGATAAAATATACACTCTTAAAATATGTTACTCTAGTTAGGGTAAAATCTTACTCTTTGGAATGGTAAAAAGGGAACAACGCTTCTAGTTGAGTAAAGTTTACTCAACTTGATTGAGTAACACGTTTACTCCGATATTGTGCAAAATTTTACTCCACAGCTGAGCAAAATCTTTACTCAACCCTTGTTGAGTAAAACTTACTCTTCTTTACTCAACTAGAAGCGTTGTTCCCTTTTGTACTCAACCGCGGGGTAAAACTTACTCTATTCATGGCGAGTAAAAATTTACTCGGATATTGAGTAAAATTGTACTCAATAACAGAGTAAAATCTTTACTCAACCACTTACTCAACCAGTGTTGAGTAAAGTTTACCCCACGTACAGGGTTCGTTTTTACTCAACCAGGTGGTTAAACTTAATTATGATATAGCAGCCTGTATTGAGTAAAACATACTCAACATGGGAAAGAAACATTAAAATCAAGGGCCCTTTGTCTCTTCACAACCTGAAAGTTGAAACACGATATGCATTAATACACATTCACAGGCAGTACTAAAAACATAAACAGGGTTCTATGGTTATTTAAAACAGAACAAAGGCTAACAAATGAATACATAACAAAGTAACCTTGCATTCAGCGATATCCTATTCTACCGTGTGACGACTGGTCAAGCTAAAGGCCCTGTTGTGTTGTACGCGGTTTGCTATGGAGCAACGAACATTGCGTGATAGCCAGTGAAATATAGATCACGCACTGTCCGTTACACCGTTGCTCACCGCTACATCTGGTTTTTCAGATTCCTAGCGTTATACTCGCTGTCCGACAGCAATTTCTGGTTCTTAACCACTGCCAATGCCATATTATGATCCTGGAAGCACTCATAATCAGCTTGATGAGGTCTTTCATCCCCCACAACCATGACAACGTTAACAACTTCTGCCGTTCCATCATCAGCCATCTTGCTTTTGCCGGGCTTTTATTCACGTGACTTGGGCAAGGTTTTACTCCTTTTACGCATAAAGTTTGCTCATATAGCAGGTCAGTGTCTGCCAAATGTATGTCAAAGATCAAAAGTTGAGTAAATTTTACTCGGCCGCCGCGATTTTTTGTAATTCACCTTTTATTTTTAACCCATCCAGTACATGACAGTTTTAATCAACCGTTAAGTATAAGTTTTACTCCTTCGAGGGTAAAAAGGTACTCAACTTTCTACTCAACTATTTTTACACGGCAACTTCTTACTCCTTATATTTGCAGTGTAGCTATATAATATTCAATTCAATAAGCCTTAGCAAATGTGTACAAGCCTCAATCCCCCTAATTTCCTCAAAACCACTGCACCTTTTCTGTAAATCTAACCCATAATTCTAATTATAAAATGTATTTTGAAGAACTCATTTATCTAAACATCACCGCCCTTGAACACTGCAATTGCCCAGATAGCCATCTTGCTACATTTTCCCACTTTTAGCCTCGGTGCTGTCTTCAGTAGATAGCAGAAACAAGAAGAGCAGCTGGTCAATCTGACCTCCAGATGGCCTGAAAGTTAGTTGTAAAAGGTCAAGATATCAACCATGTAATCAGGATAGGACAACCACATCATGGCAGGATATTGGAGATGGTCAAGATAAAACGCAGTGTGATAATATTATAGTGTAGGGGTCAGCGGTAGGGAAGGTTTATATTTAAAATGTGTGGACGGACGCAAACAAATTTGTTTATGTTAATAATTAATAATAATAATAACAGGCAGCTAATTTCAGTTTATCAGTTTGAAAAACTATTTGATAGGCCTAAGTGGGGAACTTTATTCCGAGAACTAATTTTGCTCATCTACAGGAGCCTTATCTATAGTTTATTTCAATTCCACGAGACAGTGTCGTCAACGCGCGTCATCTACCGATTGCAGTATCCCGTGCGCCTATTCGAGGCGCTGGCGTATACACACACACACCACGAAAGGCGGGAGATACACACGCGTGCGTAAATGCTGCGGGTTGCAAAGTTACGTTACTGTCGAGAGGAAGGGAAATAAAGTATACAAAAAATGATAGACGAATGCTGATTTGAGTCCTACTCTATTAAAATCTCTTAATAATATCTTACGTGAAATATGAAGCTATCCGCATATTGCCTGGCTAGAGGCATACATCTTTTACATACATACACATCAGCAGAGGCCTGAAGTCAAGCTGTGAACGAGTCATGAATGTCTTTGAAACTCTATCCCTGTCTTTGAAACTCTATCCCAATTCGTTGTCAATTGCCCGTCTTTAAATGTTCATGTTAGCCATGTCATTCATGTTACATTTTTACGGGGCATCATTTACACGTTATCCTACATGTATGGCTAAACCTATATCTTCTACAGAGTGTGTCATAAAAAAGTGCCCAGGGAAGGACATAAATTACTAAAATTACATCCCATGTTTTTAGTTTTGCAAAACAAACGGACTCATGATTAACCCTATTATATCAAACACTTCTTCTCATTTAATTTGACTGTCTAATTGCCAAGGTATAATCATTTCAGTAATAATGGTAATTATAGTGCGATTTCCACATGTAGAATAAGACTTTCAACTGAAAAAAACTGCAATTGAGATTCTACTGATAAATTATATAATTCTTTCAGGTTAACACTTTCCACGCGGCAGGCATCTGCAGACGACATTCCAAAATTTCACAAAATGTTTAAAAAATGCCAAAATTATTGAATATCATTACCATATTTGGAATCACCATAAGAAATGCGTGGAAATAAGTACAAGCGTGCCTATGTACTGGTTCAGTAATCCTTGAGATAGACTTTGAAAGTTGGGAAAGGTTTCTGAAAAGTCTGTTTTGTATATATGGTAAAACTAATAATAGCCGCGTGTGCAGCCAACCATAATGGGCCGTATTCTCGTACGTAGTTAAACACGGTTTTAAGCTAAACACGCGTCTAACTTTGACTTTAGACACAGCGTTTAACTAAACGCAATTCTCGTACATTTGTTTTACTTAAACACGCGTCTAACTCGCCGAAATGTGTCTAACTTTAAACATGGGTTCGGGGTAGTTTAATGCGTGTTTAACTAAACTCGCGCACCAACTGTATGCCTTGAATGATCACTCATCCGTGCCCGGTGCAAGCTGACGTGCGGATCGCGTAGTCTTTAAAAGTGCCGTGTATTTAAGGCATTCGGTCGATATTTATTGTACTCCATTAGGGCCACAATGAATTAAATACCTGTATACAATCAACGCGGGACCACTCTGGGAACGAGAATTGCAGAGTTTAAAATCGTGTTTTGTTAAACACGTCGTTTGAAGGATAAACTCACGTTTAAGTTAGATACGCGTTTAGTTAAACATGGTTTTAAGCTAAAACCGCGTTTAGTACGAGAATACGGCCAAAATATGTCTTCAACTGCTGCCAATCGTTCGCTTGCTCTTAGAATAATTTCTAGACCCATGATAGCGAGAACCAGTAAACCTATTTGCAACAATAACATTATACCGGATTATGTTGTTATCGTATTTTCATCTTCAAATGCATTTTGCACATGACGACTTTTATGATCTAATAGCCATTGGCTATAAGTAAAAGGGACAATCATCAAGACGAAATGTATAAACATTCATGAGGATTATGCCCTTAACAAATTATTGGCTGTACATCAATAATATTTGGAATTTAAGAATACTGTTCTATAATTAATACCTATAATAACACCCCTAATTTGGAATTATATTATAACATTATGGAAAAGAACTCTCTCCTCGCTTTCAAGTCTAAGCAGATTTTAAAAAACATTAAAAATGTAAAAAGGTGAATCCAACGGACGCAGGACCAAACACACCAAGGATCAGAAAACTGATTATTTGTCTTAGTACTTTTCACAGTTTTATCGCTTCATTTTGCCTTGTCATTGCCTGTTTCCCACACCTAGTTGGTATATGTTGCTTTTATTCTTTGCATTAAATTAAGTAATAAAAGGGAAAATATCCAATTTAGATCTCCTTAATCCTTATTTTATTTTATTTTCTCACGGTATTTTGACATATTTGATTTTGTCCACGTTATATACTCCCATCACTAAACCCACCGGTGTAAACTTAGGGTGTAATTGATAAGTTTGAAGGTTTTGCTGATGTGTCGGTAGCCGTGAAATACATCCTTGACATTTCAAACTGCTATAAAACTGTTTTCACGCCTTAAACCCAAGTGTCATACACGGACCAACATCCCAGACGTATAACAATTTACTTCAATTTCATCACGAATTTCATCTCAGTGCGCTACACATACAAGCGGATGGCGTTATAGCGATGCTTCTATCTCCTCCCAGGGCTAAACGCGAGCAATAAAAGTTGACAAAGACGTATGTTTTATGATGTGATATTACATGCTGACGATACTACGTAATGTAATACAGTCTTATCACATACGATATGACGTGTTGTAGGGGTACGTGAGGGAGGGACATGGCCATAGTATAGGCGACACTTGTGTGTCTCAAAAAAACTGTCATAGAAGTATGGCTTTGGAAACCTGTTCTATTGGCCTGATCGATCCTTTATTTTCAATTCTTATATAGTGGGTGTGGTTTGAGATGTCAGCAGACAATTTGATTGGTTTTTGGCCGTTTTTCAGCCGACACGCCCATACATTATGAGACAATGGTGTATAGTTTGGGGCGGGGTTTAATTCATTCGAAAAATAATACCTTCAGCGCGTATGATCAACGCGTCATCGCGTTAGTGTGCCCTACACAAAGTCGCCGCCGTATGCGTTGTGGGTATAACGCAACGATGACAGGTGCGTGTGTGCTAAAGAACGCGATTAATTTGAAGCAGGATGTTGGAAAACAGCTCGCTGGATCTAACAAACTGCGTTATTTTATGACACCATATTTGTGTCGTCGTGTATGGCCGCCTGCGGCGACCATACACGACTCCAAATATGGTACAGCTTATACATTATAAGACCATCGTCTATAGCAAAACAGCTAAGAACTATGTTTTATTCTCTAATTATGATTTTTTTTAGGTCCCAAATGTTGAAAGTTTCGAAATTTGTAAAACAATGGTTTTAAAACGTCGTGTTTTTTTACAATTAAGAATTTTGAAAATATTCTGAAAAATTACGAAATGTTGTGAACAGTTTTTAAAATGTTTCAAAGTATTGGAACATTTTCGAGATTTGCTTTTTTGAACACCCCGACAAAAAGCCCGTAAAACGGAATTTTCTCATCACAAAAGTCATGACAGTATCGAGGGATATTTGATACTTTCCACGCGGCTATATTAGTTTTATCATATACCAAACAAGATTTTTCAGAAACCTTTCCCAAATTTCAAAGTTTATATCAAGGATTACTGAACCAATACTAAGCATGTTTACCCTTTTTGCAATCCATTTTTCATGGTGATTCCGAATATGGAGATGAAATTCAATAATGTTGACATTTTTGAAACATTTTGTAAAATGTTGGAACTGTCGTCTGCAGACGATTGCCGCGTGGAAAGTATTATAAGGTTTGAGGCCTAAATATTCTATCCGATGCTGCGTCAAAGCTATTTTCACACCTTAAACTGGTGTCACACAAGGGCCAACATTACCCGCCCACTCGTCTGTAACAGCCTCGTCCCAGACGTATAACAATTTACTTCAATTTCATCACGAATTTCATCTCGCAGCGCTACCCATTCACACAACAATCAGATAGCATCTACCGAGGCATCTATCTCCTCCCCCGGGCTAAACACGAGCAACAAAACTTGACAAAGACGCATGTTGTATTATGTGATATAACATGCATACATACTATGAAATTGTATAGTCTTATCACACGGGGTGACGTTCGATGGGGTTATTCGTTGGGGACATGGCCAGCAGAGTTGGCGACAGTTATGTGTCTCAAAGGAAGGCAAATAAAATGTTCTTTTAAATTCACAAAAATACAAAGAATGTATACCGTATATGAGCAGAGTCTATTTGTTCCGATTAGATGCTATCTACTGAAGATAGCAATGTAATTCTACGATGATTGCGAAACGAAGCAAACACTGTTCTCTGACCCGACTGGACTGTATTAAGAGTTTTTAGTAGATCTTTTTTTCTTTCTTTTTTCGAGAAAAAAAATAATCGAATTTTAACATTTTTATGAACAATTATGAAGACAAAAAATAAAAATGTTACTGTAATTTTTTTAAATTGATTATTAAATAATTGGGTTTTTTTAAACATTTTTGTTGTTGCAATTTTGACAGTATGATTGGAATGAAAAGTAATAACCTCAGTCACTACGGTCACACAAGTAAATTGACAGTTGATAATCAAGTATGTTATAGAAAAGTATGGTTAGAAATTAATACAATACTCTCTGACGTAACAGAAAAAAAGGAAAAGTGTCTGTGACAGATATTCTTTTTGGTTATATTTTAAGGGTAACAAGAAATGTATTAATGTAAGCAATACGATTATTTCTGTGACCAAAATGTGCATTAGCAAGTTTAAATACGGAAAGCATCCAAATGTTGTTGCGTTATTATTGCATGAGCTCATAGTTAGACGACTGACATAAATGTTGGAATTAAGTAGTTTGTAGTCATATTACTATACAATTTGAAAACATGATAACTTATTATTCAACATTAGCATGAATACGTCTCGTATGGCATTTCTCAAGTAAAGATATACATTGTAATCAGTTTTAAGATAGATCAAGTAAGTAAGTGTTTATAATGATGAATAGAAATTATGCTATATGTAAATGTAAAAGATTGAATGTATGTATGATGTAATATTGATAAGTGGCGATAAATAAATAAAAAAGATTAAAAAAAAAAAGTATGTTTTACACATGCTGACGTTGATATTCATATAGCATTATCTACAATGCTGTAGGGTTATCAGTTGAGGGACATGTCTCGAAAGGCAAAGCAAGGTAACTTAAAGTCATATATTAAAGTATGTATATACTGAGCAGTCAATGTGTTTATATCCGAGCTAAACGGTTGCTGCTATCTACTGAAGATAGCAATCAATCTACAATAACGTCTTGTTGTGTGTTCTTCTAATACTATTTGTTATGTCGGCATAAACTAATATTTTAATAAATAATAATAAATGTAATTAACTACAACAAATTGATGACATTTCGATCGGTTGTCAATATATAATATATTCAATAACCTAAATGAATATCGATTTATGTATTTTAAAGATAGGCCCTACAGCTCTATATGCATATGATATTGTACCCTTCTGGTTGCTATCTTCTGAAGATATAATGAGATATGCGGGTACACGAGGAATATGTCGTTGTTTATTGAATCAGTCGGCATGGTTATTTCACAAATATCTGACAAAATACAATAATGCCATGACGCTTTCTTGTCTCCGTTACCTAAATTATTCACTCACTCGTTCCCGTGGTAAATCCTGCCAACACCCCTATATTGCTATATATGAACGCGGTATGAATGAATGACACAATGAGATCAATTACATACATTGCATTTTGTTATTTCCATTTAAGGTAAAACAAATGTGTCAAGACCCTCAATCAGCTTGTCGATTTCATTATCAAACCATCTTGAAGATGCGACAACACAGTAGACCGTTTGCACCTTGTTTGACTAATTCAAAAGTTGACAATTTTCACGCGTTTATTTTGTACAAGAAACTGTCATCTGCTAATTTTTAAACAATTTCGAGTATTGCTCAAATTCGCCATTTTAAAGAATCTCTATAAAATATCTACTCACTTTTTGATTAAGTAATCGTTAGCGCGTTGTTTGTATATTTTTATTCAACGACCTGACGCAGACATTTATTTGGCGCGAAAAATTGCGTCCACTTTTAGTAATAAAATAACAGTTGAATGCAGCTTTTTCCCGCTGGCTGAGTGTTCAATGTGAAGACTGATGGGCGAGATTACCTGCAGTAGTGATGACGGAGGATAGACTAAACCTTTGAATGCTAACAAATATTAATTTGTATCGCCTTTATCGTAACAGAAAATGTGATGTCTATAATTATCATTGAATACATATATTTTTTTGGAGAAGTTTTAATTGATCTATAGTCATCGCATGCAGATAAAGCACCATTAGCTTACACAATAGTGGAAAGAGTGAAAGATGTGAATAGGGTCGTGGAAACCGGGGCTAGTTGTTGCAGGGGTCTATAAGTTGTTACATGTGTTAGTACTCCCCTCCGACTAGAAAAGACCTTGTAAGGGTGACCTTTATCCCTATCAAATAAAATGGAGCCTTTGCTGCTGCCGATGTATGTGTCACGTCACGCGATAACCATTTGTTTGGGGCTCTAAAACTAATACTTATCGTCAAACCATTATTTTGTCATCAACTCTATATACGCCTTCCAGTTGGATATTATAGCATGGACATATTTACAATGTCTATAACATACATTAGAGATAAAGAATGTTTCGCCTATGGGCAACTTTACATAAATGCATGTAAAAATAAGGATCATGTGCATGGGGTGAGTTGTTACAAATGAATCACAACTAAGAAAATGTATAATTAGTAAGTTTGCTGACGATGTGAAAATTAACACAAGTATATCAAAAGATGGCATAAATCAATTAAAATAAGTTTAATTTAACTTCGAACTCACTTGCCAGGTACCATAATATACGATAGAAAATTACTAATGACCCCCCCCCCCCCCCCCCCCCTCCCCTAACAGGTCCCTTAAGCACGACCAGCCCTTTGTTCAACTCGACCACCGCTGTTCTAAAATCTAACAATAAAACCTAGCATTTAATGTCTTCTCTGGTGCTCCGTAAAAGAACACATCAACCAATAACTTTTAATTTCAAAATGAAATTAGGACAGGAAATTACTGGCGGCAAATTAAACCATCTGGACCGTATGCAAAATCTCCGCAACAAGATTTATCTCAACTGCCTCAAATCACGCCATAAACTAAACGTAAAAAACATGGTTGAACATCGTGTAAATGTCAATTACAAGGATGTAGAAGAGTCTGTTTTGAGTGATTGTTGTTCTTTCAGCGAAGATATCGTAGACAACGTTGACGGGGCATTACCCTCGATCGAATGGATGGAGTGTATTTGTGTTTATCTGGTAATGAAATAAAGAGTGATGCTAAGACGAACCCTGATGACCTTTACGACACCTTGATTGGTCCAGAGGGCATCCCTATTTCCATCATATGACGTCATCACCAGAAACATTGGTTCTAGATCAAACCATGGAATTCCATGATCAAACAAAAATCTTGAAAAAGACAACGACACATTGTAAGTTCCTTCTTTTGAAATCCCCCCATCAATGTTATAATGGATACGTTGCTTCCTCGTAGCGCTTCAGGAGTAAGTTATCACAATGGAGACTGGGTTGTAATACTATGGCCCATTATTTTTAGGCTTACTGTGTAGCAAGCTTATCACCTATCACATCACGGAGCATGTAAAGTTCAGGGTTTGATTTTTTTGATATTTCAAGACCGCCTCCCCCCCCCCCTCCCCTCCCCCCCCCCCCCCCCCCCCCCCACACACACTTTCTACCCCTGGTTTAGATAATGGTGCGCTCCTTCAAGATTTGTTTCAGCACTCTCGAGGGAAACGTCCCTACATGTTTGCTATCCAGGGAGACGTAGAGTATACAGCCTGAAGCGATGGTGACCAGGGAACTTATCATCTTTGATTGGAATGCTCAATATCGTTAAGGTATCATTACAAGTTAAACATGTTAAAGACAAAAGACTAAAAACATAAAGCTATAAAAAAATCATCGATCAGTACATTGACCCTTCTAGGGTCAATGGTCAGTATAGCTAAAGGGCAATGTCTGTACTAAATATGGAAGCCATGAAAAAACAACGGTCATCGGTATAGCTGAAGAGCATTGTCTATAAAATACAGAAGAGTTATAGGATAGTGAATGAGTGCTTCAAGATCCATTCTAATCGAAAGAATTTTTAAAAAAATGTAGTTTTACGTTATCGCAATTGGATTGCAAGGAATTAAAAATGAGTTAGGCCTACTCTTTCCCCTCTAACATGTCTAAGAAGATCAAAGTATAATATTATCCTAGGTATGTTGTAATTGGTTCGAAATCCTACATTGTAATTATGTTCCATGTGGATGCTATGCTATAGATAGCAATCAACTTTTCCACAGAATTTCATAAAAAGCATTAACAGTCGTTAGAAAACCTATTATGCTCTTTGCTAGTTCAAAATGCTTGAATGAAACAATTTACTTTAAACGTGGTATTTCATGGGCAATTCAACCCGGTAGTGACTTTATTTTTCGTAATATTACAGTTTTGTAAAAATAAGATTTAGCTTTTAAGTTCCATAATATGTTCTCCTGTCCACGCCCCTGTGAGGTTCCTCAACGGCTAAGGTAGAGGACGCCGGGACCCAGTTTAAAATGTCGCTGCAGATTGGTAGAATAGTTCACCCACGTCCCTCAGCCGTGGTAGTTGCTGAAAAGGTACCACGACGCTTTTAAAGATCTATAATAGTATTATATACGGACACCTTATATAAATTGAACTTAGTTCATGAGCGGAAGTCTGTCTACATGTATAAAAAGACATATCGGTTAAGTTGTGGGTCGTTTCACTAAATAACGTAATGTTATTATAGCAACCACTGAGATATTGATCACATTATGTTAAATCCATTTGCAATTTCAATCGCTGCTATTAATTCATCTTCTCGTTGGTCCATCAACGCACCTCATACACAATTCATCTTCTCGCAACATCTCGTATGTCATTTATCCGATAGTAGTTAGTCACAATCACGATCAATTTTCTCCTGTCTACTCCTGCCAAAACATTTCGGCACTTAAAAAGTTCAAATGCATTCATTGCCAATGTCGGGGAAGGTTGTCTTTTCATCCGACTCTAAAGCATTATCGCTTTTTGCGCGAGGCATGATTTTATTAAACAAACTGATTCAACAAGGGAAAATAAGACTCATAATAAATACACTGTCATTGATGCCAGGTGCAAAAGGGATCACAATTCCTTACTCAGAGATCTAATGTGCCGGCCCTCTTCATTTAAGGGCACCTAAGCAGGAATAAGGTAGTTTCAATCTTATGCGGCACATGCGGGAGGGGCACATTTTCCAATATCTATAAACAGAAGCATTGTTTACACAGAGTTGTCTGACGAGATCAGTGTGGTAGTGAAACTCCATTAAATATACAAGAATATAATAGACGGTTTTTAGCATCTATAGAAGCCTTGTTTACACAGAGTTGCCAGTCTGAGGAAGCAAGCTACCGATGTGGTAATGATAGTGAAACGTCATCAGATAACAGTGAGTAACAACCTTCACATTTGGCAAATAACTCTTTTTGTTATACATGTAGAGTTGTCAAACTGGTGAAGCCGTATAGATGGTAGTGAAACGCCATTAAGTACCATGTTAAATAAAACGCTTTGGCCTCTTGGCATTGTACGCTGACAATATTCAATAACATTACACTTCGGACACACAACCCAGATGAAACCAAAGAAATGTCTCTATAATGTCTTTGATGAAACCTTATTTAATTATTATAACTGGATGAAACGATATGACTTATTAACACTTTCCATGCGGCAGGCGTCTGCAGACGACATTCCAAAAGATCACATAATGTTCAAAAATGTAAAAATTCTTGAATTTCATTAACACATTTAGAATCACCATGTGAATTGCATTGAAATAAGTACAAACATGCCTAATATTGATTCAGTAATCCTTTGGATAGACTTTGAAAGTTGGGAAAAGTTTCTGAAAAATCTGTTTTGTATATATATGGTAAAACTAATAGCCAAGTGTAAAGGGTTAAGAATGAACGAATGAGGATAAATAAATCGACTATAAATGGATAGGCCTAATAAGTGAAAGTCGTTTTTATTTTCATCTTGCAAGTAATTTCAATGGATCGAGTATAATGTCGGGCCTCCTTTAAACGATCATCACTCAGGCAAGTCTGAATCAATAACAACCTTCAACTACCCGTGCTGAAATTGGCTATTCCATTTGAAACCCATACACCCTCTATGGCAGACATGGTTTTAATCTTCCCCACAGGGAGTGTGAATTTCAAATAAGGTTACCGGCATGGGTGACTCCATTTGAAATCTATTACTCCCCGTGTGGAAGATTTAAATCATATCCTCCATAGGGTGTATGGATATCAAATGGAATGGCCAAATGGACAAGCGTTGTATGAAATGTGATGATGCGCTGGCCAAGCTTCTTTTTGTCTGCAATTTTGTAATACAAATTTTTATTTTTTATTTTATTTTTCTTTGGTTGTTTTTTGGTGGAAATCAGTGCGATTCAGGCATAAGCGTCTAATATTAAATATGTAGTCCATGAAACCGGTTCAAACGCTATACACGAAATTGCCGACTTTACTATAACAGTTTTAAGAAAAGTTAACTCTTTAGTTTACATAATCCGTCGACCTTTAGCGCACTTTTCTAAATTCAGTTAATCCAGACTAGTCACGTTTTCCATTCTCATATATGCCTCGCCTCAGTGGCTCAGAAGCAAACACATTAATGTGAAATGAGGGGAAATGGATCTGCTCCAAGAATATTCCATTTTGTCTTAACACTTTACACGCGGAAGTCGTCTGCAGACGATACTTTTTACAAAATGTTTCAAAATGTAAAATGTATTGAATTTCATCCCCATATTTGGAATCACCATATGAAATGCATTAGAGTAAGTACAAATATGCGTAGTGCTGGTTCAGTAATTCTTGAGATAAGCTTTTGATAAATAAATTGGGAAATATTTCTGAAAGATCTGTTTTGTATAATGGTAAAACTAATAGCTGCATGGAAAATTGTAAGCATGTTGAGACCTATTTCTGCGCGGAATTATATAGGTTTCACCCAGTTGTGTTGCAGTCTAGAAGATTGTGACGCCAGCAAAATCGTCCAGGATTAGATTTTATATTTTTTCTAAAATACTGTCTACGCAATTGTATTGATTAAAATTGCAACAAAATGATCGTAATAAAAATATCGCTATATATATACAATTCGATATTCTTCTATAAGCCTTAGCAAATGTGTACAAACCTTAACCCTTGAATCTCCTCAAATTCGCTGTACCATTTCTGTAAATCTAACCCATAATTATAATTATAAAACGTATTTTAAAGAACTCATTTATCTAAACATCGCCGCATATGCACAGATAACCATCTTGCTACATTTGTCCAGTTTAGCCTCAGTGCTGTCTTCAGTAGATAGCATGCACAAACAAGAACAACAGCTGGTCAAACTGATGACCTCCAGATGGTCTGAAAGTCAAGTGTAAAAGGTCAAGATGTGAACCATGTTATCAGGATAGGACAACCACATAATGACATACTGGAGATGGTCAAGATATAACGCGGTGTGACAATATAGTGTATGGGGTCGGTTTGTATACAAAAATGTGTGGACGCAAATAAAAAAATACATGCTAATAATTAAACAGCTAATTTCGGTGTACCATTGAAAAACTATTTGATTAAGTGGGGGAAACTAATTCCGGGAACTAATTTTACTCATCTACAGAAGTTTTATTTATAGTTTATTTCATTTCCACGAGACTGTGTCGTCAACACGCGTCATACTCGAATATTCATAAACTCTCGCGCCTATTCGAGGCGCTGGCGTATACACACGCGTAGAAAGGCGGGAGATACACACGCAGGCGTAAATGTTGCGGATGCAAAGTTACGTTACTGTCTAGAGGAAGGGAAATAAAGTATACAAAAAATGAGAGACGAAAGTTGATTTGAGTTCTACTCTACAATTATTACCGCTTAATAATATCTTACGTGAAATATGAAGCTATCGTATTGCCTGGCTAGAGGCATACATCTTTTACATACATACACATCAGCAGGGGACTGATGTCAAGATGTGAACGAGTCATGAATGTCTTTGAAACTCTATCCCAATTCGTTGTCAATTGCTCGTCTTCAAATGTGGTTAGCCATATGTTACATTTTACGGGCCATCATTTACACGTTATCCTACATGTGTGGCTAAACCTATATCCTCTACAGAGCGTGTCATATAAAGTGCGCAGGGAAGGACATACATTATTTTAAAAACTACATCCCATGTTTTTAGTTTTGCAAAAACGGACTTATGATTAGCCCTGTTAAAGTTCCCCGTCAAATACACTTTATCTAATTTAATTTGACTGTCTAATTTCCAAGGTATAATCATTTCAGTAATCATGGTAATATAGTGCGAATTCCATAACGGCCCCTACATGTAGAATAAGACTTTCAACGGGAAAAAACTGCCATTGAGATTCTACTGATAAATTATATAATTCTTTAATGTTAACACTTTCCACGTGGCAGGCCTGCAGACGACATTCCAAAATTTCACCAAAAAGTGTTGAAAAAATGTCAAAATTATTGAATATCATTACCATATTTGGAATCACCATAAGAAATGCATTGAAATAAGTACAAGCATGCCTAGTACTGGTTCAGTAATACTTGAGATAGACTTTGAAAGTTGAGAAAGGTTTCTGAAAAGTCTGTTTTGTATTTATGGTAAAACTAATAATAGCCGCGTGGAAAGTGTAAATACAGCCAACCATAATATGTCTTCAACTGCTGCCAATCGTTCGCTTGCTCTTAGAATAATTTCTAGACCCATGATAGCGAGAACCAGTAAACCTATTTGCAACAATAACATTATACCGTTTACAGGATTATGTTGTTATCGTATTTTCATCTTCAAATGTATTTTGCACATGACGACTTTTATGATCTAATAGCCATTGGCTAAGTAAAAGGGACACTCATCCAGACGAAAGGTATTATAAACGTTCACGGGGATAATGCCCTTAACAAATTATTGGCTGTACATAAATAATATTTGGAGCTTTAAAAGAATACTGATCTACACAGAGAATATTAATTCGTTTAAAATGTGGTCTTATTTAACAAATTACAAACTTGTCATAAGAAATGGCAGGTTTGTGATTCAAGAAATATTTTGTAATGGTGCACATTTGTTTGTGATGATAAGAGAACAATTTAGAGTGTTTCTGGTTAATTTTTATCGTAACAAGCATTTCCTTGACTGAAATATATTGAACTTACAATGACAAATTAATGAATGACAAATTAAATGACAAATTAAATGACTAATTATCAATGCAATGACAAATTAAGATTAGTCATTTAATTGCCATTTCATTTAAAATTATTCTTTTATTTTGTCATTTAATTTGTCATTCATTCATTTGTCATTGAAAGTCAAATATTTATGAGTCGTGAAAATATTTGCTATGTTGAAAATTATTTAGAAATACTACTAATTGGTCATTTATCATTAACAATAATTGTTTAGCATTACAACAATTTTTCTTAACTGACGAACCCTCCATGACAAATGTTTAATTTGTCAAATGAGACCACATTTTTGACGAATTAATATTATCTGTGTAAAATTAATACCTAATAACACCTCTAATTGAGAATTACATTATAACATTATTGAAAAGAACTCTCTCCTCGCTTTCAAGTCTCAGCAGATTTTAAAAACATTAAAAATATAAAAAAGATGAATCCAACGGACGAGGACCAAACACACCAAGGATCAGAAAACTGATTATTTGTCATTTTGCCTTGTCATTGCTGGTTTCCCCACAACTAGTTGGTATATCTTGCTTTTATTCTTTGCATTAGATTAAATAATAAAGGGAAAATATCCAATTTAGATCTCGTTTAATCCTTATTTTTTTCTTTCTCTCAAGTTATTTTGACATATTTGATTTTGTCTACGTGATATGTTTACTCCCATCAATAAACCCATCGAGTGTAAGCTTATAGGGTGTAATTGATAAGTTTGAAGGTTTCGCTGATGTGTCGGTAGCCGTGAAATACATCCTTGACACTTCAAACTGCTATATAACTGTTTTCACGCCTTAAACCCAAGTGTCATACACTGACCAACGTCCCAGACGTATAACAATTTACTTCAATTTCATCACGAATTTCATCTCAGTGCGCTACACATACAATCGGATGGCTTATAGCGATGCTTCTATATATCTCCTCCCAGGGCTAAACGCAAGCAATAAAAGTTGACAAAGACGTATATTTTATTATGTGATATTATATGCTGACGATACTACGTAATGTAATACAGTCTTATCACATACGATATATGACGTGTTATAGGGGTACATGAGGGAGATAAATGGCCATAGTATAGGCGACACTTGTGTGTCTCAAAAAAAACTGTTACAGAAGTATGGCTTGGGAAAACCTGTTCTATTGTTCTGATCGATCCTTTATTTTCGATTAAATGTTGATTAAAAGTTTTCGAAACTTATAAACAATGTTTTCAAAATATCGTTATTTTGACAATTAAGAATTTTGAAAATATTCTGAAAAATTTCGAAATGTTGTGAACAGTTTTTAATAATGTTTCAAAGTAGTGGAACATTTTCGAGATTTTCTTTTTTGAACTCCTAGACAAAAAGTCCGTAAAACGGAATGTTCTCGTCACAAAAGTCATGACTGTATCAGGGGATATTTGACACTTTCCACGCGGCTATATTAGTGTTATCATATTATACCAAACAGATTTTTCAGAAACCTTTCCCAAATTTCAAAGTTTATCTCAAAGATTACTGAACCAATACTAGGCATGTTTATACTGTTTGTAACTGTTTGTAATATAATGCATTATGGTGATTCCAAATATGGGGATGAAATTCAATAAAATTGACATTTTTGAAACATTTTGTGAAATGTTGAAACGGTCGTCTGCATACGACTGCCGCGTGGAAAGTGTCAAAGGGTTGAGGCCTAAATATTCAATCCGATGCTGCATCAAAGCTATTTTCACACCTTAAACTGGTGTCACAAAAGGGCCAACATCACCCGCCCACTCGTCTGTAACAGCCTCGTCCCAGACGTATAACAATTTACTTCAATTTCATCACGAATTTCATCTCGCAGCGCTACACATTCACACAACAATCAGATAGCATCTACCGATGCATCTATCTCCACCCCCGGGCTAAACACGAGCAACAAAAGTTGACAAAGACGCATGTTGTATTATGTGATATAACATGCATACATACTATGAAATTGTATAGTCCTATCACACGGGTGACGTTCGATGGGGTTATTCATTGGGGACATGGCCAGCAGAGTTGGCGACAGTTATGTGTCTCAAGGGAGGCAAATAAACTGTTCTTTTAAATTCACAAAAATACGAAGAATGAATACCGTATATAGCAGAGTCGAGTTGTTCCGATTAGATGCTATATCTACTGAAAATCAAACACTGTTATATGACCCGACTGGACTGTATTAAGAGTTTTTTAGTAGATATTTTTTATATTATTTTTTCGAGAATAAAAAAATCGAATTTTAACACTTTTATGAACAATTATGAAGACAAAAAATAAAAATATTAGTGTATTTTTTTTTAAATTGATTATCAAAATAATTGGGTTTTTTTAAGTTTTCATTTTTTGCGATTTTGACAGTATGATTGGAATACAAGCAATACTCTCACTACGGTCAAACCAGTAAATTGACAATCTTTTTAAAGTTGTTAATAAAGTATGTTTTATATGTGACTACACATGCTGGCGTTAGTAAATTATAATATTCATATAGCATTATATACGATGCTGTAGGATTCCATGAGGGTCATGACTCAAAAGGCAAAGCAAGGCAACTTAAAGTCATAAAAGTATGTATATACTGGGGATATTTGAGCAGTCAATGTGTTTATATCCGATCTGAACGGTTACTGCTATCTACTGAAGATAGCAATCAAACTACAATAATTGTGTTTTATTACACACCAAACTTATACGACTATTACAACAATAATAATAGAGAAGACATTTTTATAGCGCCGAATGCAAAAAAGCCTCCGGGCTCTTGACAACATTAAAAGACATAAATAGAAATATAATATAATAATGTCAATAGTGTATAGCGAATTAAAATACCGTCACCGTTAAAAATACGATCAGCGCAGTAATACAAATAACAGTCATATAAAAAGTGACAATATGTCTTTATTCGTAAACCTCATATTCGGTACGCTACATGAAGAGATAATAGTTGGGTATATACAGAGGGTTTGCGTACACCCCCAGGACTCCCTCAAACCAACTTTTTTTGAATTACTTTCATGGTCCTAAAACATATTCAGGATGTTACCAAAAATAATTTTGGTATGCTAAGGGGTTATTCAAGATGGCGTCCAAAATGGCCGCCTAGACTGTTTGGGATGTATATAAGACCACTAGACACTCATATCCATTATTTGAGGGGAATATTATATATAAATGCACACCACCGTATACAAGCAAAATAAGATAAGCAAAATATTGACAGATTTTTTTTTTTTGGGGGGGGGGGGGCATTGTAATTTCAAATTACTATACGTAAAATCTATTTTTAGTTTCTGAAAACAAAATCTCTTATATTTATTTCTGAATACAAATCATATTGCTATTACAAATCTTTGGTTACAAGTACCGTATATTACGAAAACCCTCTTAGTTTCTAGACTTCTGATCTTCTCTCCAAACAATTCGCCATCGTCATCCTTGACATTTATGTATAGGCCTGTGGATATTAACAATAATGCTACAATATCCCTCCCTTGAAGATGGTAAGAATTGTAATCAGACAGACTCTCTGCACGATTAGACTTCTTATATATCCCGGTTTGTTTGCGTCTTGCTGCTGCTCGACGTCGGTTGATTATTAACACTTTCCACGCGGCTATTGGTTTTACCAAATACGAAACAGATTTTTCTTCGGATACCTTTCCAAATTTTAAGAGTCTATCTCAAGGATTACTGAACAAGTACTAGGAATGTTTGTACTTATTTTAATGCATTTCTCATAGTGATTCCAAACATGATGATGAAAATAAAAAATATCGACAGTTTTGAAACATTTTGGAAATGTCGTCTGCAGACGATTGCCGCGTGGAGATGGTTATTTAAAGACAAAGATAGACAGAATCTAGGTCGTTGTCTGTATTGAGACTTGATATCGGCATGTGTCGCGGCAGAGTTCATTACGCCCATGCAGGCAGGGAATGTCTCTTCCGTGCATGCACTATGTATCTTTATATCCTGGAATACTAAAGTAGTTTTTTACAGTTTTATAGTTCCAATGGCGGCGGAAGCATCACTATCTAGGAGGAGAGGTGGAGTGGTGGAGGGGCAGAGGGGCGGAGGGGCATAGGGGCGGGGAAAATTAGGAAGGACGAGGACATAGTTGATACCCGTGCTCTAATGTTGCACATCACTAAGAAACATATTACATAGCTAACCATATAACATGACTATGTTTATCTATCCCCCAACAGGGAATGTCTCTTCCGTGCATGCACTATGTATCTTTATATCCTGGGATACTTCCGTGAGTAGTTTTTTACAGTTAAGTTCCAATGGTGGCGGAAGCATCACTATTTAGGAGGGGAGGTGGAGGGTGGAAGGGCGGAGGGGCGGGGAAAATTAGGAAGGAGGAGGACATATTTGATACCCGTGCTTTAATGTTGCACATCACTAAGAAACATAACATTACATAGCTAACCATATTATAACATGACTATGTTTATCTATCCCCCAACATGGAGGGGAGGGGCGGTCATTTGCCCCCCCCCCCCCCCCCCCCGCCCCGAAAAAACTTGCCCCCCCTCCAGTTTGCGCCCCAAAAAAAATTGTTTTAGTTAAAATAAGAAAAAAATAGACAATTTAAGCATAAAAAGGCAATTTTGTCCGCGATATGCGCACATATTCTTACTAAATTAGGTTTAATTAGACCAAATGTTGACATTGTAAGCATAAAACAGCTAAACAGCATTTTCATACCAAATTAGTAAGTATTAGACCAAATTTGACCATTTTAGCGTAAAATGGCACAAAAGATTCTTCCCCCCCCCCCCATTTACCCCCCCCCCCATTTGCCCCCCCCCCCCCCCCCCCAAAAAAAAAATGATGCTGGTGACGCCACTGACCATTACATGTAGATGCCGTCACTATCACCACGACCACCAAACTATTCAATACACGCCTAATATTTATAGTAATAAATGATTAAACTGCCAGACGATACTGTCAAAAAAGAATGATTTATTCATAGTGTTGAGACACACGAGTCTAAATAGCAGCTTTCAATTCTTGAAACGTGCCAGGCTGTTATTTTCTTGAACATTTTTGGATAATTAGAGACGTGATGAATGAGGTGGTAGAGTATGACGCAAATCAGGTCTCAATTCCAATTTGATGTCTACTAATTTAACACTTTCCACGCGGCAGGCGGCTGCAGACGACATTCCAAAATTTCACAAAATGTTTAAAAAATGTCAAATTATTGAATTTCATTACCATATTTAGAATCACCATGAGAAATGCATTATAAGAAGTACAAACATGCCTAGTATTGGGTCAGTAATCTTTGAGATAAACTTTGAAATTTGTGAAAGGTTTCTGAAAAATCAATTCTGTGTATGGTAAAAATAGTAGCCGCGTGGAAAGTGTTAAGTGAACAAACTTTTCGAAGTACACTTTCCACATAAACATGATAAATGTAAACTTTTTATGGATCTACCGTTATAAGCTTCACCTGTAAAGATAGTATTAGGCTTTATCAATTCCATAAAAAAGAAGCTTAACACTTTCCACGCGGCAGCAGGCGGCTGCAGACGACATTCCAAAGTTGCACAAAATATTTCAAAAATGGCAATATTATTGAATGTCATCACCATATTTGGAATCACCATGTGATATGCATTGAAATAAGTACAAGCATGCATAGTATTGATTCAGTAATCCTCGAGATAGACCTTTAAAGTTGGGAAAGGTTTCTGAAAATTCTGTTTTGTATATGGTAAAACTTACAGCCGCGTGGAAAGTGTTAAAGGGACTTGTACGAGGCTAATTGTACAAATTGATATATATATGAAGAACTTAGTATAGATAACAAACTGGATGATTACATTCATTATAGTGCAGACTCTAGTACGTTGCTATCGCCAGTAGATAGCAAATTTGCATGGAGAGGTAACACTAACTTCTGAAATAATACTTTACTTTGCTATCTACTGTAGATAGCAGCTTGGATGTAATATATTTATGCATTAACAAGTGTGTGAATTGTGTATGAATTGTGTGCTGCTATATTTAGTAGACTGCAAAATAGATAGTAATTATATATAAGTGTACGACAAACATATTGCTTTCTTTGATGAGAACAAGTGAATTTACAGCGATAAGTTCCGATATTATAAAGTATATAAGCAAATTACAAAGCCAACTATTAGTTGAATGACAGCGAACAAAACGTATACTTATTACCTGTGAATGTCAGAGAGTCATAGATATACGTGGTAAAATAAAACGAGGCTCCTGACAACCGAAATAAAAAAAAGTTGAAACCTTTTGTAGCCTGAGTAAACAATTGAAAATTGATACCCCATTCCCGAGTCAACATCTTATATACAAATACGCCAATTAATTAAATGTTATAGATGTCACAAGTGGTTATTCCTTATATAGGATGACATTAAAATGATATAATGCATGGCTGACATGACGTTCATTACCCACCTGCGAGATAAGAATGGATTCTGCGGTAACATACATATATTCATGTCTGATGTCTCTATACGGTTGACCTAGTTGTCTTCATGTCTTTATTTAATGATACACCGCCACAACGAAGCAAGTTGCAAACAGCCCAGGGATGTTAAAAGAGCTGTGTAACACTGTATTATTATATATACAATACTCTATTGGCGTTGCTATCTTCAGTAGACATCACAGAGGTTATCCATATAGCCAGGCGGAACGGACAACAAATGGGATTCGCACCCCTGGCCTATTCTATATACCGGATGGTTCAAAAAAAATTAACCGAAGTTCAAGGTAACTTTTCAACTACATTTTATAGTTTCAGAGAATTTGTGTTTACTTAGTCTTGATCAGAAGTAAGTTTTGAAATTATCCTGAACAAATGGTAAATTTAGCTTGGTTGGTTCTTCAGATATGGTTCATTATAGAGAGCATGCACAAAACTGACTTGTCTGCGGGAGCATCCTTTAGTAGAGATAGAATGCACAAAGTGGACTTACACACGATTGGTTACAAATTGTGAAAAAAGGAGAAGAAAAAAAAGGAGACATCTGAAACATCTGTCTGGTGCATGACATTACCTACATACGTACCTACGTTTATTTGTTGAATATGAATGGCACATAAGCATAGAGATTGGGATACTTTGTCTTGGCGGGCTTTTCAATTCTGAATCTAGAGCATACTGTTTTGTTGAAGACAAAAACTAAATGACGCTCCCGTGGACAAGTCAGTTTTGTGCATGCTTTCTGTAATTTCTGTAATGAATCATATCTGAAGAACCAAACAAGCTTAACGCGCCATTTATTCAGGATAATTTCAAAACTTACTGCTGATCAAGACCAAGTAAACACAAATTCTCTGAAACTAATAATGTGGTTGAAAAATTATTTTGAACTTGGGTCAACTTTTTTTTGAACCACCCGGTACATTCAATATTTGGTGTATGACGTCCAATTCATAGTATGAATTGTGTTATCAAATACTTATCATGAAACAGGTGTACATCGTATCATCAGGTCTATATTCTTTCTGAAAATCTTAAGCACAGTTTAGTATTCCCGACAATTCCCGGCTGCTAAAGCATTACATGGATATCCTCCATTGGATATACATGGATATCCTCCATTGGATACTCTGCAATATTGCCAATGGAAACCCAATACTTTGCTTTACACATTTTTATTACGAAGTGCATAGTAAAGTATAAAGCACAATAAAAGCCTATCCAATATGTTGCTATCTTCAGTCCGACGTCACATTGGTAACTAATGTAATAGTAGACATACAATACTTCGGTATACAATTGTATTAGAATATGTTGGATGTACATGTATATAAATTGCGAATATGCTTATCTTCATATGTTAATTAGGTTGCTAAATATCTTCAGTAGATAGCTTTATCGAGTGCATCGATCATTATAACCTCGATACGCCAATTGTCTCACTAATTATTTGATATCTTCAGTAGACAGCATATTAGATACACCGATAAGATACATTTTCACTTTAGCGCAAAGCATCCATATGTCATTTAGGATGCTATCTTAAGTAGATAGCAATTGGAGGATCATAATAGTCCTTTATCCGTAATGCGCAAGTTATGTTTGTTGCTAAATCTTCGGTAGCTATAATAAATTATTTGCATACTATAATCATAACTATCTTGGGTTACAAAATAATGATGTATCGTGAGTGTGAATGAGTTGCGGGCTGAGATGCAATTCATATACCTTTACGTAAATGAACTCTACGGTGACATATTACATGTACATATATTCATGTCTCTATACGGTTGACCTAGTTCGTTGTCTTCATCTTCTATTATTTGTCTTGAGCACAGTAAGATGCAAACAAACCATATATATTATAAGATATTATTTCTATCTTTATTCATGGCGTTGCTATCTTCAGTGTACAACGCATTGGATAATGATGTAATAGTATATAGATACACAATACTATTACTTGTGTTTTACCTCATAACTTTGTTATTATATAAGCCAGTCTTATGCAATATCACTCAATTGTAGCTTGAAACCTCAGCTGCAAATTCATTATAAATTGATGTGAGTAAAGTTTTCTTGTCTGGAGATACGAAGTGAAAACCAAACTTCCATTTAGTGTGACGGAAACGGATGAAAAACAGCAAAAAAACCCCTATCAATCAATTATAAAAATTCTAAATGTCAGATATCTCGTTAACAGACGATAAATAAACAATTAAGGTGACTGATTTCTTTGGACAAAAATATGCCCTCTGATTAACCAGAACCAGATCATGACAACCATTAAGTTTACCCCTACCCTACACTGTTAATCCGGTTGTGTAAAAAAATAGCACTGTTTAATATATAAACCCTAACAACCGGTTGTTTAATAAAAAATATACAACTTGTTTAAAATGTTACACAACCTTGTGAAAGTTTACAAGACGTTGTGTGAAAATGTACAAATTTTTAAACAATAGCTGTTAGCTTATATATTAAACAGTGATGTGTAATTTGCTTACACAACCGGTTTAGCTAGATTTACAGTGTAGAGATCCCTGTTAAAGTCATATTTGATTTTCATGAGATAAGAGATATTCAATATATAGGACCTGATTGACTATTCTGAAGGTTGCACATAATGAAAACTCATAAAGTGACTTATTTGTTAACGATTTAACATAAGAGGCATCACTGTGGTTTGACTTGTAACAACGAAAATTTGACAGATTAGCAGGATTTCAGTATGCCAAAAATATATAGCGATGCATTTGAGTTGATATACCCTATTTGCAAGCCCATACGAGAGTTAATATTGCTTATAATCTTATTTATACATGATAATACTGTAATATAGCCAGATATAATTCATTGATTTCCATTTCAGTTCACGCTCTTATATCTAACCATAGAATATACAAAGAACCCCCCCCCCCCCCCCCCGAAAAATATGTATTTATTTTTAAGGTAATTTTCCGATTCCGTTGTCCAAAATCTCTCTCTGGCTTTGATCGCATCATAACAAAAGTAAAAAACAGATTTATTATGATTTGCTATAAATGTTTAGCTATGATTCAGAGCTATCATGACATGTCATGAGGCTCACATTCATATTACCGATGTTATGAGTGAGGAAGTAAAACTTATTGAATGACCCTCGTAGAATGTATGGAATGCCTGATCTTCATGTAAATTATGTTGCTATCTTCAGTAGATACACAGAAAGAAAAAAAGTGAGTCATCATCGAAAAATGAGTCATTTTGTCCATGTAGTGACACACTATGGCTCAAAATGAGTCATTTTGTCCGTGTAGTGACTCATTTTACGATGATGACTCACTTTTTTCTTTCTGTGTAGTGTATCGAATGCATTGATTATTACGTTTCACTAGACAGTATTGATTAAGCCAAGTGATGGATTCGCCCTGTATGTTGATATCGTTGATATCATCAGTAGATAGCGACTTCGATGCATAGTGTAATACCGTGCATATAAATTTGACTGAGAGCTAAAACTAGAAAGTGAGAGACAAATAGTTCAACATAGTGAGTTGAAAATTGATACCCTCAATCATCAAGTCCAATTCTTATAGGCAGTACATATACTGTACATCGGTTAAATGCAGATTACTGAACTCGGTCTTGAGAAACAGTAACTTTCCCAGGATACAAAATAATAATGCGTGCAAGAATAGAGATGACGTTCATTGCCAGCATGTGTGTAACACACTTTACGGCGAAATGACATACAGATGTCCATGTCTTAAATGTATACGGTTGACCTAGTTGTCTTAATCGACTGTTATCTTGATCAATTTTAACACTATATAAACGGGGCTGTTAGTTTTACCATATACAAAAACAGATTTGTCAGAAACCTTTCCCAATTTTCTAGTCTATCTCAAGAATTACTGAACCAATACAAGTCATGTTTGTACTTATTTCAATGCATTTCTCATTGTGATTCCAAATCTGGTGATGACATTCAATAATGTTGACATTTTTGACACATTTTGTGAAATTTTGGAACAGTCGTCTGCAGACGACTACCGCGTGGAAAGTGTTTAATACATCACAATCCAAATTCAGTCTGATTTGCACAATTCATTACCATTTAAAATGATATTGCCTCTAACATTTCCTGCGACAATGTTTCCCTTTATGATAACAGCAATTTGTGCATTTCTTATTTCATGTATTCCCCCCAACCCCATCTTTGACGGAGGCCTCTAACATGTGTAATGGAAGATGTGTCGTTTCATTGCTTTTGATGTCGTCATACTACATACGGTATAGGCATAAACAAAATTTACATTTATTCGAAGTGCATAGCTGAACGAGTTTGGCTGGGTTGGCTAGCCGGTTTTTTTTCCTTCCTTTCCACTCCCTTGTTTTTTGCATCTTCTTTTGCATGTAGAGTTCAAAGTGTAAATGATAAGTATAGAAAACGGGAAATAGGATTTAATAATAGGTATAAGAGAACAAACAAAGACGGTTTTGCAGATGTTAGGCCTTACCATCATTTTCCACTGATACAAATAAATGAATCTATAAATAAACACATACTCTAATGTACAATACAAGCCGTTGGGACTGTTACATTTTACATCTGTGAATGGCATATCATCTATAAAACAACACACTGGTGCAGTGACATCTTGAATGCCTTTGAAACTTGAGAGGTGAACGCGTCATTCATTCATTTGCCCCTGTGTGCAAACCATCTTGAATTGCTACTATATGATAAGTTCGCCTCACCTTCTATGTTGCTTTTTAAAACTGTTTTATCAAACAAAGTTGAGATTTTTGTAAGCAATACTAAAATGTGTGTGAGGCAATAACTAATTTATAAAACTATCTTCTAGTGTTATAATTACGAAACAAATATTTATAGAATACATCTGCATTATCCAAGAAACCCTCTTTAAAGAGGGTTTAGTAAAAGGTTTAAAAACCTTGTACTAAACCTTTTTTTCTAGTGAAGCTAGCATACCCTTTTCATTCGTGTGCTTATCCCGCGCGCGGTACCTCGCAGTCTCAAGTGCAATCTTATTAAACTAACCATACTCAATTTTCAATTCCATATAGCTAAATGGTATCATTTGAAAGGGCCTCAAACAGCAAACTACGGTATACGGCCATTCTTATGATTGCTATATTGCTATCTTCACCCCACCATCTCTAAAAGATAAAATCTATTTATTCCGTGAACGTTTTTGTGTGTGCTGTACATGTATGTATGCGCAGTTGTGAAGAGGCGAGCCAGTGGCGGAATTAATTTTACACAGTCGTGCCACGGTGCAATCGTCGCATTAGCTCGGGGGAGAGGAGGAAAGTTAAAAACATTCTGTTCTGGCGTTGTTTGTTAGTGCTTCTTCTTGTACTGAAAATGTTATATATATATTTTGAAAGATTCTGTGACATTTGCTCTTGTGTTATTGCAATCGTCTCAAAGGATCGTGTAGAAAGTGAAAGACGCTCTGGCATGGATTTCGCAATTAGCTCTAGGTTATAAAAAGGGGGAAAGTTGAAAACATACTGGCGATGTTTGTTAGTGCTTCTTCTTGTACAGAAAATGTGACATATTTTGAACGATACTGTGACATTTACTCTTGTGTTAGGGTGCAATCGTCTCATAGGTTAGGTAGAGAGGGGGAAGGAAGGTTGAACACATTCTGTACTGGCGTTGTTTATTATATAGTACAGGATAGTACTTCTTCTTAGTACAGGAAATGTATATATATATATATATATATATATATATTTCGAAAGATACTGTGACATTTACACTTGTTTTATTTCAATCGTCTCATAGGCTCGTGTAAAAAACACCGTCTAATAGTCTAATAGGCTTAAGTGTTTAACGTAGAAGCACAACAATATGTGTTGACGTTTCAAAAAGAAATAATAATGATTAACAATTTCAAATAAGAAATAAATACACGACCGTTTAACACTTGTCTTTTAATTCGACATCTGGTGCTACTGAAGATGGCATCTGATTTTATCTACTAAAGATAGCATCTGGTGCTATCTACTGAAGATAACATCTGGTCTTTTAATTCGACATCTGGTGCTATCTACTGAAGATAACATCTGGTGCTATCTACTGAAGATAACACCTGGTGCTATCTACTGAATATAACATCTGGTGCTATCTACTGAAGATAACGCCTCTTGTGCTATCTACCGAAGATAGCATCTGGTGCTATCTAGTGAAGATAACATCTGGTCTTTTAATTCGACATCTGGTGCTATCTACTGAAGATAGCATCTGATTCTATCTACTGAAGATAACATCTGGTGCTATCTAAGATAACATCTGGAGTTATCTACTGAATATAACATCTGGTGCTATCTACTGAAGATAACACCTGGTGCTATCTACTGAAGATAACATCTGGTGCTATCTACTGAAGATAACATCTGGTGCTATCTACTGAAAATAACATCTGGTGCTATCTACTGAAGATAACATCTGGTGCTATCTACTGAAAATAACATCTGGTGCTATCTACTGAAGGTAACATATGGTGCTATCTACTGAAGATAACATCTGGTGCTATCTACTGAAAATAACATCTGGTGCTATCTACTGAAGGTGACGCCTCTTGGGCTATCTACCGAAGATAACATCTGATTATATCTACTGAAGATAGCATCTGGTGCTATCTACTGAAAATAATATCTGGTGCTATCTACTGAAGATGACGCCTCTTGGGCTATCTTCCGAAGATAACATCTGGTGCTATCTACTGAAGATAACATCTGGTCTTTTAATTTGACATCTGGTGCTATACTGAAGATAGCATCTGATTCTATCTACTGAAGATAACATCTGGTGCTATCTACTGAATATGACATCGGATGTTATCTACTGAAGATAGCACGATGTTATGCTGAGATACATGGCGAGCTTTTTTAAAGCTTTTAAATTACTTGCATCGCTATTTCAGGTTGATCTACTTTGGTTATAAATTGCGCTATACTATGTAGGTCCTATACTCTAAAGCTATGGAATTTATAGAATACAGGTCAAGTGGCTTGCTTCAGACACTGTTAATTTCTAGCTAGGGTGGTATTTATTCTATTCGCTTGTAAATGTCAAATAGTGCGAACAATTGCCGGCCTCATTTGTTAGGTAAAGTGAAAAATGTTTTGATAATTTTCTACCTGAAATTATCGCTAATATACCAGCTTTGTCAATTTCATTTAAACTCTGATATACAGCCTGGATGGTATTGATATCCTTTCATTCTTTTGAATGTACACTTTAACACTTTCCACGCGGCTATTGGTTTTACCGTATACAAAACAAACCTTTCCCAAATCTCAAAGTCTATCTCAAGGATTACTGAACCAATACTAGGCATGTTTGTACTTATTCCAATGCATTTCTCATGGCGATTACAAATATAGTAATGACATGTTATAATTATGATATTTTTGAAACATTTTGTGAAATTTTGGAATGTCGTCTGCAGACGCCTGCCGCTTGGAAATGCGTGCATAATCGATGATTTCAAACACCTTTGCCGTCTGTCTGTAAACAAATGTGAAATTCTACTGTATCGTAGCTATATAAAAATATATTAATATCGTAACCTTGGACTTGGAGCACTGAACAATCAAGTTATACCCGCTGCTCTATAATAAGATAATAACACTGGATTTAAGGTCAGGACTCAAATTACATCCAACTCGTTCCCTCTCTATAAGATATGACTTCTAAAACAACCGATAATGAAATTTTAGATTGCGTATTTTGCACCTGTCGTGATTTCCAACACCGTTGTATAAGTATCACGGATAGTGGGAGCTGTCGTAGTACAGCGTGTCCCCAAAAAATGGGTTCAAAAGTTTGCGAGCTTATAACGAAATAAGTAGGAATCATGGATAGTTTATATTTAAGGATATCAAACAATATATACCCTGACCTTAATTGGGTGAATTCGGAGACCAATCCAATGCAAACTTTTTGAAATACCAAGCTTTAAATAAAGAGCGTGGTCAGAACCCATTTGTCCCGATTTAAGAAATAAACCATCCATGCGTTAAACTGTGCGTTATGTGCAGTATTCCCGGCATGGGGTTTATTCTCCGAAAAAAACTTAACAATAACTCGGACTATAACAAAGAACTTTTTTTCAATGTTTATGTAAAATAATGAACTTGTATTATTGCATTATGACCAAAATTATTTTTGTTTACTGCCAAAGTCTTTGTAAAGAATGAAGTAGGCGGTACACCAATTTCAAATCTCAGATATGCCGATGACACTGCACTTTTTGAAACCTCTGAAGAAGACATCGAGAGGCTAACAACAGCCGTAAATGATGCAGGCAGGAAGCTAAATCTCAAGCTTAATGTCAAAAAGACAAAACTTCTAACAACTGGAGAAGAACAGCCTGTGCATAATATCTCAATCGATGGTGAGAATGTTGAACAAGTCAGTCGCTTCAAATACCTAGGCTCTGTGAAAACCACATCTGCCAGTTGCACAGCTGATATAAGAGCTAGAATCGGAATGGCCAAGGGAAGGATGATAGAACTCCAGGACCTATGGAATGACCGCAACCTCACAACAAACCTAAAAACAAAGATTGTAAAATCATTGGTATGGAGCGTGCTCCTTTACGGTCTGGAGGGATGGACTCTAATCAAAGCAGATGAAAATCGCGTAATGGCTGCTGAAATGTGGATCTGGAGAAGAATGTTAAGAGTTAACTGGAAGGAGAAAAGAACCAACATAAGTATCCTGAAAGAACTTGGTGTAAAGCGACAACTGCTAGGAGAGCTTATCAAAAGAAAGCTGGCCTAATTCGGGCACATCATCAGAGGCAGTGGTAGCTTACTGGCACTCCACATCATAGAAGGGAAAGTGGAAGGCAGCAGGAAAAGAGGTCGTCAAAGGAAACAATGGTTTGACAACATCAAGGAATGGACTGGTATGAGTCTTATAAAGGCCAAGCGTCTGGCACAAGACAGAGTAGCTTGGAGAAAGATGATCCGGAGATGTGATCGTATGGCAGCCAATCGTCATATCTGACGGAGGCCGAAGAAGAAGAAGAAGAAAGAATGAATGCAAATGCAAAACTTGGATGAAGTCACAACAATACGCAATTGCAACACATCGGGGTGTTCCTTGGAATGCAAAGGCAAAACTTGGATGAAGTCACAACAATACGCAATTGCAACACATCGGGGTGTTCCTTGAAAAGTGGGACAAATAGGTTTTTACCACGCTCTATTAAAATCTTTGTATTTCGAAAAGATTATATTGGATAAATTACAGAGTTTAATCAATTAAGGTCAAGTATATTTTGTTTAATACACCTAAATATAAACTATCCATGTGTCCTACTTTTTTAGTTATAAGCTCGCAAACTTTTGAACCCAGTTTTTTGGGACACGCTGTATAATACTCTATTCCATAGATAACATGGTTTTCTCTAGGATTTCATATATGGATGTTACTCGGGTATATCACATTAATAATTAGCGTTTGATTTTTCTTATATGTGTCTGACTAAAGTGAAATAATGTATAAACAAATACATAAAAAGTAATAAAAGAATCGATAATTAACTTAACAAAACTCTATATATCGCGCCCAAACCATAACACTAAAAAGGGCCTTAAATGTTGATATCGCGCCCAAACCATAATACTAGAAAGGATCTCAATGCAGACTGGATGGGATTTCTTCGCACCGTCTCATTTAAAGAACTGAATTGGTTGCCCGATGATTTCATTAAAAGCCAGATAAACACAAAATACTCTCCATTCATTCGATCGAGGGTAATGCCCCGTCAACGTTGTCTACGATATCTTCGTTGAAAGAACAACAATCACTCAAAACAGACTCTTCTACATCCGTGTAATTGACATTTACACGATGTTCAACCATGTATTTTACGTTTAGTTTATGGCGTGATTTAAGGCAGATGAGATAAATCTTGTTGCAGAGATTTTGCATACGGTCCAGATGGTTTAATTTGCCGCCAGTAATTTCCTGTCCCAATTTAATTTTTAAATTGAAAGTTGTTGGTTGATGTGTTCTTTTACGGCGCACCAGAGAAGACATTTAATGCTTAGTTTTATTGTTAGATTTTAGATAAGCGCTGGTCGAGTTGATCAACGGACTGGTGTTTAAGGGACCTATTAGAGGGGGGGGTGTCGTTTGTCATTTTCTATCGTATAGTAGGTACCTACCTGGCAAGTGAGTTCAGAGTTTAATTAACCCACGTCCTTTATAATGTAACATTACAAATATGTTCATGCTATACTATAATATAGCCTACTGGAAGGTTGGTTGGTACGTTTTTCTGTCGATGATGACTGACAGCTCGTGACCTTGGTGATGACCCCGGTGATGACACGCCACTTCCGTCGACCAGCAGCCAATCGATAAATGACTGAAGTTGGATGCCCAACCAGAGTTTTCATTCTGTCAAACAATCTTGACCTTGGCCGGCCTGGTCCGCGTGCACCATCAATCTTGCCCTGCCTGCTCACCTTCTCTAGACAGTTTCCTTGGCGTCTGGCAATATGACCGAAATAAGAGAGAGTTTGGGAAATGATCAGCCCAAGTAGCATTGTCTTCACACCAACCTCCTGAAGCACACTTCCATTGGTTCTCTTCATAACCAAGGTGATCCTTAGCATCCGGCGCAACACCACATTCAAATGCATTGATTTTGTTGCAGCTTGCAATAATTGTCAGTGTCCAAGATTCACAGCCGTAGGTTGACCAGACGTACCTTTGATATAGTGATGCCTCTGCATGTCAGCCCATATTTTTAAGAAGGCGTAAAGTTAATGACAAAATCATGGTTTGACCGCAGATGGTAATATTTCTATACCATCTGTGGTTTGACGACTAGTGTTAGTTTTAGCACAGATGGTAGAAACTCTACCATCTGTGGTAAGCAAAGACGGATCGTCTTTGGTTTTAGAGCCCCAAACAAATTGATATCGCCTGACGTGACACATATCGGCAGCAGCAAAGGATTAATTTTATTAGATATGGATAAGGTCACCCATACAAGGTATTTTCTAGTAAAGAGGGAAATACACCCCCTGCAACAATATAGTCCCTGTCTCCACGACCACGACCCTATTCATCCCCGCGTTATACAGCCCACGTCTTTCACTC
Source organism: Ophiura sarsii (assembly GCA_035610835.1). NCBI lineage: Eukaryota > Metazoa > Echinodermata > Ophiuroidea > Amphilepidida > Ophiuridae > Ophiura > Ophiura sarsii. The sequence continues at coordinate 43,380,015 of CM069447.1, read as the reverse complement.
TTTCCACTATTCTGTAAGCTAATGGTGCTTTACCTACCTGCATGCGATGACTATAGATCAATTAAAACTTCTCCAAAAGAAATGTATTCAATAATATAGACGTCACATTTTCTGTTACGATGAAGGCGATAAAAGAGTTATTTGCCAGCATTCAAAGCTTTAGTCTACCCTCAGTCATCACTATCACAGGTAATCTCGCCCATCAGTCTTCACAGTGAACACTCAGCCAGCGGGCAAAAGCTGCTGCATTCAACTGTTATCTATATACTAATTTTCGGTCCCTCGCCTGATTAGATAGTTCAATAATAATTTTGCACTCGCATCCCTCTTCAACTGAAAAAGCGTGGTAATTGCGCCTCTAATAGACGAGCTAATTAGATAGTTCAATACCCGTTTTTTCCCGTTTTCAGACATGCGCAGAAAGGATCACATGTGAAAATCCAAAATGTTGAATTTATTTTACTCGGGTAGCTACTGTTCGGACACAAATTGTGGTTTTCGGAGTGAGTGATGACATATGGTCTTCACCCAAAATATTTTCTTCAGGGATATAGCTACATTTCTGTATATGCGGCTGTTTGTTATTCTTAAAGATCGCATAGTAACAAGCATTTATACGTCCGACAAATAAAAATATTTCACGACATTTTCTAAATGTAAACAAAAACTCTTACACAGATCTTAAAGTGACACTTTCACATTAGTAACATAGATGAATGCGACGTTTGCTAACGATAAAGAAACTGGCAGTACCATGTCAACCGTTTCTATGTTGTGCTGCGTTTAACATGGCGCACGCGGTTCGGCGCACACGTAATGACGCAGACAAAAGTGTACGCGTTTGTGGCGCAAACCGTGCACATTGTAACGGAGCAGAGTGAAAGCAGGCAGTCCGTACACTCTTAGAAAAAGGATGCTTCAGGCTTCAGGGGTTCTTGGCTGTCCCGTATGGAACCCATGTTTATATCACCTTAAAAGGTTCCAAAAAGAACCATTTTAAGGTTCAAAATAGGCAAAATATGGGCAAACCTCCTCCTCTCCGCACTTGGATATAAGGGCACATGGGGCATCTGGATAAACGGAACGTGTTTTTTTGTGTTGTACATTATCATGATTATTATAGAGTGTCTGGATTATTAAGGGCATCCGTGGTATCTGGATTACGAGGTTCACTATAAAACGAGTCTCAAATTACCTAGATATACTATGCGCAGGTGGGCCACCTTTGATAACTGGATTTTAAGGGTATACACTCAGATAGTATCTCGGGAGGCTTTATAGAACACAGCAAACATGACAAAGGGACTACATACTACTATACGTTAAGGCCCCACATGCCTATTGGAGGAATAATGTATTTAATGTAAATAGGCCAAACAAAACCCGGATGGCATACATTGTGCTCAAGCACAAGTGATCTTGATGATAGACTCCGCCGACCATACTAAACGACCGACTATAAAACTATAACGCTCAGAACGTAGGCCTACTGAATTACCTGGATACAGTATGTGCATATGGGGAGTGGCGACACCAGCACCAAAATGTTAAAGGAGGAAAACGGGGTGGCGGGGCAATAAAAGAATCGGGGGAGACATTTAAAATCTAAATTTTAAGTAACTTTCAATTTTGACATTAAAATTCAACTTTTTATTATTTGGGGTACACAAAATAGGTAGAGACATGCGCTGACAGGAGGTAATAACTGGGGGTATTAAAAACACGTTGATGGAGTAGGCCTACTTGGATTAGGAACATGGGTATCTGTATTATTTAAGAGCACATTGGGCCTAGGCTCATGGTGTATTAAGGGCACCATGTCACTTACATTATATCAAGGGCACTTCCTGAATTATTTAAGGACATACTTTTGATATTTATATAAACATCTATAACGCTTTGACCGCTGCCTATTGTGATATGACTTTTACTGCCCGCTATCTTCGGCACCCGCGTTTAATTTACTTGACTATGATAAAGTAAGGGCACCTGGGTATCTCGAGATAACGGCACACTGCAGTGTGGGCCTACCTTGATTATGTGGTATCCGGTGCATTATTAAGGGCACCTGGGTAACTGGATTAGGGGTAGGGCTTAGGCCTATGTGGTCCCTGGATATAATGGGACAACGGGTACCTGTATTTCAGGTCTCATGGGAGACCTACATAGGTATCGGGAAACACAAACGTAGGCCTACCTAGATTAAGGCACATGTATACCTGGATTATCAAAAGCACCAGTCCTGCGCTATTCGGATTATTTAGGGCCCCGTCTGGATTATGTATACATGTAGGACATGTTCTTGGTATTATTGTATCACATTTTCTTACGCTTTGTTTACTTATTCCCCGTGAAACCTTCTAGCGGGTCCAGCGCGAAGCGCTGGTGCCCGCTAGTTTTATTACTAAAAGTGGACATTTTTTTCGCGCCAAATAAATGTCTGCTTCAGATTGTTGAATAATAATGTACAAACAACGCGCCAACGATTTCTTAATCAAAAAGAGAATAGATATTTGACAGAGATTCTTTAGAATGGCGAATTTGAGCAATGCGCGAAATTTAAAAAAATTAGAAGACGACAGTTTCTTGAACAAAATAAACACGCGAAAATTTCAACTTTTGAATTAGTCAAACAAGGTGCAAACCTCTACTTTGTTGTCGCATCTTCAGAAGATAGCAACCAGAAGGATACAATATCATGCATATAGAATTGTAGTCTATTAAAATACATATCGATATTCATGTAGGTTATTGAATATATTATACGGTATATTGAAAACCGATCGAAATGTCATCAATTTGTTGTAGTTAATTACATTTATTATTATTTATTAAAATATAAGTTTATGCCGACATAACAAATAGTATACATTAGAAGAACACACAACAAGGCGTTTAATATAGTAGCCTATATCATACCTAGCGAGTAAACTTGGTAAATACAGGATGATCCCAAAATTATGTAAACTAGCGGGCACCAGCGCTTCGCGCTGGACCCGCTAGAAGGTTTCACGGGGAATAAGTAAACAAAGCGTAAGAAAATGTGATACAATAATACCAAGAACATGTCCTACATGTATACATAATCCAGACGGGGCCCTAAATAATCCGAATAGCGCAGGACTGGTGCTTTTGATAATCCAGGTATACATGTGCCTTAATCTAGGTAGGCCTACGTTTGTGTTTCCCGATACCTATGTAGGTCTCCCATGAGACCTGAAATACAGGTACCCGTTGTCCCATTATATCCAGGGACCACATAGGCCTAAGCCCTACCCCTAATCCAGTTACCCAGGTGCCCTTAATAATGCACCGGATACCACATAATCAAGGTAGGCCCACACTGCAGTGTGCCGTTATCTCGAGATACCCAGGTGCCCTTACTTTATCATAGTCAAGTAAATTAAACGCGGGTGCCGAAGATAGCGGGCAGTAAAAGTCATATCACAATAGGCAGCGGTCAAAGCGTTATAGATGTTTATATAAATATCAAAAGTATGTCCTTAAATAATTCAGGAAGTGCCCTTGATATAATGTAAGTGACATGGTGCCCTTAATACACCATGAGCCTAGGCCCAATGTGCTCTTAAATAATACAGATACCCATGTTCCTAATCCAAGTAGGCCTACTCCATCAACGTGTTTTTAATACCCCCAGTTATTACCTCCTGTCAGCGCATGTCTCTACCTATTTTGTGTACCCCAAATAATAAAAAGTTGAATTTTAATGTCAAAATTGAAAGTTACTTAAAATTTAGATTTTAAATGTCTCCCCCGATTCTTTTATTGCCCCGCCACCCCGTTTTCCTCCTTTAACATTTTGGTGCTGGTGTCGCCACTCCCCATATGCACATACTGTATCCAGGTAATTCAGTAGGCCTACGTTCTGAGCGTTATAGTTTTATAGTCGGTCGTTTAGTATGGTCGGCGGAGTCTATCATCAAGATCACTTGTGCTTGAGCACAATGTATGCCATCCGGGTTTTGTTTGGCCTATTTACATTAAATACATTATTCCTCCAATAGGCATGTGGGGCCTTAACGTATAGTAGTATGTAGTCCCTTTGTCATGTTTGCTGTGTTCTATAAAGCCTCCCGAGATACTATCTGAGTGTATACCCTTAAAATCCAGTTATCAAAGGTGGCCCACCTGCGCATAGTATATCTAGGTAATTTGAGACTCGTTTTATAGTGAACCTCGTAATCCAGATACCACGGATGCCCTTAATAATCCAGACACTCTATAATAATCATGATAATGTACAACACAAAAAAACACGTTCCGTTTATCCAGATGCCCCATGTGCCCTTATATCCAAGTGCGGAGAGGAGGAGGTTTGCCCATATTTTGCCTATTTTGAACCTTAAAATGGTTCTTTTTGGAACCTTTTAAGGTGATATAAACATGGGTTCCATACGGGACAGCCAAGAACCCCTGAAGCCTGAAGCATCCTTTTTCTAAGAGTGTACGGACTGCCTGCTTTCACTCTGCTCCGTTACAATGTGCACGGTTTGCGCCACAAACGCGTACACTTTTGTCTGCGTCATTACGTGTGCGCCGAACCGCGTGCGCCATGTTAAACGCAGCACAACATAGAAACGGTTGACATGGTACTGCCAGTTTCTTTATCGTTAGCAAACGTCGCATTCATCTATGTTACTAATGTGAAAGTGTCACTTTAAGATCTGTGTAAGAGTTTTTGTTTACATTTAGAAAATGTCGTGAAATATTTTTATTTGTCGGACGTATAAATGCTTGTTACTATGCGATCTTTAAGAATAACAAACAGCCGCATATACAGAAATGTAGCTATATCCCTGAAGAAAATATTTTGGGTGAAGACCATATGTCATCACTCACTCCGAAAACCACAATTTGTGTCCGAACAGTAGCTACCCGAGTAAAATAAATTCAACATTTTGGATTTTCACATGTGATCCTTTCTGCGCATGTCTGAAAACGGGAAAAAACGGGTATTGAACTATCTAATTAGCTCGTCTATTAGAGGCGCAATTACCACGCTTTTTCAGTTGAAGAGGGACGCGAGTGCAAAATTATTATTGAACTATCTAATCAGGCGAGGGACCGAAAATTAGTATATAGATGACAAATTAGGCTCCACAAACTTTTATAAATTGCGCTTTAATAAAACCCGTTACAACTTTTGTATTACCTAACTTGAAATCTAATAATATTGTACTATATTTTCCACCAGTCCCATAATCTCAAACGAAGTTTGGCGGTATTTAAAACACGCTGCAGGCATGCAAACTCGTGACTCCGTGAACTTTACAACTAAATGAGATATTTGCGTGTCTGTTGACAGATCTAATATATTTTATTGCCATGTGATATTAATGGTTAAAGAAAATATGCTTGTTATTTCCATCTTAACACTTTTCCACGCGGCTGTTAGTTTTACCATACAAAACAGATTTTCAGCAACTTTTCCCAATTTTCAAAGTCATATCTCAAGAATTACTGAACCAGTACTAGGCATATTTGTACTTACTTTAATGCATTTCTCATGGTGATTTCAAATATGGTGATACAATTCTACAAATTTGGCATTTTTGAAACATTTTGTGACATTTTGGAAGTGTCGTCTGCTGAAGACTTCCGCGTGGAAAGGGTTAAGTTGAGGCTGTACCCATTATAAATATTATGGTTATCATAAACTTGTCTCTCAGTTAAGTTACTAAAATTATTATCGGAATAGAGATTTTAATGTCTGAACTTAAATAAACACTACATGTATAGTATGCCATTTGTGATACACAATTCCCCGTAAATTGCAAAAATACTGCCCTCATCATGCCCACTCATTTCAATAAGTTACGACAGATCACTGGATATAGCTATCTTCAGTAGATAGCACGCACATAATACAAAATTCCCCGTGAATGGCTAAAAGCTCTAATCATCATGCCCGCTCATTTCAATAAGCTACGACAGATCACTGGATATAGCTATCTTCAGTAGATAGCACGCACATAATACAAAATTCCCCGTGAATGGCTAAAAGCTCTAATCATCATGCCCGCTCATTTCAATAAGCTACGACAGATCACTGGATATAGCTATCTTCAGTAGATAGCACGTACATAATACAAAATTCCCCGTGAATGGCTAAAAGCTCTAATCATCATGCCCACTCATTTCAATAAGCTACGACAGATCACTGGATATAGCTATCTTCAGTAGATAGCACGCACATAATACAAAATTCCCCGTGAATGGCTAAAAGCTCTAATCATCATGCCCACTCATTTCAATAAGCTACGACAGATCACTGGATATAGCTATCTTCAGTAGATAGCACGCACACAATACAAAATTCCCCGTGAATGGCTAAAAGCTCTAATCATCATGCCCACTCATTTCAATAAGCTACGACAGATCACTGGATATAGCTATCTTCAGTAGATAGCACGCACACAATACAAAATCCCCCGTGAATGGCTAAAAGCTCTAATCATCATGCATGCCCACTCATTTCAATAAGCTACGACAGATCACTGGATATAGCTATCTTCAGTAGATAGCACGCACATAATACAAAATTCCCCGTGAATGGCTAAAAGCTCTAATCATCATGCCCACTCATTTCAATAAGCTACGACAGATCACTGGATATAGCTATCTTCAGTAGATAGCACGCACATAATACAAAATTCCCCGTGAATGGCTAAAAGCTCTAATCATCATGCCCACTCATTTCAATAAGCTACGACAGATCACTGGATATAGCTATCTTCAGTAGATAGCACGCACATAATACAAAATTCCCCGTGAATGGCTAAAAGCTCTAATCATCATGCCCACTCATTTCAATAAGCTACGACAGATCACTGGATATAGCTATCTTCAGTAGATAGCACGCACATAATACAAAATTCCCCGTGAATGGCTAAAAGCTCTAATCATCATGCCCACTCATTTCAATAAGTTACGACAGATCACTGGATATAGCTATCTTTAGTAGATAGCACGCACACAATACAAAATTCCCCGTGAATGGCTAAAAGCTCTAATCATCATGCCCACTCATTTCAATAAGCTACGACAGATCACTGGATATAGCTATCTTTAGTAGATAGCACGCACATAATACAAAATTCCCCGTGAATGGCTAAAAGCTCTAATCATCATGCCCACTCATTTCAATAAGCTACGACAGATCACTGGATATAGCTATCTTTAGTAGATAGCACGCACATAATACAAAATTCCCCGTGAATGGCTAAAAGCTCTAATCATCATGCCCACTCATTACAATAAGCTACGACAGATCACTGGATATAGCTATCTTCAGTAGATAGCACGTACATAATACAAAATTCCCCGTGAATGGCTAAAAGCTCTAATCATCATGCCCACTCATTACAATAAGCTACGACAGATCACTGGATATAGCTATCTTCAGTAGATAGCACGTACATAATACAAAATTCCCCGTGAATGGCTAAAAGCTCTAATCATCATGCCCACTCATTTCAATAAGCTACGACAGATCACTGGATATAGCTATCTTCAGTAGATAGCACGTACATAATACAAAATTCCCCGTGAATGGCTAAAAGCTCTAATCATCATGCCCACTCATTACAATAAGCTACGACAGATCACTGGATATAGCTATCTTCAGTAGATAGCACGCACATAATACAAAATTCCCCGTGAATGGCTAAAAGCTCTAATCATCATGCCCACTCATTTCAATAAGCTACGACAGATCACTGGATATAGCTATCTTCAGTAGATAGCACGTACATAATACAAAATTCCCCGTGAATGGCTAAAAGCTCTAATCATCATGCCCACTCATTTCAATAAGCTACGACAGATCACTGGATATAGCTATCTTCAGTAGATAGCACGTACATAATACAAAATTCCCCGTGAATGGCTAAAAGCTCTAATCATCATGCCCACTCATTTCAATAAGCTACGACAGATCACTGGATATAGCTATCTTCAGTAGATAGCACGCACATAATACAAAATTCCCCGTGAATGGCTAAAAGCTCTAATCATCATGCCCACTCATTTCAATAAGCTACGACAGATCACTGGATATAGCTATCTTCAGTAGATAGCACGTGCATAATACAAAATTCCCCGTGAATGGCTAAAAGCTCTAATCATCATGCCCACTCATTTCAATAAGCTACGACAGATCACTGGATATAGCTATCTTCAGTAGATAGCACGCACATAATACAAAATTCCCCGTGAATGGCTAAAAGCTCTAATCATCATGCCCACTCATTTCAATAAACTACGACAGATCACTGGATATAGCTATCTTCAGTAGATAGCACGTACATAATACAAAATTCCCCGTGAATGGCTAAAAGCTCTAATCATCATGCCCACTCATTTCAATAAGCTACGACAGATCACTGGATATAGCTATCTTCAGTAGATAGCACGCACATAATACAAAATTCCCCGTGAATGGCTAAAAGCTCTAATCATCATGCCCACTCATTTCAATAAGCTACGACAGATCACTGGATATAGCTATCTTCAGTAGATAGCACGTACATAATACAAAATTCCCCGTGAATGGCTAAAAGCTCTAATCATCATGCCCACTCATTTCAATAAGCTACGACAGATCACTGGATAAAGCTATCTTCAGTAGATAGCACGCACATAATACAAAATTCCCCGTGAATGGCTAAAAGCTCTAATCATCATGCCCACTCATTTCAATAAGCTACGACAGATCACTGGATATAGCTATCTTCAGTAGATAGCATGCACATAATACAAAATTCCCCGTGAATGGCTAAAAGCTCTAATCATCATGCCCACTCATTTCAATAAGTTACGACAGATCACTGGATAGCTATCTTTAGTAGATAGCGCGCACATAATATTTGTTTGAATCAGGCTTATAGTCGAATTGGCTAGCACAATACGCGTATAGACCCTGATTCTCGTAGACCTTCTTAGACCTTCTATTATCATGAGTATAGAGGTTAGCCATGTAATGAAATAGCAGCCATCTTGGCGGGAATACTAAACTGTGTTGGAGGTTTTCAGAAAGAAGATACACCTGTTTCATAATACTTAATCACAGTTATTGCTATGAACTGAGCGTCATGAATTCTCGTGTCACTTTCATTTGCATTTTAAACCTTATACCGTTTGTTTTTCTTGTAATATCCATACTCTTTGAGTAGCAGTGAACCAATTGATTGGCCCATCAGAGCTCTCGGTTATTAATGTCTGTTATTGCTCACACTTGCTCTTCAAACAGAAATCTTAAGAAAACACTTGGAATCAAAGTGACGACGCCGCATGCGAAGTCATCTCGACGTCTTTATTAGTGTGACCTTTTCGAAGAGTCGTATTTCAATAAAAAAAATCAGAGTCACAAGTTCCCACATTTTTGCTTATTAACACTTTCCACTCGGCTATTGGTTTTACAATATACACACCAGATTTTTCAGAAACCTTTCAGAAACCTTTCTCAACTTTCAAATTCTATCTCAAGGACTACTGCACCAATATTAAGCATGTTTGTACTGATTTTAATACATTTCTCATGAGACCCCAAATATGGTAATGAAATTCAATAATTTTGACATACATTTGAAACATTTTGTGACATTTTGGAGTGTCGTCTGCAGACGCCTGCCGTGTGGAAAGTGTTCAAATATACTCAGTGTTACATTAGCGCTGATTCAACTTCTATTGGGATCATGCACATGAGTTATCGTTGTAGGTTATATCAGGCAAGTTACCCTCAACGCACACATATCTTACTCACATGCCCCCTTCCCAACCAAACCCACATCCCCATTCCACTCCACATACACACATGTTGCTCACCTACCTGAACGTCTCGAAATATGTCCAATATTAGAAATCTGCAACAGAAATGTCTACAGATCCATGGTGCGGCCTCCTGTCATATTTAGTCCAATTAAAGAAAAACCTTTCAAATGTTGCAGTTATAAATGAACTTATTTGGAATTATATTTTATCGCTGAAGATGTGAATAAAACTGGACAATAACCAAACCACCAAGAAAGAGTCCCATCATAACCACCACCACTGGGTTCATTCAAGCATTTATTCACGATATTTTACTCACACCATTCCCAGTAGAATTCACCCGATCTAAAACGATTCAAATCAATTTATATTTTCACTCCAAATAAGGAAATTATGCAAATTAGTATACGTGACTCACACGTTTCCGTTCTAAAATGTAAGTCAGGGATTCCCTTTGTGGGTGGTTTTTTTGTTATCCATCAAATCGTTCACGTGCCAACATGTATTGGATGGGAACCAAAGCGTCCTACTTTATAAGTGAATGGGCTTTCTATTTTTGCTCAAGTATATAGATGGACGCCGCATCCTTAACACGACTGGTTGTGTATGCAGCTAAAAAGTATTTTGTAGGGCTGGTTCTGATGGGGTTCACAGTCCAAAGGTTTCACAGCTTTCTGTAAAATGTGTCCTTTAACATATTTGGCGTTTACCTTGCTGCTCGCAAATAAAAACAACAGGGCTGGTATTACTAGCCTGGTTTCATGTTCTATGTTACTATAGTAAAGGGTAAAATGCGAATAAAATCAATTACCTTTTAAAGATTTCGTGATTTATGTCTAAAACTACAATTGTGTTATTAGAGCTCTGTAATCTCGTTATCAACGTTGTCTTTTCATATTTAACACTTTCCACGCGGCAGGCATCTGCAGACGACATCCCAAAATTTCACAAAATGTTAAAAAAATGTCAACATTATTGAATTTCATTACCATATTTGGAATCACCATGAGAAATGCATTGACATAAGTACAAACATGCCTAGTATTGGGTCAGTAATCCTTACGATAGACCTTGAAAATTGTGAAAGGTTTTGAAAATGTGTTTTGAGTAATGGTAAAAATAATTGCAAGTGTTAAGGCGGCTGTATTCGATTTAGACTGACTCAAAAGGACGACTCGGACTGATCATGCTGATGGATTTCTCGCAATTTGATTATTATCTATATGTGTAAAAAGAGATGAACACGTACCTAATCTACTTCATAACTTAATCATATTATCTACCATCGCGCATCAAAAGAAATGTTCTTCTCCTATATATCTTATGTCAACGTCTTACAGCAGTATTTATTATAAATCAAAACCTCAAGGCAATATGAAACACGAGTAGATTTAGTCTCAGTCTAGAGTTATATTAGTGTAGAGAGAATATTATGAAAAATATGGTCATGGCTGCCTCGTCGATCGAGCTTTCTTAACACTTTCCATCCACGCGACATTCCAAAATTTCACAAAATGTTTCAAAAATGTCGAAATTGTTAAATTTCATATTTGGAATATCACCATGTGAAATGCATTGAAATAAGTACAAATATGCCTCGTATTGGTTCAGTAATCCTTGAGATAGACTTTGAAAATTGGGAAAGGTTTCTGATTTTTTATATGTATGTGTAAGAGATATAAACACGTCCATGATCTACTTTAACTTAATCATATTATCTACCATCGCGCATCAAAGGGAATGTTCTTCTACTATATCTTCAACGTCTTACAGCAGTATTTGTATAATAAATCAAAACCTCAAGGCCGATGAAACATGAGTAGATTGATCTCAGTCTAAAGTTATTTTAGTGTAGAAAGAATAATCATGAAAAACACGAACATATATAGCTGCCTCGTTGGGTGCTTAAACTCTATATAGGCTATAATCATGATAATACACAGTGGTGTACTAGCAGGTTACAACAGTATGATCTGTGATAATGCAATGGATAAATATAAGGCTTGTCAGGAGGATGTATATCTTATACATCTATGTCTTCCATGTCAAATTGAAAGCAATTAACCCACATTTCCCGCCAAATTTACACGAGGCAGCCATTGACAGAACACAACCAAGTCATGTTATGCACCAAGAGATTTTACTTGTCGAGAAGGATAAGCAGTCTAATGGAATGTTCCTTTCCATCCATGTCGGTCGGGTCGGGTACACCAGCCCCCCGGCACTACGCGACGACCATGTTTCTTGCGTCTGTTATATTGCGCACCCTAAGGCCTACAAAATGAAATATCTGTGACGTACTGAGCTATAGGCTACGCAGTTTTATATTGCACTAGCCTACATATTGTAAGGCTTACGTTATGTTGTCACTGTCAGTAATAACACGTTTTACGCGGCAGTCGTCTGCGCTGCAGACGACAGTTCAAATATTTCACAAAATGTTTTTAAAATGTAAACATTATATTTCATCTCCATTTTCGGAATTATCATGAGAAATGCATTAAACTAAGTACAAACATGTCTAGTATTGGTTCAGTAATTCTTGAGATAGACTTTGAAAGTTGGGAAAGATTTCTGAAAAATCTGTTTTGTATAATGGTAAACCTAATAGCCGCGTGGAAGTGTTAATTTAATTACAGAAAACTGTAACGTCATTTAGACATATTAACCTCATTGTATTAACATGATTAAGGGCTCTAGATTTAGACAATCACAACTAATGTCATATTGCATTGCTATTTAACAACAAAAAAGTTGTTTAAATATAAATATGTTTAAGAAAACAGATATTTATATAACGTGGAATAAAATAATAATTCAAACGACGGTAGCACCTTTTTCATGACGATTGTATTACGTTATAAGTGCTATGCATGAAAACATCAATGGAAACACTGCGAATAAAACCGACGAGTAATGGCCTCCAGGAAGTTGATTATACACCCATCAAAATATGTAAGTTCCCCCTATAGCATATACTAGAATATTTCCAAAAATAGTTGATAGATTTAAATAATTTTCAGCTAGAAAGATGTACCCAGTTGTTAGGCACATTTTGATACCAAATTTGTTGGCCTTGAGACAGTGCAACGATACGAAATTGTGACATTTATCAATTTTTATACAGAAAAAAAGTGGCACTAAATCTCACTGGCTATGGCTGGTTTTTCCATAAATTAACAGACATTTACTTGGTGGATTTTCGTGCACAGACATGGGAATCTACCAAACAATTATGTGTGGCATCATTTCAAGAAAATCAATAAGCAGATCATAATCTTGTGCACCAAGACACGGTAGCATTTATTGTCTAAAATGTTTGTTAATTTTATGTACAAAACCAGTCATAGCCAGTGAGATTTAGTGCCACTTTTTTTCTGTATAAAAATTGATAAATGTCACAATTTCTTATTGTTGCATTGTCTCAAGGCCAACAAATTTGGTATCAAAATGTGCCTAACAATTGGGTGCATCTTTCTAGCTGAAAATTATTTAAATCTATCAACTATTTCTGGAAATATTCTAGCATATGCTAGAGGGAACTTACATATTTTGATGGGTGTATATAGGTATATCCTTGAACTTGCAAAAATAAAAACAAAAACACCTTGCGCCCAGAACCCGTTTGAAGATAGCGGTTAGCGCTTCTTAACACTTTCCACGCGGCTTAGTATTAGTTTTACCGTATGCAAAAAAGATTTGTCAGAAACCTTTCCCAATTTTCAAAGTCTATATATCTCAAGGATTACTGAACCAATACTAGGTATGTTTGTACTTATTTCAATCCATTTCACATGGAGATTTTAAATATGGTTATGAAATTTAACAATGTTTACATTTTTGAAACATTTTATGTAATTTTGGAATGTCGTCTGCAGCTAGCTGCCTGCCGCGTGGAAAGGGTTACCATCTGTAGAACCCACTATACCAGCGCCATTTAATGGTGTAAAGTGTCCCATATACTCTTAATGGTATGAGTATCCCAGCCTGCCGCATGCAAAGGGTCAATGGCGTAATCGTCCCGTATACCCAATTGTATAAGTGTCCCATATACCCTTAATGATGTAATCGTCCCCCTTGACAGGTACAAGTGTCCCGTATACCCTTAATGGTGTACAGTAAGTGTCCCTTATATACCCTTAAATACATATATAAGTATTCAAGTATTCCATCTTTAAAGGCGAAACGAAAGACAATCATGTCTACAGGCATCAACCCTGTTACTCCATTTTGAATTGACATTATTATTTTGTTTTGATAAAAGGTATCGAAAAAGAAAAGAATAGTAAAAAGTAGGCCTATAACAAATTAATTCATGAATCAAATGTAACAATCTCCCTAGAGAATTTTAAGCTACAGACCCGTTACTTTGGACTTTCAAATATCACAGTGGCATTTCGCCTCTATTTGCCGATGCATAGAACATTCATGAATATCCAATATCTATCTGAGTTGCGTACAATGATATATGTTGTCACACATGCACGGCGAAAATGTGATGTCGAAAACATAATGTTAACACTTTCCACGCGGCTATTAGTTTTACCATATCCAAAACACATTTTTCAGAAACCTTTCACAATTTTCAAAGTCTATCTCAAGGATTACTGAACCAATACTAGGCATATTTGTACTTATTTTAATGCATTTCTAATGGTGATTCCATGTTAATGAAATTCGATACTGTTTACATTTTTGAAACATTTTGTGACATTTTGGAATGTCATTTGCAGACGCCTGCACCGCGTGGAAAGTGTTCGAACCAGTTAGCAATAATGTTATAAGCACATGCACAGCAAAAATGTGATGTCGAAATGTAGAAACCAGTTAGCAGTAATGTTATCAGCACATTTATGAAAGCACGGTTGACCTAGATCGCGAAACATTGACACCATGCAGAATCAGAGGTTGCTTCAATGTATTCCCAGCATGCAGTAGAAACGCACTGTGCAACGGGATAATGGGGCTATAATTCAATCCGAGTTTTACATTGAAATTCGGAAAAGAAATGCTTCATTAGAGGAACTAATCAGCGAGACTTTTCACGTTTGTTGGTATCATTGTATCGAGAAATAGAATCCAAATTCATATTGATACACATTTTCTCAAAGTCTCACTGATTAGTTCCTCTATAATGAACCAATTCTTTTCTGCATGTTTCAATGCAAAACAAGGGTTGAATTGGATCAATTATCCCATTGCACAGTGCGTTTCTACTGCATGCTGGGATTACATTGCAGCAACCTGTGATGCAGAATACGACATAATTGGCATTAAGCAAATCAAACGAGTATAACTATCATATGAATAAAATATATTCGGGGGGGGGGGGGAGAGGGGGCACTCAACTTTGGATGTGTTGACGACGATCAAACAGTGACTCAAAACTGGGGGCCATGGAATTATTCAGTGAGAAATTGTTACACACAAAAAAGGAGGCTCATTCAGCGGGAAGGAAACACATTGGGTCACTTATAGTGAGAATCCGACATTATGTCTAAAAAGAGGGGGTCATTTTGAGAAATCTAACATTTTTTTGTCAATTTTGTTCCTTTAAAATGCGAATATTCAGTGAGAGATTTATTTTACACAAAAAGTGACAGGTGAGATGGGGGAGCCTACCTCCCCGGTGTGGAGATGGGCGGGGAGCTCCCCCCCCCCCCCCCCCCCCCCCCAATCTTCGCCACCATGTCCCCCAGTCAGCTCAAGCCTCACCTATTTTCCCTCCAAACAATCGAAAATGTTGACTTTTACTGTCAAAATTACTTTAAATTAGTGTGAAATGTATAATTTCAAATCAAATCAAGCTAGTGTCAGACAATTTTGCATTAGATGACTAGAATCCATCCTACATTTCGCGCGCTGGTGTTTAAGCATGGTCGATCGACCCATTTGTGTCTGAATAAAATGAAAACATACGATCACCAGACCCAGACATTCTAATTTATTGTGCTTTTATACAGTGGCTATGCACTAAGTTAATTATCTGCCTATAAATGAACATGAGGAGAATGTCTCTTTATCAAACATGTTGCTACCACAGCACGTACATCGAAGGCTGTTTTGTGAAAAACGATATGGTGCTGTCAGAATTGATATAGGATAATGCATGGTCTATGGATTAATCTCCAATTTCCTCTCATTTTGCAGACTAGAGAACTTACATTGAAGCATGGAACAGTTTCATCAGGAATTTAAAAGAACATGATAATAATTGTCGTTATAAAATTCCAATTAGGAAACTTACTTTTTCCATGCGGGTTTCAACAACACATCGGTTGTCTTCCTCAGTGGATTGTGTTTGATCCAGAGTTTGAATGGCGACGAGGGGGCTTACCAACTCAGTCACCTTTACGACTCAGTGATCCAGAGGGCGTTATCATCCGATGACGTCATCAAGAAACAGACTAGAAACACTAGCTCTGGATCAAACTCAATCCACTGAGGAAGACAACCGATGTTTTGTTGAAACCCGTATGGAAAAAGTAAGTTTCCTAATTGGAATTTTCTAACGAAAATTATTATCAAATTACATTGAAGCAGATCGAATCACTAGACATGCGGTGCGCAGTGAACTGCTATCTACTGAAGATAGCAACATAAAGGGTTTCCCATAATTATAAGTGATACCTTTTAACACTTTCCATGCAGCTGTTACATGTATAAAACTTTTTTTTTCGAAAACATTTCCCAACTTTTAAAAAGTCTATCTCAAGAATTACTGGACCGATACTAGGCATGTTTGTATTTATTATAATGCAATTATCATGGTAATTCCAAATATGGTAATCAAATTCAATAATGTTGACATTTTTTAAACATTTTGTAAAGTTTTGGAATGTCGTCTGCATATACATTATACCTGAACCGTTGAACAATACTTATAATTTTGTGAACCTAATATTGTATGTAAGACGTGTATATTTCCATCTTAATTCGGACTCTCCAAAGATATACGATAAGTTTCTTTAAAAAAAACTCCAAAAAGGATAAACTAAGAATTTGTTTGTCTATCGGTTGACCTGTTTGAAAAAGTTGAACTCTCGTTCTTAGGATTCTACTCTTTTAGAGTGGTTTTATAACGAACGAGCGCTTGTAAAATGTTTAAGGATGTTTTTTGTCTTTCCCTTACATTAAGAGCGAGTACCCCTAAATAGTCCATTATACATGCATAACCATTATGCTGCACAACGATCAGGCACGTGGGGAACAACTCATAGAATCAGGAATGCATGATGCGATTTTCTTACCGAAGATGAAATCGAGTTTACATCATTATACACGTGATTGCATCGTGTACAGCGAGTTGCCATCTACTGAAAATAGCAACGGGTTATTACACACTCAGACATGTCTGCATTATCCAATGAAGACAGCAACTGTCTATTAAACGTGTTAGCCTAATGATGTTTAGTGAGTTGCTATCTACTGAAGATAGCAGCCGTTATCTAAACACATGTAAATCGCATTGGTACATATCAATCTATAATTAAAGTTTGCACATCGATTTGTTATCTACTGTAGAAACTGCCCATTACACAATAAACCTATGATATTTAGTGAGTTGCTATCTACTGAAGATAGTAGCCGTTATCTAAACACATGTAAATCGCATTGGTACATGTCAGTCTAATTAAAGTTTCACATCGATTTGCTATCTACTGTAGATAGAAACTGCCCATTATACATATACTGTAAACCTATAATATTTAGTCAGTTGCTATCTACTGAAGATAGCAGCCGTTATCTTAACACATGTAAATCGCAATGATACATATCAGTCTAATTAAAGTTTGCACATCGATTTGCTATCTATTGTAGATAGAAACTGCCCATTAGACATTATACTGTATAAGCCTATGATATTTAGTGAGTTGCTATCTACTGTAGATAGCAGCCGATATCTAAACACATGTAAATCGCATTTGTACATATCAGTCTTATTAAAATTTGCACATTGATTTGCTATCTACTGTAGATAGAAACTGCCCATTATACATATACTGTATAAGCCTATGATATTTAGTGAGTTGCTATCTACTGTAGATAGCAGCCGATATCTAAACACATGTAAATCGCATTTGTACATATCAGTCTTATTAAAATGTGCACATTGATTTGCTATCTACTGTAGATAGAAACTGCCCATTACACATATACTGTAAACCTATGATATTTAGTGAGTTGCTATCTACTAAAGATAGCAGCCGATATCTAAACACATGTAAATCGCATTTGTACATATCAGTCTTATTAAAATGTGCACATTGATTTGCTATCTACTGTAGATAGAAACTGCCAATTAAACATATACTGTAAACCTATGATATTTAGTGAGTTGCTATCTACTGAAGATAGCAGCCGATATCCAAACGCATGTAAATCTTATTAGTACATCAGTCTAATTAAAGTTTGCACATCGATTTGCTATCTACTGCATGTAGATAGAAACTGCCCATAACACATATACTGTATAAGCCTATGATATTTAGTGAGTTGCTATCTACTGAAGATAGCAGCCGATATCTAAACACATGTAAATCGCATTGGTACATATCAGTCTAATTAAAGTTGCACATCGATTTGCTATCTACTGTAGATAGAAACTGCCCATTGCACATTATACTGTAAATCTATAATATTTAGTCAGTTGCTATCTACTGAAGATAGCAGCCGTTATCTAAACACATGTAAATCGCATTTGTACATATCAGTCTTATTAAAATTTGCACATCGATTTGCTATCTACTGTAGATAGAAACTGCCCATTACACATATCTGTAAACCTATGGTATTTAGTGAGTTGCTATCTACTGAAGATAGCAGCCGTTATCTAAACACATGTAAATCGCATTGGTACATATCAATCTAATTAAAGTTTCACATCGATTTGCTATCTACTGTAGATAGAAACTGCCCATTATACATATACTGTAAGCCTATGATATTTAGTAAGTTGCTATCTACTGAAGATAGCAGCCGATATCTGCACATGTAAATCGTATTGGTACATATCTGTCTGATTAAAGTTGCAGGAATGCATGCGATTATCCTTACCGAAGATGAAGTCGAGTGTGCACAATCCAAATGATATACCGTACCGTACATCATTATGTATTGCATTGTGTACAGCGAGTAACCATCTGAAAATAGCAACGGGTCATTACACACTCAGACATGTCTGCATTATCCAATGAATATAGCAACTGTCTATTAAACGTGTAAACCTAATGATGTTTAGTGAGTTGCTATCTACTGAAGATAGCAGCCGATATCTAAACACATGTAAATCGCATTGGTACATTTCAGTCTAATTGAAGTTTGCACATCGATTTGGTATCTACTGTAGATAGAAACTGTCCGTTACACATACAAACCTATGATATTTAGTGAGTTGCTATCTAATGAAGATAGCAACCGATCAAAACACATAAATCTTAAATCCTATTGGTAGGCCTATATATTGAGTTGCTATCTACTGAAGATAGCAACCGATCATAACATATGTACATTTTAAATTTTACTGGCACATATTGAGTTGCTATCTACTGACGATACCAAATGACTATTTCACATGTGTATGCCTTAGTGATGTTGCTATCTACTGAAGATAGCACTGAACTATCACACAATAGGCTACACATGACCCAACGCAAGTAACTGCCGCATTGTGCCTCATTTACTCATGTTGGGTCATGTTAAGCTGACTACTGTATAACGTGATTTTGTTATCTAACCGAAGATAACACTGGACCATAATACGTGTATGAAGATAGCAAGGACCATGTATGCATGCCTATTGGGGTACAAGGGCATGGGTAGCTACCATCGCTTAAAGATAACGAACCACAATAGGAACAGTTGTATCAGGGAGGTGTCAAATAGTTGACACCTCCGTGGTTGTATATTCGCCAAATGGTAAACCATGTATTGCTATTGAATTGCTATCTTCTGAAGATAGCAGCGGCTATTTACCGTGATTGTATCGTGTTATATAAGCAAAGGTTCATTAACGAGCACCCCCCCCCCCCCCCCCCCCCTAATATCATGAGTCTGTCGGTTGAGATTGGTTATGTTGCCTTCAAGGGGAATCGTGGAATATGACTGTCAATTTAGTTGTCGGTTCACTCTTGCCGGTTCACTTATATTTCTTGCCCCTCCTATATGAAAACCTAGCTACGCCACTGAATGTTGGCAACTTATTGTAAATTGCTAATTTTATCAGTCGCCACACTACTTATTTCAATATCAATTATGGCACTGACACTAGATTGCGTCGATAATAAATTGATTCATATCTTAATTAATATTAATTAGCTATAGTCATTACTGCATTTAATAAAGTTCCAAAGTCATTAACAGCTAACATTATATCGGTCTAATTAAGCATGTCGAGTATATAGCACTATATCTGCCGTTCAATGTCATCATGTTTTGCATCCACACGTGACGTGACGAACGTGACGAAAACTGGTATCACCGATATTTTCGCGAATGGATTTTTTTGCGGTTTGCAACTTTTGAAAACGTTCACGCACGATGTGCTTTTAGTTTGTATATTTTATATGCATGCATAAATAATGTCACCAAAAGATTATTAAGCAACATGTTTGGTGGAATCATCTTTGAAAAACCCAATAAAGGACATTTTTTTTTTAAATAATAACTTTTTCATTCAAAGAACCTCTTTGTTTGAAAATTGGGCACATTTGTCACCCAAAGGGCCCGTTTTGAGGAACTCTGGAATTCTCTCACCCCCCCCCCCCAAAAAAAAAAACCTACCCCAAACAAACTCATATTGTTCACGTGCCAATTATTCCATTTATACTTGAGTGCCTTCCATCCCATCACGTCCAGATACCAATGTCCCGAGTGTGCTGTGCTGCTATCGACTGAAGATAGCAAGAGCAAAGTATCACCAAACCATCATCACACGTATATTCTGTGAACATTATATAACACTGAAAATGCCAGCATTGTATCATGTAATAGTGTTTGTCTCGGGCCGGTGTTAGTCTGTAGGCCTAAGGCATTACGCACCATGATCTGTGTTGCTATCTACTGAAGATAGCAAGATAGCAGAGTATCACTAAACCGTCATCACACGTATTCTGTGAACATTATATAACCACAAATATACCAGCATTGTATAGTGTTTGTCTCGGGCCGATATTAGTCCGCAAGGTATTAATTACGCACCATTCTATACTTCAGACATGTCAGATCGATGTTGCTATGTTGTTGGATTTGACACATGGCGTATATTGCCGCGCTCTGGTGCTTTACTGCTGCTGCTGCTAACACGGGTGCCACCCTGAAGCGAGGCTGTAATAGCTTCCATGCTGTGTTACACGCGATTGAACTTCCCAGAGCCTGAGGCCCCATATTTGTGATTATGTTGTTATTATTCCATAACCCCTCCCATAATCATTGTTAATAATAGGCTTACCATTAATTACATTTATTACATGCTGAATTATGTAAGTGTTCCAACGATTTTGAAACAATGAAAACACCGAAACAAAATACGATTGACGTTAGGTTTTCGTGAAAGCATGACTGTCAATTTTGATCTTCAATCAGATATTGTTTTTCATTGGGTCAAAATTTGAGTTCATGAAAGCACTCTAAATTAAGCATTTTAAGGCAACTCGAATTTGGGGTATAAATAAACCTTTTTAGCATTGTGAGCTTTTGTGTTTTAGCCGATATTTATAAAGAAATGTGCTTATCAAGACATTTTAGTATAAGCATCTATTAATCAATAAAATGAAGAAAAAAATCAAATGGTGAAAACACAGCATTCTGTTAGCAATTATCATTCAGAAAAAATAATAACATTATTACCACGCCTTCTAATAAATCAAACCCTGAAAATTTCACTAGAACGTCAATATTTTCGGAAAATTATTCTCCGAATTACAAATGTATTAAAGTTCACGGACAATCCTTTGTTGTCTGGTGTAGAAATTCGCTGCATTATCCGCACTAGAACGGGCTACACGCTGCCAAGACGATGCACAAGACTTATACAGTATCTAGAACTTTAACTCCTCAACCCGATCTATTTATAGTCTCGGCTAATTCTACACTATGTGATGAGATGGGACATTTTCAAACATGCATCCTCTAAATAAAATAGACAAGAAAATACAATATATATAGGTCTGGCTAGATAAAGATATATAAAAATTACTTACGATTTTGAAGACAAATACTCTCACAAAGACTTTATCTTCCCCGTCGATCAGCTATATAGTTCCCGTGTTTATGTAATAGTCCCGGCAAATAATTCCAGTATACCGGTTGTATTCAGAGAGATGGGAATATTAGACGAGGGAGCGTTGTGCTCCTTTTAAACACTGCCTGGCTGCGCACGTATCGTTAAGCAGAGCACATGCATACACCATCAGGCTTTCGATATACGCCACAATAAATAGACGTCTCCCAAGAGTTCCTTGTACGATCGCTGCTGGCTATATTTCAAGTTAACACTTTCCACGCGGCAAGCAGCTGCAGACGACATTCCAAAATTTCACAAAATGTTTCAAAAATGTCAAAATTACTGTATTTCATAACCATATTTGGAATCACCATGAAAAATGCATTGAAATAAGTACAAACATGCCTAGTGTTTGGTCAGTAATCTTTGAGATAGACCTTGAAAATTATGAATGGTTCCTGAAAAATCTGTCTTGTGTATGGTAAATATAATAGCCGCGTGGAAAGAGTTAACCCAATAATACATGATGTGAAATTGTATTTTGGAAATAAAGCGAAAAATAGTGAAAAGAGGTTTTTACTTACAAGTTAAAAGTTGCGTTTCTGTTACTCAATACTATTTGATTGAGTCGTGATTTATCCATCGGGAATATACTTTTCTTTATAACATTTTTAAAGACTTTAAATTAAAGATAAGTTCCACTTCCTAGACCTACAATGAATTTAAGCATTTTTCTATTTTCATTTATTATAAGCTTTTAGTCTTTCTCGCGTAATATTTTTCTTCAGTGCTAGTCGCGTGAAAGCTTTTAAAAAGTATTTTACGGTATCGTTTTTAGCATTTGCCATCTCAGTCGAGGCCATTATGTCTTCTTTTCAGAGTGTTCTTTCTTTATATGAAACAAATCCTTTTAAGTTCAACAATGCAATCAGACAAAAGGTTAAAACAATATATTCCTTGGCTCGAAAAAATCAGCCGCCGAAATTTAACGTTATATTATATTTTCGCGTCTTTTTATATTCGTCTGAATATATTAAAGGTATATTATGTGATCTTTCCAGGGAACGCCCTCAACATCAAAAAAAATTGAAAGCAGATTTTCTTGCAGATTTACATTTCTGATCATAAATCGTACATCATGGTTTTAGAGTGAAAATAAACTGTCGGAAATCCGACAACTTATTTTATTCTAGTCTAAATTCACTCTAAAACCATGATTTTGAGGTAATTAGGAATCGTATCGCTCTGTAACTTGGATCGAATGTATGTACGATTTATTATCAGAAGTGTAAATCTGCAAGAAAATCTACTTTAAAAAAAATCATGAATAGAGGGCGCTCTCTGGAAAAGATCACATAATATGCCTTTAATTCACGCAACAAATCTAAAGAGTATAAGTAACAAAACCCATGCGCCGGTCATATATGGCCAAACATAAATGGATAAGGCAATTTCCTGCCCATTCCCATGCATATCATTTGTCTTGAATTCTGTGGTGTTGGTTTTCTTGTTTATTTTATTTGTAACTTTTTGTTTAAATGACATAATTTGATGCAATTAACCGAGTTAAGCGCATTAAAGCACATTTTGCATTGAACAACATTTTTCGCATTAACTTTTAAGAAAACATCAGAAAAAAATGTGTCCCATCCTCTTTTTTATTCCCAGAAGTTGGGACGATAAACTATATTTACTTGGCCTAATATTTTACTTCCATGTATCAAAGTATCTACACGGCACACCCCACATTGCCAAAGGCTATATATACTGCACAGTTCAACAAAAATAAGTTCCCCTTAAAATAATAGATTATGCCTGATATTTTTAAAATGAGTTACTCCACCGAAACGATTTTTGGCACACATTTTAATGTACATGTGCACAGCAACACTAGAACGGGGCTATTACTATAATACGCAGGTGTTGTAATGCTTGATTACGCACACATTGAATGGAGGAATACCTTAATTCAAAAGTTGCTAAATGATGTATTGAATGAGGATGGTTACGCAGCTTGAACCGGGGTCTTGAACCAGGGTCTTTGCTTGACACCCCATGTTTTACCTTTTGAAATGAGGTATTCCTACCCCAGTCAATGTGTACTCATTCAAGCAGCACAACAACTGTGCGGTGTTCAAGCAGACCCTGGTTCAAGCTACTTAACCATCCTCCTTCAATACATCATTTAGCAACTTTTGAATTGAGGTATTCCTCCATTCAATGTGTGCTCATTCAAGCATTACAACACCTGCGTAGTTCTAGCCCCGTTCTAGCGTTGTGTGCCAAAAATCGTTTCCATGGGGAACTAATATATAAATATCAGGCATAATCTAAAGGGAACTTATTTTTGTTGAACTGTGTATATAGCCAGTCGGTACACAAAGACTTGGCTGCTGACCGCAGTATAGTTTAATACGTTCACATCTGATCATCTTCTAAGACATGTTTCGCTCCAATTACAATTAATTAAGCCAATCTGCATTGGTAATCTTGGTATTAAACCGATGTTCTACCTCACTGATGTAATAATAGTCGTCTTTAGAGTGATGGGATAATCAAGACATCCATGCACTGATGTAATTACTTTTTAACACTTTCCACGCGGCTATAGTTTGACCATATCGAAACATTTTTTTTCCAGAAATCTTTCCCTACTTTCAAAGTCGTATCTCAAGAATTACTGAACCAATACTAGGCATGTTTATACTTATTTTAATGCATTTATCACGGTGCTTCCAAATATGGTAATGAAATTCAATAATCTTGACATTTTTGAAACATTTTGTGAAAGCTTGGAACTATCGTCGCGTGTTAATAAGTATACGCTATAAAAGACGGGTCAAACTATCTGAACGACCTGTGTGCATTATCTTCAGTAGATAGCAGCAGGATAGGCAATTTATGCTTAGCGGAGTTAAAGGGAGAAAGCGTCGGCATTACTTGGAGGGATAGTGGCAAAAATAGCTTTTAAAGGTTTTTTTCGTACTAGTGTATATACAGGGTGAGTCAAAAAGACTGCAATAGTGGAAAGAAGCCATTTTGGTTTCAAAACCAAAATGAATTTAAAACTTTTTAAACGTTGCAAGAATTATGTATTTAATTTTAACTTTGTGTGAAAAAATGAAGTCGATCGCATTTTTCGTTTGTCTTTGGTGATCCTCTTTGCTGCACAACCAAATTTACCTGTTTGTCCACGAGCACAGTGATTTTCATTTGAAATGGCACACATTGCATTTTCATATCCCGCCAACAACAAAAATGGAAAAGGTCAGTTTTTTATTAAAATTTAGAACATTATACGCTTTCACAGCATGGGTATGATTATAATTGATTATGCTAACTCACGTGTAAACAAGAAAGGATGCATCAAATTCCAATAACATCACAAATGAACTGAAGTTTCCAAATTTGAATGGGAGACACGTTTTGCGATCTGATGCATATTTTGGGTATCTCGTGGACAAACGTGTGAAATGGGTGCACTGGTCAAAAGGTTCACCAAAGACAAACGGAAAATGATATTGACTTCATTTTTTCACACAAAATTAGGATCAAATACATCATTCTTGCAACGTTTAAAAAGTTTTAAAATTCCTTTTGGTTTTGAAAACAAAATGGCTTCTTTCCACTATTGCAATCTTTTTGACTCACCCTGTACTTATTCTTTGTACTGTCCACCACTATAATAGAAGACGGATCAAATTCTTCGGATCGGCAGTATATGAAGAGGTATTTTGCAAAAGGGCTATGGTGCATTTTTTCAAAAAATGAGTTTGATATAGAAATGTATAGGGAAAAATCATATGTTTCAAGGGAACAAAGTCATTTTTTTCAAAAAGACCTACATCTCATTGTAAACAGCCATTGAAATTGTTGTTTTGTTGCAAAAGGGCCTGTATCCAGAATTATATCGGGATACAGGCCCTTTTGCAACAAAACAACAACTTCAATGGCTGTTTACAATGAGATGTAGGTATTTTTGAAAAAAATGACTTTATTTCCTTGAAACATATGATTGTGACCTATACATTTCAATATCAAACTTATTTATTTTCAATGATTAAAATAAATGATTTTTTGTGTGTGGTATTTTTTCTTTATGTACAAACAGATGGAGTTTTGTTGCAAAAGGGCCTACATCCAAATTTTCAAAAAATGTAAACATGATTTTAAAAAAATTAAAAAGTGTACCTCTTTCATAATCCATTCAGTTTTTCAATTGCTCAACTTGAATATTTAGAAACAGTTTATTTGACTTTTTCTCAATAAGAGCCAAAGTGGATATAGGCCCTTTTGCAAAATACCTCTTCATATCTTCAGTAGATAGCAAAATCGGACATGTGTTTATTGAGGAAATTAAAGCTAGTCTTTAAGTTAAAAGGCAATCAGTTTTCATAGCATTTCTTCACAGATGTAATCATTTCAAGCATGGTGGATGTTCCTATCACTTTAGTGGTTTTTTGCCCATCAATATATTTTGATTTCATTCTTTTAAAATGAAATTCACATTCCAGAACAAGCTAATATCTTCCATATATGTGTATGGATTTATAATGAAATAGTCCAAACCTTTGATACAAACGTTCCCTGAAGATTTAAAGGTGGGTTTTCCAATCACTTGAGCTTTTCTTTTTCCCATCAACATATTTTGATATCAGAAGAAACCCCATATTTGCTCATCATTTCTGTTAAATGTTTGGCCCAAAATATGTTCCATTTAGCCCTAAGCCAAAATGCGGGGAATTAATGCCAAAGCCAAAGTTGATTATTAACAACGCGTTCAGTTTGTGTACTACTAAAATGGGCACATTTCATGTCACCCTACCTTGTGCATAAGAACCATTGGAATTATGCAACTCAAACTTTGGAATAAGACTATTTTAATATTAAAACATCAAGTTGAAAATCGGGCCAGCAATCGAAACACCTACCTCTAAATCAATATCATACAACAATCATATTAAAAATTATGACCTCACTTATAAATGTGGACTTTTAAAAGTCCATTTGAAATCCATACACCCTCTATGGAAAACATTACTTAAATTTTCCCGACAGGAAGTGTGAATTTCAATTGGGGTTACCTGCACTCCCAAAAAAACCCCATCCAATCCAAGTCAAACAAAAAATAATTATACAATTACACTAAGAAAATATTTTTCACTGATATCATTTTATTTGATAATAATATTGATTGTAAATGCATAACATTGATGCATAACCTCATGCCCCATTTATGATAAAAACATTTTTTAAATGAAATAAACTGGGAACATATTGCCAAAATGAGAGAGCAAATATTACTGTACATAATTATTGGGTTTATTTGAAAAGCTGATACTACAACACAATACTGTTTTATCTATGATAGAAGTATGAACATAATGAAAATTGAATCCAAAAAGATCCATTGAGCCCAAGTTTAGCCCACAATTTTGAGATTAAACTTCAATTGGCCCAAAGTAATGACATTAGGCCGACAATTGGATTATGAATACCACCTGTCCATGAAGCCTATCATAACATTTTTTTTAATTTGGTTGAAAGTTAAAATACAGGATGTCCCAGAATGATTTATACCATATTTGAAAACACATAAAAAATATAAAAACAGTAGGCCTATTATAGTCTATAAATCTTATACCTGCAATATATAAATGTGAATATGTTTCCTACTTACTCCTGTCAAGTTCATCAAGATATCTTTATCTGTTACAATATTCGCCCTTTGCATGGTCTGTCATTTGCGAGGAGAGCCTCGAGCTGGTACCACATTGCATGGGACTATTCCATAACATTATGTAACTAGTTTGGCTCTCTCTCTTTACACAATATGATTGGTCATGTGAAATGATGCAACACTTTTATTCAATGTGATTCCAAGTTTGAGGCTCTCCACGCAAATGACGGATCTGTGCAAAGAGCGAATGGCTTTACATTATTGAATTACTTTCAGTGTATTTCAATTTCTCAAACACACACCCCATTTCAAAACTGCCGCTTAAGAAAGTATGGTATAAATCACTCAAACAGATCAATTCCCTTACACCATTCAAATATTGCTTCATAAAACACTTGATAATTAACTTTGTAGTTGTAATTAAAAGAGGACAAAGCAAATTACCTGCAGCCAAATATATGTAGATGTTCGACTTAAAATCACTTTTGACCAGGAACAATAGTATCACAGCTAAATAAATGCACCTTTCTCAGTACAAAATTTGTAGAATGATTATCATTCTGGGACACCCTGTATAAATGCTCACAAAATGGACCATTTACAGTAACAATTTTAATCAATACATTACATTATTCAAAGCATGCAATATTAATTTTAACCAAAATGCATGCATACACAAAAATGATATTTACTGAAAAGAAAAAAAATAATAACAAATTGTATGCAAAAAATATAAATGAGAATTTTCCTTTTAAGGAAATATTTTGGAAGGAAATGTAACAGAAAACACTGATGTCCTGAAAACTAAAATAAATACTAAAATAACAATATATTTGACGTTTTTTGAAGAAGAAAAAATTTAACATTCTATAATTATAGGTCAGGCGACAAAAAACACACCACCTTTTTCTACGGACCAACGGACATCTAGGATCGGTCGGCCAGGCATGTTTTATTTGTTTTGTTGGTTTTTTTCCCTTAAAAAATGTTCGGTCGGACCTGTTGAACAGGGTTTTTTTGTCGCCTTATCATGGCATGCACACTTCACAGGGCTATCCTTACGTCACCTGAAGTGGTGTTATTTTTTTGAAACAATTCCTGATTTGTGCAGATGTTGGTGACTTTTAAGGTAAAAAACAAACAAACAAAACTTGACCAACCGACTAACACCACATGACAGGTCTGTCCGTCCGTAAAACAGGGTGTTTTTTTCCATAGCCTTATGGTTATTTTTATAAATATAACACCCAGCATGCTTGAATCTACTCAGTACTTAGGCCATAAAAAAATAATTGTTTGCTTGCCCTCGTCCGACCAACCGTGTAAGTCCCGACCGTGTCACTTTTATTTTTATTTTTTAAGTCACGTATATATGACTTTCATTGACACCCATGTGAACCCTTATGGATCATCTAAAGTCCTGTTTTGGACTTGGAAAATGTATTTAACACTATTTTTCCCCTTTATTTCTGGTATTCAGGTACCTAATTTGGAGAAGAAAAAAAAGGAAAACAAATCCGACCGACCCTACTTTTTTGAGTCCATCTATGGGCAAGCAAACAATTATTTTTGTATGGCCTTATGTACTGATTTAATTTGATTGATGACATAATATAAGCATAAAAAAGGTACTTTCCACAGCTGTACATTGAATGCTAATTCTCTGAAAGAAAATATAGCGATTATAATGACCCAATAAGAACCACAAACATGCATGTTTGTGGTTTGTATTTGTAAAGCCCTCTTCTAAGAAGACACTGTAACCAGAACATAAAAAATGTAAATAAATTCAATAAGTTTCAAATGTGGGGAATTTGGTTCCCGCTATTGAAAGTGCCAAACTGTTTTACTCTCCTTTTTAACCTTGATTAATGTTTTCAAATTATTAAAAAGTACGAAGAAGCAAATCCATTTACCCTTACAATCTTACAATTGAGATTGGCAATTTTCAGAGAAAAAACCCAACAACACATTTTTGGATCTAAAAAGTTATAGCAGGTACTATCAGTATTTTGTCAAGTAAATGTACACTTTAAATCATATTTCAGGTGTTAGTTGCAACCAGACTAATTTCTACACTGTTGTGTGACGGCTATATCCAGGCGGCAATATTATTTACCGTAAACAACATTTGATACCTTGACGGAATAAAGCATATAGTATACATGATAGAGAGCATAATACATGTATACAGTGTTTGGCCAAATGTTGTTTACAGTTAATAAATTTGCATCCAGGCGTGTACTTGGCAAGAATGCACCCTAAACATCCCTATTAATTTTTGCAAATATAGTAGCATTTAAATCATCATTCGACTAAAAATGTCCAATATTTTGACTTTATTATTTTACAGCAAATGAAAGGTTTATGGGTGTCAACTGTCCACTATGAGGGACAGGAGGATATGCCATCCCTCACCCCATTTTTAGTAGAATCAACACTTTTTTGTGTGTCTTTTAAATCTTTTCGACCCCTTTTGACAATTCAGTCCAAAATCCCCTCCCCCTGTTTCAGAATGGATTGACGATCATGGATATGCACTATAAAACACTATAATTTCGCGGATACTTTATTTTGCAAATTTCAAATAACTGCTATTTTTACGGCATTCAATTTCGTGAATCTGGACATTTTACTGTTACTTTCAATGCAAAATTGTCAGTTTTGCAGGTATTTTAATTCCAGAAATCCACATCCCTCGCGAAATTTAGTGGTTTTACAGTATATGGGGATTGGGGTTGAGTTGGAATACTATCAACATTATAGACAATTACAACAACACATAGTCTATAGGCTATATAATATGGTAAACAGTCATACACAAAGCTAGGGATATCGTAACGGCAGGATAGACTGAATCCAAGTCTCAAAATGTATAGATATGTTTTGCTAACAATTTTACAAAGATTCGCACACATTTAAGGGACAGTCTTTGTCATTGCCTACCGCAAGCCCTTTAAACATCAGCAAACTTTAATACAAAAAGCATAGTGATTCATTTCACCATCAAAGCTCGTGAATCCATGTAAGATTTCCTCCAAAAAGGTATCATTTTAAAGCTTCCAATGTGCTCTTTCAACAGATATGAATAGCTCAGATTTAGTCTTCCCTGTAACATTATATATTTTTTAAGTCGAGGCTATAATTCATGTACAATCGAAATCCCGGACAAATTATTTTTTGGACAGCAATAAATAAAGCAGCTATTTACATCTTTAAATTAAACATGTATCTATTAAAGTTATACACATGTGAGGATCTCAGATTCAGTCATTGGTTGATGGTGAGAGGTGAAATATTGGTTCTACCTCGTTGTATGGAAATCACAAAACTAGTCTAGTGTAAAAACTTCATTCTGGGATTATAAGCTTTATTCAGTATAATCCCTCAATGAAGTCTTTACCCCAGACTAACTCTGCCTCCTTTACATGATGGTAATACCGAAATATTTGAAATAATTTTGGAGCCTCTTGAGTGTATACCAACCACTACATGTTTCCAAAGTTCTCATGTGCCAACTTTCAAACTATCACACACCGAGATGGCACAACCTTAAAGGGGCATTGAGAGATACGTATGGGAGTGCGCCCTCAATTATCCTGGAAATCATTTTTTTTGCATCAAAGTAATACTTAGGCATACACTAACTACCATCTGAAACAGTTTACCAACATTCGCCGTTTATCATATAAAATTTCATGATTTTCTAAGTTTCGATATATCATCATATCGAAACTCAGGTGCAGAATTCGGAAGTTATGCATCGTTTTAGTCACTGACTTTCGCGGCAAATCTCAACCTGGAAGTGCCGTTATTTGCTTATTTTGGCATGAAGGCGATGTCGGAATTGTATGACATTGTGGATTTGGGCTATGTTGATGTTGATTATCTTTACGTTATTAATGCTCATTTAGTATATAGATACATCTCTCAATGCCCCTTTAACCGTAAAAATATGAGAGTTCTTCCCCACAGTCTACTCCCAAACTGTAGATATCAGTCAAGATATCACCTAGCTTTGACAACATGAAACAATATGCACAATGCATATAATAAATATGGTCCAGTCTGACGGTGGTGGCGGCGCAGTCTATTTGTTCATTGGGGGTTGCCAGTTCATTTCTTGAAGTTCTTCATGCGGTCTTCTAACGATTCACAGTTGGCTTGGATAGCGGACATGTTAGCTGCAAAGGATATCTTCAACTGCAGATCAAAAAGAAAACAAGATGAATTATTCGTTAGACCTAAAAATATTTTTTGAAGTGTTGCCCTGAAGTGCCAAAAATCTTGAAGTTGGGTCTGCCGGTCGATACAAAATTGGTAAATGTCAATTTGACTAATGTTTCTAGTGTGATAATAGTTTAAAAGCAATCTATTCAAGCAAACTTATTTATTTCAAGCAGGAAATAGTAATATTTTTGAGTAAAATTGGGTAAAATTTTAATCTTAAAAAAAGAAAGGAAAATCGACCCTGATTTTTGAGATTTTGAGATACTTTTGACTTCAAAATATTGGGGATTTTTGTTTCCTGTTACATCCGATGTCCTTTATCATAGAAACCCAACAATGAATAAGTGATTTTGTAATAGTCTAATTGATTGGCACATCGGTTGATTGGCCCATCAGAGCTCTTTGTAAAGAGTTACCAGTTTAATTTCTAATCACTCAGTTCATTAACTTTGTTAATGTCTGTTGGGCTTTTGTTCATATTTACTCTTTATATACAAAAGAAAATTGTTATATGTGACGTGATCAAGCAAAATGAGTCTCATGTCGGCAGTTTTGAATTATGATATTTGTCCAAAAAAGATTTTAAGGATATCCCACGATGCATTGCGGGAGAAACAGCAAACTAAGGCTTTTTCACATGATGCATTTGTGAAGCTCTTAAATTTTAGAAATAAGAAAAAGGAACACTGAGAACTAATTTATTAATTGATGTAAATTACAATCTAAGAGCTCCAACGATGAATGCACTATGATGCCATAATTTTGTGCATATGTCTATGGGAACCAAGACGAATTGGAGACCAGATTAAGGGTATTTTGTAAAAACGCAATGCATTGTGGTGGTTGGTTTCTTTAAAATCTTATTTTATATTTGTCCATCATTTAAAATGCTACAGTATGGTTCAAACCCCAATAAAATCTCTTCTATTTTTATGTATCAAACAATTTATATCGCATAATTTTAAGTTATGAACTTGGTTTGAAAATTCAAAAACTACACCATTCGTTGACATTCTATGTACAAAACACCTAACTCAAGCCAGATGATATCAATTGATAGGCCAACATATTGCGGGAGAAACAGCAAACTAAGGCTTTTTCACATGATGCATTTGCATTATTCTCTTTTATTTTTGTTTATTTTTGTTTTATGGCGCTTTGATCTTTCTGGAAAGGCGCCTTATAAATGTTGATTATGTATGTAACATCATAATCATATAATCAGGAACATTTGGCACAGGAATCAGGAAGATAATACCAAATTGGCGACAAATTACAGAAATCAAGATGATTTGTAAAAGTATTCATTTTCATATTCCAATTATTTATCTGTTTTCAGGAAGTCTTCTACAAAAATCAGTGAGTTAAGGGTTGGCAGAAATCTGTCACGGATGTTCACGACGGGACACAAAGAAGTTTATAGTTTAAAGTGGCAAAAAAAAAAAGTAATCCAAGCGTATGTGCGCTCATTGGGCATAAGCAAGTATCACACACACAATTTTGCGTTTTGCGCGCACAGGCTTTTCTGAATCCATTCGCTGCTGTAAGCAAGTTCGCCAAATTTGGAAATGAATGCACTGTAGTAAGTATAAGAGTATGACAATGTTTACCTCTTTGAGTAGCGAATCTTGATTGTTTATACTAGTAGATATATGCTGTTGTGATGTGTCTAAATGTGTCAGGGCTTGGCTGAATTGTAAGGCTGTGAAATAAAAGAGGAGAGAAATAGTGAGTTATGCAGACATGGACCTGACCAGTAGTAAAATACAGCTGCAAATGCTAAAAAAGCTGAAAACAGAATGAAATCCAGGTACAATTTAGAATCAGGCTAAAAACAAAAGAAAATGCGTACATTTGAACAACACAAAAGTTTGGATCGGAAGGATGTTTTTGACTTTTTCAAGCCTCGATCTCATCCAATGACCAATGGCTCCATACTTAAAAAAATATTGAACCACTCAAATTCAATGACCACAATATTGTTTGAAAATATGAACATTCACTCACTCTAAAGACCCGTCTAAAGACCCTATTTTCTGGACAATTTTGCAAATCTGTTTCCCCTCCCCAGTGCCATCCTTACACCCATATCCATTTCATACTCGAGTGCAAATCTCCCCACCCCCTTCCCCAGGAAAGGACCACGTATCAGAGGGTAAGATCACAAGTTTTGGGTATAATGACCCAGATTACTTTGCATGGTTAACTGGTTAAAAAGGCTCAATTTGGCCAAATTAATTACTGTAAAACAACAAAATTGCACTAGCAATTTTAATTTCGATAATTTCACTTAAAGGTAGATGTTCCGATTTTCAACTTTAAAAAAAGTCGTGTTCCAAAGTTTGAGTTGCATAGCTCTAATGGTTCTTATTTTAGACGCACAAGATGCTGTGAACTGTACCCATTGAGTAATACACAAACTATATCGGTGGTTACCACCATTCGCGGTAATTCGACGTTATTTCATCGATTTCTCCGTAATTATACAGATTTAGGCCGTCAAATTTCAGTATGATGATGAGAAAAATACGAGCTTTCATATGATATGAAAATCTCCGTATGCTTGAAATAATTCTGTGTTACAAAAATGTGATCGGGTCATCTACCTTTAATAGGGACCTCTATTCGCTAAATTAAAATGCCGCTAATTAGGATTTTATACATAGGTTAACATATCAATATGATTCAAATTAGAGAAAATTAAAATGCCACTAAAAGATCAATGTTAATGCAGTGAAATGTTGGTGTTTTACAGTATTCACTCATTTGTGACGCGATCAAGAGGAATGAGTCGGATGTCGGGGAATCCCAAATTGAGATATGGCCAATTCAAAATGGCGGCTTACATAAGTTTGATGGAAATTCATGTATACAATTTGACATAAATTGGGAACAAAACGTTGTATCACATGGGGTTTTCAGTTTCTGAAAGCTCTAGGTGTCTTCTTTAAAACTGCGTTAAAAACTCATTTTCGACCAGGGTCGACATCCGACTCATTCCTCTTGATCACGTCACATTTATCCTTGGGGAATCCATGCACTGATTTCACCTACCCTGTTCATGCAGTGATGATAAAGCCTGGAGTCTCTCTACAACTTGTGGCAACGTGTCGGCCACGCCGTCCCACTTTTCTACCATATCATATAATTCTGCTATCTACAAGGTAAAGAAGAAAAAAATACATTTTCATTTTATATTTTATGATTTTCTGCAATACTAAAAAGCAACAACTTAATTTAATGAAATCTAATAAATAAATGTTTAAAAAGGGGGAAAAGGGATCCAAAAAGGGAACAAGAAATATTCCTGACATTATTTGGTATTAGCTGATTTAAAGGCATATTATGCGATATTTTCCATGGAACGCCCTCTATCTGTGATTTTTTCCTAGAAATGCATTTTGGGGTCATATTTCATTCATAACCATTAAACTAAAATATCTTGTAAGTTACAGAGCAATATGCTTATGTTAAAATAAACTGTCGGGTTAACTTCGAAAACTTATTTTCCGAGTGTTTTTGGTTCGTAAATGGAATTCCATGGTTTGAATCTTGGGTTAAAATAAATTTATTTTCTAATGTTTTTGTTGTTGTTCATAAATAGTGTTAACGCCGTTTACAGTGTTTCCGATCGCAACTGTACACAAGTGAACACAATTTATAGCACGGAATGCTTTTTTATGACAAAAATTGGAAAAATATGTTGAACATTCCTTAAATAATTGGAAGCAGATTTCCATTGTGAATTAGTAAAGTAATGAAATTTGTCTACAGAAAAAACATTCAGCATCGATTTATGAGTCCAGGAATGTCTTTCCTGCTAGTCAAACTTAATTATAAAACAGAAAACAAATATGTGTAAAAGTTTGAAAATTATCACATAATATTCCTTAAGGGCAGTGTCAACCCGGCACTTGTTTCAAAAATTGAATTTCATATTTCTCTATTATTTTATACTTTTATATGTATTCTATCATTACCATCATAAGTTACTAATCGGAAGCGATTATTTCCCGTTCTTTTGGGTGATTTAAAATTGTTGTTTTGGTAAGTTTGAGTCAGGAAAAGGGGCATGTTTATTTGGCGGGAAATTAAGCGGAGTTCCGCGCTTTTCAAATGCTGCGACAGCTGTTCGATCATTGCGTCGCGCGCTGAATCTTCCCGTGCGTAATACTAGACGCGCCGCTTAGTATCCGCGACGAAGACGCGAAAACAAAAGAGCGCAAAACAATGCCTAAAAATGTAAACAAAGGCCAATCTTACGATCATTTAAATTTCAGTTTTCTTCCAATTTCTTCACATTATGACAATATAAATTGAATCTGATAGTTTATTTTGATAGTTCATAATAGTATACTCCCCTTTTAGGTCACACGCCCGTGTATTCCGAGAATATTTAGCTTTAAATTTTGAAAAAGGTGAAAAAGGTCAATTTTTTTACTAAATCGATGTTTTCTAGAAGTTCAAATTTGAAGGAATTTTACGAATTTTCAGACAACATAACTAAAAATATATCAAACTATCGGGTACGCATTTACTACCATTGTGTAGAGGACTTTCAGCGCTAGGAGGCAATTTTTAATTTTTTTTATTAAGGATTTTAAACTCGAGATATGCATCCATTTCTAGCGAAATGTATGCAAAAAAACACGACTTTTACCCTTTTCCGATGTTTTTATCAATATTTCCAAAACTAAGCCTTATTTTGGAAAAAGAAAAAATTGCCTCCTAGACAAAATTGTTTTGTTTACAAAAATGTATATTAGAACAAATTACCATTTTTTATTTTATAGTTATGCTGTCTGAAAAATTTGGGGTAAAAAAAACGCTTTTTGGTTCATTTCTCAAAATTGAGTTTATTTGGTATCACATTGATATCACTATCGGATTCCTTACCAAATTTCCTTTCTATAAATGTATACTTTTATGTACTTTTATTAAATATTCTCAAACTTAGAAGCAAAAGTTGATCATCAAAATAATAGGGTTGACACTTCCCTTAAAAGAAAAAAAGTTGAACAAGTTTGAATGTCCTTCCTGATATAAAAACACTTTGATGCTCACTGTGGAATAACACACCATAATAAAATAAACATGAACAAGCTAAAGTAAATGTTGGCCTTTCCAAAATCGAAATGATTATTTAACAAATAGGCCTACATTTAGTAAACAAATAAAAATATTAAAATTAAAAAAATAACCAAACAAACAAACTTTTCATAAACGAAAAGAAACAACAATTTTAATGATTGTGCGCTTTGACTGAATTGCTCTTTATTTTTGAGAACTAAAAATCGATGATTTGGGAGGTGCGGCATTTTACTTTTAAAGGTACATCTTGTCTTCTACAAATAAGCAATCATGAAAATATCGGACGGAAAATGTGATAATCTTATAATATCTAGTTATCAAAGGAGTAAGTTATTAACCCTAACTCCCTAATCATGTTTTTTGACAATGAAACTATCAGGGGAGAAAAGTCAAATTTGGGGGGAAAGATCACTGTTCGCCTGTGCCGAGGATCGAACACAGGCCACTAGCATGGGCAGAAGCTCATTGTGCTAACGGGGAGCTTGAAAATTTGAGGCCATTTGACAGCTTGCCGGATCGTGCCACGATAATCGTGAAGCACACGGTACAGCACCTATTTGTTGTGGCCTTTTGTGGCCTCTGGTAAGGTTAGGGTTTTGTAAATTATTCTTTTGAAATTATAAGGGAGAGATGCTATGCATTAACTCTAATTCTCTTCATGATTTACAAGCTATTTTGGTCTCTATGTCAAAAAAATGACAGGTCGACAAGATGTACCGCATATAACATGATGCGACACATCACAAATATTACAACATAGAATTGTGTATGTGAATACAGTAGCATCATTTCAGTTGAAATTGGACTGTCATAATTAGTAAGGCTTACACGGCGGCAATCCATACCATGAAGAGATGTTTAACACTTTCCATGCGGCAGTCATCTGCAGACGACAGTTCCAAAATTCCGCAAAATGTTTCAAAAATGTCAACATTATTGAATTTCTTCACCATATTTGGAATTGCCATGAGAAATGCATTAAAATAAGTACAAACAGTATTAGTATTGAATCAGTAATCTTTGAGATAGACTTTGAAATTTGGGAAAGGTTTCTGACAAATCTGTTTTGTATGGTAAAACTGATAGCCGCGTGGAAAGTGTTAAAGGAGTGTGTCGTCTGATAACTTTATTGGTTCTGACTTCATTACATGATGAAGATCCACTCCTGATGAAGTAAGAGCCGCTTCTTGAACTTGCCTTGTTCAGAAGAACATTAAATAATTATACCGGAAATTGAGTTGGACTCTAAAGTTTGACTTGGGTCCTTTCATGAAGATTGAAATATGAATTCTTAATATAAACAATTTTCTTGAGAAGAGCTAAAAACTTAGGAAGAATCGCTCTTCTTAACACACATTTTAACTGTCATGCAAATTGTCAGATAAATTACGCTCTATTCAAATTGTAGCTGCTCAACTTATACTGAAAACATTTAAAAACCCTTAGGCCAAACAAAACAAAAAAGTTTGTCTCAAAGCTTGCGAAGGCTTCAAAATCGGGCGATGCACGCTGTTTTTTGTCTTCCATTTTTTTTTAAAACTTTTTTTTTATTTGTGTGGCAATTTTTACTCTTACTATTTGCAACCGTTGACACTTTCTGATATTTGTTTTTTCTATTTGAAATGAATATTGTCATGTAGTTGTGTTTAAGAACAATTGTGCAGCGTTTTTTGAAGAACTGAGTCATGTAACAGTTTGAGAAAAGGAAAATCTGCCGATATTTTTAATAAAAACTTGAAATAAAAATTTGTAGGGAAAAAAAAAATTGATTTGACAATTTTCTGCATTTCAGATGCGGTATTTTGGCATTTCAAAACCAATGCGCGCGCAAGCTTTGAGACGAACCTTTTATTTTGTTTGGCCTTATACCGTCACCATAAAATTAATGTACTTTGTAAAATTGCCCTGTCTACTCTACACCATGAAAAGATTTTATTTGTGAAATTGCCTTTTACCTTCACCATGAAAAGAATGTACTTGGTACCACCCCCCCCCCCCCCCCCCCCCCCCCTTGCCTTCACCATGAAGATTGTAAAATTATTTTAAAGAGAGACACCATTGGGATGGGTCTATATAGGGGTGAATGAATGACCCCCCCTCAAATGAAATGTTTACACATTTTCACTACTCATATTTTGGACATTTGAAAAGCTCTGAGGTGAAATCACACCCAAAATTTTGGACCTGTAGCCTAAAGGTCGCTATATGGCAAAAATATTGTTCACCTCCGAAAATGTATTTTCAATACATAAATAAATGTATTTTCAATACATAAATAAATGTATTTTCAATACATAAATAAATGTAAATAAATATAAATAAATAAATAAACATAAATAAATGTATTCCCCCCCCCCCCATGTTTGGATTCTTTGCATGCTCGTGGGTGAAAAAAGGCCCCTGCTATCCCTAGGGCTATAGACTGTTAAAATACCAGCAACATTGTTTACCTGTCATAGGTTGATGTTTAGAAAGTGGGAAGGGAAAGAGAACCGGGATGCAACAATCAACTGGAACAGAGAAAATGGAACAGAGATAAATTGTTCTCTGTGATACGATTTCACAAACGTTCTCTCTTCACTATGAAACCATTATGATGAAATGATGATAAAGCTTCACCCGATAGACCAGAAAATGATGGTGCAAAATTCCCTCAAGGAGAGGGTTGTGTAATTTCTTTGTTATAGTGTGTTCCAGTACCAAATTGTCACATCGAATTTGGTAAATCTAGCCCAGACACGGTCACACTAAAAAAAGTGCAA
The DNA here is from genome assembly GCA_035610835.1 of Ophiura sarsii. Classification (NCBI taxonomy): domain Eukaryota; kingdom Metazoa; phylum Echinodermata; class Ophiuroidea; order Amphilepidida; family Ophiuridae; genus Ophiura; species Ophiura sarsii. The sequence continues at coordinate 43,340,237 of CM069447.1, read as the reverse complement.
CTTTTGCTGCCAAGCTTGTGACTTTTTATATAAACTTCTCAAAATAAATTCCGAAAATGTATGTGTTACATATCAATGGTATGCTAATGTTTCCAACAATACCACATTGGTGTAACAATAACTTGTTTCAGTGCTCTACCACCTGCTTGAGAATGTGGGGACGTCTCAATCTCAATGCGCCAAATTCACAACTATTTTGTGCTCAAAAGAACCACTCTATTATAGTTTTTTCAGATCCAAATTGGCGAGATATATTCGGTTTTCATCTCTCCAAGCGTTCTCACATGATTATGTCCAGACGCACACGGTTTTGGCCACACACATGTCACACATATGATGCCCAGTGCGCTTGATGCCTTCACACGCCCGCGTCCTTCTGTATTCATTCGCTGCTATAAGGAGGCTTTGCCAATTGGATCAAACTATATACTATTTGTTCAATGAAGTGAAACATTGACAACTGCAGTATAGAGAGAGGCGCACTATCGACATTTGAGCACAAAGTAGTGGTATATTTGCCACATTCAGATTGAGAACTCCCCACATAATTCTCAAGCAAATAGCTGAGCACTAAAGCAAGTGATTGCTACACATTTGGTACCATTGGAAAGATAAACACATCTGCTTTTTAATTTATATGAAAATCAATATCAACATATTGCAAAATAACAAAATATAGAATTTTAACCCTTTGAACCCTGAGTTATTGGTGCGAGTTTGACTTCTGACCCTGAATTATTTTCCCGGATAAAGGATAATTCTATGTTTAGTGATTTCCCTTCTTACATCCTCTGATTGATCGTTACATTGTGATATACTGCCCTCTATCATCGTATAATATGATATTCGTAATAAAACGTCAGTTTAAATCAGCTTTATTCTGTTTTTTTATCGCCAAAACTGCTATTCATAACCGCACTACAATGCATTACTGTCTACCTGAGAATTATCTGCGCATGCGTATTCATCTCATTTTGTGCTATTTTGACAGTTTTCATCAGCAAATGACATTAAAACACGAACATAAACCTGCGGAAACAAGGTATCTAACATCGGGTAAACATCACATGACTTGAAAGTCATATGACCACTCAAAATCATGTGATCAATGTGTCACCTGTCCCAAGGCACTTTACGGTGCCTTTCGGGTTATAGCGCCCGAGGTTGAAGGCACCGTACGGTGCCTTTCGGGTTCAAAGGGTTAAAAAGAGAAAATTTGATCTTTTTTGAGGCGTTTATAAAACAGTAACATAAGGCCAAACAAAGAAGAAGGTCTGTCTCAGAAGCCCGCCCGCATTGGTATGTGAAATGAGCTACGGCGCGTAGGTCTATGCGCTGGGGGCTAAAAAACTTCTTTCTTTTTTTTTAGGATTTTTTTTCTTCTTTTTTTTTATTAAAAAATTTAGATTTATAAAAAAAAAGTTTAAAAAAGTTCTCCATAAGCTTGGATAAGCAACAACAAAAAATGGGGGAAAAAAATAAAAATTCCCATACCTCATAGCCTATTTTCTAACAATTTTTTTTAATTTTTTTAAATCGCACAGCACTTAGCTTTTTTGCACAATGTTTCTGAGACAGACCTTCTTCTTTGTTTGGCCTAACTTGACATTTTTACTGCTCAAGGTTTTGTGACTTGATCACAGAACCACTCTCTGCACAGATATACAGTGGTCAAAAAGAAACTATACAGGTAATAAATGGGCTTGTAACTCTAAAATATATATATATATATAAAAGTTGTTGAGAAATTTATCATCTTTCATATGAGATATTGCACGCTAGGATCGGTTGAATATTGAAGAAGTGACAATCGAAAATGTAAGCTAAAGTCACAATTTCAGTTTCACATTTTACTTTCAACCCGGAGAGAGTATGACAAGTAGCGTGTGTGTGGCGTATTGATCCATCGGAACAATACGGCCGACTATGCAACCTGCGCATCAACGCATGCATCCCCATGCAATTGCACTACCGGTAATCAATAATGTACCCATAGCTGGGTCCGCATGTAGAAAAGAAAAATGTGAACATGAAACTGTGACTTTACCTTACATTTTCGATTGTCACTTCTTGAATATTTAACCGATCCTAGCGTGTAATATCTCATATGAAAGGAGATAAATTTCTCAACAACTTTTTAATTTAATATTTTAAGGTAGGATATATATTTTTAGAGTTACAAGCCCATTTATTACCTGTATAGTTACTTTTTTTGACCACTGTATATGAGCCTCACATTTTCTGCTTATTTGGTACAAAACACACTATATAAGATAATGAAGAGTTTCTTTACAAAAACGGAGGGATACCATTTGTCAAAATTGAACTGACCGCACCATTTTTATAAATGTATATTATATATTTTTCATTGCTCAAGCAATTTTTGGCAAATCACAATATAATAATCAACATCATATATATATGCAGCAATGGAAATATCCACATGACTGTCTACCCGGGGTTGTCTAGGTAGGAACTCCACACTTTGTGGACTTGGAATATATTTCTAACCCTAACTTTTACAAAAGGAAATAAATCAGTTTAAAAATGATCAGAGTGGAAATCAAACCATGGACCTTTGCATTGCAAAGCATGTGTCTCAACTACTAGACTAGCGAGAGGTGAACTGACCAGGACATAATTTTAATCCTAATTTGAAACAATACGGAATAAAGCAATACTACTATTATAATCAGTACACGTATTATTATGAAGGGAGCTGCATACACACGATCATCTACCCCCGGTTGACTGTCATGTGGGTATTTCCATTACTACACTACCTATTCATGCTCCAAAACAAATTCACGAGCAGAGTGGCATCTTGAGTTGAACTTTGACAGATAGCATTTATTTTTTGCAAATCAACTCTTCAAAAATAACCTGAGCACTACCTGCCGATTGGTCAGAAAGATGGATACATTATTTATTGCACCAATCAGAGACAACGTTAGAATAATTGTATCCCTGGTACAAATTAGAGTAAAATATTTTAGAAGTCGTCTTTTAATTGGTGAATCAAATGAGTATATCTTAAAATTAACCAATGATAAACACAGTTAAATAGGCAGGTAGTGATCAAGGGGTTAACTACCTTCTTTTCATTTTCACTTGACATCTGCTTGTTGGGGGGTAAAAAACGGACAAGAAACAAACACACATTTTATGACAAGTTATTACGAGTGCTCATGTCAGCAGTAGTGACAGTTATTATTATTACGTTTTAATACATGTGTTATTGCCAACCAATATGTGCCCCAACATGAGTTAATGAGGCAAAATGCGGCAGTAGCTAATTTCATTCAAGAGCAAAAAAGAGGGACAGGAAAATAATAAGTCAAAATCATAAAAAGTTATATTTCTGATCTTTGATGCATCTTTTATCAAACCAAAGTCTCAAATTTGTGAAAATAAAGAGTTAAACTACAATTTGAGGTATTTCAATTTCATTTACTCCATTAATTTATTAATAAAAACCAAAATTTTTAAAACGTCCATAACTTGACAATTTGTATTTGATGTTTTGCATTAAAGTTATTTTTTTCAATAATCAGTAAATCAGTAACTGGTTAGAAATGTAATTTAACGTTGACATTATTGGTACCAAAATGTCCCTCAACTTATATATAGCATCAAGATATCAATAACTCAATTTTTTATATTTCCATCAATGAGCCTCATTTACTCGTGTTGGGTCACATATGTATGTTACCATGCATGGGAGTAAGCATTGTCGAATGATGCCAATACTACACATTCCATAGCTTATTTTGTAATTTAAAACTATTTGTTCTGAGACACAACATGAGATATTGCCTGTGCAATTATCAGGGACGCAAGTGGTTGATTGATCCATTTCCTGAACTGTTTGCGCGCGGCATCAGACATTTATGGTGGCTCGTCTGGAGAATAGGCTACAGGGTATCACACCAACAACAACAAAATTGTTTGCCTCTTATTATGCTGAAATATCATCATCTGATCCCGGAAATGCAACAACAACAAAAAATGAAAAATAAATAAAAAAATGTTTTTTTCTTCTTTTTTCCAGAATTATTTTTCTCCATGGCCGTATTTCCGGAATTCCAGAAATTTTGTATCCCTGAATTATGAATATTGCTAAATATTGGCGGTTTTGATTGCTCTGCACGCATAAGTAATCCAACCATACCTGTGCGATTTTGGTATATGCACATGTCACACATACGATACACATATGATACACAGAGCACATGTAACAATCACATACATCCACGCTCGTCTGTATTCCTTGGCTGCTGTAAGGAGGCTCACCAATATAGAGCTGATTAAACTATAGCACAACATTTTTACATAATAACGGTTTAATTTGCCCAAGTCTAAAACAAATTTTTTTATGCTCCGGCCACGCCCACGTCGCGCCTGTTTCTCGTCATGACATTCACTATCTTTGGCTGTTCCCTTTATGGTCGCACCCTCACATAACCTACCTATTTGGTAAATTGTCATTGTTAATTGTATCATGGTCACCAGATCTAGCCGCTGATGCAAAATTAAGATATCAAATTTATGTTGTTGTTTTTTGCGCCCCAAAGAAATAATGCAAAGTTTAGCACTTTGTTTTTAAAAAAGCAGCGATATGTGACAGAAAACAAACATGTTGTCAGCAAACAGTTTTGGTGAGAACTCAATGATAGGATTAATGTGACCGTTATGTCTATGTTAAAGAGCCTAAACCACACTATCGTACCGTACCAGTTTGATGACTAAACTTTTCCAATCTTAATTTGAAATGGTCTATAACATAAGTATGTTAATGGTGTACCTTGCTTTCTTTGTTAGTCTCTTCCACAGACTTCTTCTTCTCCTTAATCTGGTTCAGTCTCTGCAACATATTCTGCATCCTAGCATCCACATGGTCCAGCTGCATTGGATCGAGGAGACTCGTCTGGGCCTGCAATTGCTCAACTGCTTCCTGTTAAGGTCAAAGGTTATATAAATATGTTATAGGTAAGCGAATATCAATGAACCAATACTTTGAATTGGGTTAGTATTATCACTTATAAAGTTATATTCATACTAGCATTAAGCCAACAACAAACATTGTTTGGTCGTCCTCAACTGACCGACCCGATTTTCAGCCCGACCACCTTCCCATCCCCCACCTTTCCCCCTTTTTTAGGTTTTGGAAAGGGGCACAGACCCACGGGGCCAAGTCAATGACAAGGAATACGTAAATATGCAACACAGTGTTTAATAAAACATCACCATTTAACAGTTGTTATTGTTAGCAATGGTTGTTTAAATTGATTGTCTCTTTTACTGTGCTTCAAACCATAAGTTGTATGTACATATTTAAAAATAATAAAAAAATCTGACCAACCCTGCCTTTTGGAAGGTATCTACATGAATACACAATGTGGCTTAAATTCAATGCTGGACACATGGTGAGTTTTACTGTAATACCACTTAATTTCATGAGGTATTTAATTTCGTGAATTTCACGAAGACTTCAAATTAAATCCTCGTGAAAATGTTGGCTTTCGGTAATTTGCGAAATAAAGTACCCGCAAATTTAAGTGTTTTACGGTATCTGATTGACATCTGAATTTACCAGGTTATGACACACAAGGTAGAACTTTTTAATTTACCCTTGCCTGAATCCACATGTGGTAGAACTTTAGGAACGACCCTTTTAATAAGCAAGCAGATTGGTTCAGTAATTATGGTGTGAGGTATATTGATTTTAGCCACCAAACAACAAATTAGTGCAGGTAGACAATGCAATATAGGTCGGGTCATTTCAACACTTTACCTAATTACATTTTTTTTTAAAAATCAAAGTGAGATGAAATTATTAAACATTATTCTACTTGTCAATCTCAAGATTGACCGGTTTCTTCCAAATACGCATTAGTGAAACATATCCCAGATCTTAAAATGGTATAATGAATAAATCTAGATCCAAGAAATAATGAATATGTAACCAACACACAAAAATATCAGACAATACAGTAATGGATTCTTGTGCCTCGTGCATGAATAAAATAGTATCACACTGTAGTGTAAGGTTTGTGAAATCGAGGGATTAGGCAAGGAAAAAACAAACCCTGTTTTACGTGCCCGACCGACCCACTTTGTCGATTTTTTTTTCCTTCACAAATTGTTAAAAAAAATACTGATTTTTGCAGATTTGTGCAACATTTTAGGTAAAAAACAAACAAAAAACCAACATAAAAAACCCCAACTGACCGACCGACCCTACTTGACAGGTCCGTCCGCCCGTAGAACTGAGTTGGTTTTTTCATCGCCTTAGTGCCACAAGGCCCATATCTCAAATAGCTGCCAGTTGTTATACATAGGGTTGTTCATATACTGAGTATTTGATAAATACTACATGTAACTCAGAGCAGCTATTGCAAATATGATATTTTTGCTCAGATACCTTGCGATGTGAAAAGTCACTATCTGTAATAGCTGCCCTATGTAATACACTTCTGGTGCTATGTGGTGCACCCTTGTGATAGTGCAAACTTACACATGGCAGCCATTGTAGATACGGCCTTGTGGCTCCAAACCCTCGAAATGGCAACAACAAATCCAATCCTTTCAACTACAGTGAGCACAACAAGTAAGTGATACACATTTCTCACTATAATTAAAGCAAAAATTTGTTGATCACAGCGTGTACGATTCCCCTGTGTCCCATGCAACTGGCGCGTATCGTGTTTAACCCCGTCATTCGCTATGGCAAGGGCGCAGTAAAAAACCAGACGATGTGACATATTTGTAAACAAATAGGTAATTGACCAATTGGGGCCCCTAATCAACAAGACCCATGCCACGTTGTGTCTGTTCTGGAAATAACACCAATGTTGTGGATGAAAGCCAAAATCTTGTCTTTTTAGCACTATTGTTGGTTTTGAATAATCATGCCTGGATTTTTTGCGGCGCTTTTACAAATATAAAATCAACATAATAAATCAATTGTATTGCATTGCAAGGTCTTCGGATTCTTTTGGCAATCTATTTACCATTTGAAGCTTATAATCATATCAATGGTTTACACATGAAAATGGATTTGTTTCTTACCAATAATGATTTTGATGTAGTGTCAGCTGTCAGGGAAGACTGCAAAATAGAAACAACACAAAAATGAAAACACAAATTACACAAGCAGCGTATAATAACATAATTTGAAACTGCTTGGTTCTCCACATGTATTATAGAGGCTGATCGGTTAAAGGTTAACATGGTTATGAAAAAATAAATTTCTGATTTTGATATTGATAGGTACCTCACAATGTTGGACAATATCTAGGCTATCTGAAACTGCATTTAAAAAAAATTAAAATGCGGTACGTTCGCGGAACAGTCCATTATTGTCCAAGGGGTGAAAACAAGATGCGTCACGGACGGACATTTTAGTTCAAGTTCATTATGCTATATTTTTATGTTAATGTAACATTTTCAGAGTTTTGTGATGTAATGTTGATAGCTGACACACTTTTCCATCAAATAAGTAAATATTTGGGAAACAAGTTCTGGGGAAGTTATATCGCTAGACTTGCGTTAACATTTTGATGTTTTGCTGTCCGTCCGTGACACAAAAAAAGTTTAAAAGTTTTTTAACTAATTTCAAGGACAAAGTAAAAAAATAAAAACATAGTGAAGTATCTCCCTTATATGTATTCTTTCCCATGCAGGAGTATTAATTAATTAGGGCAGGCATACATTAGTTAAATCTTTAATTAAAAGTTGTCACGGACGGACACAAATTTTGTCACGGACGGACACTGTTAGCTACTGTTCAGTTCTGAGCACACAAGCAAAGCTGAATACCACCCCTCTTACCATTAAATGAACTAGTCCATACAGGTATGCCCTTTATGCAAATGAGTAGGTTTGCTACAGCAGTGAGCACATGTTATGATGCTCACCAGGTGCACTGTAAAATTACTTGTCAAATGAACAAGTCATAAACATGAACAAGTCAAATGAAGTCATTTGCTTATTTGCGCATTTGTGAACCCTCAGCAGATCTTCTTTGGTGAATCTGTAGTATAGCTTGCGCTTGTTAACCTTACTGCCTGTGCATGCTGAAATAATGCTTGCAAATAAAAGGGGTAGCATGAGATCAGTTAAAAGACATGTCTGTTTAAAATTGCCCCATATAATAAGTGTATGTGAAATAAAAGCAAGTAACAGCATTGAAATCAGAAAGTATCATTGGAGATGTTAGCGCAAATTTAATTTTAAGCTTTGCACTATCAAAAGTTGTAGGATTTTTCTTCATGAAACTTTGAAAAACTCAAAACACTGTTGGATGTATCCATTATCACTAACCTTTAATTACACAATTAATTGAACAAAAACTTATCAAAGAAGGGTCAAAATTGTTTTAAAAAGTTGTATCACAGCATACAGTCTTTTACACAATTAATCGAACAAAATTTATCAAAGAAGGGTCAAAATTGTATACAAAGTTGTATCACAGCATACAGTCTATTTATATGATGCAGCAGGTCTATCTCTTGCCATTTATGGTAAGAGGGTCAGGATTCAGTTTGGCATTTGAACTCGGAACTGAATAATGTCCGTCCGTGACAAAATTTGTGTCCGTCCGTGACAACTTTTAATCACTGATTTAACTTATTTATTGACGCCATTGTTAAGTTTCATTTCTACATGAGAAAGGGGTTATAGGGGAGATAGCTCACTATGTTTTTATTTTTTCTCTCTTTCCTTGAAAAAAGTTGTAAAACTTTAAAACTTTTTTTGCGTCACGGACGGACAGCTCTGCATCAAAAAGTTATCACAAGGGCAGGGTAATTACTTCCCAGAACTTTTTTTCTAAAATATATTTCTTATTTAATGGATAAATGTGCCATCTATCAATTTTTAATTAAAAAAATTGAAAATGTTTCATTAACATAAAATATGGCAAGGTCAACTTCTACTAAGAATGTCCGTCCATGACGTATCTTGTTTCTACCCCTTGGCCAATAATGGACTGTTCCGAAAACTTTTCCGCATTTTTCTTCTCTTCGAATGCAGTTTCAGTTAGCCAAGATGTTGTCCAATATTGTGAGGTACATTTCAATATCAATATCAAAAAGTGATTTTTTTTTCTTCTTCACACCAATAACCTTGAACCGATCACCCTCTGCTATCAAAGTGCCAAATTCTGCAACCTTTGAATATAACCATCACACTGGTTTTGGTATCTTGTGATCCTTTTTAATTACTAAGACTGAAAAATGATGACATACAATTTTTCTTACTATTTTGTAAGTATTTGATACCATTTTGTCATATAAATAAGTGGCAATTTCAAAGTTCTTCAACATCTGTGTCCGTCCGTGACGCTAACAAATTTCCGTCTGTGACACAGTTTGTTACAGGTCTACCCTTCTCCTTTAAAAAATAAATCTGCTTTCAAATGCTGTGTATCAAACCATGTATCTCACTTACTATTTGCCCTGGAAAGCTTGAGGAATATGGAACTGTTTAAATAGAAATTAAGAAGAAGTACTAAAGGTCCGGAGAACCCTATTTCTATCTTATCCGTAGTGTTGGAAAAAGACTAATATCTTGACTGCTTTTTATTACTATGACTGAAAATTCATGACTTAACATTTTTCTTACTATTTTGTAAGTATTTGATTCCATTTTTTCATACTAAAGTGTAAATAAGTGGAAATTTCAAAGTTTTTTATGTAGTTAACATTTGTGTCCGTCCGTGACGTTCAAAAATGTCCGTCCGTGACAAAGTTTGTTACCCTACCCCTGTAAAAAATAAGAAATATTTTCAAATGCTGTGTATCAGATATTCAAACCATGTATCTTACTTACTATTTGACCTGGAAAGCATTGGGGAATATGGAGTTGACTAGATAGAAATTAAAAAGAAGCACTAAAAGGTAGACAACCCTATTTCTATCTAGTCCGTCCGTGACACAAACATTTCCGTTGTTCTATTTTTAGTAACAAACCACAACTTTTTTTTGTTTTTGTATTTCAATAAAGTTGATGATTCTCTATAACATTAAACATAAAAAGTTGAATAAATGTCAGTAGTTACTTTTTACAAACTGTTTTTCGCTCATGTTTTGCACAAATGTCCGTCCGTGACAAACCGATCAGCTTCTATATAGAATTAAAGTTTGATTTGTCACTATAGTTTGATCAGCTCCAAATTGGCAAAGTGTCCTTACAGAAGGACGGAGGCGTGCATGAAGGCAACAACCGCACTGTGCATCATATATGCATTACGTGTGTGTGTGCGACCAAAACCATGTGCCATAATCATGCGTGTACGCTTGGATTACTTGGATTGTGCATGAGGCGATAAAAACTCCAAACTGAAGATTTCTAGGCAATTTAGAACTGATAAAACTATATCATGCATCAATTTGATTACTCTAAGTGCATGAGACCTAAATATGATCAGGTATAAAGAAAGACGGTTGTGGGCCTTAGGACTACAATCATGGAAAAGAATAGTTGAAACACTTGACTCAACATATCACAACCCCATGCTCACAATTCTTATATCCTTCCCCACCCCTTCAATCAAGTTGGGGGACTGCCAAGGCTTCTGAAAACATGACTCGGATCAACATTTCCTCAGGGGAGAGGGGGCTTTCCCCCTTAAATCGGAGACCTATACTATACTAAAATATTTACACTTTTTCTCCAATTTGCACACCCAACCTTTTAATTGTACACACCCACTAACAATCATGAAAGGCCAAGTAATTATCCAGACAGCTTAAAGAAAGACTGTTCATAGCTACAGTGGAATCAGTACTTCTCTGTGGATGTGAGGCATGGACAGTCCACCCAAAGCTTAGTAAACAGCTGGACGGATGTTACACTAGAATGCTAAGAACATTGTTCAATATCAACTGGAGACAGCATGTGACAAATGAAGACCTGCGCGGGATCTACCTAAAGTCTCGGATAAGATCATAGACCAAGATTTGCTGGACACAGCTTCAGAGGTTCCAAGGAACCTATGTCCAAACTCATACGCTAGATTCTAAAAACATGGAGCAAGGAAGCGTGGTAGACCAGCCGTAACTTATATTGACCCCCACCTGACACAGGATTGAAGGTAGAAGGGCTCAAGGTAGCCATGTTGGAGAGAAAGATTTGGAAAAGCATCATGGTTCGGGAAAACCACCCGACCTAAGTCCAGTCAAATAAGTCACCTACTAGCTAAATCCTGCCCAAACCCCTGAAGACATTCTGTGTTCATCTATAATCAGGGATGCAAGTGGGTGATTGATGATTGATTTCCTGAACTTTTTACGCGAGCTTGGCCAGACAGCCCGAGCGTTTGCGCACGGCATCAAACATTTATGTGGGCTCGTCAGGAGAATAGGCTACAGGGTATCACGCCCCCAAACAAAACCAACCATGTCTGTCTCTTTTTATGCTAATACACTGAGCCAAAAAAGAAACTTATAACATTTTAACAGATCACCATAGGGTCAGTGCACATTTCTCTTGTGCCATTGAAGCAAACAATTGGTTATTGACTGCCATTTGAAGCAATACATTGCAGTAATATTGTATCCAAATTTGGTACATTTTCATGCACAGAATTTTATTTGGTGATCTGTTAAAATTTTATAAGTTTTCTTTTTTTATAAGTTTCTTTTTTGGCTCAGTGTATATTTTAATTTGATTCTGGAAATGTAAAAAAAAAAAATGTTTTTTTTTTTTAAATGTAAAAAAAACACCATAATTAATTTTTTTCTTTCTTTTTTTCATTTCTTTTTTTGTTTATGGCCTCATTTCCAGAATTCCAGAAATTCCGAAGTTTTATATCCCTGTATAAAACTCACCAGTTTATGTGTGTCTTGGCCAAGTGCAGCCTCCATCCTTGCTATTCTTTCTTCAAGATCTGCTACCTACAATAGTACAATAACCAAATAATAAATTGGTCATAACTCTAAAAATTTAATTCGAACTTTGAAAATATCAAATTACAAAATTGTGGATTAATTTCTCCTCTTCAATTTGAAATATTGTTCACGGAGATCTATCTGTTGACAATTAAGAACACTCCACGAAAAGAATAAGACAAATGCAACTTTCATTTCGCGCTTGGGTTTAAATATGTATAAATAGTGCGACAGGTATGCGTATGGGCTGCATTGATCAATTGAAGCATCCCCAATCATCATTTTACTATCGACCAGTGAGTTGTCACTACCAGTTAATTAGTAAATGTAATGTTAGGGAATAGTCCCATTTATTTTGGCTCTAGTTTTAGGATCTCCACAGGTGGAACTGTGCAAAAGGCAAATTCTTGTAAGTACTGTAAAACCACTTAATTTTGTGAGAGACTTAATTTCGCGAGGGATGTGGATTCGCGAAATTAAATACACCGCAAAACTGACAATTTTGCATTGAAAGTAACAGCAAAATTTCCAGATTCGCAAAATTAAACGCCTGCTAAAATAGCAGTAATTTTCATTTCACAAAATAAAGTATTCTTGAATTTATAGTGTTTTACAGTACTCCGGAAAAGGAGTTGCCATCAAAATTGTGGCCAAAATCCTGCTTCTCCCATTAAAATACTGTTGTCACTGCAATGAAGACAGGTACAGAAAGTGAAGTTTTCCCCTTCTTTATTTGTGATGTAGAACATCCAAAGGGGGGGGGGGGCTTTGTAGGTGAAGTCAATTTTGAGTTCATTATGTGTGCTCTCAGAGCATTTTCTAAACTTTAAAATTAAATTGACACAAAATTTATCAAAATTGACCGAACCATTCAGATTTGAGTGAAAATGACTCCTAAATTCTTATTCTTTCTGTATTTTTTCTGTCCGTTTTCATCTATATCTTGAAGAAGAAAAAACAGCCGCAAAGTCCCCCCTTTTGAAGTGCTGCATCACATTTAGTCAAATGAACTGGACTTACCTTTGATAATTGGTTAAACTTTGCCACTTCGGGTTTATAATACAATTCATACGTGATATGTCCATCTTGTGTGGGCTTCGCCCCAGACTTTGATGGTGAGGATTTACCTGCTGGTTCCTCACTCATTTTCTTGTAGGAGTCTAACTGACTCAAAAGCTTCCTGTAATAAGAAACAAAATTATGGAGAATTAGGAATTATTTGTAGAAACCTTAACCAATGACACCTCCGCCCCCCACCCCAACTCAAACAAATGTTGGTAACCATGATCGTTCTAAATATCACTGAAAAGGGTTTATTTTTAAGTGTATGCGAGGTCTTGAAATCATGAAAATAGGGGGTGTTTTAGGAATCAAGTCTCCACAAAATACAGGAAAAGGGGTATTTACTTATGGATGGTAACAAAAATGTGAAGTTCCAGCCCTGATCATGGATAGTCAGATTCAGAATCCCATAACGTCATGAACATGATGCACGGGCAATGTTCAATGCGCACTGCCTCGCCATGTTATTCACTTGCGTTATATTTTACTTATAGTGGTCATGTTTTGAAACAGTCTAAGGCAATGTGATTTAAACTGAGTTTATTATGCACATATTAGGCAAATGTTAAGCAAATTTATGTTAATATACAACATCAATGTCTTAAATTGAGTAAGAGTTGCTTAAGGGTTGGTTGCCTCCATAACTGTGCTGGTAACTCGTACCCAATATCATTTGTAGTTGCAGCCTGTAAAATTTATTATGTAAAGTTTATGCAAATATTATGTTAATATACTACAGCAATGTCTTACTTGGGTAGAGTTGCTTGTGGGTCGGCTGCTTCCTGTATTGCGCTGGTACCCAATATCTTTTCTAGATGCAGACCATAGAGTTGCTCTTGGAGCTGAGATACTTGCTGGGCGAGGTCTACGGGAGACATACCATCGTCTTTACTGTCTTCCTTAGCAGATTTCTATATCAAAAAAGGTTTCATAATTAATGACATTTTCCAGTAAAACATTTAGTTCACATGCATACAGACCATTTAAAGGTTGGTGTTCTAATTACTGGCCTGATTTCAACTTGATGTTTTATATTCTACATGAAGGGTTATCCTTCATGTAGTTGTATTCCAAAGTTTGAGTTGCATAACTCCAATTGTTCTTATTTTAGAAGCACAAGGTGACATGAATTTTGCCAATGAGTAGTACATAAACTAGCCAGGACCTTTGGCAGTATTTCACTGCATTTTGGCCTATTAGTAATTAGTATTACGTCTAAATGGACCGTATATTGCGCCAAACATTTTACAGAAATACTGAGAAAAATATGGTGTTTCTTCTGATATCAAAATATATTGATTAGATGTGCAAAAAAAAGCTAAAGTGATCGGAACATCCACCTTTAAAACATTTGTAGCATTTCGCAGAAAGACATTTTGCTTCCCAAAAGTACAGGGTGGATAAAAAGTCAACCAATATTCATTTCTTCTTTCACAGATTGGTTCTTGATATTTTTTTAATGTCCGCAACGTGTTGAGAATGAGGCATTCTATGAGGGTCATTCAATAAGTTCTACCTCCTCACTCATAACATCGCTGTTATGAATGTCAGCCTCATGACATTTGTCAGGATTATAGCTCTGAATCATAGCTACACATCTATATTAAATTATATATGATATCTGTTTCACTTTTGCTATGATGCGATCAAAGCCAGAGAGAGATTTTGGACAACGGACACGAAAAATTAGCCTAAAGATAAATACATGTTTTTTCGTTTTCTTTCCGCATTGTATGATTAGATATAACAGCCCGATTTAAATACTAAAAACAGAAAACAATGGATGATTTCTGAATATAATACTGTATTTTCATGAATAAATCAGATTGTAGGCATTGTCAACCTTTGTAGTCTTGCAAAAAGTATAATATCAACTTGAATGTATTGCTACGTCTTTAGCCCACCGGAATACTACTTTTTAGTCAAATTTTCGTTGCAACAAGTCAAGCCACAGTGATGCCTCAAGTGTTAAATCTTAATATCATAGTCACTTTATGAGTTTTTCTCAAATGCAACCTTTAGAATAGTTAATCAGGTAGTCAATGGTAGACAATTATCTCTTCGAGAGACTTGAAATATATCCATTTAATCCTGTGTATTGAAGATCTCTTATTTCTTATGAAAAGCAAATATGACTTTATGCAGTGGTTCTCTAGGGTAGGGTTACAATTAATGGCTGTCCTGGTCTGGTTCTGACTAATAAGAGGGAATTTTCCCCCAAGAAATCAAGTCACCTTTATTGTTTATAGTCTGTGTAAGATATATCTGTAATTTAGAACGGTTTTAATTGACCGATAGCTTCGTTTTGTCTCTTAGAATTAGCCAAATAAATAGCACTTAGGAGATATTATGCTGTTTTTGATCCGTTTCCGTCGCACTAAATGGATGTTGGGTTTTTACTGTATCTCCAGTACTCAGACCAATTCACTATAGATGAGGTGACCGTTGTTTACATCAGTAGTGTTTACATATTGATTAGCGCCTGGTCTAAAGACATGCTAGGGGTACTAGTCCATGACTACTGCATACATCATACTATATGAAAGCAAAACACACATCACTGAGCGCCAATTTTAAAAGCACATGCCCTTATGGTGCGCACGCAAACCGCCGGGCAACCAGATTTAGTACCTGGTCTCTCATTGTGCTTAGGGATGCATACCATGACTACCGCACTATTACACCGTAAGCATGGTAAGTAATGATCAATCAAGTGTGAATTAAAGCACCGTTCCCTGTAGGTGCGCACGCAAACCGCCGGGCACTACGTCACCGGTCACACCATCTATAAATCTGTAGCTGAGATTCAAAGCTACAATTGTGGAATATTTCATACGACTGGCTTATATAACAGTGAAGTTATGAGGTAGGAGGTAGAACTTATTGAATAACCCTCGTAGTAACACACTGTCAGCTGCGTTATACCAGATATTACGAAAAGCAGGGATGATCATCTCCATTGAAATGTTGTGCTATGTCTGTCTCGCTCACACCTTTATGACTCCCATGTTTGACAAGCCTGGTAATCAATAAGGGTACAAGTAGTCTGCAGGCATACTATTAATTTTGGGAAACTCCTATACTGTGCATAAGTAAATACTGTAAAAGCTGAAATTTTCGCAGAGGTTTTATTTTCGCGCTTTTCGCGCAAATTTTTTTCCGCGAAAATTATAACAAGCGAAAATATTGTTTTCAACATTCATGCAGTGCATCCAGAAGGTCGCCCGCGAAAAAAACAATTCGCGAAATGTCTATGATATCATAATGCGCAAAAATATTGGCTTTTACAGTAATATGTCACGTTTTCTAGGCTATTTTAATGAGCTCATCCGGGAACTTAAATTTTGTTGTGAGGACATCATGATGGCGCTGCAGCGCTGTTTGTCGTCTGCTTAGGTATAGATTTAATTGAAGTGCACATGCCATTCATGCCATTCATTTGTGAAGTGTACAGAGCTCAGGCATTGATAAAGAGCCTGTACTTCAATTGAACTCATTTTATCCATTTTTTTTGGCCATCTTTAAAAACAGCATTTTTATACATATGTTACATGTTGTATCTCAGCAAATCTAAACATTGCTGGGGTGCAATATTGAATCCAAAACGTATACCTTAAGTTCTTCGACTTCTTCTGATAACTCTCTCATCTCGTGCTGCAAGCGTTGAAACTTCTGCACTGGGGTCTCCTTCATCCCAGCACCATCTTCCAGCTACAATGTATAAATTGAAAACACAATCATTAAGCAAAAAAAATAAAATAGTTGTGTTGCCCTCATCCGGCCGGGTCAAAATTCTGAGAATGTGGGCCGGTATTTTTTTTTTTTTTTAAATTTCCAAGATTTTTTTCTTTTTTTTCTCTTTTTTTTCAAGATTTTTTTTTTTAAGATTTTTTTTTCCAAGATTTTTTTTCAATATTTTTTTCTCAAGATCTTCCAATCTGTGAAAAGTGATGGGCAAGAAACCAAAATATTCACCATTGGGTTGAAATTACATCCAGTAAGCGTTTTCCTTAGTATCTTCACACATGTTGACTGAAATAATAGGTATAAAATCATTGATTTGGTAAAATTTAAAAAATTTAAAAAAATTTAAAAAAATAAAATCCGGCCGGCCGTCATTCCCGATTTTAGGCTTGTGAGGGCAATAAGTAACCAAGCAGGTTATAAATATATTTTTTCTCTGACACAAATTGAGTGTTCACATTCCACAAAACTAGAGCTTGCAAGTCATTTGATACAGCTGCAAATTGTATACAGTATTCCCCTCCCCCCCCCCCCACCTCCACATACATGTATCCAGATGCTACATTGATAGGCTACCATCAGGGGTAGCATTAAGGCCTAAAAGTTGAATGTCTGTATTCACCCCAGAGCATGCAAAGAATAGAAATATGGGGGGGGGATAACATTTTGGGGCGGAAATAAGTTTTCGGGGGTAAAAAATATAGCGACCAAAAGTCGACCATACAGGCCCAAAAGTTAGGAGGGGGCGGTCTGATTTCATCATCGAGCTTTCAAAAAATCCCAAATTGAGGGGTGAACATTTTTTTTGGGGGGGGGGGGGTCATTCACCCAAAGCTACCCCTGCTTACCATCTCATACTCAGTACGTGGTACGCCATATCCAGTTCGTCTTGAATGTGTGATCCGGTCAGAGAAATCTATTGAAAAAAATAGAATAAATGATTTTCATCTTAGTGGCAAAATCCAATCTCTCAACTCAAATATGAAACAGCTGACAACTTTTTACAATCATAACAAATAAGTACTGTAAAAGTGAAAAAAAACCGCACATTTTAAACAATTTTGCTTGTTTTTATTTTTGCGATTTTCAGCTTCCTTACATAGATCTACCAACAAAATGAATATATTCATGCGTTTTTATTTTCGCACTTTAGGAATCAAGTCTCCACAAAATAAATGAAGCATAAAAATGTCCACTTTTACAGTAAGTGATTCCATTACCAGCTTACACGAAAACAAGGTCATGCGGTGGTAAATTTGCTCCATGCTCTTGATTATTTCAAGCCCTGACTGCACAGCCCTTTTATGGCAAAAGGATGTATCTTATATGTACTTTCCTAATGATATACTTGCTTTTAACATGGATTGTGTTAACTTGTTTCAATAATCCTCACTTAGGAAAAGGTTGCGGAGAAAAAAGCTAACTTTGATCATGTTAAAAGGAAGTATACTGTTAGAAAACTACATATAAGATACATTCTTTTGCCATAAAAGGGCTATGCAAGTGTAACATCTTTCACCATGGACATCTGGTCACATGTTCTACTTCATGACCACCAGTGACTATGGTAAACTTCCCCAGACACAGAACAAAATTTATACAAAATTTAATAATAAAAATTAATAATGATGAAACGACCTACCTATTGTACCCGAAAGAATCTTCTTGTCTTTGAATTTACCGTACGCTTTGTCTGTGTCAATTGGCAACTTCTCAACGCTCTCACTTGTTAAGTCAGACTTAAAATCACAAAGAATACAAACATAAATGGGGTATTAGAAAGTGTAAATTGGCAAATTTTCAAAGTTTTCACTCGTCAAATCAGACTGAATGAAAATCACAAAGAATTACAAACATAAACATGGGTAGGGTATAATCGAATATGAAAGGTTTAAGAGCCTGAAAAATGTTCTACCTAGTATTAGTAACTGACTTCAATCATTGTTGCCTTTCACTGTGGGCAGGTGGCTTCTAAAAGTCACCAAATGGACAAGAAATTCACCTGCTGAAATTTGTTTTCCATTTTAAGTAAATTGAGGAATCTTTAGAAAGTTACTTTTATTTGCCTGACACCAAATTTACCCGCTATAGGCAGGCTGGAGATTGATAAAGTCCAACCTTGGTTATAACAGGGATGTAACAGAGTTCTTCACAGAGGGCCTGAAAAAGCCTGATAATTTTTAGTTTTCTATACTTTTATTAAAGGAAAACCTGGATACAAAGCCTGTATATGTACAAGAAGGCCTGAAATCAAGCAAAAGCCTGAAGACTTACAGCCCTGTTGAGAAAAAAATATGCTGGGGAAGAACAAACCTTTTCTACGGGCTTGACCGACCCATGTTTTACGAACTTGACATGTTCTGAATTATTTTTGAAAAAAGTGAAACATTTCTGAAAATTTATCAAAATGTTAACGACAGAACTCTATGGACGGAAAATATGTTTCTTATGCACATTTATTATTTTTACTCCACTATAGCCAGTGAAGGAACTGAATCTGGGACCTTCAGGCTTCCAGACCGGCACTATACAAACTGGTCTTATGAGTCAGATGGGGAAGACCAGTGATTTTATTATCTATAGGCCCTCAGTTTAACCACAGATCGTCAACCATCTGTGGTTCAACCCTATCCTCTAATAAGTTTCTTACTTGGCTAAGTTGCTGATCATCTTCGGGGAGGTCGTTTGTTTCAAACAGATCTGGCTGTGTATCCTGCAATATGAATAGTTAAAAAACAAAACAAGTAATGAATATTAAAGATCATACCATAATGAACTTGAGCAAGGCCATTCCTCTTTATTCTTGTGGTGATAATGGTCTCAACAGAATACATAAAATCATATTGTGAGATAGGCTTTTACGACGGGTATTCATAATATAAGTTAAAAGTTTAACGGGTTCGCCGTCGGTCAAGTTTAAATCTGTCAAGCTTTCGTCAGGATTAGCTCTGACTTCTTCATGACCAAATTATTATAACTAGCGGGACGCCCGTCCTACGGACGGGCTCTCCCGCTAGGGAGTAGGGCCTACCAGATAGAACACCTACAGGCTACAAATGAAACAACACAAAATGTTGGAAAATCTATAACGAAACACATAGGAATAGAACAATATTTAAAATATCACGCCCCGTGGCATATTTTAACTCCAAGGCCTAAACCTTAACCATCTCCCGTACCCCAACCGTCACCATCCCGCCCCGCCCGCCCCCGCCCGCCCACGCCCCGTGGCATATTTCAACTCCAAGGCCTAAACCTTAACCATCTCCCGTAGCCCACCAGTCACTCCCCGGCGCCCTGCCCCGCTCCGCCCGCTCCCGTCCGCTGCATATCCGTTACGCAATTTAGCATCACATTTCTTCATTAACCCCCTGCCTCCCAAACCACATTACACCCCCATTCGTCACCGCCCCCGCCCCGCCCGTGGCATATCTCAACCCAAGGCCTAAAGTTCCCGTCCCGCGGTTTATATATCTCAACGCCAAGGCCTAACCTTAACCATCTCCCGTACAAAAGGCGTATTTCTACAATATTTGTCCGCCAGCGTGTCGCATTCAGTATCAAATCCCACATCTGACACCATGTTACGTAATTTAGATTCACCATATATTGTTCTGTTTTATCAGAAACCACATCATTTCGTTACCTTATGACCCGCTGCCGCCCCCCGCCCCCCGCCCTGCCGTCCCTGCGCCTTCGCCCGCCCCGTGGCTTATCTCAACCCCAATGCCTAAACCATAACCAACCCCGTGTGGCGCAGCGTATTTCTACAATATTTACCCGCCCGCGTGTGTAGGGGTGCGTGGGTGTAGTGCGTGTGCGCGTTTATTTTGCATGGCGCAATGCGACGCGTTATGTGCTACGCGCCGACTGCATGGTTACAGTGTACGCAGAGAAAAACAAACATGAAATAGTCTCAAAAGCCGGGCTGAAAAGGCCCTAAATTGCCAAAATTTTGCTCATATCTCGGTCAATTCTGTACGGTTTTCGGCCATTTATAGCTTATAACCCGTGTCCGGTCATTATTTAGTATCAGTGAAATATTCACGGCTTTAAAATGCAAAATGAGAAAGCCTTTTCAGGATACATACATACATACATACACACATACATACATACAACATACGGTGAATTATAGTAAGATATTAAACAAAACATAGTGATTGCCACTTCTCTTGTTATCATCATTTGGGCTGCCCCTTGCCCGATGATTTGAGAGTAGGTGCCCTTTCCTACTTGTGAAAGAATTGGTGGCTCTGAAAGAGCCGTTCAGATGGATTGCCGCTTCCACTGAACAGAGATGGTGGCTCTGAAAAGAGCTCCACACGTAAGTTGCCACTGGCCTACTATATATGAATTTGGTTCTAAAAGAACCTCCAAGGGACTGCCCTTTGACCAATGGAAATAACGTAGAGACTGCCCCTTGTCTACTGCAGACTACAATAAGTCTAATGCACAGTAGTGCGGTCACTGATCTGTAAAGATCGTTTGACGCTGTAACGAACTTGAGCAGGGTATATAATGGTTCATTGCGGACCTGGCTGAAAAAATTACAAGACTGTTATCGATTGGCGGGATTGATGTACATGTTAGGACGGGCTATTTAGAAGTTATTGATCTCTTCAGTCCCCAGTTATTAAGTTAATTGTCCTTTTGTCCCATTTGCTGGGCATGCATGGATAAACACATAATCCCCACTTGTCCTCTGGCATGATGGAGCACTCCATAACTTCTATTCATCAATGTGCCTAGATAGATGCTGATTACACTATCTACTGTGTCATGAAGTTCTTTCAGAGGTGGTTAGGCTGATCTTCAGACTCTCGCTCATTGAAAGTAATGTGGACTATCATGGTGATAAGATTATAAGAGTATTGTTGGGTTTAAAAGTTGAAAAGAATTAGTGTGGCACTCTCTGTTCATTTGTTCTAGCTCAGGCTTTCTCAACTAGATTTGCTGATGCGCCACATTTTAGTAACCAACGTGTTGAAGCGATCCACTTGGTCATATTTTTTAGAATTTACAATGGCAATTCCCCTTACAAAATATTTTGACATATGTAGGCAACATAATAACTAATAATAATCTTTTGAGGGCATATGCGCGCGCAGCGCGCGAAAAATTGCTGTCTTTATACATCTGACAGTCATAGGCCTATGAAATCTGGCTATATCATGATATGATTTATTTTTAAAACAAATTGTAATCACTCTCGCGCCACTTAGGATGCCTTGATGCGCCACAAGTGGCGCGCGCGCCACCATTTGAGAATGCCTGTTCTAGCTATTTGTTAATCTTGGTCTATTTTAGCATATTTTTGGAACTATGCATAATGGATTGAGTTAGCTGCACGATTGGTCATTTTCAGCTTCACTGATCATCGATAGCGTGGTGAAGAGGTATTCATCCAGGGTTCTAGCCAGGACCATTTTAGAACCGGGTAAATTTACTGACGGCGAACAGAGAAAATGTAGCGAACGAAGTGCAGTGGATCATGGCATGGGATCCAGATTCCAGAGGCATTCTTAATGTCTTTTTAGGTGTTTTTTTAATGCACTTTGAGGGTTCCTGCCACATAATTTCTTGTTTTATGAGGCAGTTTAATGATTTTATCCACAAATTGCGACAAAAAAAAGAATTAAAAAAAAGACTTTTTTTTTTTAAATTTTTCTTTTTTAGAGTTCCGGAATTCCAGGCCCAGCGCCGAGCGGGCTAGCCCAGTGGTGGGCGGGCCCGCCCGGCGCCGCCCGTCCTAGCTAGAACCCTGTATTCATCACAGACTTGCAACAGAATAAATATCCGCAACAGACCAGATTTTTACACCCTACATTCTTTTCCATAATGACCAAGAATGACCAATCCTGCACCTTGCTGAATGAAGGTATAAACAATTGGTTATCGTCAATCACTAGCTAATTACTGAATGTCAATATACACAGTTCAACAAAAATAAGTTCCCTTTAGATTATGCCTGATATTTTTAAAATTAGTTACTCCATCGAAACAATTTTTGGCACACATTAATGTACATGAGCACAGCAACACTAGAACGGGGCTATCACTACGCAGGTGTTGTAATGCTTGAATTGAGCACACATTGAATGGAGGAATATACCTCAATTCAAAAGTTGCTAAATGATGTATTGAAGGAGGATGGTTAAGCAGCTTGAACCAGGGTCTTGAACCAGGGTCTATGCTTGAACACTGCATTTTTCACCTTTTGAAATGAGGTATTCCTCCAGTCAATGTGTGCTAATTCAAGCAGCACAACAACTGTGCGGTGTTCAAGCAAAGATCTGGGGAACTTATTTTTGTTGAACTGTGTAGATGGTTACATTAGAAAATGTAAAGTGCCTAAATAGGCCTTATTGGACAAAACATCTATAATATTACAGGAGCTGTATTATTGGGGAAAGCCTTTGTTGTTCTAAATACTAGTATAATACTGATTTATAGAAAGTAAGTATTGACAGTTGACACAGTTGACACAGAATTGGACTGTAGCACCCGAATCCAATTTTCCAGTTCGCCCAACTGTCAAAAGGCCACACTCAACACAGACTAAAGATATCGCACCAATTCAATTCTATTTTTGTGTTTTATTTAATAATCGAAGCAAACAATTCTCCATTAATTTGCCATGTATGTATGCCTGCTGCATTTGGCTGAAATTTTAAAAATCATTTGTTTGTTTGTTGATATCGAGATTGACGAGAAATGTTTGTTTTGAAGTAAGTGCTTATTATAATTACAAGCAAGTCAAGTATTATTGATTACCCCTACGGTTAGCCCTGAATCATAGCTCTCTGTCTGTGAGCTTTGAAATGAAAGCATCTGAGTCGGCATCATTTAGACTATATATAGACTATATAATCAAAACAAATAATTGTTGATAAGTCCATGATCACACTGATACAGCGTATTCCTAACGCAACGTCCCATGGGACTGGTGCGACGTGACGGCTGGTGCATAACCGCAGCAGTCGCGTAGGGCAAGGTCGCATTGTTGGAATTGGAAGTGCATTATCAAACTGCGTATAATATTTGGATGAATGCGAGCGTGAACGCTATGTTCTATAGGCTATGATCGACAATTATTTATTTCGATTAATTTATACTAGTTATTTATTAATTAATATAAAATAATAAAAAATATTATTTATCGATTTCGACGTCATGTCATGAGAAAAATTCACATTTATATTTTTAATTTTATGATTTTGTCAGAAGAAAGAATAATTGCTCAGCCGTGTCTAATAGTATATATCATTAAGGTTTTCGAAACACTCCCAAAAAAAATCAACGAGATCTAACCACTCTGACAGACACACCCACCAACAAACACGCAGCCAGCCAGGTGGCCAACAATATAATAAATCATCATGTAGGCTATGCCAGCTGTGTGTACGGTAGTCGGTAGTAGACCAAATTGGGCCGATGGTGCACCTTCGGTAACGTCCATCAAAAATATCTAGCAGTTGCAAAAATATAATACAATGAATCGCACATTTCTTATCTACTACCATAACTATCCATGAACTGATTTATGCCCCATTTCTTGAATAAATGAGCATTTTACTTACAATTCCCGGCAGATCGGCGTACTTCGGATCGGCCATTTTTAATTGATTGAATCACGTGACGTATCCTTCCAGATTTATCATGTTTTCTTTGTTTTATGAGGTGCACGACAAAGGAAAACACTTTTGCAAAATTGCATTTTAGTTTAATGTTAACACATAATATTTTAAATAGTTGTCTAATGTTGTCAAAACCATGATTTGTGCAATTATAAAATCAAATTAAGGCTGATGAAAACGAGATTTGGAGAGATCATGATGTCATCTCAGTCTGTAACCTCGTCTTTTATTGTTTACTCAGTTCAGTTCACGATAAACAATTGTTTACAATTGCAAAAGAGGACGAGGTTATAATTATACACCCGTGATTATCGTAGGTGTCCCGATGTTGAGATAATTCATGCACGTAAGCACAGAAAACAGTGCTATTTGTAAACACGATTTAGCCTAGAATTTTACCTTTGGACCAGAATATCTCATATCGGACGGAATCATCTCACATCAAGGAATCATATTGTGAAATAACAACCGGATCAGATTACTGAGTCAGGTTTTTTACGACCTACGAAATTGTCGTCGAGCACCGGAAAAAAAATCGCCGGTCGAAGATGGCTGCTCTGTTGTGGTTGATAAAAATGCCAATATTGGACAATTGTTAATAAACAAATCGGGAAGATTTCACGATTTTGAACTTGAAAATAGTCTTTTTCCTTATTGTACAAAGTAAATAACCGAAAATGACGGATGGCGATGAGTGCAATATTAAAGTGGTCTGCCGTGTGCGGCCTATGAACTCAAATGAAGTGGCGTCGG
This sequence comes from Ophiura sarsii, assembly GCA_035610835.1. Taxonomy (NCBI): domain Eukaryota; kingdom Metazoa; phylum Echinodermata; class Ophiuroidea; order Amphilepidida; family Ophiuridae; genus Ophiura; species Ophiura sarsii. The sequence goes on along the minus strand of CM069447.1, from coordinate 43,315,144 downwards.
GATCTTCAGTTTGTACAAAATTTGTCACTGATGAACAGGTCCAGTTGGGGGTAAGTAAGCTTATTATCGTGATCCAGAAAAGCCAGTTAATGTGTTATCTAAATGGAAATATAGTAGTCTCTAACTATGGGACTGTAGATTGTGAACCGTAAGACTATTGACTTTTTAGGTAAACATTGTGAAGGGGAAAATATGAAACCGGCACGCCCACCATTTTTTCTTGGAATTTAATTTAATTGAACTCCCGATTTATAAACATTACAATTAATAAAATATTACCATAGTCTGATTCAGAATGCCATAGATACTGTGGCTATATCTTATTATTGTTCCGCGCAGAATAAACCATCCTAAACTACTTTATACTTCAACACATACTATGACTGAGCATGCGCACATCATTTTTTTACGGGATAATAATATTAAGATATATTGCCTTGACAGATGATTGGATTGTGTCTGATTGACCTGTGCGAGGAAAATAAGTGTGCGTATGTACAAAGCAACGGGCAGCGAATCCGAGTTTCCAGTCATAGGAGACATGCTCCCCGCACACCTGCACCAAAGTCCTGTAAACAGTAGACTGGTCATCTCCTGTACACATCTACATCTACATCAATACTTGGCAGAATCCATAAGTCAGGATATGAATACATGTAGTGCACTAATATTTTGTGTCCTTTTGTCTTCGTTTTCACCTTTTTACTTACAATCTATTACCTATGAGTATGACGTCAAATCTGCACCACATCCTTGATTAGCTCCAGTTAGAGCTGCATGGATTATTCACTTCAAGCTTCAATGCCGATATTACAGAAGAAAATATGAGATCTGGATATTTTGTACAGCAGGGTTAACTATACCTAGGCCCCTGAGGATCCCGCAATTTTTTTAGGCAAAAACCGAGAGGCGAGTTTACTAAAACCGCGATTCACGGGATTTGCAACCAAAACCGAAAAATCCCGCGAAAATAAGCCAAATGCGAGAAACCGCGACCAAAAATGTGACCGAAAAAATCAGCCCCAAATATCACTCTTTAAAAATAAAAGTAAATAAGCTTACTTTATAGTCCATTTTTCTTCTCTGCCATAAAATATATTGATTTCCAAATTTATCCCTGGCAGAGGGGTTTCATAATTTGCGTAATATTCCAATTAATGTCCCTGTTTTGACATTTTTTATACCGAAGAAATATTTGTTTCGAACACGCGCCGCCATCTTGGAGTACATCCCCCAGTGGCTTCCAGTCGAGCGTAAAAATTACTGTTTGTTAGATTGATAACAAAATGTAGAGGGCGGCAGAGTCTTAGTCAATTCTTTATTTCATCAAAACAATTTTCTTTATTTCATCAACCTAGGCGGCATTATACATTACGTCAGAACATGTGCGATCTCAAATTTCTGATACCAATTTTACGGCGCGGCGTAACATGGGGAAAATAACATAACGGGAACCAGACATTGTTTACATATAAAAGGTATTTTCCGGGGGTATTTTCCCAACCAAGTTTGCATTGGTATGATTGGTACGATAGATCGAAATTTAACATGACATTTCAAGATTTTCTAGGACTAATTACCGTCAATTTTTGTGTAGAAATTCGAAATGTTGTTTTGTTGAGGAAAAAACCAACAATTCCGCGAAATCTCGGCATACTTTTAGAAAACCGAGGCAAATGGTTAAACCCGAGAATCACGGCGAGAAAACCGCGATCACGGGATCCTCCAGGGCTTAACTATACCCTCCCCTTTGCCGACATATTTCCCAGAATTCACTCGAATTCGCTGCCTGTTGCTCACGGGTGACACGTTCTGTTCACGTATGCGCACACTTGTTCTCCTCGCGCAGGTCAGTCAGACACAATTGATTTTCACCTGGCCTGTGTTCACCGCAATGTGACTTAATCCTAATAATAAGATTTGATCCTGTATTCCTGTTATTTTCATTGTAATCCACGTAAATAGTTCCCTCCCTTAATCATTGTGGATCATTTTCTTTGTATTTGCAGGGCAAACTGTTTGTCTTTGACAAAGTTTTCCGACCAAACACGACACAAGAGCAGGTTTACAATAACTGTGCTAAAGCCATTGTCAAAGGTAAGTTTGGGTTTGTAGCAGTAGACCAGAGTTGCCAGTCTGATGAAGCTATCAGTGAGGTGGTGAAACATCATCAGGGGAAGTCCCCTGCCAGAAGACTCCCCCCCCAAAAAAAGCACACCTGACCCCCCCCCCCCCCCCCCCAAAAAAACCCCACAAAAACAACAAACACCCCCTGCCCACCCCAATACTATAAATAAATAAAGACTCTAGTTATGCCACTGAATGTCGTTGATACACCTGAATATTACCTTTTATTTCAATTGACTGTACATTCAAAGATATTGTCAGGGCCTATAATGCAGATGAACCTACAATGTATTTGTCTTATGTTTGCATTATATCCATGGTAACATGGCTGACACTATGAGATTAAATATTATAAAGTAAAATAAAATTTGGTATACCGAACACAAAAAGTGAGTTTATAATATACAGTTTATACATCAGTGGTTCAAACCTCTGGGTCGCGACCCAACTGGGGTCGCGGACTAGCCTAATTCTATGTTGTATCATAGTAAACACACAAGACTTTGTTCTGTGAGGGGTCGCGCGCTCTGATGCTGGTTTCTGGAATGAGATCACCACCAAAAAAAGGTTGGGAACCACTGGTATTACATGAACATCTTAGTTGAATATTCTTATGCAGGTGTCAATTTGAATCTTGAGCCGACTCTCCTCAAGCCTTCGCCTATATTCACTTTCCTTCAGGAAAATAATCAAGAAAAATTCTTTCCTGCAATTTATTGGGTGAAGATTCACCTCAGTGCACACATTCATTCTATTGTAATGTATGATTGAGTTCAGTCTAAAATATTAATTAGTTCAAGATACCACCTCAAAAATATCACCAAGCATTAGGCAAATATTAGGCATCTAATCTTTGACCATCATTGAGGAGGGTAGGTTCGAGATCCTCATCATTAGTGTGAAGTGGGAGATATTCTACCAGGGAGGGGGCACTGGCATTGGCAGTGGCGTCGCCAGAGGGGGGCTAGGGGGCGATATTGACGTCCAATATTGACGTCGTGTCGGTTGAGATTGGCACTGTCGGTTCATTTGACCACAGAAATCAAGGAATTATGATGGTCAAAAGTACACAGATGACAAATTTTCGCGCGCTACGCCGCACATAATGTGTTCCCAAAATGCGACATTCTTTGTTACAACTTTACAAGCTTGTCTAGAGCCAAAATGTACCTCGATCGTGCCAAAAATAGGTGTAAATCAAAAATAAGTATTGTCGGTTCATTTTCATTTCTCGCCCCCCCTCCCCCAATATGAATAACCTAGCTACGCCACTGGACATTGGAAAGGGGTATAGGTAATAGGTATGGTGCCGCCTGAAGACTCCCTTTTTAACCCTCTTCTGCTCGCTCTTCAGACCCCCTTTCTGAGCCTGCATCAGTTCTTAGACCCCCATTTTATTGAAAAATCAAAAACTGAACATTTGCATTCTAAAGCCACCATTTTGGGGGAAAATTGCATTTTAAAACCACACATTTTCTGAAAAATTTGCATTTTTTCCAAACACATTTGGGGAAAAGCCAGTTCTAAAGATCCTGTTTTTCGTCAAAAATCCACTCCACCCCGTCTTTGAGATCCTGGATGGCACACCCCTACCCAAAAATAAGTTGAGTGCTCCCCCCGCCCCCAGGATATTCTATAAATGGATTTCCAGCAATCCCCTTGGGAAAAAATCCATAATTTTTAAATGATGCTCCCACTCAACCAGTAGAGTTTCTAAGGAGATTCTAAGTGGATTATCCGGATTAAATATGCACTTCCAGTATCCCTAATGCTATTAAACTGTGAACAGTTATTTATATAATCCAATATTCAAAGCAGGGGACAATGGCATTGTTAATGTCAATCAAGATATTTTGATTTAATAGTACATGTAAAGTAATATAAAGTATTATCATGATGAATTGACACACTCTTATATTTTCACTTCTTCAGCCATTTGAGAATCACAAACTACTTTCTTTATTAATGATAGAGAAGCTCATCGCAATTGAAAGAGCGAAATAAACACATAACATACAATACAAGCAGCACTGCTGAATGTCCCAACTCGAAGAAAGCAAGGACATTCATCTCCAGTATACTATAATCAAAACAAATAATTGTTGATCACAGCGTCGCGATCCGAGCGCTCGCATTGATCCAAAGGTTTAACACAGTCTTGCAACGCATTGTTCCACAACTACTTCGCACAACGCTGTCGTGGTTACACAAATGTTGCATAATACGCGAGGGGGTGATTTGAAATCATTGTCAATTATTTGTTTTGATTAACCCTAACACTCCCCTCATACTTTCCTAGGACAACTGCCATATACCTCAAAATACCACAACACTCTTGTACATAGACAGCCAAATACCCCAAAATACCACAAAATTCTGCTGGGGTACTTTGTGGTCTTTGGTCATGCATGCACATATCCAGTACTAGGTAAAAGATGGTTACATACCATATACCACAATATACTCCAGGACTCTTGCACACAGAGAACCAAATACCCCAATATACCACAGCATACTGTTGTGGTATATTGAGGTATTTGGTCATTCAGACACACAATAAATCACCATGTAAAACTTTGGTTATAACCAAATACCACAAAATCTCACAATATTTTTTGTGGTTCATGGCTGTTAAAATATCAAATTCAATAATGTATAGAAACTAGATCATGTATATTACTTAGTTTTCTTGTGACCTTTAGATTATTTTTCAAGTCATTTTGACCCTAACACTGTTGGATTTGGCAGTTTGCAACTACAAGTGTTAGTGTTGTATTCTGTTGGATTCAGCAGGGTAGTAGGGTAATAATACATTGTTGGATTCTGTTGGATTTGGCATGGAATAGTTTTATGCGATTGTTGGACTTTGTTGGATTTAATAGTTTGTACAAATAGTTTTTAATTCAATAGCTTGTTGGACTCTATTGGATTTGGCGGTGTATTACATTTCAACATATGTTGGACTTTGTTGGATTTAACAGTTAGTTCATATAGCAGATAGACATAGATTGTTACAATATATATGGAGGGGAGGGGGACGTACAATTATTGTGATGTTTGTGATGAGGGAAAATGAATACGATTAATCAATGGTGTCAAATTTAACATAAATTTTAAAATATTGAGTTGTGGATGGCGAGCATATTCAGGGGAAGAAACATGGCTGACCCCAGGCAGTGCCATGAACTTATATTTAGCTACTCAGTACTCCATCCACTCCTCCCACGGTTGTGTTTAGTGTTAGTGTTAGTGTTAGTGTTAGAGCCAGTGCCGCCTTGGTGAGGCTGGTTGGTTGAAGGAATGCTACCAGTACCGAACCAAATAGCATCACAATCGACCGTCATTGCGCTGACACTACTATATAGACGGATTTTTGTTTTTATAGTCACCCGTTTTCCTGAATCTACTATCAATGGTGTCAAATTCAACATAAAATTAAAAATATTGAGTTGTGGATAGCGAGCATATTCAGGGGAAGAAACATGGCTGACCCCAGGCAGTGCCATGAACTTATATTTAGCTACTCAGTACTCCATCCACTCCTCCCACGGTTGTGTTTAGTGTTAGTGTTAGTGTTAGTGTTAGAGCCAGTGCCGCCTTGGTGAGGCTGGTCGGTTGAAGGAATGCTACCAGTACCGAACCAAATAGCATCACAATCGACCGTCATTGCGCTGACACTACTATATAGACGGATTTTTGTTTTTATAGTCACCCGTTTTCCTGAATCTACTATCAATGGTGTCAAATTCAACATAAAATTAAAAATATTGAGTTGTGGATAGCGAGCATATTCAGGGGAAGAAACATGGCTGACCCCAGGCAGTGCCATGAACTTATATTTAGCTACTCAGTACTCCATCCACTCCTCCCACGGTTGTGTTTAGTGTTAGTGTTAGTGTTAGTGTTAGAGCCAGTGCCGCCTTAGTGAGGCTGGTTGGTTGAAGGAATGCTACCGAACCACATAGCATCACAATCGACCATCATTGCGCTGACACTACTATATAGACAGATTTTTGTTTTTATAGTCACCCGTTTTCCTGAATCTACTATCAATGGTGTCAAAACTCGGTATTCAATGCGGTCTCAACTAAATGGGCGGGTATGTTATAATTTTCACAATTTTTGCTTGGGGTAAAAAGGACATTATGTGGAACACTTTTTAGCATTTAGTTCTTTTGACCAACTAGGATAATAATGTACAAGAAAGTACCGTGAGGGCATAGTAAATATCAAGTCACACTGTTCATACCTGTACACCCAGGTGTTCTGTGTAGCTAAATTTTGCATTTATTATATTAGAGTTATATTTCATGTTTTGGGTAATTAGTGATTGTATGGTTAAGGCATCGGTTTTTGACAGATACGCAACACTTTTTAAAGAAGAAAAACAACCTGTGCATAAAATAAGGTTATTAACAGGAGGAAATTAAAAAAGACTATTGAATTTTGGTAATTATATCACCCGGAATCAATGCTTATACAATCAATGGTGTCAAATTTTGCGTGGTAAGTATCGGACTTTACAACAAATAGGCTGCACACATAATTGAATTGAATGAATTATTGTTGATATAACATATCATATAGTCTCTTTTGAATTTTAAATGCAGCTGTCCCACGACTTTGGACGTGGCGTTGGTAGGTTAACCCCGTGGCCCATCACTATTCAGCTGCATTTATTAGCCAAATTTATGAAAAACTTGGAAGGATGGAGGATGTTTAACTGAAAGGATGTACTTGTTAAATCGAGATGAATTCCCTCGACGAGGCGTAAGACTCTGACAGAGACAGAGATAGCCAAATTGATGAAACACTTGAAGGATGAAGGATGAAGGATGATCTACAAATATAATCAGCCTCAGTAGAAGTTGTGATGAAATCATGTGAACGATGAAGAATAACATCGTTGAAGTCAGCCCGCTTTATCAAGTCGGAGTGAAACGCCCTGAAGGAGTGTAGGATGAAGGATGATCTACAAATATAATCAGCCTCAGTAGAAGTTGTGATGAAACCATGTGAACGATGAAGAATAACATCGTTGAAGTCAGCCCGCTTTATCAAGTCGGAGTGAAACGCCCTGAAGGATGAAGGATGATCTACAAATATAATCAGCCGTAGGATGAAGGACGATCTACAAATCAGCCTCAGTAGAAGTTGTGATGAAACCATGTGAACGATGAAGAATAACATCGTTGAAGTCAGCCCGCTTTATCAAGTCGGAGTGAAACGCCCTGAAGGAGTGTTGGAGTGAAGGATGATCTACAAATATAATCAGCCTCAGTAGAAGTTGTGAAAAACTTGAAGGATGGAGGATGTCCCATCCAAAATTTACTCGAAAGCGATGTTTGATTACAGGATGAATGATATACAACTGGAATTGGAATTAATTATCTTGAAGCTAAGTGAAACCTGGAGAGAGAGATAGCTAAAGCGATGACGGCTAATGATGCTCAGTAGAAGTTGTGATGAAACCATGTGAAAGATGATGAATAACATTGTTGAAATCAGCCCGCTTTATCAAGCTCAGTAGAAGTTGTGATGAAACCATGTGAACGATGAAGAATAACATCGTTGAAGTCAGCCCGCTTTATCAAGTCGGAGTGAAACGCCCTGAAGGAGTGTAGGATGAAGGATGATCTACAAATATAATCAGCCTCAGTAGAAGTTGTGATGAAACCATGTGAACGATGAAGAATAACATCGTTGAAGTCCGCCCGCTTTATCAAGTCGGAGTGAAACGCCCTGAAGGAGTGTAGGATGAAGGATGATCTACAAATATAATCAGCCTCAGTAGAAGTTGTGATGAAACCATGTGAACGATGAAGAATAACATCGTTGAAGTCAGCCCGCTTTATCAAGTCGAAGTGAAACGCCCTGAAGGAGTGTTGGAGTGAAGGATGATCTACAAATATAATCAGCCTCAGTAGAAGTTGTGAAAAACTTGAAGGATGGAGGATGTCCCATCCAAAATTTACTCGAAAGCGATGTTTGATTACAGGATGAATGATATACAACTGGAATTGGAATTAATTATCTTGAAGCTAAGTGAAACCTGGAGAGAGAGATAGCTAAAGCGATGACGGCTAATGATGCTCAGTAGAAGTTGTGATGAAACCATGTGAAAGATGATGAATAACATGGTTGAAATCAGCCCGCTTTATCAAGCTCAGTAGAAGTTGTGATGAAACCATGTGAACGATGAAGAATAACATCGTTGAAGTCAGCCCGCTTTATCAAGTCGGAGTGAAACGCCCTGAAGGAGTGTAGGAGTGAAGGATGATCTACAAATATAATCAGCCTCAGTAGAAGTTGTGATGAAACCATGTGAACGATGAAGAATAACATCGTTGAAGTCAGCCCGCTTTATCAAGTCGGAGTGAAACGCCCTGAAGGAGTGTAGGAGTGAAGGATGATCTACAAATATAATCAGCCTCAGTAGAAGTTGTGATGAAACCATGTGAACGATGAAGAATAACATCGTTGAAGTCAGCCCGCTTTATCAAGTCGGAGTGAAACGCCCTGAAGGAGTGTAGGAGTGAAGGATGATCTACAAATATAATCAGCCTCAGTAGAAGTTGTGATGAAACCATGTGAACGATGAAGAATAACATCGTTGAAGTCAGCCCGCTTTATCAAGTCGGTGTGTAACGCCCTGAAGGAGGGTAGGATGAAGGATGATCTACAAATATAATCAGCCTGAGTAGAAGTTGTGATGAAACCATGTGAACGATGAAGAATAACATCGTTGAAGTCAGCCCGCTTTATCAAGTCGGAGTGAAACGCCCTGAAGGAGTGAAGGATGATCTACTAATATAATCAGCCTCAGTAGAAGTTGTGATGAAACCATGTGAACGATGAAGAATAACATCGTTGAAGTCAGCCCGCTTTATCAAGTCGGAGTGAAACGCCCTGAAGGAGAGTAGGATGAAGGATGATCTACTAATATAATCAGCCTCAGTAGAAGTTGTGATGAAACCATGTGAACGATGAAGAATAACATCGTTGAAGTCAGCCCGCTTTATCAAGTCGGAGTGAAACGCCCTGAAGGAGTGTGTGATGAAACCATGTGAACAATGAAGAATAACATCGTTGAAGTCAGCCCGCTTTATCAAGTCGGAGTGAAATGCCCTGAAGGAGTGTAGGATGAAGGATGATCTACAAATATAATCAGCCTCAGTAGAAGTTGTGATGAAACCATATGAACGATGAAGAATAACATCGTTGAAGTCAGCCCGCGTTATCAAGTCGGAGTGAAACGCCCTGAAGTAGTGATGATTAAGACGGAAGAGAATGCCTTGCTTGAAGGATGGAGGACTGGAAGACTTGAAAACTTTGGAGGATATACAACTGGACTCTATCTTGAAGTGAAGACGAAGGAGGATGAAAACGTCAGCTAAATAGCAACAAAAGGGCATCAACTTGTAGACACATTAGGTACGGCAGCATGGTACTTTGTAAAACATTGTCCTCTACAAAGATTGACGTTGCAAGACATGCATCCAAATCTGGATGTTTTTAACCGTTTGTTGTCTTTTGCCCTCCGTCTCCCATCTGCTTTGCATTGGTAACACTGCCGCCCTGAATCGCCAGGCATCCGGATGCATATGTGTTGCGGTCCATTGTAAAAAGGCACCGGACGAGCTTTGGTATTTTGCCGACGGAAGCCCACACTTTGATGATTAACCTCGCCACGCATATAGCCATCAATCAACGCCTCGGCGATGTCCATCACGAAATGACTGTGGTTGGCTTTGAAAGGACGACGTTTGGTGGTTGCAGATGAATCGTCTGATGAAGAGCCATCAACAGAGTCGTTATTCAGGGATGCGTTATAACAAATGAAAGCATTCACTCTGCTGATGTCAATCAAAAAGTAAAAAAGCTGCTTCCACCAAGTCTGGCTTTTTCTGGCGCATGTGTGGTATGCCCGAAGTTGATCTGCTCGGTCAACACCACCCATGAACTTGGTATATGCAATGACTGCTGGTGGAGCCGGTATATTATGTTCCTTAGACTTTTGGATTCCATCGAATGAAAAAACTCTCTTTACAAAATCGGTGAGCTTGTCACGAAATGCGTTGAACGCAGACGATAAAATGGACATTATAGAAGAGTCATGCCAAAGCGAGTATGTCAAACGATTCAGTTGTCTGCTGTAAAAGGTGCCTCTTTTTGTCCGCTTCATTGCCTTGATGGACGCCACTTTCTGCATGCTTGGGTTTTTCCGTGGATCATTGGACAGCTGAAGCGGAAGGCCTTTGGAGTTCATTCGGATGGCTCCGGTGACGTAGGTGTCTTCTGCAAGTAGTTCGTCAGCGAGATTGACACTGGTATAAAGCTTGTCACAAAATACATGATGAAAACGCTTGAAAAAAGGTTTGAGGACATTCAAAGCGATTGCCAGCATCTTGTTGCCTGGTGTTCCAAGAGATCGGTGGATGTCAAAATTCATCATGTACCCAGTGACAGACTCGCAGACGGCATACACTTTGAAACCGCATCGGATCGGTTTCAAAGGCATAAAAAACTTCCTAACAAATCCCTTAAATCCTTTGTATCGGACCATCGCTTCGTCCAACGCTATCTCTCTCTCCGGTCGGTATTTGGTCTGACATCTCCTGACGACTGTTTCCCACAAGAAGCGAATTGGATACAAAGGGTTGTTCCTCTTCTTGTTGAAAATATGTTGCCTTTGTTTGGTTGTAGATGTAGGCCAGTGGTCAGGATTGTCTTTTGGTGAAGCGCATTGGAGGTTGGTGGAGATCATTTGGTAGCGCTTCCTCGACATGGTCCGAGCAATCAGCTCATTTCTGAAGCCAGGGCGAGTGGACCAATACTCGGCAAAATTACGAAGCTTGCAGATCCCCATCACCATGGTGATTCCAAGCCATGCCCGAATCTCTGGAACGGAAGTGAGCGCCTTCTTCTTCTCTATCAAAACCACATTAGTCCAGTTTACAATAAGCTGGATCAGTGTAAGTGGAAAAAACTGGAGAAAAAAATCCAATGCTGTGTATCCGGCAGAATCAAAGGCGGGTCCAGTTGGTGTAGCCCCTCGAAATCTTCTAATTCGATTGCGACGCAGTCTGCGTGTCCACTTGTTTCGGCATGGTCGGTTCTTCTCATTTTCGTCGTCGTCCGTGTCTGAATTACTCGGCTGTGGCGAGTCCGGATCGTTGTCGGAGTCCGGGTCCAAGAACTTCTTAGGTCGTTTTCGTTTCTTGTGAACATACGCTGGGCCAGGTGTCGCCTCCTCCTCTTCATCATCATCATCATCATCATCATCATCATCATCGTCATCGTCAACATTATCATCATCATCATCATCATCATCTTCATCCTCTTCTTCACCGGAATCGTTGTCATCAACATTACTATCATCATCGTTGTCTCCATCTCCAACCTGATCTTCTCCATCTGCATGTTGTTGGTCTTCACTACTTTCTTCACTACTATCGTAATCTACCAGTCCACGTCTGTCTCCATCTGCACGTTGTCGGTCTGGACTATCGTCTTGACTGACTACATCATCTCCCTTTCCACGATCTTCACTCTCTCCTCTGTCTCCATCTGCACGTTGTCTGTGTGGACTATCTTCTTGACTGACTACATCATCTCCCTGACCACGATCTTGACTCTCTCCTCTGTCTCCATCTGCACGTTGTTGGTCTGCACTACCTTCTTCATCTTCCACTCCACGTCTGTCTTTATCTGCATGTCGTCGGTCTGGACTTATTTCTTCACTAACATTATCATCTCCCGTTCCGCGATCTTCTCGCCTGTCCCCTTTGGCTCCTTTTCCTCTGTCTGCTGAAGTATCTTCATTCTTTGCTCGTTTCCTCTCATTACTTTCTCCATTTTTTGGTCTTTTCCTTTCATTAACGACAGCTTCTTCGAATTCTAGGTCATCCGGATCGTCTGTCTCGAACTCCTCCGCAATATCATCTTCATTTTCGCTGCTATCACCATCAAAAAAAGAACAGCTATCTTCATCTTCTTCCTCCTCCTCTTTTGAAGAAAAATAGGCCGCCATTTCTTTATAATCTTTTTTCTCCTTGTCCGACAAATAATCCACGTCATCATCATCATCGTTGTCTTTGGAACCTCGTGGCATTTCTTTGGTCTTACGAGTCTGAGACTTCTGCTTCATCATCATATTCTGCTTCATCATCTTCTGTTTCATCTTCTGCTTCTTTTCCTTCTTTTTTTCCTTCTTCTTCCGATTCTTTTCCAACTGCTTCTTCCTCATCTTCTCCATAAAAGAATCTTGCTTATCCATTCTCGTAACTCTTTTGCTCCCAACAAGAGAGTGCATAAATGAATCACCCTCTCTGGTATGAATATCACTCTGCAAAGCTCTCAACTCACGGCTCGCCATGTTACTAAATGTAAAGTTATAACTAAGTAGTATATTATAACTTTATTGAATGTTGAAAACGTAGTTGTGCATCAGTTGCTGACAAATTGGTAAAGAGAACGATCTCAAGATTTGTTGCTCCTTATATACCATACAAGTTCATGAATATTAATATTCTTGAAAAGCTTTACCATGGTAACCCATCACTAATTGGCTGAAATGTTCCCGCCATTTTGTTATGTAATAAATAATTGCATAATTATCACCTGATACAGATAACAATCCTCATTCATTTTCCCGCCAACTTCGTTTTATTATATAATATCTACACAACTTTTTTGATTGGACAATATTGCCGCCAAATGTCAGTAACTTTTCTGATTGGCTGAAATGTTCCCGCCATTTTGTTGTAATAAATAATTGCAGAATTTTCACCTGATACAGATAACAATCCTCAATCATTTTCCCGCCAAATTCGTTTTATTATATATGATATCTACACAAATTTTTTGTTCGTTGATTGAACAATATTGCCGCCGAATTTAAGTCACTTCTCTGATAGGATCAGTTTCCCCACAAAATGTTATTAACTTTTTTTATTTGGAAACCATTTCTCGCCAAATTAATATCAACTTTTTGATTGTTTCTCATTTCCCTCTAGTATAGTTCATTCAAAACTCACAAGTTTAATCAAGGTTTGAATTTAATTTACAATTCGTCATTATTTCCTTTTTACTGAAAAAAATAAAGTTACCTCAAGTGTTAAGTTAATTAGGAGCACCTTGACATTGACATTTAGTGTTTTTTCTGGTTTGGGTCAAAGGAACAACAGAAAAATATCTCATTTCCCATTTAAATGGGTGCTTGTGTTATAGTTCAATCAGTTCCAAATTGGCGAGAAATATTCAGTTTTTAGCTATCCACGCGCAAAAGTAATCCAAGCGTATAAGCTCGATTTTGGCATACGCAAGCGTCACGCATACACTGACACTGCGACATTGCGCGCCATATTGTGCCATGCTAGCATTTTGCGCAAGAAGTTCTTAATTCATTTGCTGCTGTAAACAGCTTTCGCCAATTTGGAACTGACTGAACTATAGCATCCACTATGATGTGTACTGTGTAATTGGAAGTGACAGCTGACCATGAATGTTTAACATACCCATCAAGAACACATACATGTAGGTTTATTCTAAAGCCAGTGCAATATTTTTGTTTCCTCAATTTTTTGCAGAAGAACCTTTATTTTTATAGCATGAAATATCTGAGACTAATAGTCTCAGGAAATATTCACAAATTTTCTAAATAATATCTTGTATGAAAGTTAAATATGTGCATGCATGTAAATCTCACACATCTTTGCTAATTCCAAAATGTTTATGATATCCCATTATCCCATAATCTATTTTCTTCTGTGTGTAGGGGGGGGGGGGGGGGGGGGGGGGGGGGGGGTGGGGGTGAGTGTAACCAATATTTGTGTCACAAAGAGTGAACCATTTTGCCAAAGTGAGAACAATTCAAAGTCCATCAGCATATAACCAAACCAGGATGTTATTAGAATCTAAATGAATTCCCTTGAAGTGTAGTGTAGAGAGATAGCCAAAGGTCACAAGAAAACTAATAAATAGTTTGAAATGTTATGTCTCTAGTTTAGTATTTGAATAAAAGTGTTCAGCAATTTTGATGTGTCTATAAACAACCAACTACCACAAATTACCACGACTGGTCATTAGCTACTTACCTACCAAATACCCCAAAATACCACGCGTGTTTCATATGCATCAACACCCATATACCCCAAAATACCACGATATCGTAATACAAAAAGTACATAGACAACCAAATACCCCAAAATACCACAAGCATTTGAGATGTGTGTGGAATACCAAATACCCCAAAATACCACAAGAAGGCACCTTGTGGTATTTTGGGGTATATGGTAGTGTTAGGGTTAAAGAACAGGCGCCTAGCCATTCGGCCACAGATACTTGCTGAAATACAGCACTTTAAATCGGGATCAAGTGATTTATTAGGTAATCGGGGTTCATACACAAGCACAATAAATGACTGGAACAGGAGCTTAGGCCTAAAAAAAGAAGGTTTGATTGGCGTAACATAATAGAGAAAAAAAATAGGGTAGGTACTAGGTAGGTAGGTCGGATTTTTTTTAATTTTTTTAAATCTATATAACGTCTATGAAATTTTATATACCAGCACACATACCATATAAACAAATGGCACAAATACACATTTTCACTGTGTTTTTTTCTTTTTCTAACACACAAACAAAAACACAAAAAAATGTTTAGGGTCGGCGGTAAAAATAGGGTCGGTAGGGTTACGCCAATCAAACCTCTTTTTGTTTAGGCCTTAGGCTGCAGGGGGACTGGTAAATAACGACTTATAGACAATAAACGAAACTAGTCCTAACTGAAACAGTGTAGAGAACCACAATCAGGATCCCGAAGGTATACAGAGGGACGAGCAGAAATTTATGTAAATACAGTATAATATGGAAGCTCATCCCAACTGAAAGAGCAAAATAAACACATAACAAGCCAAATGCTTTCTTTAGCCTGGCAGGCTAGACAGTTCCATGATTGAATTCCATTCTGTCAAACAACGGAAAACGACATTTTGATGAAAAGAAGGGGAAAAAATGTCCAAAACACACTATTTATAAATAGTCTTGAATATAAAACAATATAAATATTAAAAAACGATACGCAATAAAACAAAACAAACAATAAAAATGATGTGTTTTTCTCTAAAGTGTATTTATTTTGGTTTTATAGATCTTAAATTTTAAGCTTTCTTGGGCAAAATTACATCACAGAAAATTTCAAAATTTACAAAGCGGAAAAATGCTGAATTCGACAGTTACAAAGCGGTAAACTTCGGACCTTACATCATTAGCATTTTGTGACACCTAAGGGTTGGAAAAATGCACATTTTCCTAGAAGCAAGTGTGATTTGATTTCACACAAATTGTTATGTACATGTATCTCTTTAATTTAAAATACTTCCTGTCCCAGTCTGTGATCCCAATCCCATATTTCCTGGGAAAGAGTTGTCTAAAGTCCCCACATTTCCTATCATCCAAGTGGGTTGATTGTGTTTTTAATCGAATAAAAACCAATAATACTCCGTCTTAGAAGAAAATTATGAAATCATGAAACTCCGTCTAGAGAAATTTAGTATTTGGAGGATACTTTTAATAGTAGTTCTAAAAATTATGAGTCAAAATGAAATATATGGGTCGATTTGAAGGGAAATCCTTGAGGGATATATCTAATATATTGTAACGGAAATCGGGTTTTGACTGTGCATCAACCCTTTACCGTTTTAGCTATTTTTGTTTTTGTGTGTAAGCTTATTTCAAACTAAGGACTACGATTGTCTGATGATCCAATGTATCTAATTTACTAGGCTACAACTATTGATGATGAAGTTCAGGTCATTTATTAACTATAAAGAGTGTTAGCTAAAGGTTTTTGAGGCCAGAAGTTTGTGCAGGAAATATCGCAAGAGCAGAATTCTGATCCCATACAGTGACTTCTGCTCCAACATCAGTGGCGCGAACGGTCTGTTTTTAAGTCATTTAAGAAGTCAAATCTCACTTTGTGAGTTCACACTGAGTTCAAGTAAAGCACATAGAATACTTACAGTAACTCATCATCAAAATCCATTGTATAAATCCAATGTTAGAGCTTGTTTTATGAATCAAAATACTCTGTTGTCAATTAGAACGATTTCAATAACATTCTGAGTTTCCTGAGTGATCAAGTGTTTCTAGTTATTTATGTCAGCGTTTCGCTAATAATCTTTAATAATTGCTCAATCTCTCTCAAAGTAGGATAATTAAGTAGCAAATCAAGTGTATAGAATAATTAATAACACAAGTTTGATGTAATACAATATTTAAGTTAAGTTTCAGGATATTAATTTATTCAAGTGATTTTCGTATTTATAAACGTGCATCCAAATCTGATGATGTCATAATTCAGCAAACTTTCAGCCAATCAGAAACATTCTGTTTAAATAAGACTGACCAATGACAGGCTAAGGAATAGCTTTTGACCAGTCAGCCAATCAGCTACCATGGAACAGAGCTACAGAATGCATAAAAGGGGCTGCATTTGCCCAGAAAGAGCAGATAGGTCGGGGCATGTCCCCGATCCAGCTAGAGATTGCCTGGGGCCCTAGCGCTGCAAAGACACAAGGATGAAAGCCAAGCCTGAATACAGGTTTGTAACCCATCCTTGCGTCATCCAGCGGATGTAAGCCAAGTCTGACTACTGTCAGATTTGTAACCCATCCTTGAGTCATCAAGAGCGGATGAAAGCCAAGCCTGAATACAGGTTTGTAACCCATCTTTGCTCCATCAAGACGACGTTGATCATGAACGTCGTCGCACCAATAAATACCCTTTTAATGCACTTTTCTTTTTGAGAAACTCTTGTATTATCAGGCCTGTGAACGACTCTCATGGCTTCATCAACAGCACCTACATCTGTTGCATAATAAAGGCTTGACGTCTTTAAAAGAAGACCTTCTTTGACGATCACAGTAGAATCAGTCAAATGTCTTATCCTTCCTTTTAAGACCTTGACAACTCATATTTTATCTGATATTGTAAATAATTCTAATAGTGATAACAACAAGGTTTATACCTTTAGTTTGTAATGAATGAATAAACGCTATGTCTATAGTTATTCTCGTCAAAGACAACAATAATGAGTCGCACAAATAGTTTATTTCAGTCTCCAGGCTTTAATGGTTGAATTACTGCATCTTCCCGTATTATAAAAGTGTCGAGAGTAAGGAAGACGCACGCTACCATGTATACTTCCTTTATCTCAAGACATCTTCAAACCTCTTGAAACAAAGACATCAGGTTCGAAGACGAAGGGCACTTTTCGTTACAATATCTTAGGGATATTGTTGCTTATTTTTGTATTTACTTCATGTAAGGAAGGCAGAGCTAGTCTAGGGTAAAGACTTCATTGAGGGATTATACAGAATAAAGCTTATAATCCTTGTATGAAGTTTTCACGCTAGACTAGTTTTTTGACACCTACAGTCACACCATACATGAATGTAGAACTTGTATTTTGTCCAAAATTTACATTTTTAGAGCCGCTCATATTTTGGTGATCTATAGGTAAGCTTCGGGATTTCCCGTGATCGCGGAATTCACGGCATGAATCACGGTTTTCATGCTAAATCACGGATTTTGTAAAATGTACCGTGAAATCGCGGAATTGCTGTAAATTGTACCGCGAAATCGCGGAATTCCTATTTCAGTTGCGGTAATTGTCCGACATGCCGATTTACAGTACGGTCTTGTTGAATAACAAAAGAACATTTTCTGAATTCTTATTGAAATATTTCCTTTCAAGACGATATCGACGCACAATTGTGTACAGTCATGACAGTGCATTCATCTCTAGGCCTACTTGAAACGACTGATTGAAGTTCAATTGACAGATGATTTATAATATCGAATTTATTTGAATGAGATAAACAAGACCGTATTCTTCTAAAGAGTAAGGTAGGCCTACTTCAAACCCATCTTCAAAAGAAGCTTAGAGATTGTTTACATCCGCCACCCTCTTCAGAAAGTTTGTTAGTCGATACAAAAGTTAATCCAGCGCGTTCAATGGGTGATTATTGATTCAAGACCCTTTTCTAAAGACACAGAAAATGAAGAGCATGATGACTCACTCGTTTCGTTTTGTCATCAAACAACATCAAACAACATCATATCGTCATCATTCATATTTGCATTGCATTGTATTACAAGAGACTGAATACAATAGCTTTCAATGGCTTGCGCTGCGTGTTGTTGTCAATTCGACTTTTCCCCACGTGCGCTGAATATTCATCAGCATTAGCACCTCATGCATTATTCATGAAGTACATGTACGAATGCGCCTTCGTATACATTGTTAATGGGCATGTACATGTACATGACTCGAAGGCGTGTTTAATTTCACGATGTCAGGAAAAAACATTACGTCACCAGATTAACCTAATTATCAGGGTTTAATATTCACGAGATGGTATTGTTTGTTTGTTTGTTAAAACGGATACTGTTGTATTAAAAATGGGGGAAATCAAACAGTTACACAGCAAGCAATAAACTTGGACGGAGATAATAATTATCTAGAAAGTTATCAATATATGAAAACAATAATGACTGTAAATGACCAGAAATTAATAATAAAAATGTTATAATTACTGATGACATCAGGGGATGCGCGTGCGTATGTTAAAAATTACAATCCTTTCCACGTGCGTTGGGAAAATCTAAACAAGGACAAGGTAGTGTGAGAAAATAATAAAATCTTGTTTTGTTGAATATGTTTTCCAAAATGTTGAACAACAACAGCATTGATACTAGTTTAAACACTGTGTAAAACAATTTATGACGCATTTAGCATGAAAATTAAGTTATATTAATACTTTCACGGTTTGTTTTGTAACGAAACTGCGCATCAACTCAACGTTTAAAAAAATCAAACCACGCCGCATGTATAAATGATTTTACTTAAAAAACGTAAAATGAAAAATATTTAAATTTGTATTTTTGTACAAAAGGTTGCGCAAAACAGCTCTATTATTAATTTTAACATTGTACCAAACATTTTGTCTGCATTTAGTACGAAAAATATAGATTTTATTACTACTTTCATTCGGAATTTCTAACAAAACGTGTACATCAACGCAGCTACGGGCTGTCTTTAGTAATGGCAAAAATGAGACAGAAAGGCCACCTAGGCCGTCGGGAATTGGTAGTTGTTTACGGTGGCTTTTGAATGCCTTAAAATACGACCACTCCGCTCCGTAAATCATGGAATTTCGCACAGTTTTTTCTTGAAATCTCAATAATCACGGTAAATCACGGTTTTCACAAAAACTGCCCACGGTTTTCACCTTAAAAATTCACGGGAAATCCCGAACCTTATCTATAGGCTATTTTCCCAGTTGTTTAAAACTTGTAATTTAGATTGTCCCCAGAGTGTTTATTTTTCCCTTTTAAAAAGAAAAGCATTGTACAAAATTAAAATGTAGGCCTGCATGGCTTTTGCCGAGTAGCATTCTAAGGAAAGACAACATTTTTGCTAAAAATCAAAATAAGTTTCATAAGGCCAAACAAGGAAGACCAAGTTTCCAGTTGTGCACGCACATTTCACTGAGACACTTTATTCTTGCGCATTTTTTTATTTTATGATAGAAACAATGGAATCAAATATTGTTAGGGCGCCATCTTTTGTGGAAATTGTGTCCAACATGTTTCAAGATGGCGATTGGCCACATACGGCAAACACAAAAGTGAAAATCTGCAGCGAATATCACATTTCAGCGAGCATAAGAGTAACCAAAATGCACAGATTGGACTAAATAAAACCATTTCAAGTGAATCTCCACTATGAATTTGAGCAACAACAACAACAACAAAAATCGCATTTGACTTTTCAGGCTTGCTTCTGGAAACAAACTTGTTTGTATTTTTGGCCTTATCCCAAATGACTCAGTCAGAAAGGAATCAAGTTATTGTATAGTCTCTTGAAATTGAGGCTTGTTGTTAAACTCACTCGCCTATATCTATGCCTTGGATGATAAAGTGATAACACAGAGAAAAGCATAGGCTGTGTTGTAATAAGTAGACCATCGACACTGCATGCATCCTATTAATGATGCGACCACATGCGTCCAAACGAAGCGATCTAGTGCCTCCTATCAAAATATGCGATAGACAACATGTTAGACGCGGGTAAAAAATGAAGTAGATAATGTTTCACTTTTGACTGCTCTAATCCAACTATCCTGCCATGATGAGAAAGTGATCTAGTTTGACATGCATGCCTGGTCTTCATAATAGCCAACCATAACAAGTTGCGTTTAGTATTTATAGAGCTTAGATAGAGGCTCATGTTAACACTTTCTGCGCGGCTATTGATTTGACTATTATAGATTCTATCTCAAGGATAACTGAACCAATAC
The DNA here is from genome assembly GCA_035610835.1 of Ophiura sarsii. Lineage (NCBI taxonomy): Eukaryota > Metazoa > Echinodermata > Ophiuroidea > Amphilepidida > Ophiuridae > Ophiura > Ophiura sarsii. Next base: position 43,294,650 of record CM069447.1, on the reverse strand, counting down.
TAGGCTTGTTTGTTCTTTCAATGCATTTCTCATGGTGATTCCAAATATGGTCATGAAATCCAATAATGTTGACATTTTTTAAACATTTTGTGAAATTTTAGAATGTTGTCTGCAGACGACTGCTGTGTAAAAAGTGTTTAAAAAGCATTATGTTGACCATGAATAATCCTGGAAAGAAAAGGTGATTCAGGACGCTCCCTCAAAGTAAAAGGTGTCATTCATGTCAAACAAAAAGAAAGAGTTGTGTTGCCCTCAGCGACCGACCCTAAAATCGTAAAAACTAGGGTCGCATTTTTTTTCTTTTTTTTTTCAAAATTCTTTTTCATTTTTTTTTTTTCATTTTTTTTTTTTCATTTTTTTTTTTAGATTTAAATTTGATTAAAAGTGCCTAAATGTTACTATTTCTTGCTGGAAATGAATAAATAAGCCTAAATAAATGTTTTTTAGACTATTGTCACACTAGAAACATTAGTTAAATTGACATATGGGCATATACAAATTTTGTCTTGACATAAACCATATATTTTTCAGCCAAAAAAAAAAATTAACAAAAAAACAAATTGAAAACAAATTTTGAAGAAAAAAATAGAAAAAGAAGATTGCCGACCACCGACCGACCCGAATTTAAATTTTTGGCACTTGAGCGCAACACAAAAAAAAAGAAATTGCCTAATATAACAAGCCAAAAGCATTTTCTGATTTCAAGAATTTGTCTCCAATGCCACCTTAATTTTCTACTCATTATCACCGTAGGCTATTATAGCCATCGCCATTTTTTTCCATTTGCTGCCGACAACACTGTCTAGACCTCCTCAAAGAAGATTTAAGGTCTTCCCACAATGCATTGCGTGCACACCATCCAACTAAAGCTTTTTTCACACGATGCATTTGTCGAGCTCATAAGTTTTAGAAATTAAGAAAAAGGAACACTGATAACTAATTTATTCATTGATGTAAACTAGAACCTAAGAGCTTCAACGATGAACGCGCTATGAAGCCTTGATTATGTGCATTTGTCTATGGGAATCAAAACAAATTGTAGTCCAGAATTAAGGCATTTTGAAAAAAATGCAATGCATTGTGGTGGTGCCTTTAAAATCTTCTTTGAGACCTCCTGTTAGACTGTGAATCAGTCTTTTGATTCAATTATTTTATACATTTATTAGTGTTTATCAGATCATCAATCACATGTGTGGAATGAGCTTTGAAATCCTAGGGATTGCGTCTGAAAAATGAAAAGTTGATGATACAGAGGTGGTTAATTTGTAAATTGTCAAACTGTTTTAACATCAGGTGGTTGTTTTTGGGGTGTGTTGGTGGTGGGGGTGTTTGTTTTTACGGGGAGGGGGATCAATGTCACATTTTCTATACTATAGGTGATTCATGCCCATTTTCACGGCAGTCGACATGTTGAAATGCGATCACTGAGCTATTGATTTTTTTCTCAATTTTTATAGTAATATTTGAAAGTTTTTATATAAGCCGTGATTTCCTCATACCCACTATTTGCCATCTTGTATAGTTAACACTTTAACAGGGATAGTACTAGTACCCTGAAAGTATGGTGTTCAAAAATTCAAAAAGAGCAGTTTTACAATTAAACTGAGCATGGAATAACACTGCCAATCCAATTGTTTTAATAATCAATGAGTAAATTCTTCAACTCACATTGACTAATTGCCAAATTTCACATTTTTGAAGTCTAAATTCCCGCCAAATGGTGAGGACCAGCTTCAACAAATAAAAGTAGTGGATGATGATTGAGTTACAGTCATACTCGTTTAAATTCACTGTATGGTTGCGGATAGGTGCTTAAAGGGGCGTGTACATCTCAAGTGTTTGTCCTGGACAAAAGTCACATGACTCCCTATGTATCTGAGTCTCCGTGTTTCCAAGTAATAATACCCATGGTGCAATAGATTCGCCGCGAATTTTAATCGAACAAACGTAATGGTGAAATTTATTTACGAACGAAATAGGTGTCTAGAATCGTTTCAAAAAATAGTGTTATGCATTATAATGAAATCAGAATTACAATCTCCTTCAGCATAAAATCAACTTTTGGGCGATAACCCATGTTAAAAATGGACACCAATCGAAATATAAAGCATTTTAGCCTCCGATTTAAGAGATATTTGTATTTTGAACTCTATGTTATGCTTTTCTTCATAACGTTTATGTATAGCCTTCATTAGCTCAATCGTCAAAGCGCCGGCTTTACAATCATGAGGCCCGTGGTTCGAGTCCTGGGGATGGGGTTTTTCTTTTCTGTTTTGTTTTGTTATTACACTGTTTGTTTTTATAAATTGACAGGACTGCTTATCGTTCGCTATATTTATTGAATGTTAAATATGATACTTTTTTCTTTTGCAATTTCACTGCGATAAAGAATGTCCTGTATTAAATATAATTGTGTTTACTACTCCGTAGGCCTACATTGAATGGCCCTAGCTAGTCTATGAACATGATCTGCAAAGGCCAATTGTTATGTAAATAAGAAGCCAGTCGGATTATGTCCTTGAATCGATTTTCCTATTTCCTACACCACCGATATTTGTAATTTGCTTCACAATTCAGAAAAGAGAGTTGTATCTTCAAAAGTACATTACGCGGTTCACAGCTTTCACGGCCTGATTTGGGCGACAGTTTTGGCGTGGATTTGATACCGTGCTGAACTCATCATGCTCATTGCTGCGAGAGCGTAATTATAAAATGCTGGCGTAACGTTTTAATGGAACTATTTTGAATTCGTGAAAATTATCAGATTTGCCTAAATTGACAATTTTTGCAACCAAGCTTAATTGCTTTAGGATCACGTGAGCATAAAATAAATAAAAATTTTAGACTTGACTTGAGTGTCATATCGACTATAATCTAATTGAACGCAACTATACAGATATAGTGCTCATTATGGTTATTTCGATATAACTATAATAAAATGATACGAGTTGTTCGGAATTTTATTTTATTTAAACCTTGACTGTAAATAAAACAGATACAAGTCACTGCCCGGGTCGATGACCTTTTCGGACCTTTTATTCACAATTTCATGGTTTCTTAAATGAGAAAACATTATACACATTTTGAACAAATAAAATTATATGCGAGGATAGGCCTATTCGTTTGTGCTAATTTTCCACAAGAACAAATGAATTAGATGTTGTCCATATTATTGGTCTAATACATACATCACCTGATAATTTACAATGGTGTTTGATACAATGTACATGTACATCCCGCTGCATATAGTTTGCAATAGTGAACATTATTTTCATGACGTCAGTTTTCAGCAATGTCAAACATGTCAAAAGTAAAGGTATTTTTCCCCCGAGATTGACTACAGTTCTCTGTTGTCAATTTCAATGGTACAAAGATCAGGAAAAATTGTAGGTTACGTTACGCTATTGTTCCTTTTTTGCCAACTACCTTTTCTATTATAATAGCCAGTTTTAACACTTTCCACGTGGCAGGCGTCAGACGACATTCTAAAATGTCTCAAACTGTTGTCAAAATTGTTAAATTTCATAACCATACTTGGAATCAGCATGTGAAATGCATTGAAATAAATACAAACATGCCTCGTATTGGTTCAGTAATCCTTGAGATAGATTGGGAAAGATTTCTGAACATCTGTTTTTATATGGTAAAACCAATAGCCGCGTGGAAAGTGTTACGCAATATTCCGTAATTGTAGCTTTGAATCTCAGCTACAAGTATATTGATATCAGTACCATATGTTCAGTGAAAACCAAATTTCCATTTAGTGTGAATTTCTGTGAAATAAGGTCAAATATAACCGGTCTAAATTTCAGATATCTCTTTCACTTCACAGACTGCAAACAATAGAAATGGCTAATTTGATATTAAATTGCATTTTGATTATCCAGATCCAGGTCAAGACAACCATTCAGCTTTACCCTCCCTCCCCTATAAGAAATACTGCAAAAGTAGTTTGTTTTTGAACTGAGATATAACAATTACAGGACTAACTGAAGATGATTCAAGTCTCTTCACGAATTGATTTTCTGTACGGTTGACTATCTGATTGGTTATTCTGAAGGTTGCACACACAGAAACTCATAAAGATTCTAAAGATTTAACATAAGAGGCACCACTATGACATACATTTTACAATGAATGTGACCGATTAGAAATATTCCAGATATGCTAAAAGCATATAATACATTGGAGTTCATATTATGCTATCTGCAAGTACAAAACCTTTAACTCTTGCAATATGATCGTTCCATATTATATTTAGATATAATCCAACAGTAATTCCATTTTCTGTGTTGAAATCGCAGTCTTAGATCTATCGATACAATACGGAGAAAAACAGCAAAAACATGACTGTATACATTTTGAGGGTAATTTTCCGTTTTCGCTGTCCAAAATCTCTCTCTCTCGTCTTGACCACATCATACCACAGGTGAAACAGATATTTTATTTGTACTGTGAAACACTGTGAGACTTAAAGGCATATTATGTAATCTTTTCCAAGTAGCGCCCTCTATCATTGATTTTACTATGAAAGCAGATTTTCTTGCAGATTTGCATTTTTGATCATAAATCATAAAGATCTTCTAAGTTACAGATCGATACGATTTCTAATTACTTCAAAATCATGCATGGTTTGAAAATAGATTGTACCGAGCGGTACAATCTTTTTTTATTTTAAATTTTACTCTAAATTCACTCTAAAACTATGATTTTGAGGTTATTAGGAATCGTATCACTCTGTACCTTGGAATATATTCATGATTTATGATCAGAAAAGTAAATCTGCAAGAAAATCTGCTTCCAATTTTTCCAGGATTGAGGGCGTCCCCTGGAAAAGATCACACACTCTCAGAACAAAGGTTAAAATCTTTAACCATGTTGGTTAAAATTTTAACCAACGGGAGGTTACCAGGTGAACCACACAATTGGTTGGTTAAAACTGTAACCAACAGCTGTTGGTTAAATTTTAACCTGTGGTTGGATACAAATTTTAATCATTTGTTGGTTAATATGTTTTGACCAACAGTGGTTGGTTAAACTTTAACCTGTGGTTGGTTACAAATTTTAATCATTTGTTGGTTAAAAAATGTTGGTTACACTTTTATTTATTTTTGCTAAACTTTTAACCCATACAACATTACAATATTGGTGTTTCATTGGCCCGATATTGGCTTTCAATATTGGCGCCAACCCGTGGCCAGGACCAACAAGGGACAGGACAAGGCACAAGATCCTAGCTACGAGGCCGGGAAGCGATAACTTGAAACAGCGGCCGCAATTGTTAGACCACGTCAGAATTTGTATATGAAATCAATCGTGTTATTTATCGTGTTATTTTAATATATATTATATATCTTAATAATATGCCCATTATTGGAACAATATTGGTTGCCAACATAATGCCAATTGAAGAGCGCCAATGTAAAACCAATATTGGTCCAATATTAACTGGCAACATGATGACAATTGAAGAGCGCCAATGTAAATACCAGGGGTGGGAAATAACACGATTGATTTCATATACAAATTCTGACGTGGTCTAAATAATATGCGCAAAATATTTTCCTCGCCAATGAAATTCTTTGGCGGGAATCTTGTTATGACCTATTGTTGGTTAAAATTATGATGCCTTAACCAACGTTGATTAAACTAAAAATTGATTATATTTTTACTCTTTAACCAACGCGGTATTAAAAGTAATTTTTAACCAACGCTTCATTTTTAACCAATGTTGTATACTTTTTAACCAACATTCTTTTAACCCATGGTTATTTAATACCTGTTCTGAGAGTGCAGGTGGGTATGCCGACTAGTTTTATGTTTAAACTCAACATTATAAACATGATAGAGGCGACCGTCGTAGCGGGTGCGCCAACAAGTGGCTCAATAAGTTGTAAAATAAGTTTTTAACATTAACAATTTCTGAGGCCCCATGAGCTATAAAATGTTAGATTGTATAACTCAAAACAATACACATTGAAATCACTTTCAAACATGGTAAACACGTGCTCATTCTTCAGATTCCATTCATGTGGGTTTTTGCAAAAGAAATTGTCAAAACTTCAGTGTTATGCTAACATTACATAAATGAAACGTATTCCAAAGTGTTCAGAAAACATTTAAGTCAAATGCGCAAAATTGTCTGTTTCCAATTTGGTGCATTTATTCATACACAGGCTGTCACAAAATGATATACCCATCGATGCCCAAATTTGAAATACCAGGGTTTGAGTAAAAACTATCGCCATTTTATATGTGCATTCTGTTTTGAGACAAAATCGCAACTTAACAGTGGACTAACCACACACCGTTGCTTCAATTGCTTGACAAATCTACCACTGTTTATTATATGGAAGTGACTATACGACCTATCATCGGGTAGCCAATTGCTTCACCAGACTATACAACCTATGGTACCAGACTGTACAACCTATAGTTAGGGTAAGGGTAATGGTTAGGTAGGGTTATGGTCAGGGTAAGGGTAAGGGTAAGGGTAAAGGTAAGGGTAAGGGTTAGGGTTAGGGTTAGGGTTAGTTAGGGTTAGGGTTGGGTAAGGTAGGGTTAGGCCAAGAAAAATAAATTGTTTGTTTGTCCACGTCCGACCGACCGTGTACCTGTGGTGCCGACCGTTTGGGGGTTTTTTTCGATTATTTTTTTAAAACAACATTTTTAGCAATTTGAACGGCCAAACGGACCGTTTTATTCCTGATTTCGTATGACATATTCAATCTGGTCTTTATAACACCATCCCCCAATGCGCAATCTCGTGTAACATGATGTTTATTGCGTGAACTTGGCACCCGCGGGGACTATTAAAAGGACTAAATGAAAATTGTTGGCACGTGCAAGTGATGTCATTTTTTATACTGTAAGAAAATATGAAGAAATCTAGTTACGGTTAATATTTGTTCCCAAAATGTTGCTCAACGGCATGAATATTAATTTCAACATAGTATAAAAAGTTGGGGTAGTTAGTACAGGAAAAATAGGTTTAGTAATACTCTCACGTTTATATTTCTAACAAAACTTCAACACAACGTTCTTTCGCTTTCTGTAATAATGGCGGCGACCTACACGGTATCTGCGCGTTGCAAACTTGGTACAAAAATTATATTTGACACTTACTTGGAGATCGAAATCAGCAGTGTGAAGGTGGCCGAGAGTAAAGCAGCAATGTCGCAAACTCATGAACAAGAGTTCTACTTTTATTGTCAAAGCGATGTGTTTTGTGTTTTGTGTTTGGACACAGTATCCATGCCGAATTTAAATTCCCAAATACAATATCCGTATAAAAAACCCCAAGATCTTTTAACACTCCGACCTACCGACCCTACCTTTTGTTGGCCTTAGGGTTAGGGTAAGAGTTAGAGTTAGGGTTGGGGTTAGGATTAGGGTAAGGGTTGCTGCTGGATCATCGGCTGTAGCCTGTATAGCTTTTCACGAAATAGCTGCACGGTCATTTGTATATAGCTTTTGCCTATAGCAGCTTGGATTATATTATATTGAGATCAAATTCAAACATCCTTTCGAGCCGCGAAATCCGTGAACCGTCCTAGCTAGTTTTAAATATATTACTCAGAAACTACAAATGGTGGTGTATTTATTTCAATAACAATAATACATGTACAGGCACATTGATTTGTATTACATAACGGCTGGCATTTACTTTACAAGTTTAGCTCAATCGATAATAACACACAACGAGTTTCTATTGTATTGGCCTGTTGCATGAGTAGGACAGTGCGGTGGTATACCGCGGTACATGTCACCTTTCATGATGCCATGCACACTAACCAGTCAGTGGAAAATTAAAATTAAATCGTAAATAATTCCACATTCCAAAATAAACTATAATGGAACAATAATGAATGATTATACGAAATGATAAATAATATCGAAAACTAATTTTTAAAAATGTATATAAACGATTAAAATAAAATGTCAAGCCGTGATAGGATTCGAACCCACGACCTCCGGATTACTAGTCCAATGCTCTACCGCTGAGCCAACCATGCGCTATGTAAACTCGATAACAAACAAAAGTAATATGGTTCAACATACCACTCTTCTATAAATTAGATGTTTAAAATGCTTTATATTTCTTAATCTTTGCAGTTTTAAGATAGTTTCTCGCTCAAAAGTTGTTTATTTACTGTTAAAGAATGTAATTCTGATTTAAATGTAACGAATAACACTACTTTTTGAAACAATTCTAGATATATTATCTTTCGTTCGTACAGCATTTTGTCGATTTATGTGCACATCTTTTACGACTAAGAATTGCATCATGGGCTTTTTGCCGGGCACGCCAGGACTTGGGAGCGAAGCGAGTCATGTGATTTTTGTCCAGGACAAACACTTGAGATGTACACGCCCCTTTAAGCCTACAATTCAGGAAAATTGGTGTTGGACCACACGGTCCATTTCTTTGCTAATATCCCACTTTAAGGGACTATTTTCAAGCGTTGATTTTGCAACAATCTTGTGTGGAGAGCTTGAGCTATCTACTAAGTGATATCCCTCCCCCGCCCCCACCAATCAATGTTGAGGGTCCCAACGACCGTGGTGATGAAACGGTTCCGAACAACATTGAATGGGGGGACTGGGGGGTTGATTTCAACGAAGTCCTCAAAGTGGTTCAACAGTTATTTCCGGAATTGTCTGAGGCTATTGGTAAATGCTCAATATGACAACTGTCTATAGGAAATAACTCGTGTTCTATACATTGCATAACCTTCTAATTTGGAGAGTGGCAAGATATGTATATTATTGTTATATACGGTAAAGATAAAGTAAATACGACATTTACATTGTTAGGGACTGGTCATTGTATGCATGATTATGGCCCGTTTGTATGGTAAATCACTCAATATGACAACTGTCTATAGGGAATAACTCGTCTTCTATACATTGCATAATCTTCTAATTTGGAGAGTGGCAAGATATGTATATAATTGTTATATACGGTAAAGATAAAGTAAATACGACATTTACATTGTTAGGGACTGGTCATTTTATGCGTGATTATGGCCCGTTTGTATGGTAAATCACTCAATATGACAACTGTCTATAGGGAATACCTCGTCTTCTATACATTGCATAATCTTCTAATTTGGAGAGTGGCAAGATATGTATATACTTATTATATATGGTAAAGATAAAGTAAATACGACATGTACATTGTTAGGGACTGGTCATTTCATGCGTGATTATGGCCCATGGAATGCGCGAGTGTTCCACGTAGTCTTACATAGGGTGCAACGGGTGAAATTTATTATTTAAACTAATTATATGACAGTAGTTTATTATGCAACAATCAATTAAAATCCTTTTTGTTATCGCAATGCGTTTCTTTTTTGATAAGGGACCGGTCACAACCGCATTATAGACGCTATAAAGTAATAACTATTGTGTCAATTATTGTAGCGTTGTATTTGCCATTGAAGTCATGGAATGATTGTATTTTCTTTGCATTTACTTAACGTGACGGTTATTATTTATCTTCCGTGTTTAATAAATGCATTAAAAGTACGAAATGCATTGTGACGGACTGGTCATTTTACATGTGGTAGACAAAGAGAAAGAAAGACAAACAACAACCACCGAAAAAAGTTCAAAAATAAAGAAGAACAAAAACCAAAAGAGAGAAAAAACAAAAACAATATGTGACAAACAGATGAATAAAATAAACAAGTTAATGAGCCACGCGAATAACGAAAATTTTATATTAATACATTATTAAAAACACCAATGGCTCCCACCATGAGGATTTGAACCCGTGTCTCTGCCCCGTAAGTATGAATAGGCCAACGCGCTAACCAATTGAGCTAATCGCCCATCTATGCAATATCAAGCCAAATCAAGAGTCATATTATCTTCGGCTTTAGAAATTAGCACTGATTCACAATACACCTTTCATAGTAACGCCTGATAGCGTCTTTTTATTCAGAACCATGCCCTCGTACTATCAGAGTATGGACAACCGTAGCGTTTGTCCATCCATTGAAAAGCATGCACATCGGTCGATTGTCCCCGATAAATAATAGAACTAACTCCTATTATCTATTTAATTTAGACGGACAATCGTGTACACGCGTGCAATTCAATACGGACAACCATGTAACGATTGTCCATCACCGCGTCATTAGAATTCCAAAGACAGGGTTCGGCGAATTACCTACAATGTAATGTTTATACCACTGTGGACGATGCTATTTAATATAATTCTCTGTCTTTAGCTTTGGCCTTGTTATTATAATGTTATAAATGTAATAATTCTGTAATAAATGATTGCCGCGGTATGCTACGCGAGCAATGTCGTGCGCTATGTGCACGAAGAGTGTCGATCGCTGTGCGCGTGGCGTGTGGAGCGCTGCGCGCGAGACGTATATATTGTTAATCATGATCTGTACACGAACGATGAATGTAATGACTGAACCTATTCATATCTGGCCTGTATTGATATGTAATGAACCGCAATGTTAGTTACCATCTAATTGTTCATGTTATTTCTTGGTAACAAAGTCGAGTGCTATGCTCGAAGTTTATGCAAACGCGTAGCGCAAGCTGTAACCAAGGGATACGCATGGGATTGGGTCGAGCGCCACGCACGAACCGTCAAAGTTGTATTTAAATCATATTTTATAATGTTCTCGTGTTTATCGGGGTATCAGATGCTGTTTTAAAATAAATAAGTCAGGCTTCCTTGAATAATAGGAGCAAATATGCAGGTTTAGGTATTTAATATGACCAGTCCCTAATTCAGTACGGTAGACACCTCTTGATGATGGTATATCAGGAGATTCATAGCATCACTATTTACTGAAAATTTGATCAAAAAAGACTTACAAATAAAAAAGTTGTGGCTAAAAATGTAAAATCAGATGATTTTTTTTGGATTTCATTCAGACAATTCAGGAAAATTGGTGTTGGACCACACGGTCCATTTCTTTGCTAATATCCCACTTTAAGGGACTATTTTCAAGCGTTGATTTTGCAACAATCTTGTGTGGAGAGCTTGAGCTATCTACTAAGTGATATCCCTCCCCCGCCCCCACCAATCAATGTTGAGGGTCCCAACGACCGTGGTGATGAAACGGTTCCGAACAACATTGAATGGGGGGACTGGGGGGTTGATTTCAACGAAGTCCTCAAAGTGGTTCAACAGTTATTTCCGGAATTGTAGTTCCTGTTTTTCCCCTATTTTAATCAGAGCATTTCCTCCCCCTTTTCCAGTTTATTAACCACTGTCTGGTGAATGACAAAGGTTTGACAGCATCATGACCTACACTGTAAACACACATTGAGGTCATGTTGACAAATGGAATCGCTCTGAAAAACTTCTGGATTAAATTGTATGTAAGGTTAAATTAAAAAAATCTTTTGTCTCAAAGCTCTTCAGTTTTTCAAAAGCTAATGCGGAATGAGGTTTTTTTTAAAGTTTTTTATTTTTTTTAAATATAAAATATTGAAATCCTTGTAAAAGTGACTTTTTGTATTTAAAATGTTGTGATCAATGAAATCTTGGGATTTTGTGTGTGTTTTTTGTGGGAAAATAATAATAATAAGATTTTCGTTTTTCTAATGCGCATTAAATAAACTAACGCGCGCGGGACTCTTTGAGACAAATTATTTTTTTAATTTAGCCTAATATGACATTTTGATTCACTATCAAGCAGAACTTCTGGATTAAATTGTATACATGTCCGACATAACATGTATCGCATCGCAAAATGCTACACAAAACAGCACTGTTTGCGACGCAACTGTAACGCATATTTTGCGATGCAGTATTTTGACTAAGAAGTACGAAAAATGTCCAAGTTCTCACTTTAATTGAGAAATACCTTCAAGTAAAATGCGTATAATGTACACGTATTGTACCTACCTGTTGGAGATATTCAGTTAATTATAACTCAATCATGGAGTTATTAACCCTTACAGCCCCAGATCCCATGAAATCCCATTTCCCAGCATCCTGGTTCCACCTGGCGCTGAGGTTTTTGTCTGAAATAATGGCTGTAAGCTATATAGCTGGGCGAATACACTCGCCCAGCACAGCTTCCCCCGTGGCGCAGTTGGTAGAGTGTCCGCCCGCCAACCGAGAGGTCGTGGGTTCAAACCCCGGGGCGTGGCACCTCTTGTTGTGTGTGCTTTTTTCGCTTGAAAAAAATGTTGTTGGAAAATCCACCGGGTGGGTTAGGGTTATTGAACGATTTATTTTCTTCTTTTTAATTTTCACTTTTTTTCTCTAATTTTACCCTGATTATTGAACGATTTTTTTTCTTCTTTTTAATTTTCACTTTTTTTCTCTAATTTTACCCTGATTAACCCTTACAGCCCCAGATCCCATGAAATCCCATTTCCCAGCATCCTGGTTCCACCTGGCGCTGAGGTTTTTGTCTGAAATAATGGCTGTAAGCTATATAGCTGGGCGAATACACTCGCCCAGCACAGCTTCCCCCGTGGCGCAGTTGGTAGAGTGTCCGCCCGCCAACCGAGAGGTCGTGGGTTCAAACCCCGGGGCGTGGCACCTCTTGTTGTGTGTGCTTTTTTCGCTTGAAAAAAATGTTGTTGGAAAATCCACCGGGTGGGTTAGGGTTATTACTAACTCCTTGTTATAATTTAGTAAAAATAATATTTATGTGTGCTATTTTATTGCCTATAAAAACTGCGACACACAATTTAGGAATTGCTACACAAGTCAAAAAGTGTGTAGCAGTTTTTGCTACGCAAAAATAAAGCAGAACATCTGACGTTGTATACATTAACATGTAACCTAGGCACCAGGATTTAAAAAGAGTGACCTGTTATTTATTGAGCCAATCAGAGACACTGTTGGAAATTCAAAATTTAGACGCTCTGTTTTGATTGGTTACTCAAATGATTGTATTACGAAATGAACCAATCACACATGATTTAAGTAAAAAGGGATAGTTTTGTAGATCCACGGAGTTAACATGTACTGGTAACCATGGAGAAATGTATTTGTACATGTACAGTATACACAAAGATTGAATAATGACCTTCCTTGACTGAATGTCATGCATTGTCTGGCATTGTGTAGATAATCATCAGCTTATTTTGGATTCGTAACAAAATGAATAATAACAACAGAATGCTCAAAGTGCAAAACTTGATGTTTTATTGTTGGTTCGTGTGACAGGGGGCTGTTCTATGGGCAAACGGACCTCTCACTCAAGTAGTGTCGTCGGTTGGTCTGAAGGATTTTCATGAATATTTTGGTGAATTTTCAACAAAAGTTGGATTTCCTCCCCACTGCCCCCCCCCCCCCCCCAAAAAAAAACACAAAATGGTAACAAATTGTTTTAAAAATTCAGAAAAAATTGTAAAATTGTATTTCTTTTTGTTGTTAAAAAATTTGGAAATGGGTTGGTTTGGGGAGAGTGCTGACCGTTCTGACGCCTAATAAAAGAGGTATTGTTAAAGCCAACATTTTGATAACATAGATATTTCGCGCATTTTTTGTTTGTTTTGCGGGCGACCTTCTGGATGCACTGCATGAATGTTGAAAACAATATTTTTCGCATGTTATAATTTGCGCGGAAAAATATTTTGCGCAAAAAGCGCAAAAATGTCAGCTTTTACAGTACATGTCCATCAAATTTAAGTTAAAAACGTCAATAATTTGGGGTTGTTGGGCGTTTGTTCAATTCACCGTAATGAAGAGACTGATCAATAAGGCAATAAGGCTAAAGATTAGGGGTGTGTAAATTGGAGAACAGAACCAATTTAATAGCAAAGTATAGGCCATATGTGACCAGTCGCGTCAAAGTGGACATGTTGTCGGCAAACACCGTTTTGAGATAGAGGCGAATATTTTTGGTAAAATATAAAGAAAATAAGAGAAAAAAATATGCTTCTTCAAATCCTGTCGTGTGATTACAAAGTCTGATTGCCTTCAACATGGTGTCATTTCAAAGCTTAAAATGTGCTCTTTCAAGTCATACCAATAACTCAGATTTGAATCGGGCCTCCAACATGTCCATTTTGATGCGACGGGTCACATATAGGCTTTAAGGCTTTTATTTATTATGGAGGTGTATTCTCAGATGTAGCATGAATATTTGGTGAAAGACTTGTGGATGTAAAAATGGAACAAGTTTGGGTGTGTAAAGTTCGAGAAATAGTTCAAATTTAGTAGTACTAGTAGTAATGGATCAGCGGTCTTCTTTATATTTCTCTAAATACATGTATATTGGCCTCTATCTGAAAACTGTGTTTGACGACAACATGTCCTTTTTGATGTGACGTGACTGGAGGGATTTAGAAATTGGGAACATGCACCTTTAATGATTTATAATAACCATTTCAACCAGGGAGACCTTTCTTGCACAGAATTATATGGTTGGAGGCAATTCAACACTGTGTAGTTTGTTAGATAGAGGCTTCTGTATGCGAGGAGTGAGTTTGGATGTATTATGTATATAATGTTGACGGTGGAATATTCACCGTGGAGATTTCACTGTTTATGGACAGTATACAAACCACCTTGTGTGTTGTATGATGATGATGGAAAGGTCATGTAATGTTTAATATTGTAGGTAGGTGCCTCTCACCTGACTTCAGGCTTGTGTTATTATATATGTGACGCATCATGTCAAAAAGCACATCTAGGCCAGACTTGGGTTAAAAAATAAAATGGTGTTTGGTTGTCCTTCGCCAAAGGTTAGTTTCTGTGTGAAAATTGGCTTTAAGAAATGTTTATTGGGCCCTTCCAGCTTTAAGATACGTAACACTTTCCACGTGGGTGTTAGTTTTACCATATATAAACAAATCTTTCAGAAACCTTTCCATATTTTCGAGGACTTTCTCAAGGATTACTGATCAAATACTAGGCATAGTTGTACTCATTTAAATACATGTACATTTATCATGGTGATTCCAAATATGGTAATCAAATTCAATAATTTTGACATTTTTGAAACAGTTTTGTGAAATTTTGCAATGTCGTCTGCAGACGCCTGCCACATGGAAAGTGTTAAATTGGGAGAGCTAAAATACTCTTAGCGCAAAATGTGTTTATATATAAAAATGTAATAATGGCACATTTTGAACCAATAGGGTTTGTGCTTTAATTAATTTGGACCCAAAGAACTCCTACCCCAAAACACCAACCCTGCTCCCCACTGCTTGCTCCTAATTTTGAAAAGAGGGGGAAATGGTTGTCTTTCGTCCCAAGGAAAGATCTTTTGTGTGTTCATGTGGCTGTTTGCAACCAAATTTGGGTCAGAGTTTCATTCAACATTGGGACCTTCATTTTGTAAAGGTCATCTTATATAGATCGCTATAACATACCCAAATGTAGAATTTATCTGTCATATAGAGATTTATTTGCTCCAGTCTTGGGTCATAGATGAAATAATTGCAACCCTATATTTCAGTGAGGTCTAAGGTCATACAGCAAAGTCAAATGTTGTCTTTATTACTTTTCTGCATAATGATTGCAAAGTAAAATGATAGGAAAGAAGATATGAAAAATAACTACTTCAATGTTTTGAAAAATAACAACCAATTTGGTTTAAATTTTAAATAATTGTCTTTAAATCCAGTCTTCCTCTTTATTTTTATACTTACAATGTATGTCTAGAAATAAAGTAACAGCATCAGCCCCAATGGCCATTATAATTCTACATGTACCTTGTATATATTAGAGCCCTTATATTGTTTTTCATACTATTCAGACAAAAAGCTGTGGTCAGATTGACGTTAGTGAATGAATTTTTTAGATGTATTTTACACCGTTTGAATTTTAATTTTGCCCTACATGTAGTTTGAGACTGATTAGCTAAGTAGGATGCTATCTTCAGTAGACGACACCGTTGAACAAAAACAGCATCAATCCCTAATGGGTTTGTAATGTGTGTAATTTATGTAACCCAAATGATGGATAGCTTATTATCACTCACGTCTATGATAAGTTATGATCGTCAGAGTGTGTGAGATCGTGTTTCATAATGCACATTTGCATATGGGTCATTAAACTGTGTATTTGAAGATGATGATGTGTCTGACATCTGTTTGTTTGATTGTTTGTGAGTGATTCAAATGAAAATATCTTGTTTTGAACAGGACTGACTTCACTGCAACTTATGAGAGGAATTTTCTAGTTAATATCTTCGAGTTGTATACACTGATTCTAAGAGAATCTATGGTTGTGACTGATAAATTATTCATGCAAAATGGTATCTATAATATAATGACATGATTTTCACAAAGCGTCCCCATTAATTTGCAATTGATTGATTGATTGATTGATTGATTGATTGATTGATTGATTGATTGATTGATTGATTGATTGATTGATTGATTGATTGATTGATTGATTGATTGATTGGTTGGTTGGTTGGTTGATTGATTGATTGATTGATTGATTGATTGATTGATTGATGGTTCCTTTTTCCATAATCACACTTTGAATTTTCATATGTATTTTACGTGCTTTAAAAGATATAAAGATAAGTCTGATTACCATCCAATCAGACTGCTATCTTCAGTAGATAGCAATTTTATTGAAAGTGTCCATTTAAATTTTAATAGCTTTGAATTTAATTAAAACCAATGGATGGCTATTCCATACAGAGTGCTATCTTCAGTAGATAGGACATAATGTACTATGCACTATGCAGCCAATATTACATAAAATGATGCACCATGGCATCAATTGGACCTGAATTTTTCAAAAATCTTAAGCTTCTGAGGAGGGCACCACCCCCCCCCCCCCCCCCCCCCCCCCCTCAGACACCCATCCGCCGCTAAAGCAACGCGGGGAAACTTTGCATTTTTTCCAGCCCTGCAGACTGCTATCTTCAGAAGATGACATGATTTTAACCAAGTGTCCCCTGAATTTGAAATAGGTTTGAATGTAATTGAAATTGATGGATGGATTATAATTTTGTATCCATTATGAGTTATGATTCCCAGAATGGGTGCGATCACATTTCAGTGTATTCATTTGCCTGTAGGTCACTAAACCGTGCACCTGGAGATGATGATATGCCAAACATCTGGAGAAGTGATTGTTTGTTTATATGCGGGGCTCAAAGGGAAACAACCTGTCAAGTGTAAACACTGGCTTCTTGCTTTTCCATGAAGGATATTAATCATATTATCCATGATAAGGCGACAAAAAACTGTTCTACAGGCCCGGCTGAGACATTTTTTTCTTCTCAAATATCAGAAATGTTGTGGGTTTTTTTCACAATTTCTTTTTTGGGTGTGGGGGGGGGGGGGGGGGGAGGATTTGAAAAAATAAAATGCCCTTTTTAATTTTTAAACACTTGGAGATTTTCTGAAATCGTTTAAAAATTGTTGAAAATTCAGAAAAATATTCACAACAATAAGAAAAATAACCACATCCAAAAAAACACCTGAAGAAGCCTCCCTTACCTGAGAGGTCTGTTAGCCCGTAGAATGGTATTTGTGTGTGTTGCCTTTGTTTGTAACCAAGTTTGGTGTCAAATTCATGAGTTGGTGTTCTTAGCCAAAGCCCTTGCTATGATTATGACATTTGATTACATGGGCATTTCTTGATTTTCATGGGCATGAAAGAGCAGGGATACAAATATTAATAAGAGTCCATTTCTAAAGATTCTCATTGCTAAAAAGAAAAATCTATTTGCTTTTCATTTTCTTCAGCAATGTTTGATGAAATTCCATGAGAGCTGAAATAATTGAAATTCATGTAAAATAAAAATAACAATTATTTTCCTTTATATTAGAGATTATTACCTTTAATAGTAAATCTTCTTTAGACAAAACATGGATGACTAATATTGTTTAATTTCTAAATTAGCTAATACCTCTGCAAAATTTTTGCGAATTTTCTCTAAAATTGTTCATGAAAATTTGGGTTTTTAAATTGTTTTGAAAAGTGTCAAAAAATTCAAAACATTTCAAAAACATGAACTCAGTCAGGCTGTCCGCTGATAGAGAACAGGCTTTTTTCATGGCCTTACAGGCAAACAATTTATTTAATTTATAATTTCAGAGTATGTGAATAGTTTCCCCAATAAAATAACACTTGTGGCATGTATTGCTGCATAATAAATCACATTTCAATCAATAAATATAACAAATGTCCTCCTCCTGTCCCCAGCTGTGCGAGTGTGCGCGCAGGTATAACTGAAATAATTCAATTATAAAATCAAAGCGGTGAATAATGTCCTTCTTATTTTAACCTTTTGTTTTGAAAAACAAATTATTTATGTTTTGTTTTTATAAACATATTCTGATATTGAAATGGCGCTGCTGTGACAAGCAGCTGAAAGACCAGAAATTTGTTATCAATAAATCAATCAATTGAAATTAGCCTCTCTTTTTGTCCATACCCAAACTGAGCGTAAAATTGGTTGTATATCATTATCAAATGAGACGGTATTCTGCCAAGCTGCTGAAAGTGTTTGAGATGCTTATCATTAAATTCTCTTTAAAAAAACAACGATACTTTGCTCATACATGTATGTCTAATAACAGGCACTCGGAACTGCTGACATCTACATGATTGTACACACAAATATCTTTATATATAGTTTGATCAGTTCCAAATTTGCGAAACTTCCTTAGAGCAGCGAATGAATAAAGAAGGACGCGGGCGCACATGAAGAAAACAAGCGCACTGTGCATCATACATGTGGTGCGTGCCGCGCGTATGGCCAAAACTGCATGCGTTTGGCCATAATCATGCACGTACGATTGGCTTACTTTTGCACGTGGGGAGTTAAAAAACGAATATTTCTCGCCAATTTGGAACTTAATAAACTATAGATGGTATCACTATCAATGACTCAATACAACAGATGCTATCTGCTGTGGGTATCCTAAGATAATCTGCATTACATCTAGCCTAGTTTAAAGTGGTGTCAAGTCCCCCTGTAGCATCTTGCACATCACTATCTAGCGTATCTTTTTGGATAGTGATGTCCATTACCCTCATTAGACATAGCAGCCATTTTAGTAACTTGGAACCGATTCAACTATAGTAACATGCTATCGACTTAAAATGGCATTTTGTACATTACTCTGTACAAATCTCAATTCTAGTAACAATGCTATCTACTGAAGATAGCATAGCACATTTCTGTATTTGCAACAAATAATGGCAATGACTGATTACCCTAATTACGAAAACAGTCATTTTATATTCTATTTATCCATCACGAGACTGACATAACTGTGTCATTTGCTACTTGCAGCACATAAACATGCACACCTACTCGAGGTGCAGGTGTATACACACACGCATAGAAAGACATAAGATACTTATATGTGCGTAAATATGCGCCTGTAAAGTTACGTCACTGTCCAGAGGAAGAGAAATACAGTACTGGCAAATCGCAATATTCTAGTAACAGTGCTATCCACTGACGATAGATACCATATCACAATTCTATATTTACAACATAGCAATGTCATTACCCTCATCAGCAAAAACAGTCATTCTAGTAACATGCTATCTACTGAAGATAGCATCGGACAAATTGTTACTACTATTATAGTTATACAACAGTTGTCTATTATATCCATTAGAACTAATTTTATTTAGTAGTAATGCATGCTATCTACTGTAGATAGCATGGTATTCACATAAAATCTTCATGTTCTTTCTATTCTAATACAATCACTATTCATTTCCCTAATAAGAAATAACATGTAATAATAAAGTGAAACTTATCCCAACTGAAAGTGGGGGATGAAAAAAGGGTGGGAGAATTAGAGATATAACAACGTTTCGACTAGATACTCGTCTTTATCAAGTAATAGAAATAGAGCTAGCCCAGTGTATGTATGTACAATACAAGGACTAGCTCTGTTGGCCTATGTATTATACAGATACGAGGGGCGTTCAATAAATACCTGCAACCATTGTTTGTCTCCACTCATGCGCGACGTATGCCAACTAGAATTAGGGTAATTTGAAATATGGGTCTTTATCTTTCCTCGCATGCATGAATGAACAATATCGTTTGTGGGATTACGTAATGGCACATGCGTAAAATCAATACTCTCTGGACACTGCATGAAAAATAGCTGATCAGGGCGGAGAATATTTGCAAGCAATTTGATGCACAGTTACTTTTTTCAAAATATCTCAAGAACCGATGGATGGAATAAGTTGCCGTTTGAAACAGTGATAGACCAGTACTATGTGCTCAACATTACTTATTGTCAGATGCAAATTATGGAGAAAAAACACTTATTATGTAACATTAAAACGTCATCTTTTTGTCATAGCTTAAAATAAATTCTTTAATGAATAAACAGTCAAGGTCAAGGTATCCAACCGCAAGATTTGTCTTAAACCTCTTGTTCCTCATTGTTACATGTCATAGATTTAAATGGGAGATTACAAACACAATATCTGAAACCGTTTTCTGCAGAGAAAATGTTTATACAATGAAGCTCTTTTTACCCAATTTGAGTAAATTCACTATACTGACCATAACATTAAATTGAATTGTATTTTCAAATAGATGTTTACATTTTTGAACTTTGTATATGTATTGAAATTCACCACAGTTCTTGTTTTCTTAAATTCAATTCCTTATCTGTAACTTTTACGTTGGTTGCAGTGATTGTTTAACATTTCTACTCATTATGAGCGCTTTCTGACCACCGTGCGTTCTACGCATGCGCAGATTTTTATTCCAAGTTCAACAATTCTCGATGTATTTATTGATACCCTGTCATCTATACAATAACGAATCCTGCATTTGCTGTGGTATTTCAGGAAATCCCAATTGTTTGCTATAACTATCATTTTCATTTCTTTGGATTTTCGGCATTTTGGGGCTCACTGTCAAAGACTAATGTTGACCAAGATAAGATGCAGTGTATTTCCAAAAGTTGTCGTTGACAGAACCTCTCCATTTAGGACCTCGTTGAACATGGTCTCTGGTTTCCTGATGCAAAATGTTAGACTTGCACACTAATCCGGAACAAAGTTCTGCTCATTTCAATACACATGCTATCAAGCAAATTCAAAATTCCTGCCAAAGTGGCATGTTTTTCAGTGTCCAAATATGGGTTATTTTATGCTAATGCTATTACGTAATTATGAATATTCAGTAAATCCAGATTGTGTTAAATGATAGATTAAGGTTCATACTTTACAATGTACCCACTTAGATTTCACAGAATCACTCAGGTGTGGAGAACAACAATGGTTGCGGGTATTTATTGAATGCCCCTCGTATGTACAATACACAGGTAGGGCAGTGTGCACCACATGGAAGCAAGCAACAAACTGCAAAGAGATAGTGTAGAGACAGAAGCACAGAAGGAAGGACATTATAGAGGATTAGAAATCTAGCATAATAAAGAGATGATTGTTGATGACAAAAACGGGGGTAACAGGTAATTAAGAAAAACATTAAGTCACATACAAATGGTGGTCCCGCGCATCGGAAGAGCAATCCCCGAGCATGTTAAAAGGTCACGGACTTCTTCGTAAAGAATAGGGGATCATCCCGGTCTGTATCTGTACTCTCATGTTTGTATTCCTAGGTTCCAGGGATACTTTGTGTGACTATACTCTACAAAGAGGTTTCTGCACAATATAGGAAAATGATGATGATGGTGATATACAGACTATACATGTACAAGACTTAGTGAATAGACCATTGTAGTAACATGCTATCTACTGAAGATAGCATCACACAAATGATTACCAGGTATTGTTACAATCTATACAATTAAATTCCATTACTGACCCTCATTAGAAATTTATAGCAAGCATTTATTCTTGTAGTATAATGTATGCTGTCTACTGAAGATAGCATCGTCAATGCTCTATTTACAAATATTGAATGGAGGGAGGGGGAATGAAACAAAAGGTTCCTTAAAATTTGCCCATGGAATGGCTCACAAATCTTGGGTTGGTATATCGAGGGCTCATAAACAAAAGGCCTCATCTCCATTTTTTCAAAAATGAGATTTTGGTAAAGAAATTCTCTTTCCATAGCACACAGCATTATCTCCATAACACAACCCCTTTCAAAGTTATAGCCAGTACCACAAGACCTCATCTGTATCTCCCCAATGTGTTTAAAAATCTACAATAGCCTTTTTCTCAAAATGGTCAAAATGGAGATAAGGCCTTTTGTTTCTGAGCCCTCGATATAATACTTCATTTTAGGATAAATCACGAATCTTTTGCTAATAAATAAATAAATAACTGAATAAATAAATAAATAAATAAATAAATCAATCAATCAATCAATCAATCAATCAATCAATCAATCAATCAATAAATAACTAAATTAATAGATCAATAGATCACTAAAGAGTAACAAAATCATGGTGAAAAATATTTTTGAGACAAAAAGCTCTTCATTTATAATCGTCATTATAAAATCTGTTGCCAACAGATCTGATACAGAACCATCCTCTTTGTGTGTGTGCACCCTGTCAGCATCTCGACATTGACTTTCCTCACCCGCAAACTGAATTCAGCATGTAAAAAATACAAGACAAGAGCAACTTCCGCATCGGTACACTGTCTCATCCGTCTGGCGCCAGCGTGTCTGCGTGTCATCTCCCTGTTCTTGTCTAGTGCCTTGAATCATTGGTTAATAAATGCTAACCTGACAAGAAATTGCCCATTATTTCATTGGCAATCCTTTCAATTTTCGGTCAGATGAATTCGCAAGGATTTACATTACACAACAAGACACGCATGTTTTTGTTATACCGCCTCGTAAGCCGCTCTAGAGATGGCGTTTTAATTGCGTGTTTAATGTTCCCTTTTGGTGTAATAACCTTTTACTGATTCAATAAAATAAAGTAAATTCACTTCGAAAATACAGGTATCTTGTGATCTATTAATGTGATCCCATGTAGGGTCTCCCATACAGAAAGCATACAGCAATTGTTTTACATGTAATTTACATGGTTAATGATAGCCACTATGTGCTTTATTCCATATTTGTGAGTGACCTATATAAGGATATTGGAGACCTATTTAAGGAAAGTGGAGACCTATATAAAGATATTGGTGACCTATTTAAGGGTATTGGGGACCTATTTAAGGATTTTGATCAGTTTTCAGAGAGTGCTCAGGAATCTATGGCGTACAGTAAAAAATGTGTGTGAAAATAATCATATTTACAGTTGGATAAACAGAATACTAAAACCGGTAATCAATACATTAACAAATACATTACCCTGTAGCCACGTAACAAATGAATCATTGATTTAAAAATTATTATATTATTTTAGACTAGGTCAAGATTATGTCCCAGATTATGTACTTCAATTTTACCTAGAGTAAATGAATTATGACAGTAATGCTCTACATTGTACATGCACTGTGTGTTATAATTGACCTTGTGTGCAGTTGAACCATTTTACAGCCATACTAATGCATTTAACTAACTCTTGATACAATTATTAATGATGATGGTAATTGGAATTAATAAATGAGTTTCAGTTTGTGGCAGTCGTGGGCCTGCTTTTACTTCCGGATTCTGGCAGCCTATTTCACTGCATTTCAACCATATGATGACATGTTCAATATTTGTAAGATGCATGAACAATAAAAACGGGCCACGAGAAAACCTTTGTTCTACGGGCCTTACCGATCCATTTTGGGGGGAACCCCCCCCCCTCCCCCAAAAAAAATAATAATAATTAATTTTAAAAAATAAATTTTTTAAAAAATAAAAAAAATAAAAAATAATAATAATAAATAAATAAATAAATAAATAAAATGTTTTTGTTTTTTTAGGAAATTGTGTATAATTTGTGAAATATTTGAAAATTGAATTTAAAAATATCCTGAACACGACTCATGTGTGAGTTCAATGCGTATTGCGTTGCTGTGTGAAATACTTGCGTTATATTTTAGCGGGCATGCACACATAAACTGGGCTCAAAAAGAAACATAATTTTTCACATGGGTCATATCTTGAAAATCTGTCCATCAGAATGAACTAAAATGACACACAGGATTACTTCAATACTTTACTCTAATGACATACATGTCAATCCAAACAGTTACCTGAAAAAATGCACTGGCATGGAACCGCTTGCTGTATCACATGTCACAGCCTGGAAATTGCAGCAAACTATACTATTTTTTTCTCTAAACTTTAGCATTGCATATGATATGATAAGTCCAATCTTAATACCCATCTTCCAACAGGTCATTGGGCATACGTCGCACAATACAAACCTCAATTCCAAATTTTAAGGCAATAAACTACAATTGAAATCACCAGCAAGTAGTACTCCTCAGTTTAGGCCCCAACAGTATTATGCTGGGTTCAGATTATACTGCTTGGTTATGCATGAACACGGTCTATGGCCTCCATTGAACAATATTTGTGTGTTGCTATCTTCAGTAGATAGTACAATACTACAAGGAATAGATGTACCAGGCAAGACAAATTGTACTTTACACCCAAGAGCATACCCAGAGGTGTTTTCACAGAAGAGCTGGGGTTTAGGGGGTCACCCCTGAAAACTCATTGATTTTTACCCATTTTCACACCTCATGAACACATTTTCCTTGATATTCTTTCTTTTTCCTCTTCCTTTTTGTCTTTCAATTTTTGGGCATCAGCCGATGAGGCCAAAAAAGAAAGAAGTTGTGTTGCCCTCAAGTGTTAAAAATTTAAAATCAGGTCGGTCAGTCGGAAATCCTTTTTTCTTTTTTTTCTTGGCTGAAAAATAAATGGTTTACAGTATGTTGAGACAAAATTGGTATAGGCCGTAAGTAAATTTAACTAAAGTTTCTAGTGTGATAATAGTCTAAAATACCATTTCCAAGATAACTTGTTAATTTCAAGCAAGAAATAGTAACATTTAGACACTTTAAATTTTAAGATCAAATTTTATTCTAAAAGAAATGAAGGAAATAAAAGCTTGAAAATAAAAGAAGCAAAAAAGAAGTCGACCCTTGTTTTTGCGATTTTAGGGTCGGTCGCTGAGAGAAACACAACTTCTTCTTTTTTTGCCTGAGAGAGGCCATGGCCCGCTGCCCCCTGGAAATGCCCCTGTTACATCCAATCTGATCCCTTTTTGATTAGGAGATGGAAAAAATATCCCCTTTTCTACAGCCCGACTGACTCATTGTTTTGGAATTTGGTGACAAAATGTTCACATGCAGATGAATACCGACCCAAATAACCGCAACATTTCTCGACATTGTATTAATTGTTTACATTAATTTTGAAGGGGAAAAAAGAGAAGAGGAAACAAAGGACTCACCGACGCAACCTGAGAGGTCCGTTTGCCCGTAGATTAGGTTTATTTTTTTTGTGGCCTTAGAAAACATCTTATTCAGTGCTTGAAATCAACTGAAATCTACTATTTGGGGCCAAAATGAAGTTCAAGGTCTTTACAGTGAAGATGACAGACATAAGTTGTATACTTCATTGTAGGGACCCTCTTTAAATATCAGTGGGCCTGGAGCAACATTTGTGAGCATTTGGCCCCCAGGTCCTCCTTATTTTGAATGATTTTATGATAGTTTGAATTAAATTATCTGTTGTTGCTATATTGAGAGATTTAAAGGTAGATGACCCGATCACATTTTCGTAACACAGAATTATTTCAAACATACGGAGATTTTCATATCATATGAAAGCTCGTATTTTTCTCATCATCGTACTGAAATTTGACGGCCTAAATCGGTATAATTACGGAGAAATCGATGAAATAACGTCGAATTACCGCGAATGGTGGTATCCACCGATATAGTTTGTGTACTACTCAATGGGTACAGTTCACAGCATCTTGTGCGTCTAAAATAAGAACCATTAGAGCTATGCAACTCAAACTTTGGAACACGACTTTTTTAAGGATGACCTTTCATGTAGAATAGAAAACTTCGAGTTAAAAATCGGAACATCTACCTATAACCCTAACCGCACTGAATCTCACTAAATCTCACTGCCAGAAACTATCTCCAGGCACGTGCTGCTGCATTGCCGCGATGACGTCACCTACCGCAGGCATATGTGGCCACGGAGTTTGTGGCCGCATATGACCTAGGGAGTTAGCTCAGTTGGTAGAGGGACAGATTTGGGTGCGGATGGTCCGGCGATCGAATCCCGGGGGGTGCTGGGTGATTTTTCGGGTAAAAAAAATAGCACTTTTTCCCCCCTCCCCCCGATACGCACAAAAAACTAGCTTTACTGGTTAGGGTTAATAAATGTCAATTTTTGATGTGCAATAACCCTAACCGCACTGAATCTCACTAAATCTCACTGCCAGAAACTATCTCCAGGCACGTGCTGCTGCATTGCCGCGATGACGTCACCTACCGCAGACATATGTGGCCACGGAGTTTGTGGCCGCATATGACCTAGGGAGTTAGCTCAGTTGGTAGAGGGACAGATTTGGGTGCGGATGGTCCGGCGATCGAATCCCGGGGGGTGCTGGGTGATTTTTCGGGTAAAAAAAATAGCACTTTTTCCCCCCTCCCCCCGATACGCACAAAAAACTAGCTTTACTGGTTAGGGTTAAAGCATAACAATTTATTTTCAGATTAACCGTGAGTCAATATGATCAATATGTTGAAGTAGATTCTGTCATCAAAACAACCTTGAAGATAGATGATTATAGTGATATAATGAATTTGCATTACCTGATGCCGTGTGGCTAATGAAATTATACTTATTTGTTATGCTATCTTCAGTAGATAGTATGTGTAAAGCGCAAAAGGTTTCATCACTGTAAAGAATGTAAATACAGGGTAGTGAAATGTGTGCGCAATGTTTGTTAAATGGCGCTTCACAGCGGTTCATTTCATTACCCTGCTAGCTTGTAGACATTTTAGGGTTTTATTTTCTTGTAATCAGCGTTTTTTGAGAGCAGGGGCCCTCAAAAATTCATTCGGGGGACCGCTGAAAAGCTAATCATCATAAGCGTGGAGCGTGATACTCAGATCCAAAATAATTGAACTGATTATAATATAGTGCATCCATAGCCTTTTGGATGATAGGGCTTCAATTTTGCAACATCTCCATTTAGATTCTGGCAAATGACTTTTGTGGGAATCTGCACATTCCTTCAATTCCGATCCTCAACAAGAAGTTGATTGACTTCTGATTTTAGAACAGTAATAAATTACAACAGAAAAACATCAGAAATGTAAAAAAAAATGGCTGGCAGAGTCTGAAGAAAGCTTTTGGCAAGTTTCACAAAATATAAACACGCTAATGAATCTAAACTACGTACAAATGGTTGTCGTCGATTAGAGATGCTTAAACGGTGCACATGAAATGCGAGAGGGACCAGGTTCGAGACAGTGTATTTTTAAGGCCTTTGTTAATTCAATTCACGCCAGCTTGTCCGAGTCTATATGTTATAAAAAATATAAAAGATTAAAAATGTATACATATTTTTTAAAAGTTACACAAAAATCAACTTTGAATCGTGTTCATGTCATTTGGCAAGAATCCCACAGTTACTGTAAAAGTGGAAATATTTGCATGTGTAATTTTTCGCATTTTGAACAATTTTGCCTGTTTTTATTTCTCCATTTTGAGCTTCCTTACATAGACCTACATAATCAGATTGTGGGATTAATGTCTAACTTGGAGCCTTGGGCGAGGAGTGGCTATTACCAGATTCAATCATGACAACGACAACACAAATGCAGAAAATAACAGAGTATCCCTAGGGGCCATAAACAAAATAACATGTTTTGTTTCCTGTGAGCATGTCCACCTTTTGATTTTTGGAGCCATTTCAAGTTTCAACTCGCATTTAAGTTTCTGTTAGCAAGATAGGGGAGGTTTTTAAAAAAATTTACAGCCAAATTTTCCAAGCAATCTTCATAATATTCCCAAGAAGTGTTCTTTGAACAATTGTCATCTTCAATGGAACAATGCATATAAGAAACTAATAATAGAGTGTAACTGTTAATCATTTGAAAATTCATTTTTTAAAAGGTCTTTTTATTTTGTTTTTTATTTTTATTTTTTATTTCACAATTGATCTTGATCCTAAAAAAGTAAATTAATTTAAAAAAATAAGAAATAGACAATAAGAATCAAGTTTTTTAACCCAATACATGAAACGTATTATTTTTTCTTTAAGTCTGATGATATTTTCGTTTGGTTGATTGTAATGGCTATTTTTGGTTGGTCAGAGATATATATAACTGGCTCAACAAGCCCCTGGGTGATGTCTACTCTTAAAAGGTTAATTGACAAGCTAGTATTTCATGTCTGAAAGTTAAACAAAGTGATTTAAAACGTCAATCTGTTATGTAAACCATGCAGTCAGGAGCATAGAAAGTGGTAGGTCTCCCTCTAGGCAATGAAAAAAGAAGAAAAAAACCTGTTTTACGGGCGGACGGACCTGTCAAGTAGGATCGGTTGGTTTTTTTATTTTTATTTTTTAACCTAAAATGTCACCAGAATCTGCAAAAATCAGGAATTTTTAAAACAAATTGTGAACAAATTTTTTGTACAGATTTTCAGCCGATTTTACATGATTTGAGAAGAAAAACACTCTTTAAAAAAAACCAGGTTTTTTGTGTTTTTTCCTCGCCTTATTTCATCCATCTGCGCTTGATCATAAGACCCTTTGCTGTCTGCTGCGGTTGATTCATCATCATTCCATCAAAAAAGGGCAATTTTATTATGTTCTTATCCTACTTTGTACTGATTATTTGGGGTGCCCAGAACCTGGAAATGCAGTCCAAATAGTTCTTGGTGCCAAATCGAAAGGTAAATAGGTTCTTTAACCATAACAGCCTCGTATGCTACAAATACTACTTTCAAGCCTATCCTATCTCCAAGCGCATGTGCGGATGGTTTTCGATGATGTAATCAACCGAGGCTATATAGTGAGCGGTGCAAACGAGTAGCTGAGAGCCGTTGTTTTGGGTCTGGAGGGTCCTTGGTTCGATCCCCAGTCGACGAGCGACGATTTATTTGTTGATTTCTCTTCCAAAAATTATGATGCCGGTTAAAAACCTGGTTAGGGTTAACATGTTAACAAAATTATGATTGTGAAATGCAACATTTTGTTGCAGAACTGTCTGGGGATTTTTGCAAAGAGGAGAAATATGGTGACAAATTGGGCCTAATTCTAGAATACCCCCCAACACCATATATGATAATACACTTTATTCTGTACAATGCAGAGTGTGAAGGGTAATTACAAAATTATTCCCCTGAACTGAACTGTATTTTGCTGTTTATATTGAGCAAGCCTGATTTCAGACCAGGGAACAATTTTTGCCAAAAAAATGTATAGCAAAATTCAAACTTCTGTTTTTAAATGGCATAATCATAATACTTTTAGCACAATGTTACATTGAAATGTATAGCATTAAAATGCTAAACACTTTCGGATTGAAAAGCAAATTCTTCAAAGTGTTCAGCATTTTGCTCCGCTGCACAGGGTAAATCGATCTCTGCTTCAGTCCTATTCTGAATTGAATAACAAGGGATTTAAATAATTTGCTGAAGATCCCTTAAAATAAGCCGGCCTTGACTCCAGTAGACAAAAAGCATAGAACTCCCAGCACAGCAAATTACCAGCATATAATCTGACAGTGAATGGTTGGCTGAAAGACCTTATACCCATGATTTCCTTGATGTGGACGTTAATGAGTGGAAGTCTGACTGATGATTCAATAAGTACTTGTTGCTAGGGTTGAATTGTAATCCGTTATAAATAGACTCGGCCCGAAAAGCGCCATCTGTGACAGCTTCAATCCTGTTAATAAAACAAACACAAATTTAAAGGAAATAAAAGGAAAAACAGAACTATATTAATTATGAAATGAGACAAAGAAATGAAATAACAGAATTGGGGGGGGGGGGGGGCAGGGAAGACAAAGAAAAGGTTGGAAAAACAACAACTAATTATTATGAATGTTTAGGTCAGTTGCCAAGAATGACACAACAAACAACTTTGTCTGATGGAGAGTGTTATTCCAGGGAAAAGATTCACCAGGCAGATTCTTAATTCCTAAAATAATGGCAATTCGAAGGGGACAAAATGGGGTGGGACTTGAGTTGACTAGGGGACAAGTGGGGTGGGAATAGGTAGGGGTGGAAATAGGTGGGGGTGGGAAACAGTCGTGACTGGGGGATGCCCCCCCCCCCCCCCCCCCCCTCTGTAGTTCCGCCACTGGTTGTAAAGAAGTGTGGGAATAATATGATACACAATACAGACACAGCATGACTGAATCGTGTTCACAAAGTTCATGAGGAAGATTAATAGGTGTCAACGTCCGTCCCAATGCGACCACATACACACAGTCACGTATACCTCGTGCGCCATTATGCATCTCAAATGAATGGTAAATCAATACTAGTGCGATCTAAAATTACTTTACAAAAGTTAGCATGGTGTCTTGAAATCATTGGTAGTACATGAATATTTTTCGTCTGAATGTTATAGTGTTGAGACATGATTTTTTGTCCGTCCTCGTTGTTTGCCTTGCATATTTAGAGGAGTGTCGTCGATTTACAATGTTTTGCCACTCTTTCCCTTATAATTAAAGGTAGATGACCCGATTTTCAACTTGATGTTTTCTATTTTACATGAAAGGTCATCCTTAAAATTGTTGCATTCCAAAGTTTGAGTTGCATAACTCCAATGGTTCTATTTTTAGAAGTGCAGGGTCAAAAGACGTGTGCCCATTGAGTAGTACACAGACTGGTTGGTGGTTAACCACCTTTGGCAGTAATTCACCACATTTTAGCCTATCATTTCCAAATGAAACATTTCTGGCCCCTTATATTTTACAGACATAATGAGAAAAATATGGGGATTCTTCTGATACCAAAATATCTTGATGTGAAAAATAAATCATAGGCATTAGCCCCAAAAAAGTGATCGGGTCATATACCTTTAAAGTGGTACATTTTAGTGATTGACACATCATTTTGAACAATTTGTATTTGACCAAGTGCCATAGAATCATGTGACAATTGCAAGCTGTGATTGCTAGAATTCACTATTGACATTAGTAACATAATTGCACTGAGATAGTTCCAACATTTGAGCACTAACCGCTATTGATCTATTAGTGCATTGCAAAAGTCATCAGACAGGATGTTCTAACTAAGGCTGTGAATGCACGGGTAGTTTCGTACCCGGGTACCCGAAAATGGACACTAAAAAATATAATATTAAAAAAATAAAAAATAAAAAGTTTTATTTATTTTTATTTTACAGTACAAATTTGTCCCGAAAATGACACATAATGGGGTCAATAGAGGTCATTTGGGGACACATTTGTACTATAAAAAAAAACTTATAAAGAAAAAAGATTTTTTTTTTTTTAACATTTCGGGTATTCGGGTACCCAATTTGGTACCCGGGTACCCGGAATAGCGGGCGGGTTCCCGGGTATAAGTCACAGCCTTAGTTCTAACCCCACATTAAATCAACTACAGTATAATCATAGGGCTGCATACTGCATAGATAGATGATTTTAGCTTCTAATATAACATACTCAATTTCCAAGCTTCGGTAGCCGACCTTACATTAATGATGCATCGTAAACTGACCCAGTTATCTAATGAGATAATCTAAATCATCTCGGTAGGCACAGTGTGATGTATGACGTAGCTATCTGTATACCAAATGAAAGGGTGTTGACATCCTTTTCTGTAGTGTATTTGATATGCCACTTGTTTTGGCAATATCATGTTTGCTGCCCCGCAACCCAGGGGGTGGGGGGGTACTCACGTATGTAAGGCATACGGGGACGTGCCGCTCCAGTGGGTCGTTTTTTCATGAGACATCCTTAGCCATGGGTAGGCTTTTCAACTGAAAAATCCTTAGACATGGGTCTTTTTCCCCGATAATTTGCGAAAATTTGGTCTAAAATGAATCAAAACCCTAAAAATGGGTACCGATTTTTCCAAAATCTCCCTTAGAAATGGGTAGGGGTTTTGAATCTCCAGCGGCAAACCCCCGACCAAACCAAATCTGAGTACCCCCGGGCCCGCAACTTACTGACTAAATTGTGAATTTATAGAAGTTGGGATGTAAATTTGTTATACAGGGGCAGCGAACACGTTATATATAGCCCGTGTTTTTAAATTAGCTTGCAGTTGATGGATTCGTGACTGGCAAATAATACTGCATAAACTTGACCTCACCTGCATTTTCAGTTGGCAAAAATGTGGAATGAATTTGATTTTTAAAGTATAATACAGATCTTGCCTTCTTACCCCTCCCTGTCCCGCCTTCCTTCATCCCCAATGGAGTTAAGAATTGACAGTGTGAGACCATTGCAGCACATGATTTCACCTTAATCTATACCGCATGTGAACCTTAATGAGGATATTCACTTGGAGATATTATTACCATTTTTGTCTGAAATTTGTATTAGCGTTCACATTGGGCACCCTCGCAGGGGTCGTGTGCAGGGTTTGAATTAATTAGCCTTGATGCCCTCAATTTCTGGCTGTTTTCACTCCATTCAAAAGTACATAATGGCCTTGGATAAAGTTGGTGCCCATTTCAAATTGCCTTATATTGCCTGCCCTTTTCATTTCTTATTTCAAGGCCTGGTCGTGTGTTAAATAATGAAGATGGTTGAGTATTTAGTCTACCAAAGGACTAATCCAAAACCACTATTACTCCGAGATGTGCTAATCAAACCAAGACTTGCTGCAGTAACTAGGATGACATATCACATAACTAAGTGTTTCTATTTTCAATCCATTCCCTAGATAGAAATTTGATTGAAAATACAGTCCTACAAACAAGTGGCATAAATTTATCTGAGAGAATGATCTCACTCAGTCAGTACACCACATTAGCATTACAAATTAGATCTACCCCTGGTTTAATTATGGACACAAGTCTGCCACTGATGGATAGCATGCATACATATGATCATCCATCTATTGAGAAAAACCTCTCTCGTACAAGCAGACTATCATGATGATATTTAACAAAGTTGCTTTTAAAGGGGCACTGAGAGATAGGTATAGGAGTGCGCTCTAATTTTTCATGGAAATCAGGGTTTTGGCACCTACGTAATACTTATAAGACATACTTACTACCATCTGATGAAACTGTTTTCCTGAATTTGCCATCTTTCGTATAAAATGTCACGATTTGGTCATTTCGATCACATCGAAATTATCGGCACCACTTGCCACATAAATTGCTTCAACCAAATGTCTATAGTGCCATAATTCAACCATTTTCCCCTAAATTATTACACTTCAGAGTTCCTACGTACCTTATCTATTGAATTAATCATTTGTTTTCCAAATTTCCTTTTTCTTGGCAACCTCTCAGTGCTCCTTTAAGTAATCGCATGTCCAGTCCCCTCAAATTACTAATATGAAGCCAATATTATAATGGCATTGAAAATTATATTTTGGTTAAAATGGGGTGGGGGTTGACATTTGATGAGATTAAGCACTTTTCAAGAGATTAATTTTACTAAAAACTGTATACTATACTAAATCCCTCCTTTGCAAAGGAGCACCAGTGTACTCTGTGCAGATATGTCCATAAATACGACAATTTGCAAAAAAATGGACACAATTTGATAGTTTTTTACGTGTGAATAAGTACAAGTGTAAACCACCGAAAAAACAGTTTCACTTGTGTATCACTGTCTAGAGTCGTTTATTACCTTTGGTTTTCCGATGTAAATTGTCATACAAAACTGTTGAATTGTGCAACCTTTGAAGAGATTTTTTTTTGGGGGGGGGGGGGGGGGGGAATGGGTAGCAAATAAATGCCTACATAAAATGACTTTGTTCAGGTGACTTATATAAAACTTAATATGTCATATTAAGTTGTCATGGTAGTATGTGTAAGATACGACGTTACAGCTTGTCCTAGTGATATAAGTATGAGTCTTGGCTGTTTTAGAGATAGTGCTCTAGCAATATAGCGTCGCTTGTGGGATTAACCCCCTGAGCTCTACCTGCCGATCGGCATCTAAGTACAATTTTGATTGGTTACAAAGAGTGTTATTACCATACATTTAGCCAATCAGAGATACAGTAAGAATGGTGGTATGGTTAATAAAGAGATATATAAGCACTTTCTTGAATGGTTACCAGGGCTGTACTTTCGCGACATCCTGCGAGAATCCAAATGGATTCTCGCAGAGGAATTTTGCGAGAAATTCTCGCAAATGGATTCTCGCAGAATATTTTTGCGAGAATCCTTTTTACTGAATTTAAATTCCGCATTTTAAACATTTATTGTACTATTGTTAAGAACAATCATCATTTTAATTTCAACTTGAACAGTTTAGAGTCAAATACCAGTCATCTAAGGTCCTGTTTTGAACTTGGAAAAATAAAAGAAGAAAAAAAAATTAAAAAAAAAAAATTTAAAAAGATTTTTTTTGTTTTTTTTTGTTGGCGAGAACCCACCTGGATTCACGCGGAAGTGATTTACGCGAATCGATTCGCGGATTCGCGCCGAAAGTACAGCCCTGGTTACTCACAGGGGTATCACATTAGATCAGAGACACTGTAAGAAAGCAGGTAGTGTTCACGGGGTTAAAGAAGGTTGATACCATAGAAAATGCTTCGGGATAAAATAATGATTCAGCATGACAACGAAAGCACATCATCGGATAGTAGGCATGGATTTGGGTGGATGGTTGGTTAATGGCTATGAAATGAAATTATGTACATCCCTTAATTTAGTGTATCAGAAATAATTTGATATCGGGGAGGGTCAGTGGTGGTTAAAGGGGCACTAAGAGATGTGTTGGAGGCTGCGCCCTCAATTATGATAAAAACTGGGATTAGTATATTTTTATAATTGTATTACATGAACTTACACCTATAAGGATTAAGAAAAATCAGCCCTCTTTGTACAAGAAAACGTTGATTCAAAAATGCTCGTACAGCCGGGACGAGCATTTTACGTCCGACAGTATCCCCCTGCAGTACGCATGATACATAACGCGAACCATATTTGCATAGAGGGCGTTTTTCAATAAATAGCGATGATATTGTTTTAATCAAGTTTTGCTGTGTTTTTGTTAGTAGAAACAACAATAATGGCAATTTTTAATGTTCATCTTTAAATCTGAAGTAAATTTTTAAACATTTAAAATGTCCCTTTAATAGTATTGGTGCAGTTAGATGTTGAGAAGCCTTGATTTTGAAAACACTCATTAGTGGTCATGGATTTGTGGTGGATTTGTGGCAAATGGTTTTGAAATTCAATTAGGAATGGCAAGGTTGCCTCTATTTAGTGTATCAGAAATAATATTATAAGGGGCCATGGGGTGCGGGGGGGGGGGGGGGGGGGTGTCCTCATTGGCGTTCAGATACAGGAGGCATTTAGAAGCTGTTACTTCAAAAGCATGTCACTAATCAGAAGACATGAATTTGAGGTGGATTAGTGTTGAATGGTTGGGAAATGAAATTATGTTTGCTAATAAGTAGTCCCTTGTGTAGTGTGTCAACAACAAAAAGTTGACTAAGGCCAAAAAAAAGAAAGAGTTGTGTTGCCCTCAGCGGCCGACCCTAAAATCGTAAATAAAATAAAAAATTAGATTTTTTTGTTGATTTTTTAGATTTAAATTTGATTATAAGTGTCTAAATGTTACTATTTCTTGCTGGAAATGAATAAATAAGCATAAATAAATGTTTTTTAGACTATTGTCACACTAGAAACATTAGTTAAATTGACATATGGGCATATACCAATTTTGTCTTGACATAAACCATCTATTTTTCAGCCAAAAAAAAAAATGAAGAAAAATGAAGAAGAAAATAAATTGAGAAAAAATTGAAGGAAAAAAAAAAAAAAAAAAGGATTTCCGACCGACCGACCCGAATTTAAATTTTTGGCACTTGAGGGCAACACAACATTTTTTTGTTGCCTAATGGGGGAGGGGTTCATTCTTCAGTGTAGAAGAAGCCTTGTGAAGCGTTGGCTTAATAATGCACTTCACTGGTTAGTTGACGTGAATTTGAGGTGGATTTGGGGTAATTGGTCATGTAATGAAATAAGTACAGCATGCAAGCCCCTCATTGCATTCAATGTTTATGTATTCTATATTGACCAGCAATAGTTATTTCCCTAACATTAGTGTTGAAATTTAGTAAAATCTATTTCATGTCACATGATCACAAAATACCAAAATTGCGTTTGTAATTTATTCGAAATAGGCAGATCACCAAAACAAAATATGAACACAAAATTACCGGTTGTATTAGCTAGCCGTCAAGGTGTACTTTTAATCGCTATATTTACCGACACTTAAGCTTGCCAAAACACGCACATAGGTATTGAATAGCATATCATTTGTTAGCCATGACTAAGGATGACAAATTATGAGAAATTCAGATGTTGTGTTTTGACCTTATCTGCTGCAGACAAATCGTCATATCTAACTTAATAATATAATGTGTAAGATGTGTGTAAACAGAAGTAGTGTGCTGTCAAATTATAATATATAACTGCACATGTAGCTGATATTATGTAACAATACGAGCATTGCCAATTTATTTACAAACCGTATTTGCTCATTTCTTTATCCTATGTTTTAGCCTATATAGACTGATTTTCGTATATTATCGAATGTAATGTTTGTGAATCAAGAATCGCTAAACAGTTGCAAACCATTTCCATTCTTTGACACACACAGAAATTGTTTCTTTCTAATACACTGTTTAAAATGTGTATCCAGTGTTGTGGCCAAGTCACCAACTAGCCCTCGAGTCACAAGTCTCATAAAAACACTAACCCTCGAGTCACACGTCTCATAAAAACATTAACCCTCGAGTCACAAGTCTCATAAAAACACTATCCCTCGGGTCACAAGTCTCATAAAAACACTAACCCTCGAGTCACAAGTCTCATAAAAACACTAACCCTCGAGTCACAAGTCTCATAAAAACACTATCCCTCGAGTCACAAGTCTCATAAAAACACTATCCCTCAAGTCACAAGTCTCATAAAACACTAACCCTTGAGTCACAAGTCTCATCAAAACACTATCCCTCAAGTCACAAGTCTCATAAAACACTAACCCTCGAGTCACAAGTCTCATCAAAACACTATCCCTCAAGTCACAAGTCTCATAAAACACTAACCCTCGAGTCACAAGTCTCATAAAAACACTATCCCTCAAGTCACAAGTCTCATAAAAACACTATCCCTCAAGCCACAAGTCTCATAAAACACTAACCCTCGAGTCACAAGTCTCATAAAAACACTATCCCTCAAGTCACAAGTCTCATAAAAACACTATCCCTCAAGCCACAAGTCTCATAAAACACTAACCCTCGAGTCACAAGTCTCATAAAAACACTAACCCTCGAGTCACAAGTCTCATAAAAACACTATCCCTCAAGTCACAAGTCTCATAAAAACACTATCCCTCAAGCCACAAGTCTCATAAAACACTAACCCTCGAGTCACAAGTCTCATAAAAACACTATCCCTCAAGCCACAAGTCTCATAAAACACTAACCCTCGAGTCACAAGTCTCATAAAAACACTATCCCTCAAGTCACAAGTCTCATAAAAACACTATCCCTCAAGCCACAAGTCTCATAAAACACTAACCCTCGAGTCACAAGTCTCATAAAACACTAACCCTCGAGTCACAAGTCTCATAAAAACACTATCCCTCAAGTCACAAGTCTCATAAAAACACTATCCCTCAAGCCACAAGTCTCATAAAACACTAACCCTCGAGTCACAAGTCTCATAAAAACACTATCCCTCAAGTCACAAGTCTCATGTGTAAATACAACTCTTACAAATGGCAGCTATTATGAGACAGAGTCTCATGCTAACCCTAACCCCTCATGGGGTTTGTAGCAATAAAGCTAACAGGGGGAAACACAGGACAACTAAAGACAAGAAAAACTTTGTGCGCCGCCTTCGGGAATCGAACCCAGGTCACCGCTGCCGGGGTCCATGTGATCGTGCATCACGCTACAGGGGTCGCGCTCCAAAAATTAAATTTTCGGAGCCTATGTGTACCTTTGCACGATTGCGCAATGCGATAGACTGGGGAATGGGGTCCACTGGCGCGATGCTTTTGTTGGATTCAGCAGGGTTAGGGTTAATATACTTCAACGATAGATGTTAAATCAACACTTCAATCAAATTTAATAATGCAATGCAAAATATGGGTTACTACTGAAGTACCACTCCTCTTAATAACACAAACATATCGCTCCGATGGAGCATTTTAATTTAATAAAGAGACATTTATGAAAATATGACTTTGACCTTAATTCAACAATATACCATCACATGTACTGTGCAAATACATGCTTTATTAAATATTTTGACAGCAGTGTAATGAATGGTACTGCATTACAAAAATATTGCAATATATGCTTTCTTCAGTAGACAGATGTGTGAAGTCTTTAAAAGGCCCCATTTTGGTGTAGGTTTTCTTCCACATTGCTCTCAGAAAGTGGAGACATATTTTGCACAGAAACAAATAATTCTTTTACAGATATTTTAAAAGCTGTTGAGTAGCTGACTAAAAATTGGGAGTTGGTGTGTTTGAGGAACACCTTTGTTTTTACTTGATACTTCGTACAAAACATAAGTTCCCATTACATTTCAGGACCAAAATACATCGTTGTGCGAGTGCAACAATATCGTATCTGCATTCTGCTGTATTTGCAAGAGAAGCATTTTTATGTTTTTCATACTTATTGTGTTTTTGAGTAAAAATATTATGTTATGGAAGTATAAAGATTGTTTTCTTTGATGATATAAATTGAACATCGTGTCATAAAAATAAGTATTTGAAAAGATATTGACATTTTTAGATAACGTATCTGCAATAACAAATCTAGTGAGTGCACCAAAAACGTATGTGGCAGATACGGTATTATTGCACTGAGAAAACTTGAGAAAAAATGAGAAAACAGAGTGCAAGAACATCGTAAGTGGTAGATACGTTGTTGTTGCACTCAGAATAATATAAAATTAAATTAAAGCGCACTTATGATATTGTTTTTTATTAATTAAAACCTAATTAATTTTTTTTAGAACTTCAAAATTAGCTTAAAATGAGCGCAATTACTTACTCTTTCAAAATATATAAAAAATTCAATTTCGCGAAAATGTCACTTACGACATTGTTGAACTTGCACGACGACATGTTTATACTTTCTTGTATAAAATTGCTTTCAAACATGACGTAATCACATCAAAGAGACATGTGTTTAGTGTTTACATCTAAGAAAGTAATGTTTTGATTATAATTGCAATATGGAAGAATATAAACTGAACTTTGAATTTATAAGCCTTAAATATGAAAAATTGAAATTGGAAAACTGAATTGATATTATAAATCTCAGTGGGGGTGCAAACACTATTGTGCAGTCTTGAAACAGAAATGGCCTCGAATTGCATAATTTATTTGCAATATATGCTTTCTTAATTGTTGTTTGTCGATATTCACATTCTGTGAAAAGGAATTGACATTTTAAACATTTTTTAATGTAATTTTTTTCATTTTATCTTTGCAGATGTTCTTGAAGGCTACAATGGGACGATATTCGCCTACGGCCAGACGTCTAGTGGCAAAACATACACGATGGAGGTAAACATCGATCTAGTAGCCCAATTTTTGGATCCAAATCAGCCCAAAGACGCCCAACTTTGACAACTACTTCTCCCTTCATTGATACTATTGGTCGAGATCACAAATTGGGCTGCTTTTAAAGTGTCCTCTTTTTCCATTGATACCAATAAGTAAGAAGACAATTTGGGCTCCAATTCAAATTGGGCTACTTCTAGTCCTTTTTTCTCCATTGACATCAATGGATCAAGACAATTTGGGCTCATTTCAATTCAAATTGGGCTACTTTGTGTCACTTCTTCCCCATTGATACCAGTGGTTAAGAACACAAATTGGGCGACTAACACTACAAATTGGGCTATACTTCGTTCATCTAACTGTATGTGCAGTGACGTCAGCGCATACTTTGGTAGTGCTGGGATTTTTCTTTGGTTTGCTTGGGTACTTCCGTCACCACACAAAAATCATATGTGTAATATGAGATGCAGCACATCATAAAGTGCGGGGACTTTGCAGCTGTGTGTTTTTCAAGCTATAGATGAAAAACGGACAGAAAAAGATAAAGAAAAGAATTTAGGAGTAATTTTCACTTGTGAAATCAGAATGCCTTGATAAATTTTGATGAATTTGGTGTCATTTTAGAGCTTAGAAAATGTTCTGAGAGCACACACAATCAACTCAAAATTGACTTCACCTGCAAAGTCTCCCCTTCTGATGTGCTGCATTACATATTAGGGGGCGATCATTTGGGATAAGCTCTGACATCACTGCACAGAGTTAGATGAATGAAGTGTACTTGTGCTTTCGACATTGCTGAGACACACACAGGAAAACAGACAAAATCTGGATACAAATGCAAGAGGGGTAAAATCACTTCAATTCTTGGGGGGGGGAGAGGGGTGTTCAGTACAAACTATAATTAAAAATCATCACCATATACTGCTACCAGTTGCAATGTCCACTGAATTTTATTTTACATAATCAATAGGTAAGCATTGTTTTTCACTCGCCGGAGGGATGATACGGAATAAACCGTGAATTAATGAAGTATACGGTTTATTCCGTGAAATCCCTCCGGCGAGCAGAAAACAACGCTTACCTAATTAATAAAGCACATTGCCTTCACAGTGCTTTATTTTACAACAAAGTGTCTCATAAAAGATGCTCCATTTGGTACATAATTTTAGAAATATCATCTTGTGTACCCACAATTGCGCACTACATGTACAATCATAGTGCTTCATTTTACAAAGTGTCTCATAAAAGATGCTCCAGCTGGTACATAACTTTCACTTCTATATACCTGTGTGACATTTTGCCATTGGCTCTAATATAAGTTAGAATCGACATGTACCCTTTAATGTAGCTGGTCACATTTGTTCGAATAAAGAGTATGTTAGTGTGCAGGCTTGTATCAGTTACATCAGTGAATAAAGTGCCTCATCGTAACTATATGAGGTTCTTTATTCGGCCTTGTGATATATGCATGTCTGGGACCTAAAGTATGCTATTTCAGAAATGTCAACTTAATCCATTAGCAATTAATATAAAAACGCAGAGGCTTATTCTATATGGATTTTCTCGACGTTTTTCTATAGAGATTCAAGAGAGATAGAAGTTCTATTTTCTCGACGTTTTGCTATAGAGATTCAAGAGAGATAGAAGTTCTATTTTCTCGACGTTTTGCTATAGAGATTCAAGAGAGATAGAAGTTCTATTTTCTCGACGTTTTACTATATAGAGATTCAAGAGAGGTAGAAGTTCTATTTTCTCGACGTTTTACTATAGAGATTCAAGAGAGGTAGAAGTTCTATTTTCTCGACGTTTTACTATAGAGATTCAAGAGAGGTAGAAGTTCTATTTTCTTGACGTTTTACTATAGAGATTCAAGAGAGGTAGAAGTTATGTATCCAAGTGAAGCATTTTTTTGGAACACTCTGTAGACACAATTCATCTTAAAAGCCTAATTCATTATCACTGTACCGGGTGGTCCAAAAAAAAGTTGACCCAAGTTCAAAGCAATTTTTCAACCACATTTAAAGTTTCAGAGAATTTGTATTTACTTTGTCTTAATCAGCAGTAAGTTTTGAAATTATCCTGGAAAGATGGCACGTTTACTTTTTTAATTCTTCAGATATGGTTCATTACGCTTTACAGAAAACATGTACAACGTCATTTAGTTTTTGTCTTAAACAAAACAGCATGCTCTAGTTTCAGAATTGAAAAGCCCGCCCTGGCAAAGTATCCCAATCTCTATGCTTATGTGCCATTCACATTCATAAAAGAAACGTAGATACGTATAGGCCTAGGTAGGTAATGTCAAGCACCAATCAGATGTTTCAGATGTCTCCTTTTTTCTTTTTCTCCTATTTTTACAATTTGTGGCCAATCGTGTGTAAGTCCCACTTTGTGCATTCCATCTCTACTAAAGGATGCTCCCGTGGCCAAGGCAGTTTTTTTGCATGCTTTCTGTAATGAACCATATCTGAAGAACCTACCAAGATAAATGAACCATTTTATCAGGATAATTTCAAAACTTACTGCTGATCAAGACTAAGTGAACAGAAATTCTCTGAAACTTTAAATGTGGTTGGAAAATTACCTTGAACTTGGGTCAACTTTTTTTTGAACCACCCGGTATATTTACTCATACATGTAGGTTGTATCCAGATTTTGTCTTTTCCAA
The DNA here is from genome assembly GCA_035610835.1 of Ophiura sarsii. NCBI lineage: Eukaryota > Metazoa > Echinodermata > Ophiuroidea > Amphilepidida > Ophiuridae > Ophiura > Ophiura sarsii. The sequence continues at coordinate 43,252,465 of CM069447.1, read as the reverse complement.
TTCTCTATACTATCTATGGGTTGGATATTATTCATTGCACTGATCCAATGTCAAGTCTTACTCGTGTGTACATTTAGAATACAAAATTGTGCAAAATTGGTTGCCCATGACCACCTCCTTACCTGGTGACGCTTGATTAAAGTACTGATATAAACTGGGCTCACATAGTCATATCTTGAAAATCTGTCCATCAAAATGACACACAGGATTACTTCAATACTCTACTCTAATGACATGACATGTCAATATCCAAACTCCATGTTGCCGAGTGCCGACATTTTCAGGCTGTGACATGTGATACAGCAAGCGGTTCCATGCCAGTGCATTTTTCAGTTAGAACTGTCAGTGAGGTAACTGTTTGGATATTGACATGTCATTAGAGTAGAGTATTGTAGTAATCCTGTGTGTCATTTTAGTTCATTTTGATGGACAGATTTTCAAGATATGACCATGTGATTTTTTTTTTTGAGCCCAGTTTAGGTAATTAATAAAAGATGTTGTCATTTGATCTAAACCCTAAAAAAAAGTCCAGAAATTTGTTTTCAATCGCTTATTTATTGTATATTTTGTTATTGTGTGTTGCACTTCAATGGAAAGAGGATGTGTTCAATTTTTACAATGATACCAAATGTGTAGTTACTTACTTAGTCACTTGTTACTAAATCATCACTATTTTGTGCTCAAAGGTCAACAGAGCATCACTCGACACTAAAGTTGTCGATATAACACTTCATTTAACACAGAGAGTTATTCACTTGAGCTCGAAATAGTGGTGATTTTGGCACTCTTTGATTTAGACCTCCCTACATTCTCAAGCAGGTGGCTAAACAATGAAAATAGTGATTGCTACTAGTGAGGTATCATTGGAAAGAGGAACACATCAGCTTTTCATTGATATGAAACACAATATGAATATATCACAAAATATCCGTAAAATTTGCAACTGCAAAGCATTTCCTAACTTGTTTTGAGGAGCTTATATCTGAATTATCAGAAAAGTTGGTATCACCACCTCATCTTGTTTCATCATTATCACTCCGTACAGATCACACATTTTTATTTTGCTCAACTGGGTATTCCTAAATGTACACACAAGTGCTTCTAAAATATAGATCAGCCTAAATGAACTATATCGATATGATTCAAAACCAATATGTCAATCATCACTAATCATCTGTACATTAGGCCGGAAAGGAAAAAAAGATCTGTCTCACATTCCCCGCACGCATAAGTATGCGGAGTCACTTTTGCTGCATAACCCTAGACGACAAGTCCAATTTTGGTTTTTTTTTGGGGGGGTTAACTTTATCCGAAAACAAATGGCTCCGAAAGGGCACAAAAAAAAAAAAAAAAAAGTGGCCACAAACACATTAAAAACAAAATCTGCATTTAGCATAGCTAGTTTTTGTAATAAATAAATTAAAAAGAAAGCATTTTAGCATAGCTATTTTCCCAAATGTATGTGAGACAGACTTTGTTTTTGTTGGCCTTATAGCACTCACCATTCATCATCTTGTATTGTTTTCATCTTCTGGTGGAAAAGTCCACAAACAAATCGTCGCTGTTCTGACATACCGGCACATCACAACAGAAATAAGTAAAGAAATGTGCCGGTATGTCAGAACAGCGACGAAATGAGTCCTTCCTCTCATCTATAATCATGGGCTTTTCTTTGTGGTTTACTATTTAATGAATATCACTATCGGGAGCATGAAGATGAAAGGGAACGGATTATATTGCACACGCTTTGGAACCGGACTGTTTATTTTAACTGAATAAATCATATTCGAAATTAGGAACCAGCGAGATGCAGGGGGGGTAACTTTCATGCTGCCGTTAGTCAATTGTAACTCATGATCTATGTTACAGGGTGTAACCTGCACCAACCACCTAATCTACTGAACACATTTGAGACCTGTCATCCCAAATGAGAGTGAAGTCAGACATTTTTTATTTTCAAGCTTGTCCAGAATCAAAATGCTCAGAACACAAGCTTTGAAATGATATGCAACATGTCATAATTGCTCAATGTTTCCCACGTCAAAATTCAAATTGAAAATGCAAAATTCCTTTGTTTTCTATTGATTTTTTGGCATGTTTTTTTGAACATATCTCCTAATGCACACTGGTGACTTAACGCTCGTTATGTGGTAACAGGTCTCATTTATAAACTGACATGGAGCGGATAGATTTATTACATTATAATTATTCCCAATCCCCATCAGTTTCACATTTGCAATAATCTCTCAAGTAGATTATCATACCAAGCAAAAGTCTAACAGATCGTATTTTGCCCCTTCCCTCATGGATATACCAAATATAGTTCTCCCAGTCCCCATCTAGGCAACCGCATTTACGTGATAAAAACTGGCAACACCCTCTAAATTTTCTTGTGTCAACCCAGATAGACGTTTGTTCGCCGAGTGGGTAAGATTGACCAAGTATTTGAGCCCTTAAGTAAGGCTCAGTTATCAATAATGTCAAGCATATTGTTTAGCATATAGATCGTAATTCATCTGAGATGTTTTGGTAAATTTCGTATTTTCAGAATACGAGATTTACAGCCCCTTTTTTTATTTTTGCTACGACGAGTTCGTTCCAAATTGTCATTCAAAATGGCGGCAAGTTAGTGTCGTCGAATTCGTGACCCATTGATCGGGACTGTCGAATTCTCTTCTATTGCTTCGGAGGCCGGTTATATTTTGTTATTGTATTATATATTATAATGTTTATATATATATTTATATGACCTATGTGACTCCGATTTGTCCTTATGAATGCATGCAACTGTTTAAAGTATCCCGCATGTGAGTTGTTTCCCGATCACGCCGAGGAACGACGGACATATTTTCATTACGTCTTATTGTTGTTTTATAGATATTATAGACATATACGACGGGTATAAAACAGATTATAAATATTGTTATTTTGTTGTTATACTGATTAAAAATTGATTCTTGATGACCTATGTGACCCCGATTGTCCTATGCTCATGCTACTGTAACTGTTTAGAGTACCCCGCATGTCGGAACCGACTTGATTTAATTAAATAGTTTATTCCACGCCGAGAAACGAAGGACATTTCTTCTCATTACGTATCATGATTTTTATACTGATTAATTTCACGCCGAGGGTCGACGGACGAATATTTATCATTACGTATTATGGTTATTATACTGATTTATTTGATTCTTTATGACTCATTGTATTCATTTTCTACAACCTGTTTCCCTTTGTGTTTAATCATGAGGTATTGCCGACGTCATCTTGTTATGTACATCGTAGATGTTCAAGATTAAAATAGATGTAGCTGGACTCGGATAAACCGAACTCATTCTGGGAGGAGATTGAGCAGCTAAAATTGTCATTTCCCCTCCCAAGTCTATACCTAAGATCAGACCCAAAACTAACTTAGTCAGGTTGTATACTATAGTATTTATAAGGTAAATCCTCTTCAGTCTGATTCCCTTTGTTTACATTCATTCTACTATGAAGTACTACCGTGTATACTACCCCTACCAGAGGGGAACCTTCATTCATCCCGATATATACACCACCGTTGTTCCAGTAATAACTTTTGCAAGCTAGACGCCGATTTACCGGCCGCTTTTTGGGATGTATTTGTGCAGTACGGCATCCATTGTCTTTTCCCCTCCAAAGGCTTTAACTAGACATAGACCAGAGGTAGATCTGTTTTCTAAACCTCCTAGTTTTCCGTTTTTCCTTTCCCTCCCTAGCCATACCTTTACACATTTCTAGAGTTTATCTGTTATATAATAGACCCTACATGTATTGTATTCGCCACTCTGGTCGCTGGTGTACGCCCGTCTATTCTTTATTAGGCCGTTCGATCACCCGAGGGGTGCCACCTCCCTCGCAGAGGTGACGGTGCTTTGGTGTCAAGAACAGCCAGGGTAGTTTTTACAAAAGAAATAAACTTCGCTGGCAGTTCCTAGTCACACCAAAATTTTTAACCCCCTGTTCCTAAGAGACTAAAACTGTCGAACAGGGGGAGGCCACTTTTTGTTTTGACCACTGTGCGTTAGGTCTGTTGTAAATCTGTTTCTGGACAGCATTAGATTTACCCAAATTATACTCGCGATTCTGAGCTGATCGCAGGTGAACGGTCGGCTATTCTGTTTAATAAAGCTGATCGATCACCCGAGGGGATCCACCTCCCACGTAAAGGTGACGGTGCAGGGGTCGTGAACAGTCAGGGAAGCTTTACAGCTCCTCTGACGGTTCCTAGTCATACCAGTTCTGATGGTGTGCAGATCCCCTCTCCCTGTTCCAATCAAACGAGCGAACAGGGGGAGAAATCCATTCCGGTAGTATCAGGAAACACCTCACGAGGGGGTGTTCTCCCTGCCGTTATGACGTTCAGTAACAGAAAAACAACCTCCCATGATGGTGACCGTGCTTATAATAGAGGTTGTTGTGTTTCCCCCCCGGAAATACTGGTGAGACTGTTACTGATGAGGGGAGCACGGAAAGGGGAGCTCCTGTAAATAGACAGGTGGTTCCACTTTCCACTCAGGCATGTGAATCTATACCATCAAACACGCACCCAGATCACATCCTGGCTCCACCGGGCGGTGTAATTTCCTCACGAGGCTATTATACTGCTCCTATTGTTGCTCTAGAGTCAGTTGTCGCACACCACCCCTCTTTACGGGGGGGTTTTGGTGCACAGCTACAGAGTAGGGGATCTCACCGGGGGGACCAGGGTACGCTATTTTATAGTAGTAACCTAGTCTCCTCCCCCAAAGACGCTTCTCGTACGGTAAATATTGACCCTCTTACCACAGATCCGGTCCGTATTGCCCAGAGTCGCGCCCCTGATTATCGCGCAAATATTTCCCCCCCCGGAAATATCGGATATCAATCAGGGTATTTGTGACAAAGGTTCTTTAGAACCTATTATGTCACGATCCAGTGACAATAATCGCTATCCGAAAGCAAACTCGTCACGCACTGACTATCGAGATGATTATAGATCGAGTGGTCTCGCTTACCGTAATCCCTCTTTAGAGGATAACAGTGCAAGTCAAAGAGATGCATACAGGGGTACTCAAGGAGAGTTAAGCGATGCATACAGTAGACAAAGGAATTCACACGGGGGAGACTTTGACTATTATCCTGGCTCTTACCGCCAGACAATTCACCCTAATTATGGTCAGCAAGTAGCTACCACTTCAAGGGTCATTGAACGACCGACCATGGGATCGCTTGAGGATTATAACTCATTCCATCAATGGCAGCAGTTTAAAGCTTTTCAGGCTAGAGTTAATACTGAGGGAAATTCCCAACCAACTCTTACACAGCCACGGGCGAATCACAATGTCACACAACCCACGGCTGCCCGTACTAGTACTAACAGTACTCAATCATCCCAGGTAGTCGCTACTACTGTCCCTTCTACTATACTACTACTACTACAGTCACGGACTTAGTCAGCGTAGACGAGGAGGAGGATATCATCGAAGAGGAAGACGATGATGATTATGGGAATTATGATGATGATGATGATGACCTGTCACAGGGTTCAGGTGAACATAACTCAGACAATGATCCTGACAACTCTGGTATTTTCCCGGCCAATGTCCTGATAAAGAAGGAAATTTCTGAGGATGAACCTTCTCCTTTTGGGTTGGCTTGGCAGTCAAACAAAACTAAGAATATCTTCCAACGAAACAGAGTTGATCCTATCAACAGCTATGCAGCCAGTGCTATGGGACTGGCGCCCCCTGATGTTCCAGAGGAGTATTCCGGCGGATCTTTTTTCTTCGATAGCCTTAGTGAGCCGGCAGCGACGACTTCGACTCCTACTCTTTCTCTTCCCAACGAAATTTTCACGGAAATGTCGAAGGTTAGGAACAAGGACAAACTGACTCTGGATAAGGAAGCCAGAATTGATAGAAGGGAAGCCATTGCGGCATTCAGAGTCTGCCCAACGGATGAAACCGAGTGTTTCGGTATCTCTTCCATCGATAAAGGAGTCATGGACTATATGAAGCCGAAATCTTCTTCAGTCAATAACTTCTCGAAGGAATGGGAGGAGGTACTATCGGTCGAACAGGAGGAACTTTCTGTTATCAGAAGACTCAGTATCTTCCAGATGTCGGTGATTAACGCCCTTGCTTTGGATCTCCAGCCTTCTCTTTTGAAAAAACCTTCGGAGGAAGTACAGAGATCGTACGCTTCAGCACGACTCGCCATGGACATGTCAGTTCGTGTACTTCAGGGGACGACGATAGACATTCGTTTTTTTTTTTGTTTTTTTGTTTTTTTTTGTTTTTTCTCAAAGGATGAAGGTCTCTCCTTTCGATCAGAGATCGCACAAACGAGATGGATTTTCATCTCTTTTTTCTTTCCGTCATTTGTCCTTGAAAACAACGGAAACATGGGGAGCCAAGTGATTTCCAGGACTCTAGTTATTTACATATATAACTTTGTATGCCGCGTGCCTGTCTACGGCCATATCACGTCGGATAGATCGGTTTTCTCATCCAATTACCGAAGTTGAGCGACGTCGGGCCCGGTAGTACTTGGATGGGAGTCCGCCGGCCTGGGTATACCGGGAGCTGTATATATTTTTTATAAGAATATACACATCGACCTAACTTACTTTTTCAGCTGACTCTGATGTCAATCTGACAAGTATAGACTGACTTTCCTAGTTTGAATATTTATCTCTTTCAACGTGGGCCTTGGAGCCAGGCCGCGCCTTTATCGAGTTTTTTTCAATTGGAAGTTTTTTCTTATCGTCTGACACGGAAGCGCTACGAGAAGAATCATCTATACACTATTCTGCGAGACGGCCTATATAGGACGGTCTTCTTTTTTCCTGGTTGGATATCTTTGTTGTCTGTTATATATACTTATATATATATCACTTTTCACTACATTGGATCCTCTGAGTTCATTTCATGATCTCTTCTTCTTCTTCTTTGATGCAGTTCAACACTCCTGGTGGAGTAATGCGAACCGTATCTCCTTTTTTGGTTTCATGACCACATTATGGAAGGTGGACACTTGTACATATTTATCCTGATTACGGTGCGAAATGGACTTCTGACTTCATTTCTTGACCTCCGATAGCGGGTCTGAACCGTCTCACTAGCCTGATCTATTCACGAGTTTTTCGAGGCTAGAGGACAGGATTTATCACGAGTTTTGGGGTTTTTATTCTTCACTACATTAGATCTTCTGAGTTCATTTCATGATCTCTTCTTCTTCTTCTTCTTCTTTGATGCAGTTCAACACTCCTGGGGGAGTGATGCGAACCGATTTTCCTTTTTTGGTTTTACGCCCACATTATGGATCATCACACGTTGGTATTATATTTTCATTTTATGCCATTTTCTATATATATTCCTTTCCGTGTTCATTTAAATCCGACACCCTCTGTTGTCCGATATTGTGTTCGGATAGAGACTTTGAAACCTTTTTAGCTTTTACAGTAGTTCATTGTTCATTCCTTGAACGGAAATGAAATGGGAATTTCATGACGATCCTCTGTGTGAGTTTGACGTATCCGGGCTCGGACTCTGGAGGTTTTTATTTTATTTTTACGGAATAAATCGCATCTTTTTATTTATTCAATTTTTTCCAGGAATGTTCAACGATTTTCTACTCTGAGAAAACGTGGAGGGGTGAAATTCAGAGTAGGGTTTTCACCCCCTTGTTGGGACAAGTGGGTCTCTGACGCCCTCGAAAATAACTTGTATAAATTCGCGTGGTACCGTCGTTTTTATCGACTATATCACCTTTTCAGTTTACAAGTTTGTTTGTTTTTTTATCTGTTTAACAGATGTCATTAAAAACAAAGACCCAGTCATTTGGCAATTACATGTTTATATTCTCGCAGACTATTTACCAAGAGGGGTATTTTTTGCGTGCATCTACGATTGGTCTCTCTCTCTCTCTCTCGAAACCTATCTTTCGGGACCTCGTGGCCGGGCTCTTGCGATTCTAGTTCAACGTATGTATGGGGAAATCGCTGACTCTGTGAGGTCAAGTTTGGATCCTGGTCTACATTCATCCAATGTCTATGGATATTTATCTGTTTTCATACAGACTGGGCCCAGTCCTTTTCATACAGGATGCCGGGATGGTGGTTCTATTGCCCACAGTCGCCAGACATCACATCAGATGATGTACCGTATGGAAGGTTGATCCAGGTACGGTAAATGGGGAGACCACGAACTTCCCGAGATCAATATTCGACCTTGGCCTACAAGCAGCCACGGTCAACCTTTATTCCTAATTGAGGGCATGGAGTTTTTATTTTTCTTCTCGTCCCTTAAACTCGTATCATATGGCCCTCATATAGGCCTACAATTGGAGCCTTTACAAGCGACGCCAATAAGATTGATCGCTATATGACGTTCTTTTCTTTTTTTCTTATAACCGTTGCATCAGGAAAGTGTTGCTCGGAGCCTCTTTTCTTATGCATAGGGATGTTATACGTTTCTTTGATTTATGTAAACTTGGGTAACCCTATTCTTTTTAAAGATAGAGAGATGTTGCACGATGTGTTTGGAACACCCTGTAATTATGTTTACGTTTACCATATAAGGCTTAATGGTCTTTGCACCAATCTACTGTACGAACACAGACTTGGATTGGGAGACAGGCTCCGTTTAGCTGGGCAAAACGTGCTTCGTCCTGCCGAGAACTCGCAACAACTAGCGTGGGGATTTTTACGATTTTCAGCAAGGCGACGGGAGTTACTCTCTATTTTCGCCCAGGATTTTTAGCTAAAAACGAGAGAAACGACTACTCCGCGACACCCTTGTTCTTACCTTATCTATAAAGGCAGAACAGTAGGGATCACTTATATGGTATCTAGATAAAACCAGTAGCATTTTAGAGGCGAGGAAACACGTCTGTCGTCTGTTTATCTCTAGTAAAAAGCCATATAAAGCTGTCGCAAGGATCAGGTTGGTTGGTTGACGCGATTCGATTAGCGAAAGCCACGAATAACGACAGCGTACCACTAGGCCACAGTGTGACTGTTAGAGCATACTACGCGACTTGCACACTCGCTAAAGGGATTTCTATTAACGAAATCCCCAATACAGTATCATGGAAATCCGATACGACATTTACCTCTTCATATCTGAAGGATATCCATCTCAGAACTGATTGAGGCAGGTATGCTTCGGCCGTCTTGGACGGGGAAAGCAATACCAACTAGACACACTACCAACTAGACGATACACCCGTTTTTGCGACACATCCCCGTTTTTTATGACATCACTTATGACGTCTTTGAGACAGGTTCGTATTTTAAGATGATATCTTTAACTTATCCTATAAGGTTTACTACACTATTTACGTTTTAAGTAAGCTTAATTAACCTGTATACTAGGTTAATACGGTTAGTTATTTATATCAAGGTGGTTTTATTATTATGGTTTCCTATCGTTTTTTGACCCCTCGTGTTTGTATACACTTGTTTCCCAATCCCTATCAGTTTACTGCATCCGATGATTGGCCTTTCACCGCCATTCGCCGTGTCAATCGATTGCAAATGTGAAACTGATGGGGATTGGGAATAATTATAATGTAATAAATTAAAAAAGGACCCTTTAGGATGTCCTTTTATTTATCAATTATAGTATTATTCCCAATCCCCATCAGTTTGTCCCGCCACCGGCCCCTGGCTTAATCACGATGCCTTCGCTCGTCGTTTACGTTTTTCTCCAAAGAGAAATTTAGAGGGTGTTGCCAGTTTTTATCACGTAAATGCGGTTGCCTAGATGGGGACTGGGAGAACTATATTTGGTATATCCATGAGGGAAGGGGCAAAATACGATCTGTTAGACTTTTGCTTGGTATGATAATCTACTTGAGAGATTATTGCAAATGTGAAACTGATGGGGATTGGGAATAATACTATAATTGATAAATAAAAGGACATCCTAAAGGGTCCTTTTTTAGTTTACTAACTAAATCATTGAAACAAATCATAGCCATCTTATTTGTTCTACGTAACTTTTTCAGATCCTATGTTGAGTTTGTCACCTTCCAGAGCTATCGAACTTTGTCTCGAAGAATTCCCCTTAAACAATTTGATAAGAATCCATACAGATTCTTGTGCTATTTAGTTTCAGGGTGAATATTAGTTGCGAGAAAGGATTCTGGAATTCTCGCCATAATTCTAACCCTGGCATTTAGTTGATTCGTATAACTCCCTAACTTTGTGAAAAACTAGCTTCAGGTGGGCTTGTCTGGAAGAGAGATGCGGATGGAGGAAGTTTGGTAGGCGAACAATGGAAATGTAATGAAGCTTGGGATCTGAGGTTGGGGTAATAACCCTGGGTCAGGAGGGGGCAAAAGGGGATGGGGTTTTCAAAAATCATCTCTCGTTAAAATGTAAGGAAGAAGGGAGGAAAAATCGATATTATTATCAATTTGACATGATCGTCACCTACATTACACATGAGCTGAAATGACATACCGTATATTATAATATCCAATAGCTAGTTATGATTTTCTGTGCTATTAGTGCATACATTCCACTTTTAATCAGACCACAATCGTGATTCACATTAAATAGGTTGTTCAGGGTTACTTGGACTAGGGTGACCAGTTATCGCTTTGAGACAACTGACAAAGATCTGTCATATCAGGGATGGACTGTTAGTTACCAGCATAATATCATACACATAGCCGACAGAGAGATAAATGTGGAACATGGCTATAATCTTGAATAACACTAATAGCACTCATTTCTGGTCGGGGCATATTAACAAATTCATTTTCCATTGTACAGCGAATTAACTAACTAAACAGATATTCATTTTTACACCACAACAATTTAGTTCTAGCATCATATGTTTAACTATAATCAAAATTCAATCTTATACTATTATAGAGGATGAACTGTGGTAAAGTTGCCTTCTCAACAAAGAAAGAAAATATATGCTTGTTTGACGTCACTGACTGAAAAAATGAAATCTGTCTGTCGCCAGAATAATTTTTGTTTGTTCCATCTTAATTTTGTACAATTCTGAGTCACCCGTCATTGAAATTCCATTTTCTATTTCTTAATCAATGTTGCTGGCTATGTGCCGTTGTACTTAAAGGACCTACCATATAACATATCAAGGTTTTTGTAGGTGGGCACACCGGACTCATGAGCGGTATAATACACTGAGCCAAAAAAGAAACTTAAATTTTTTTAACAGATCACCAAATAAAATTCTGTTCATGAAAATGTACCAAATTTGGATACAATATTACCGCAATGTATGGCTTTAAATGGCAGTCATTAACCAATTGTTTGCTTCAATGACACAAGAGATATCTGCACTGACCCAGACAACATCTTGCATAACAGGTCACAGCAAACAATTTCAGCAACATAAAGTTAAAAACTTTCATAGAGTCAAAACAAACTCATATCCAAACAAACAACGAAGTCATTAATAACGGGTATGTCCACCTCCAGCTTGCAGGCAAGCTGTGCATGGCCAGACCTCTCCCCAATCGAACATCTCTGGGATGAGCTTGGACGACGTGTATCAAGAAGAGACAATCCACCTGTCAATAGACAAACACTTATTGCAGCACTACAGGAAGAATGGAACAATGTTCCCCAGGCTACCATCAGGAACTTGATTGGAAGCATGAGAAGGAGATGCACAGATTGCCTGCAACTGCAAACTGGAGGTGGACATACCCGTTATTAATGACTTCATTGTTTGTTTGGATATGAGTTTGTTTTGACTCTATGAAATGTTTTTAACTTTATGTTGCTGAAATTGTTTGCTGTGCCCTGTGATGCAAGACGGTGTCTGGGTCAGTGCAGAATTCTCGTGTGTCATTGAAGCAAACAATTGGTTATTGACTGCCATTTGAAGCAATACATTGCAGTAATATTGTATCCAAATTTGGTACATTTTCATGCACAGAATTTTATTTGGTGATCTGTTAAAATTTTATAAGTTTCTTTTTTGGCTCAGTGTAGGTCCCCTAATAGTCCAAATAACTTACAGGTGACATTGTTGACTAAAAATCATGCCCTCTCAATAGTTCTAGTGTCAAATTTGAGAAAGGTTCCTCGGTCAAACAAACTGACTGACCCTGCCTGCTAATTTATTCTCAACCCCCCCCCCCCTTCTTTTCGCCTTAATTGATACACCTGTTACGAAAAAGAAAGGCACGTGTACATCACCACGTAATATTGATATCCAGCGCATATTGCTTGGGCACATCCAAAGATTATGCAAGCTGATTCTACTACTACTGGCTGTGCTTGAGAGGCCTACTTCCTAAACCATTCCAAGATATTGAAAGTTGATGCTCACTGGCCATGTTGAGAGGCCTGTTGCTTGCAAAGCAGTTAATTTCAAAATTGAAGTCCCTGCTAAAGTTGACATTGATACCATAAATTTATTAACCCTAACCCTGGTTTAGGGTTTTTAATCGGGATTACAATTTTGGAAGAGAAAACACCACGTTAATCGGAATCGATCCGGGGACTCTTTGGACATCAACTCGTCATCCCACCCACTAAGCCACAACCCTCAGCTACTCGTTCGCGCAGTCCGCGCTCACTATATAGGCTTGTTGATTATATCATCAAAAACCGTCCGCACATATGCGCTTTCAGATATGCTTACAAGTAGTATTTTGTAGTACTCAGGGGGGTTAGGGTTGTCAAAGTCCTATGGGAAGGGAAATTATGAAATCATCTAGGGGAATCAGTAAGAGAAGGGGGAATAGCAATGGGGGGGGGGGGGCTTAATATAATGTTGAAAAAAGAAACCTGGGAGGAGATGTGAATTAGAGCTCCAAATACACAACCCTCAAAAAATAACCCCTTTCCCCACCCTCAAATGCTTAACAGTTGCTCTGTGGTATAAAACACCAAAATAAATGGTTGGAATGGAAAAAATACCCCCATCCCTATGAAGTAGGTTACGGTTGGTAGATTCTGAATGAATACAATACAGGAGTAGAAAAATACCTGATACAGATTACTACTGTTTGAAGAGGAGCCGTCATATCTCGTTTTAGAGGAAATTAATATCGCTGACTAGATATTATGTTACATGACACGTTGTTAGTGAACAAACTGCGCTTCTCGATGTTATTAAACTAGAGACATATTGATGATTTAAATCATTATTTATTTCATTTAATTGCCTTGCTGGGTAATTGGATTAAGTATCACGTTTCAAATTGTCAGTTGCTTTAGGTCAATTTACTAGGCCAGTTGAATATGTGGGACGTGTGGTGTGTGGGGGGGGGGGGGTCAAGACACAAAATTGAACAAGAGGGGGCATGGGGATAGTTATTTAGTACAATCTCCATATAATTTTGACATGAATTTAGACGTTTCCTCAACAGAATATTACATTTGAGAAATCTGTCCTAAAATGTTATGAATTTAGATAATAACAATAAAACGTTTTTGAAGGCACACCGCATGAAAGCATCAGTATTTTCAAGTTTTGGCTAAGATTTTCTGTTTTGATTCTCTATTTATTTGTAATCCCTAATGTCCCTCATGTTAATTAGTTGTTAATATTAATCTTAATTAGCAATCATAATTTTCTTACCCTTTGGAATATTGTTTCATTTCAAACATTCCATCTATCACCTATAACAGGTGTTCATACTGCTATATCAATTGCCTTAGAGTTTTAATAGTGATATCTGATAGGTGGCCCTGGGAATCATGAAATTTACTAATTTTTTTAAATATGCATGCGATAATTGCCAATATTCAATTTATTTCACTGTTATAAGGTTAACTGGTTCTTATTTACATGTCATCATAAACACTCGTAGTGAAAAGTGTTTTTGTATTTGTAAAATTTCAGGACTTAACGTACCATTTACTAAGAGTGAAGGTTGTCTTGTTGTGAAATATTTTACAGTTTTACACTGCATGCACCTTCCCTAACAAAATGTGGAGTAGGCCACGTGAAAAAAACTTACTGTTTCCTAAAGTTGGAATTTGAAGTAATCGGAGATATTTTCATGACTCATTAACAAGTAGTCATGTAAATTGTAAATGAAATGGTATGATATAAAAACAAACATTTTTGAAAATACAAATGACTGTCCCTTCCTTCCATAACATAATGTTACGGTTTCCAAATGTCGGAATTTGAATCAATGGGAGAGGATAGACCATTTTCATATGACTCATTAACAGGTAGTCATGTAAATTGTAAATGAAATGGTATGATATAAAAACAAACTTTTTTTTAATACAAATAACTGTCCCTTCCTTCCATAACAAAATGTGAAGTACGACCACATGAAAAACTTACGATTTCCTAATGTCAAAATTTGAAGCAATCGCCAATCGGAGACCGTTTTCATGACAGGTAGTCCTGTCAATTTTAAATGAAACGGTATGATATAAAAACAAACATTTTGGAAAATACAAATGACTGTCCCCTCCTATCCTTTCATAACAAAAATGTGAAGTACAGCCATGTGAAAAAAACTTTAAAGTCAATTTTGAAGCAATCGGAGACAATTTCATATGACTCATTAACAGTAGTCGTGTAAATTTTAAATGAATGGAATGATATGAAAAAAATTAAAAAAATTATAAGAATCAACATCGTGTGTCGTTGCAAGCAAATCTGTTCACAAAATCTTTGCGAGAATCTATTCATTTTTCTCACTGAAACGTTATCGCTGCACTCTACATAGCCCCACTGTTTATTAGAGAAAATGCAGTATCTGTAATTATTAACAGTGATATTACACTCCCTCTAGCCTCCCTGCAGACCTTTTTTTTTCACTTTGGTATCGATGAACGACAGAGATGTATACAGAGATGCATCACAATGCTGTATAAGACTTGGCATTACAGCATGACATTGTTCGCGGCACCAGAATTTCACAGTTCCAGAAGAAAAATAAAGTGAATGTAAATTCAAAAATTAATATCAACAGTTGTTTGAATTTCTAATCTGTAAAGTTCAACTACAAACAGTGGCGGCACTACAGCCTCCCCCCCCCCCAGTCAGCTCAAGCCCACCCCATTTTGTCCCCCAAACAATCGAAAATGTTGACTTTTAAATTTCTGAAATTCTAATTCAGAACAATTTCAGACAATTTTTCAATAAAAGCCAAACCCTTTGCGTGCATGAACGCGCGCATTTGGCCCACACTTTTTTGTCTCCCCCCACATTTTTTCTTGCCCCCTGTTGGTCCCCCCCCCCCCCCCCCCTCCCCCCAAAAAAATAAAAAATAGTTCAAAGAATGGGCACTTTTTTAGCAAAGGCACCACAAAAAATGTCAGGTTTGCATATTCAAAACCAATCACATTGCTTAACAACTAGCCTAGCCAAACATGAAATGCTTCAAAACTAACGTTTAAAAGCGCTTTCATTCATTGATAAATTGAGTTTATTGATTATGTTAGAATCTACCATATTGATTTCAAATCAGACCATGCCGCTTGCAAGGGCACACCTGTTGAATTATGTGCATTTTAATCATTACAAGTTCATGGGCACATGTAGCACAAGCATGGAGGCTTATCAATTAAGGTAAAGTGTATTTTTCGCGCGATTAAATGTTTGCGCTTTGCACTTTCAGCCGTTTGGCTTGTTTTGCATTCAAGATATGCAAGTTCATTACATAGACTTATACACAAAATAAATATGTCCGCTTGTTTTTATTTTCGTGGTACCAGCTTGGAGCGTGAAAAGCGCGAAAATTAATGTTGCGTGAAAATGTCCACGTTTACAGTAATACAAACTGTTCTTTGTATTCCAGTATCCATGAAAGAAAAATCAAAATTTTTACATTTTTAATCCTTCTTTTTTTACATACTGATAAAAAAACTGATTCATTTTAGAAAAGATATTAAAAATTATGTTTTATGTTAGATTTCTTTTCTTTTTTGAACGTCCTACTGGAAGAAATCAGTATTTGGCCAAATTGATGCGGGATGTGATGGGAGCTAGACTTAAAATAATTCTATTTAGCCTTTTGTGTTTACAGGCTGCCCATCTATGAACTTTGTTTTTATATTTCACTATAAACCCCCACTACAGCTGTTACAATTGGGGAGGTGTTAATTGTCTGCTGTCATGGGGAAATAGAAGGATGGTCAAAATATGACAAATGCACCAACATGCAGGGAAAATATATATGGTGCTTCGGAAAACATGACACATTTTAATGTGACTCACTTTTTTAAGACATCTTATTCTTAAATATATGTGACTAACAATGATCAATGCGTGAAGCGCAACATAAAAGAATGACAAATGCTAAATTATTGTGGCCTTGTGGAGCAGACTACATTTTGCCATAAAATGTCAACTACAACAAACGGGGCAAATTTGATGCTTTAGGCGACGAAAAAACACACCCTGTTTTACAGGCGGACAGACCTGTCAAGTAGGTCGGTTGGGGGGGGGAGGGTTACCTTAAATGCCACCAAAATCTGCAAAAACAGTCCCACCCACTAAGCCACGACCTTCAGCTACTCGTTCGTGCAGTATGCCGCGCTCACTATAGGCTTGTTGATTACATCATCGAAAACAGTCCGCACATGCGCTTTCAGATATGCTTACAAGTAGTATTTTGTAGTACTCAGGGGGTTAGGGTTGTCAAAGTCCTATGGGAAGGGGAAATGATGAAATCATCTAGGGGAATCAGTAAGAGTAGGGGGAATAGCAAAAGGTAGAAATAAGGGGGGGGGGCTTAATATAATGTTGAAAAAAGAAACTTGGGAGAAGATGAATTAGAGCTCAAACCATGTAACCTTCATAAAATAATTGGGATTCAACCCTTTCCCATCCCTCGAATGCTTAACAGTTGCTCTGGTATTAAACACCAAAATAAATGGTTTGAATGGAAAAATACCCCCATCCACTATGAAGTAGGTTACGGTTGGTAGATTCTAAATGAATACAATACAGGAGTAGAAAATTACCTGATACAGATCACTTCTGTTTGAAGACGAGCCGTCATATCTCGTTTTTGAGGAAATTAATATCGCTGACTAGATATTATGTTACATGACACGTTGTTAGTGAACAAACTGCGCTTCTCGATGTTATTAAACTAGAGACATATTGATGATTTAAATCATTATTTATTTAATTTAATTGCCTTGCTGGGTAATTGGATTGAGTATCATGTTTCAAATTGTCAGTTGGTTTAGGTCAATTTACTAGGCCGGTTGAATATGTGGTGGGGGGGGGGGGGGTCATGACACAAAATTGAACAAAGAGGGGCATAGGGATTTTGTATAATTTAGTACAATTTCCATAGAATTTTGATATGAATTTATGAATTTCCTAAACAGAATATTACATTTGAGGAATCTGTCCTAAAATATGTTATTAATTTGGAAGATTTTCTGTTTTGACTCTCTATTTATTTGTAATCCCTAATGTCCCCCATGTTTAATATTAATCTTAATTAGCAATCATAATCATAATTTTCTTACCCTTTGGAATATTGAACATTTCAAACATTCCATCCATCAGCTATAACAGGTTTTCATACTGCTATATCAATTGCCTTTTAGAGTTTTATTAGTGATATCTGATAGCAAGCCCTGGGAATCATAACATTTACCAATTTTTTAATATGCATGCGATAATTGCCAATATTCAATTTATTTCACTGTTATAAGGTTAACTGGTTCTTATTTACATATCATTATAAACACTCGTAGAGAAAAGTTTTTTGTATTTGTAAAATTTCAGGACTTAACGTACCATTTACTAAGAGTAAAGGTTGTCTTGTCGTGAAATATTGTACAGTTTTACACTGCATGCACCTGCTATAACAAAATGTGAAGTACGGCCACGTGAAAAAAACTTACTGTTTCCTAAAGTCGGAATTTGAAGCAATCGGAGACCATTTTCATATGACTCATTAACAGGTAGTCATGTAAATTGTAAATGAAATGGTATGATATAAAAACAAACATTTTTTGAAAATACAAATGACTGTCCCTTCCTTCCATAACATAATGTTACGGTTTCCAAATGTCGGAATTTGAATCAATGGGAGACGATAGACCATTTTCATATGACTCATTAACAGGTAGTTGTGTAAGTTGTAAATGAAATGGTATGATATAAACACAAACATTTTTTGAAAATACAAATGACTGTCCCCGCCTTCCATAACAGAATGTGAAGTACGGCCGCATGAAAAAACTTATGGTTTCCTAATGTCGGAATTTGAAGCAATCACCAATCGAAGACCGTTTTCATGACAGGTAGTCCTGTCAATTTTTAAATGAAACGGTATGATATAAAAACAAACATTTTTGAAAATACAAATGACTGTCCCCTCCTTTCATAACAAAATGTGAAGTACAGCCATGTGAAAAAACTTTAAAGTCAAAATTTGAAGCAATCGGAGACCAATTGCATATGACTCATTAACAGGTAGTCGTGTAAGAAATGGAATGATATAACAATTTTTAAAAAAAAAATGAATTAAAAAAAAAAAAAATTTACAAGAATCAAAATCGTGTGTCGTTTGCAAGCAAATCTGTTCACATAATCTTTGCGAAAATCTATTCATGTTTTCTCACTGAAACGATATCGCTGCACTCTACATAGCCCCACTGTTTATTAGAGAAATGCAGTATCTGTAATTATATAACGGTGATATCGCACTCCCTCTAGCCTCCCTGCAGACTTTTTTCATTTTGGGTATCGATGAACTGACAGAAATGTATACAGAGATGCATCACAATGCTCTATAAGACTTGGCGTTACAGCATGACATTGTTCGCGGCACCAGAATTTCACAGTTCCAGAAGAAAAAATAAAGTGAATGTAAATTCAAAAATAAATATCAGCAGTTCTTTGAATTTCTAATCTGTAAAGTTCAACTACAAACAGTGGTGGCACTACAGCCTCCCCCCCCCCCCCCCCCCCAGTCAGCTCAAGCCCACCCCATTTTGTCCCCCAAACAATCGAAAATGTTGACTTTTATTAAAACTACTTTAAATTTCTGAAATTTCTAATTCAGAACAATTTCAGGCAATTTTTCAATCAAAGCCAAAACATTTGCGTGCATGAACGCGCGCATTTGGCCCACACATTTTTGTCTCCGCCCAACATTTTTTCTTGTCCCCCCCCCCCAAAAAAATAAATAAATAAAAAAATGTTCAAAGAATGGCCACTTTCTTAATAGTAAAGGCGCCACAAAAATTTCAGGTTTGCATATTCAAAACCAATCACATTGCTTAACAACTAGCCTAGCCCCATACATGTAATGCTTCAAACCAACGTTTATAAGCGCTTTTATTTCATTGATAAATTGATTTATTGATTATGTTAGAATCTACCATATTGATTTCAAATCAGACCATGCAGCTTGCAAGGGCACACCTGTTGAATTATGTGCATTTTAATCATTACAAGTTCATGGGCATATGTAGCACATGCATGGGAGGCTTATCAATATACGGTAAAAATGATAATTTTCGCACGATTATATTTTTGCGCTTTGCCACTTTCAGTCATTTTGCTTGTTTTTAAATTCGCATTTTGAAAGTTCATTACATATACTTATACACAAAATAGATATGTCCGCTTGTTTTTATTTTCGCGGTATCAGCTTGGAGCGTGAAAAGCGCGAAAATTAATGTTGCGTGAAAATGTCCACGTTTACAGTAAACTGTTCTTTGTATTCCAGTATCCATGAAAAGAAATTTTTACATTTTTTAATCCTTCTTTTTTTCATACTGATAAAAAACTGATTCATTTTAGAAAAGATATTAAAAATTATATTTTATGTTTAGATTTCTTTTCTTTTTTGAACGCCCTACTGGAAAAAAATCAGTAATTTGGCCAAATTGATGCGGGATGTGATGGGAGCTAGACTTAAAATAATTTCTATTTAGCCTTTTGTGCTACAGGCTGCCCATCTATGAACTTTTTTATTTTATATTTCACTATAAACCTCCATTACAGCTGTTACAATTGTGGGGAGGTGTTAATTGTCTGCTACAGGGTGTATCAGAAAGAACTGTACCGTGTTTCTAAAATACATAAAAAATACAAAATGATTATTGTTTTTAATTAAAACAACTGCAATATAAAGGTGAACATGTTTCCTATATTATATATTAATTTCATTGAGATATCTCTTTTTGTTCTCGTGTGGCAAGACATAATCGAAAATCAATGAAAAACGTGTTTTCAATTTCAATCAATCCTCTCTACCATTTACCCAACATTTCAAACAATGTACACACCACATAAGCAATTTTCAAAACTCCCGCCAAAGAAAGGAAAGTTAAAACCACTGAAGCAGAACAAATCCAGGTTTAATCAAAATTGATCTCCAAATTTCACACACAAAAGTATGCAAATAATAAATAGTTATACAAGTGATGTGAAAAGTTGAGATATGGCGACCAAAAATAAACCCTGTCCTATGGACGGATGGATATTTCAGTCGGATGGATATTTCAGTAGGGTTAGTAATTTCACAGATTTTTAAATTGATATTTTCGACCAAAATTGAAATCTACCATCTTTACCAGAAAGTCTCTATTTTCCATCAGAAATGTCAGATTTTCAAAATTTAAAATTCTTATGAAAGCTGGGCGTTTGCGCAAGATACATGTGAAAACGGTTGGAACAATATCAATCGAATTCATACCGTAATAAATCATATTGCCTCGGTACAGTTCTTTCTGATACACCCTGTATCATGGGGAAATAGAAGGATGGTCAAAATATGAAAATGCACCAACATGCAGGGAAAATATATGGTGCTTTGGAAAACATGACACATTTTAATGTGACTCACTTTTTAAGACATCTTAAATAAATGTGACTAACAATGATCAATGCGTGAAGTGCAACATAAAAGAATGAAAAATGCTAAATTATTGTGGCCTTGTGGAGCAGACTACGATTTGCCATAAAAATGTCAACTACATCAAGCAGGGCAAATTTGATGCTTTAGGCGGGGAAAAACACCCCGTTTTACTGGCGGACAGACCTGTCAAGTAGGGTTGGGAGGGAGGGTTTTGTTTTGTTTTGTTTTTTACCTAAAATGTCACAAAAATATGCAAAAAATCAGGATTTTTTTTTAAAATGTGTGGAAAAATGATAGGCAGATTTTGGCCTAAAAACGGCTGATTTTACATGATTTGAGGGAAAAAAATCTTGAAAAGTGGGTCCGTCGAGCCCGTACAACAGGGTGTGGTTTTTTCCCTCGACTTAAGTCGTCTAAGAATTTATGTGACTCAATTGTAATGCGCCTGAAATAATCATGAAAAAAATAATCAATACATGAAGCACAACAGGCATGATAATTTTTAGGTTAAAACCTGAATTCTGGGGTGGGGGGGGGGGCGTGTCCAAATGTCCGCACACTGTTGTAGTTTTAGCCCAATTTTGTCCTTTTAGCCTATTTTCACATACTTTTTCAGGTTTTTTCAATTTTTGTTCATTCTCATACCTAATAACACATGTTCAAAGGTGATGTTATTGTGGGCTCATGGAGCCCACTGCATTTTGCTTTAGAATTGTTAAATACCAACATGCAGGGAAATTATAGTGCTTTTAATCGTTGCTCATTTTTGCTCATCAAAATGCAACATTAACAATTAAATCATGTGAATTCATCGTGGTCTCATGGAGTTGACTATATTTTGCTTTAGAAATGCTAAATTCTGCACATAGGTAAAATGTAGTGTTTTTAATCACTCTTATATATTTACATGACTCACTTTTAAATGCACCTGAAACCAACATGACTAACAAATAAACCTATCATGACGTATGTATAAATGTGTAACTGATGTAGCCCTGGTTGCCTTGGTAACTAGAAAACTAACACCATATAACACTAACACAAGGTGAGATTGATGCAGACTGAATCCTTCCCGTCTTCACAATTTGGTCCACCATTTTTCAAAGATGGCGGCTAAATAGAGGGGCGTGGGGACCCAGTCTAAGATCGATGTACCGGTGGGTATGATAGGAGAACTAAACAATGTGAAGTGATTATTAACTAGGGTTGATCTTTAACCTTTAACCCCTGTGTGTTTTAACTTGGTTTTGAAAGCTGATGGAGGTCATCCTATTCTGACTTGGGAGTTTTGCTTATTTTATCATGTTCACAAATTTCTGAAAAAAATCAATCATTGTTACGCTTAATTTATGGATAAAAATGAATGCAGATTTTATTTTTAAGAACCTTGAAATTAATTAAAATCACTTTTCAGTCGTAAAACATGACGTTTTTAATAATTTACGTTTCAAATTTTAAACTCTGTATCAACATTTATTCTGAATTCCAAGAGACATATACATTTTTTAGGTGGTCATTTTATTTGAGCTTTTATTATAGAGCCTTGGCTATAGCCGTAGTAGGGCCTGTAAGGCCAAACAAAGAAGATAGTCTGTCTCAGAAACATTTTGCAAATAAGCTAAGTGCTGTGCGATTTTTTTTTTTTTTTAAATTAATTTTTTTTTTTAGAAAATAGGCTATGAGGTATGCAAAAAAAAAAAATCTTGATTTTTTTTGCTAATCCAAGCTTCAGAGAACTGTTTTAAAACTTTTTTTCTAAAAATCAACAACAAAAATCAACAAAAAAAGAAGAATTTTTTTTAGGCCTCAGCACATAGACATACGCGCCGTAGCTCATTTCACATACCAATGCGGGCGGGCTTCTGAGACAGACTATCTTCTTTGTTTGGCCTAAGCGGAAACTTCTTCTGCTTACCAAGTCTTGTGATAATTGATCTAAACCATTAACCTTAACCAGCAAGATTACGTTAAAATTGAAACCTTTTTTTTCCTTCAAACATTGGATATATTTCAATAGGTGAAATTATAATACCTATTTTTACAAGTTTTTTGACAATTTCATACATAATCGTCACAACGATACATTTCAGAAAGACTTTGTAAATTTGATAGAGCAAGCAAAACCTCAAGAATAAAGCGCCCTCCCTCACATGCAAAACCGTAACTAATAAATAAAGACTAACCTGTGAATGACTATTTGCCTGATCCGTATGTGTTTTCCATTTTTCTTCCTCAGGGCGAGATACCCCCGTCTAGCAATGTGCGTATTTCTGTTTTGATTTCTGTTCCTTAATTTATAAACATTTTACTTTTATTATTTCATAGTTTTAACTTTTAACTTTTTAAAGTTATTTTTAAGGTATTCACATGTTTTATTGTTTCCCATAATCTTCTTTATTGCGAGTAATTTTGTTGTCATGTTGGAGTTAAGTGGCTATAACAATCTCTGTGATCCCAGATGGCAAATCTGATAATACTTTCACAAATATTTGAGGGTGGTGGGGGGGGGGGGGGGTTAAAGAGACACATTAAACATATAGTCAGTGATGAGAAAATGGCTTGTCCAATTCGAGAACACCACTAAAATGTCTCTCCAATTCAAAATGTCCCCTGCAAATTTCACAGGGATGCTGGAGTTGGGTCCTTCAGCCTTTTGAACATGAAGCTATTATCTACCAGGTGAAGGTGAAGATCTTTGGGTTTGTCTTCTAAAATGTGAACCCTTTAATAAGAAGTATCTCCATCCCTTCCACTTACCCTCTTCCTCCCCTTATTTTCATCCCTCCCCTCTTCATCCCCTCTCCTCTTCATCCCCTCTCCTCTTCATCCCCTCCCTTCTTCATCCCCTCCCTTCTTCATCCCCTCCCTTCATCCCCTCCCTTCATCCCTCCCCCTCTACATCCCCTCCCCCTCTACATCCCTCTCCTCTTCATCCCCTCTCCTCTTCATCCCCTCTCCTCTTCATCCCCTCCCCTCTTCATTCCCTCCCCTCTCCTCTTCATTCCCTCCCCTCTGTATCCCCTCTCCTCAGTATCCCCTCTCTTCATCCCCTCTCCTCTTCATCCCACTCTCTTCTTCATCCCCTCCTCTTCATTCCA
This sequence comes from Ophiura sarsii, assembly GCA_035610835.1. Classification (NCBI taxonomy): domain Eukaryota; kingdom Metazoa; phylum Echinodermata; class Ophiuroidea; order Amphilepidida; family Ophiuridae; genus Ophiura; species Ophiura sarsii. The sequence continues at coordinate 43,228,568 of CM069447.1, read as the reverse complement.
CTCTCCTCTTCATCCCCTCCCCTCTTCATCCCCTCTCTTCTTCATCCCCTCTCTTCATCCCTCCCCTCTTCACCCCACTCTCTTCGTCATCCCCTCCTCTTCATCCCCTCCCCTCTTCATCCCCTCCTCTTCATCCCCTCTTCATCCCCTCTTCATCCCCTCCCCCTCTTCATACCGTCCCCTCTTCATCCCCTCCCCTCTTCATCCCCTCTCCTTGTCATCCCCTCCCCTCTTCACCCCCCCCCCCCCCTCCTCATCCCCTCTTCCTCTTCCTCTTCCTCCACCCCTTCCTCCACCTCCTTTCTTCCTCCCTCTTCCTCCATCTCCCGTCTCATCTCCAGTCTCCACTTCTACCTTCCACTGTTTCATTGCAAGACAGTGCCACATAATATTTTGAAATAGCCACTCTGCATCATGACAAATTAAATACTCAAACACACGCAAAGGATTATGGGATACCTTAAAAAGGTGAATTTATTATATTAAATTAAGCTTAGCTTTAAAATTGATTATAATAAATCTCTTTCTTTCCGTCATCTTATTTATGATTCTGATTTTGTTTTCAATTTCTGACTGACTCAATCACAGTTAAGATACCTTTAACACACATAATGTAGCAACTCTTTAAGTTTTTAAACCTTATTACATTAGACACGCTGCCTTTATTTTATGCATACATTGGAACGACTTGACATGGTTTTTTCTATACCACCGAATATAGCGCATATATATAGCACTTTTGATACATGTTACATGGTGCAGATACATGTACATTGTACCTACCTACCTACTACTTTCCTGTGCTATATTTAAGATGCTCTCTCTATCCATATTAACTCATAGATTTTACCGTAAGCCCTGGATTTAACAGGGGCCTTACAAATATAAAAGTTGTTCTGTTGTTGTTCGTCACCGACTTCTTATTTAGAGAATAAAATATAGTTCGTAGCTGTTTGCTTTATATGATGGTCTTATAATGTATAGGCTGTACCATATTTGGAGTCATGTATGGTCGGCCGCCTGTGGCCATACACGACGCCGTCTGTGGCCATACACGACGACACAAATATGGTACAGCCTATACATTATAAGCCCATCATATATAGCAAAACAGCTACAAATTATGTTTTATTCTCATTCTTATTTAGTTTATTGGTTATTTTTATCTTTATCATAAAATAATGCATTTTGTTATATTTATTTTGATCAAACAACAACAAATCTCCCCCTTTATAAAATCGGTGCATCCAGCAAGCTGTTTGCCAACTTCCTGCTTCAAATTTATCGCATTCTTAGCGCATGCACACATGGCAACGCTGCGTTATACTCACAACGCATACGCCCAACGCATATGCCGACGACTTTGTGTAGGGCACGCTAACGTGATGACCATACGCACTGAAGGTATTATAATTCGAATGAAAAGCCCCGCCCCAAATTATAAACCATTGTCTCATCTTGTATAGTGCGTATCGGCTGAAAATCAGCCAAAAACCAATCAAATTGCCTGCCTGTTAACATCCAAAACCACACCCACTATATAAGAATGTCAAATACCTTTTTTTTTAAATATTACTATTAGACCACCATAATTTATCAGTTATAGAATGCATTTTTTGCTTGCATCTCTTTTCACAATTGTTGTTATCCTATGTAGTAATCGAAGAAAGGGCTGGACATTTTGATCCGAGTTGTATCTTTACCGAATGGGTGATATTTTCATTTTAGAACATTCAGTTAAATGAAATCAAGTGTGAAATAGTAAAATATCTTTGGCGCCTATTTGCGTTGACGGAGACAAAAGGTTATCATGGTTAAAGCATTTCTCAGTTAAAAAATTGGTGTGAGTCATTTGTATAACATAAAAATGCAGGATTGGAAGGGGAAAGCTGACTCTTATAGTCTCATTATAAGGTTACATGACAATTAAGTGATGAATTAAGATAGGGAAAAGTAACAATTAGTATTTAAATAGCTCTGCTATCTACTGAAGATAGCATTAACAGACAACTAATACCAAGATCAGGTATAACATGCTCTCTTTTCAAGTATCATGACCATTTAAACAATTGGACCAGTAGACAATTGGACCATTAGACAATTACATGGCCCTGCTATCTCCTGAAGATAGCACACCAGACCAACCACTATTAGCAGGATAAAGTATAACATGCTCTCTTTTCAAGTATCATGACCATTTAAACAATTGGACAATCAGACTAGTAGACAATTGGACCATTAGACAATTACATGGCCCTGCTATCTACTGAAGATAGCACACCAGACCAACCACTAATAGCAGGATTAGGTATAAAATGCTCTCTTTTCAAGTGTCATGACCATTTAAACAATTAGACCAGTAGACAATTGGACCATTAGACAATTACATGGCCCTGCTATCTACTGAAGATATCACACCAGACCAACCACTAATAGCAGGATTAGGTATAAAACGCTCTCTTTTCAAGTGTCATGACCATTTAAACAATTAGACCAGTAGACAATTGGACCATTAGACAATTACATGGCCCTGCTATCTCCTGAAGATAGCACACCAGACCAACCACTATTAGCAGGATAAAGTATAACATGCTCTCTTTTCAAGTATCATGACCATTTAAACAATTGGACAATCAGACTAGTAGACAATTGGACCATTAGACAATTACATGGCCCTGCTATCTACTGAAGATAGCACACCAGACCAACCACTAATAGCAGGATTAGGTATAAAACGCTCTCTTTTCAAGTGTCATGACCATTTAAACAATTAGACCAGTAGACAATTGGACCATTAGAGAATTACATGGCCCTGCTATCTACTGAAGATAACACACCAAACCAACCACTAATAGCAGGATTAGGTAAATGTTCTCTTTTCAAGAATCATGACTATTTATACAATCGGACAATTAGACCAGTAGACAATTGGACCATTAGACAATTACATGGCCCTGCTATCTACTGAAGATAGCACACCAGACCAACCACTAATAGCAGGATTAGGTATAAAATGCTATATTTTCAAGTATCATGACCATTTAAACAATTATACCAGTAGACAATTGGACCATTAGAGAATTACATGGCCCTGCTATCTAAGAGAGCACACCAAACCAACGACTAATAGCAGCATTAGGTATAAAATGCTCTCTTTACAAGTATCATGACCATTTAAACAATTGGATAATTAGACCAGTAGACAATTAGACCATTAGACAATTACATGGCCCTGCTATCTACTGAAGATCGCACACCAGACCAACCACTATTAGCAGGATTAGGTATAAAAATGCTCTCTTTACAAGTATCATGACTATTTAAACAATTGGACACTTAGACCAGTAGACAATTGGACTATTAAACAATTACATGTCCCTGCTATCTACTGAAGATAGCACACCAGACCAACCACTATTAGCAGGATTTAGGTATAAAAATGCTCTCTTTACAAATGTAATGACCATTTAAATAATTGGACTTTTAGACCAGTAGACAATTGGACCATTAGACAATTACATGGCCCTGCTATCTACTGGAGATAGCACACCAGACCAACCACTATTAGCAGGATTAGGTATAAAAATGCTCTCTTTACAAATATCATGACTATTTAAATAATTGGACTTTTAGACCAGTAGACAATTGGACCATTAAACAATTACATGGCCCTGCTATCTACTGAAGATAGCACACCAGACCAACCACTAATGGCAGGATCAGGTATAAAATGCTCTTAAGTGTCATGACCATTTAAACAATTATACCAGTTACCAGTAGACAATTGGACCATTAGACAATTACATGGCCGTGCTATCTACGGAAGATAGCACACCAGACCAACCACTAATAGCAGGATTAGGTATAAAACGCTCTCTTTTCAAGTGTCATGACCATTTAAACAATTATACCAGTAGACAATTGGACCATTGGACAATTACATGGCCCTGCTATCTACGGAAGATAGCACACCAGACCAACCACTAATAGCAGGATTAGGTATAAAATGCTCTATTTTTAAGTGTCATGACCATTTAAACAATTATACCAGTAGACAATTGGACCATTAGACAATTACATGGCCCTGCTATCTACTGAAGATAGCACACCAGACCAACCACTAATAGCAGGATTAGGTATAAAATGCTCTATTTTTAAGTGTCATGACCATTTAAACAATTATACCAGTAGACAATTGGACCATTAGACAATTACATGGCCCTGCTATCTACTGGAGATAGCACACCAGACCAACCACTATTAGCAGGATTAGGTATAAAAATGCTCTTTACAAATATCATGACTATTTAAATAATTGGACTTTTAGACCAGTAGACAATTGGACCATTAAACAATTACATGGCCCTGCTATATACTGAAGATAACACACCAGACCAACCACTAATGGCAGGATCAGGTATAAAATGCTCTTTTTTTAAGTGTCATGACCATTTAAACAATTAGACCAGTAGACAATTGGACCATTAGACAATTACATGGCCCTGCTATCTACTGAAGATAGCACACCAGACCAACCACTAATAGCAGGATGACCATTTAGACAATTAGACAATAAGACCGGTAGACAATTGGACCATTAGACAATTACATGGCCCTGCTATCTACTGAAGATAGCTCACCAGACCAACCACTAATATCAGGATTAGGTATAAAACGCTCTCTTTTCAAGTGTCATGACCATTTAAACAATTAGACCAGTAGACATTTGGACCATTAGAGAATTACATGGCCCTGCTATCTACTGAAGAGAGCACACCAAACCAACGACTAATAGCAGCATTAGGTATAAAATGCTCTATTTTCAAGTGTCATGACCATTTAAACAATTATACCAGTAGACAATTGGACCATTGGACAATTACATGGCCCTGCTATCTACGGAAGATAGCACACCAGACCAACCACTAATAGCAGGATTAGGTATAAAATGCTCTATTTTCAAGTGTCATGACCATTTAAACAATTATAGTAGTAGACAATTGGACCATTGGACAATTACATGGCCCTGCTATCTACTGAAGATAGCACACCAGACCAACCACTAATAGCAGGATTAGGTATAAAATGCTCTATTTTCAAGTGTCATGACCATTTAAACAATTATACTAGTAGACAATTGGACCATTAGACAATAACATGGCCCTGCTATCTACTGAAGATAGCACACCAGACCAACGACTAATAGCAGGATAAGGTATAACATGCTCTCTTTTCAAGTATCATGACCATTTAAACAATTATACCAGTAGACAATTGGACCATTATACAATTACATGGCCCTGCTATCTACTGAAGATAGCACACCAGACCAACCACTAATAGCAGGATTAGGTATAAAATGCTCTCTTTTCAAGTATCATGAACAATTGGACAATTAGACAATCAGACCAGTAGACAATTGGACCATTAGACAATTACATGGCCCTGCTATCTACGGAAGATAGCACACCAGACCAACCACTAATAGCAGGATTAGGTATAAAATGCTCTCTTTACAAGTACCATGACCATTTAAACAATTGGACACTTAGACCAGTAGACAATTAGACCATTGGACAATTACATGGCCCTGCTATCTACTGAAGATCGCACACCAGACCGACCACTACTAGCAGGATTAGGTATAAAATGCTCTCTTTTCAAGTATCATGACCATTTAAACAATTAGAGAATTAGACCAGTAGACAATTAGACCATTAGACAATTACATAGCCCTGCAATATACCTAGAAACTAATCTTGGGAGGGGTGACAATGAGATGGGCTACTATCTATTGAAGATAGTATTGTCAGAGAACACTTAAATGGCAGTATTGTGACCTTTTACATTTTGAACTAGAAGGAATCTTGGGAGGGTTTGACCAATAACCACCTTGCTATCTACTAAAGATAGCATACCAGACACAAGTTCAAATCAGAATTGGGTAAAATGCAGACTCTCTTATCATGTTGCTTGACCATTGAGATTTAACTAGTAACTAGAACTAATTGTGCTTCAAGAAGCACGGATATTGGCTTCATTAGTTAATATCAGACAATACTTCAATGACCCCTAGTGACCCTACGTCCTGACACTTATAATCTCTAAAACCCTATGTGTGCCAAACATTTTGTGACATTTTGGAATGTCGTCTGCTGACGCCAGCTGCGTGGAAAGTGTTAAAATAACTTGGTGAGGTCTTGTTATTTCCTGAAAATAGAATATCGAGCCAGGCTTTATTTAGTTCAATCAGTTCCAAATTGGCTTGTAATATTCGGTTTTTATCTATCCGCGTGCAAAAGTAATCCAAGCGCAAGCGCAAGATTTTGGCATACGCGAGCGTCACACATACTATGACACTGCGCCATTGCGCGCTACATTGCGCCATGCAAGAGTTTTGCGCGCGACGCTCTTCTGAATTCAATTGCTGCTGTAACAGGTTTCACCAATTTGGAACTGACTGAAATATAGGCCCCTAGCAGGATTTGGAAAAAATGCTGATCTCCTTGTAATGTTTTATGGCAATTTCAGTTATAATGAAAGATTTCTTTTGGGGGGCACTAGTCTTGGCTTTCTATGGGTCCTTTATATATCCTTTTGTAAACATGTGTCTGTATTTTCATCAAACACTGGGACAATTTAAGAGTCGCTCTTATTTTGATGATTGCAATGTTCTCACAAAAAAAATCTCTGAGTATTTCCGGGGCTTATCTTCTTAACCTACTTCGCTTTTTTTTTTCAAGTCTTAATTTTGTTTTGACAATTAACTTGCACATTGGTATACTATACATTTAGTACCAGTACAGATTACTGACTGAAAAAAACACGGTGGAAATCTGTATCTTACATACATTATTTATGTGTCTGTATAATATAAATAATCACCCCCACTTTCAGATAAAATTCGCAAAGAGAAATTGTAAAACAAAATCAGCTTGATGAAAGATATGATAGCTTGGCCTCAACCACATCCGATGCCATCAGTCATGTGACTGTCTGTATTGCTGTCACGTTGTGGCCTTCTCAATTTCCACGAATCACAATAATTGAGTCATTCTGCAATGGGTCGTCTCCACAGTTTGTCACTGTAAAGGCATATATTACTGCGAAAGTGGTAATTTTCGCACGATTTCATTTTCGCGCTTTGCAGACTTTCAGCCATTTTGCTTGTTTTTAAATTCGCGACTTGAAAGTTCATTACATAGTCTTATACACAAAATAAATATGTTCGTGTGTTATTATTTTCACGGTAGCTGCTTGGACCGCGAAAAAGCGTGAAAATTAATGTAGCGCGAAGATGTCCATGTTTACAACAGTATCAGGATTTCTGAAAATAAGGATGGGATGATTTAATTGAACTAAACTTGAGGATGAATTAACATTTCACTGCAGGCCAAAAGAAACACCATAGCTTCGCTTCATACACAGCTAGTAAGGTGTTGCCATTATATACTATAGCTTTTATTTCATACAAATTCCCCCCACGGGGCACAAAAAAGGCTCTTCTAAGAGGGGCCCGACCGAAATTTGCCACATATTTGTATTCAATTTATATTTTGCAAACTCTTCTGATCATTATTGAACATTTGAAGAACACAGTGTTGTTTTTCATAGTGATACATTTTGATGTTGAAAAAGTGAAAAAAAAGTGAAAAATCAAAAAAAGATAAAAAATCAAGATTTAAAGAAACAGAACGATACTATTTTTTTTTTTTAAAGATATTTCTACCCAATTGATAAACATTATTAACATACAGCGACCAAAATAGACAACCCTTTTCTACGGGCAAATGAGCCTCGCAGGTAGGGTCGGACAGGGATTTTTTCTTCTTTTTTTACCCTAACATTTTTGGGAAATGTGCTGCAGAGTCAGAAATTTAAGAGGTGAAGTGGCATCCCCAAAACTGGTACACACAAAATCGAGCTCCATAAGGCTGAATTTTAAAAAATCTTTTGTCTCAAAGCTCTTCAGTTTTTCAAAACCTAATGCGGAATGCGGTTTTTTTAAAGTTTTTTAATATAAAATATTGAAATCCTTGTAAAAGTGACATTTTGTATTGAAAAATGATGTGATCAATGAAAATCTGAAAAATCTGTGAAATTTTGGGATTTTTGGGGATTTTGGTTTTTTGGTTTTTTTGAAGTAATTTTTTTGTTTTTTTTAATTTTTTTTCTTTCTAATGCGCATCAATAAACTAACGCGCGCGGGAGCTTTAGTGATTATTTTAATTTAGCCTAACCAAAAGTATGCTGCTGGGAAATTATTTTGGTTTATTTTCAAAATATTTCACAAATTTCTATTTTAAAAAAAGTGGAAAATTCCATAAAATAGGTCAGTGGGGCCCATAGAATAGGGAGGTGATTTTGTTATTGTCGCCTAACCTGTGCATATTTAAGCACTCCTTAATCTAGAGACGATTGCTTACATGAAATGGCTCACTATTAAGTACCTTAGTGATAAGAGAAAGTACTGCTAGACATAATCAGACATTTGTATTCCTTGCAATCCGAATCTACTATGGCATCTCAACTGTTTGCATGAATTACCATAAATTAGCATATCTGAGAAGAGATACAATTCAATCGTTAGAATGGTTCATCTTCAATATCATCATCATATCATTATCATGTCCCTTTGCATCCAATAGTTATTATTTGTTGCTAGACTGAATCTTAGGCGACGGGTGGAAAAAACCTGTTTTACGGGCCCGACCAAACTACTTTTTGGATTATTTTTTCATTTTTTTATTTTTTTTTAGATACATTTTTCTCATATCATGTAAAAATCAGACGTTTTTGGACGAAAATCTGTTGAAATTTTTTTTCCCACAAATTAAAAAAAAAAAAACAAGATTTTTTGCAGATTGTTGTGATATTTTAGGTAAAAAAACCACCACAAAAAGCCTGACCGACTGACCCTACTTGACAGTTACGTCCACCCGTAAAACAGCCCTTTATTCCGTCACCCATTGTATCAATATTACTTTAGAAGGCCTGTAGAACAGGGTTTGGTGTATTTTTGTCGCCTTATAGACTACCCTGTATTTGAGGATATTGCTGTGGCATACTTAACACTTTCCACGCGGCAGGCGTCTGCAGACGACATCCCAAAATTTCACAAAATGTTTCAAAAAAGTCTAAATTATTGAATTTCATTACCATATTTGGAATTACCATATGAAATGCATTGAAATAAGTACAAACATGCCTAGTATTGGTTCAGTAATCCTTGAGATAGACCTTAAAAGTTGGGAAAGATTTCTGACAAATCTGTTTTGTATAATGGTAAAACCAATAGCCGCGTGGAAAGTGTTAATCATTATGTCAGCATCGTACCCCCCTGGGCACTACCGGCCTATCTTACAGTGGTTCTGATTGGTGTATTGCAAGATATACTCATTCGAATAGCCAATTAAAATGCAGCTTGTAACATATTTCACTCCAATCTTTATCAGGGATACAATTATTCTAACACTGTCTCTGATTGGCGCAATGTATAATGAATCTATCTTTCTGACAAATCGGCCGGTAGTTCTCAGGGGGTTAAATTTAAATGCCTAGTACTAACTCATCGATCATTTTCAGGACTTTAGTTTTTTTAGATATTTTTCATATTTCAGAAGTTTGCTATTTTGATTCACAAACGCCTCAAAACAAGTTTCAGAAATGTTTTTTAATCATCTGGTTATGGGATGTCTCGGGACACGTTGTGTTACACGTTACCAATTTTCTGATTGTCAATATTTTTTATTTTTTGTTTTACACAGGGTATGTTAAATGACACCAATTATGCAGGGATTATACCACGTATTGTACAAGATATATTCAATCACATCTATCAGATGGATGAGAGTTTAGAATTCCACATAAAGGTGAGTATTTTCGTACATTTTTTTCTTATGGGTGAGCAATTAAGAACAATTCATACACTCTTAGTAGCGTTGAACCAATCGGAAAGCTAGAAACTAAAATATGCGGAGTGCATTGAAAGTGTCTAATGAACTCTGTGTGAACGCCGTTCAATGCGCGCACCACACGCTCTGTTTTGATTCGTTGTTCAGGAATTGGGGGTTTGCCGATTTTCACTGCGGGTGGTATCTTGTAAACATGTTTATATACATTTTTACATAGATCAAAATTATGCTCAAATTGTGAATTTTGATGTCTATAGTGTCGTGTATGAATTAGGTCAATACATGCATACGTTTTGTTTCTTGGAAAAATTTGAAAAATCAATGCACTTGCGCAAATGTTGATGTGCTCACAATAGCACTCCCCCTTCTGGGTCGTACCATTATTCACACATCAACATCTGCGCGCGTGCATTAATTTGTCTAATTTCTCTCGAAACAACTCATAATAATTTATTAACCTATTTATAAGTATGGTAGTAAGAAGGCGGGATAAAGAGCTTTCAGTTTAAAAACTAAGTCGACCAATCATCCGTCGTTAAAATTATACAGGTAGGCCAAAATCATGTATATTAAATAATGAAAAACGATGCTTTTTGAGACAAAATACAATTGTTCTAGATATGTACTACCTACAATGTGATTCAAGACACAGGGAAGCATATAGAACCATGTGTGGCAATGATCAGATTAAGATTTCAAATCACTGCCCCCCCCCCCCCCCCCCCCCCCACCCCCCTTCTTCAATTGGAAGATATTACCCAAACTGAAATGGTGAACCAGCCAAAGTTTGCGAATCTTAAGTTTATATGCTGTAAAACAATATAATTTCAGGGATAATTTATTTCGCGAATTTAGAATTACTGCTATTTTAGCAGTCATTTAATTTTGCGAAATCTTGTTACTTTCAATAAAATATGGTCAATGTCATGAATCCATATCTCTCGCGAAATTCGCGAAATTAGGTGGTTTAACAGTGAGTATAAATTTCTCAATATCTACTATTTACTTTCCCACCATCTGCATCACAGGTTTCATATTATGAGATCTACCTAGACCGAATTCGAGATCTTCTAGATGGTAAGTTATAAGTTTATTTAACTACAATCTGAACATCAGCTGTGGTACCTCAAATGGATATCAACTAAAAAAAGTAGTGATCATTTTAATGCATTAAATATATTCCAGACAGTCAGTCAATGCTTGGCTTGAAATTAGTTTTAAACAAATCTAGAGGTCCCGTAGCAGGTTCAAGCTTTTTGACATGGAGCAGATTGGCATTACTAAGGCCCTTGCAAGAAATCAGTGGGCCTAGAGCAAATTTGGTGGGCATTTAATTTAGCCCCTATGCACTCGCTATTTTGTTTTAAAGCAATATCATGTGATCTTTTTCATTTTTTTACACATATTTGTTTCTCTCTTATAATGAAGTTTGATTTATCAGGAAATACTCTCATAAAATCTATCTTGACTGTATTTACCGTGAAAAAACATCACAGAACTTTACTAAATCATAATGGAAACCTGCTTCCAATTTAGGGAATTTTTCAACTTATTTTGTTTTGATTTTCATCATAAAGCATTCCATACTATTCTTCTGTTCACTTGTGTACAGTTGCGATAGTATTAGTAGCAAAACAACATGTAAACGGCGTTAACACGGTGTCAAACCATGGAATTCTATTTACAAACAACAACAAAAACGCTGATAAAAAGTTGTCAGAGCAGGCCCCGACAGTTTATTTCAACATATTCAAACTATGATTTTGAAGTAATTACAAATCGTAATCGCTCTGTAACTTGGAAGATCTTTACGATTTGTGATAAAAAATGCAAATCTGCAAGAAAATTCAAAGTAAATATCCAGGATAGAGGGCATCACTTGGAAAAGATCGCATAATACTGCCCAGTATTAGTAATTCTCAGAGGAAATGCATTCTTGTCTCTCTTCCAGGGTCAGAAATTTGATTCTCACAAAGGTTCCCGCCGTTAAAGTTGCGAGAATCCAAGTTGATTCCCATGGATAATCTGTCTAACAAACCATTTGAATGGAGGAGAATCCATAGATTCTCGCCAAATCTTTTGCAAGAATCTAAATGGATTCTCGCACCTTTGACGAGCTTCTGACCCTGTCTTCCCAGAATGCCAATACTTGAAGGAAACAAAGTAAAATGTTCTACAAATATAATTGATTCACCTGAAAACTGGAAACCATCGCTGGTGACGTCACAGCACCAGGCTGCTGTTAGTGAGTATCAACATTTATGGGGTTGAAATCGGATTGCTCGCTTATAATTTCATGATGATGTTTTTTTCCTCTTCCAGTCACCAAGACCAATCTGTCCGTGCATGAAGACAAGAATCGAGTGCCCTTTGTGAAGGGGGCCTCGGAGAGGTTTGTGTCGAGTCCGGAAGAGGTGATGGAGGTTATAGATGAAGGAAAATCCAACAGACATATAGCTGTTACTAGTAAGTGTAAACGAGGGAAGATTTAGATTTTTCGTCTCATGCTAACTTTATCTGTTCGTATATGAGAAAAGTAAACGCCTTCCATTTGTGGAGAGGGCCTGTGAGCCTGGTAATGGGGTTCATAGATGATGAAAAATCCAACAGACATATAGCTGTTACAAGTAAGTGTACTTGAGAGAAGAATCTGATTTTTCGTCTCATGCTAACTTTATCTGTTCATAAATGAGGAAAGTAAACATCTTCCATTTGTGGAGAGGGCCTGTGAGCCTGGTAATGGGGTTCATAGATGATGGAAAATCCAACAGACATATAGCTGTTACAAGTAAGTGTACTCGAGAGAAGAATCTGATTTTTCATCTCATGCTAACTTTATCTGTTCATAAATGAGGAAAGTAAACATCTTCCATTTGCGGAGAGGGCCTCTCAGCCCTTTTATGGCAAAAGAATGTATCTTATAATGTAGTTTCATAACAGTATACTTCCTTTTAACATGATCAATTCAAAGTTAGCTTTTTTTCTCCATAAATCATGTAGTAGTAAAAGGCAGTATATTACTTTTATTGTCTTTACAAGTTGCAACCTTTTCCTAAATGAGGATTATTGAACCAAGTTAACACAATACATGTTAAAAGGAAGTATATCATTAGGAAAGTACATATAGATACATCCTTTTGCCATGAAAGGGCTGCTTCTGAGCCTGGTAATGGGGTTCATAGATGAAGGAAAATCTAACAGATAGAGCTGTTACTGTTCAATTTGTTGAACTAGGACCTTCTGATTATAGATTATCTGGTTAATGATTTCATGCAAAATGTCATCTATCTGTGTAATATGAGGATGTCAATCATCTAAGAGAATTAAAGATGAAGCAAGTTTCTTTTTTAGAGGTTTGTATCGAGTAGTCCTGAGAAGGTGATAGAAGTTCTATATATAGATTAACCCTAACTCCCCCGGACGTGTTTTTGTGAATTAAACCATCAGGGGAGAAAATCGGGTCAAATTGGGGGTGGGGGAAATCGGTCTCCGCATGCGCCAGGAATTAAAACCGGGCCAAGTGCGTGCAAGTCAGGCAATCAGTTATACGCGTCGGCTTCATAAACATAAGTTTTCCCTCGCAATTTGATAGCCCGCTGAAACGTGGCATGAAAGTATGGTAACCAGATTTGTAGCGGTGTAGGATTTGTAGTGTCTAGGCGGGTTAGGGGAAATATAACAGACATAGAGCAGTTTTAAGTAAGTGAAGACTAGAGAATATTCAGATTTTTTGAAGGGGCCTCAGAGGCACAGGCTGAAAAAGTAGGCAATACGGAAAGCTCCTTGAAGGGAAAAAAGTAGGCAATACGGAAAGCTCCTTGCAGGGAAATGTGAGCATTTGCAGGGAAATTTTGGCATTTGGAGGGAAATGTTACTCTTTCATTAAGAAATGCATTCCATTTTGGAGGGAAATTTGGAATCGCTTGCTGGGAAAAAAACATTTTTTCAGGCCATGCTCAGAGGTTTGTATTGAGTACGGAGGAAGATATAGAAGTTATAATAGATGAAGGAAAAATAAACAGAAATATAGCTGTTAAATGAAAATAAAAGAATATTTAGATTTGTGATTTCATGCACATTTCATCTGTCTTTATGAGAAAGATAATCATCTACTCAGAGAGGTTTGTGTCACTTCTGAAGGAGGTGAGGGTTATAGATGATGGGATAAAAAACTGACATGGCTTTTACAAGAAAGTGTTAAAAAGAGAACAATAAGATTTGTGATTTTATGCAAATTCATCTGTCTACATGATGAGGGTTATTAATCGTCTGCTAGTTGTGTCTTGTCTGAAGGAGTTATGGAAAGTTATAGACGAAGGGACAAGTAGGGACAAGTAAACAAGAATATTCAGATTTCTAATTTCTTGCGCATTTCGTCTGTTTATACATGAGGTTGGTTTTTTGTCTGCCATTTTTGAAGGGGGCCTCAGAGAGGTTTGTGTCAAGTCCAAAGGAGATGAGTAAGGGAAACAATAAACAGACATATAGCTGTTACAAGTCGGTCTAGTAGTGAGAGAATACACTTGGGCTTTGGATTTCAGGTACAGGGGGTTGTGTTAAATGCCCCATATGTAACAGACATGTTAGAGCTAATATCAAGTTTAACACTTTCCACCACCTATTAGTTTGACCAAATTAAAAAACAGATTTTTTGGAAACCTTTCCCAATTTTCAAAGTCTATCTCAAGGATTACTGAACCAATACTAAGCATGCTTGTACTTATTTTGAATCATTTCTCATGGTGATTCCAAATATGGTAATGAAATTCAATAATGTTGACATCTTTTTTTTAAATTATGAAATTTTTGAATGTTGTCTGCAGACGCCTGCCGCATGGAAAGTGTTAAGTTATCGAGGCTTTGCATTTCATGTTAAATGAATACGGAATTAAGGATGACTAGAATCTAAGAGTGATATATCAAATCCGTAGTGTATGATGGATATTAATGATGATTCTTAAACAGCTAAGAAAGTTTAAGCAATCCCCATTGGTTCTCAGAGAAATAGGCGACATTTATATGAGACAATATAAATTGGGTAGGTGAAGTACGACTGTTTTAAAGAATGGGAAAAAGTATTGTTTTAGACCGCACCGGTGCTATATTGTCCGATTGAAATGCGCTTGATAGTTGTCGTCTTTTGCCTAGAACAACTTCGCCTGTGTTGTTCAACTTAAAATAATACTAACACCGCATTTATGTCGGATAATATAATACGGGTACGGTCTAGAAACAATACCTTTATTCCCTAATATAGAATATCTTATTTCTTCTATTTTGAGCTAGATGAGATCCTCAAATCTTGATAAACCCACCTGTCACAGAACTGACAGTTGTTGACGGGATTCCAATAACATGCCCATCATTCTGAAGACTGCTAGTTCATTTACACCTATCACTTAAAAGATAAAATGCCTTGTTTATTTGACCGACAATATCCTTAGCGAAAGAGGGATCAATCAATTGAAGAGCTATAGTTCATTCAGTATCAAAACTTAAAGGGCTATAGTTCATTCAGTATTCAAATATACATGGCCACAGGGAGGGGGGCTTTTGAAACTTGGACTAGTATACTGTTTAAATTACATGTACCACTTAAAAAATAGCCTTGTTTTTATTTGTTCAACAATATCCTTAGTGAAAGATGGATGTATCAATTTGAGACACAAAAATAAATCCCTTTTGTACCATCCGACTGACCTATTATAATATTGGAATTTGAGATTTTATTATTCTATTTTTATTTCAAGGCTCAAAAATATTTGGAATATAAAAATTTGAACATTTTCATTTTTTCTTCAAAATTTGTGATTTTAATGGTATTTATTTATTTTATTTTATTTTTGGGCGGGGACAGTGGGAAAATGTCCAATCAACCAACTTCCATGAGATTTAAAATACCAAATTTCTTTAACCGTAATTAAGGCCAAAAAAAAAAAGGTTGACCTGTCCTTTCCGACCGACCCGAATTTTCGGAAATCTAGGGTCGCTATTTTTTTTTTTTTTTTAAATTTTTTTTTTAAGAAGCACATAACAATAAAGAAAGATGAAAACGTGTTTTTGAGTAGTATCTGCTTGTTTAAAAAAATAATAATAATAATTTTAAAAAAATTAAAATTTTTAAAAAATCTGTAAAACGTGTTTTTGTGTAGTATCTCCCTGTTTAGATTTTTTTAATTTTTTTAAATCCCACCGTCCGAACCACACTCTGGCCCTGAAAGAGCAAGTCAACTTTTTTCATTTTTTTGCCTAACCATTTATTGCAATTTATTTTCGTCTCGTTTTACCACAGATATGAATGAGCACAGCTCACGTAGTCACAGCATCTTCCTCATTCAAGTCAAACAGGAAAATATAGAAACACAAAAGAAATTGAGCGGAAAATTGTACCTAGTAGATTTAGCTGGTAGTGAAAAGGTGAGTTTGTGAGGTTTTTTGTTTTGTATATAAATCATAAAATGCCCTCACCGACAACGAGGGATAAAGCACTGGTTAAATAAGTAGAATCGTGGCAAAATGGTATAATATATATCTCTGTCACTTGCATTTATTCGTAACTCCTCATAAATTAAATTTATAAAGTCATGCCAACAGAAATGTGGAGGAAATCTATCTATCTCTATTTCTATAGAATACTTGGTAGAACAAATTAAACTTGTTATCGCGCCAAGGCCCCTGAAACCTACGAACATGAGTTCATGTGACAGGTAACAGACCCGGGATGATCCCCTACTCTTTACGATGAGGTCTGCAACTAATTTAACGTTTTCAGGGTGAGGCGTCTGCAATAGAGCCTAATGTGGAACTCAAACATAGGTGAAACTGGTCAAATTTTGCTTGTAATAAATTTTGAAAATACGATGCGATATGGCATCCAAGTGGACGTCAAAATATATTTGATTTGAGATTTTTGGCGTCCAATGATAAAACACAGAGTCCTGTACGTCAAAATAGCGTCTAACGCAGTGGTTCCAACCTTTTTCTGGTGGTGACCCCATTCCAGAAACCAGCATCAGAGCGCGACCCCTCACAGAACAAAGTCACGTGTGTTACTATGATACAACATTATAATTCATTTTATTTTGTTAAATTAGGCTAGTCTGTGACCCCACAAAAAGGGGGTCGCGACCCAGAGGTTGGGAACCACTGGTCGAATGGAAACCCTGCACTCCGTTTGACTGATTTGTCTCACACATGTTAGGCAAACAAAAAAAAGGTTTGTCTCAGATGACCCGCGCGCATTCCCGAAACCGCCCGCGTAAGCTTTTTTTTTAGTGGATTTTTTTTTTTTTTTTTTCAATTTTTTTTTTCCCCCAATTTTTTTCCAATTTTTTTTCCAATTTTTTTTTCTTTTTCAATTTTCTCAAAAAAATCTTGCAAAATCCAACTTTTTGACCAAACAAATGACGATCAGGTCTAAATTGAAGAAAAAAAATCAAAAAAAAAATCCGCAGACCGCATTAGATTTTCAGTCTCTCATGTCATCTGAGACAAACCTTCTTTTTTTTTTGGCCTTATCTTTGCATACAGGTTAGCAAGACGGGAGCAGAAGGAACAGTACTGGACGAGGCGAAAAATATTAACAAGTCATTGTCAGCGTTAGGAAATGTTATATCATCGTTGGCTGATGGAAGAGTAAGTATAGAAACATTACGAGACAACCAGAGGGGAAGGGACCGGGGGGGGGTGCATTTACATATGCATCAATCTATTTTCAAAAATGGGACAATTTGGCCTTAATTAACAATGTGAGGGACATGTTGAAATAGTTCCTAACAGCCCCAGACCCCATGAGATCCCATTTCTGGCCTACTTGTCGTTTGGTGGTGTACAGGTATCAATAGTACTGGTCAATGATGCTAACTAACACAGATGGGATTTGGTGATGTTCAAGGCTTTACAGATGTGTTCTAAATGGGGTTACCTGCATGGGCGACTCCATTTGAAATCTGAACTCCCTGGTGAAAGATGGTAATAGTGGTAAATTATAGATGGTGTGACCGGTGACGTAGTGCCCGGCAGTATGTGTGTGCACCTACAGGTAATGTGCTTTAATTCACACTTGATTGATCATTACTTACCATGCTTACGGTGTAATAGTGCAGTAGTCATGGTCTGCATCCCTAAGCACAATGAGAGACCAGGTACTAAATCTGGTTGCCCGGCAGTATGCGTACGCACCATAAGGGCATGTGCTTTTAAAATTGGCGCTCAGTGATGTGTGTTTTGCTTTCGAATAGTATGTATGCAGTAGTCATGGACTAGTACCTCTAGCATGTCTTTAGACCAGGCGCTAATCAGTTTGTAAACACTACTGATGTAAACAACGGTCACCTCATCTATAATGCCCGATAGGAGTTAGCCATGCAGTACAAGGTTACTGTAAACTCCTGAACCCTATGAAAAACCAAATGGGATTTCATGATGTTCAGAGCTCTATTGACATATTACAGATGGGATTTCATGATGTCTGGGAGTTTGACTATCTGATACACAAAAGTGTTAGGGTTAAAGACGATTACTTTTTCTCACCAAAAAGTGCATACAGACAATAGGTAAGGTAGGCTGCTTGATTTTCCAAAACGACTGCCTTGAAGAGACTACATATCCGACGAGCTTGGAAATGTTAATCGTTATTGCCCTTATTTCCTGTAAAAAAACACAAATTTAAAAGATCTTCCCTAGATGATATGCACATGTTATAGTCCGGTTCCATTAATCATAATTAATAACGAATCCTAGGCATAATCACAATTGTTCTTACTTTCAAGTATTTTAAATTTAGGATTTTATCATGCATACTTTGCCGTTCTAGTTTAGCAACACTCCTTAAGGGTGCGGGACATCCTATTTGGTGTAGTGCACTATGAATCCCTTCTGACCAGGCCAGGAAAAGTTGCCATTTTTTACACTTTGAGGGCTCAGAAACACAAGGCCTCATCTCCAATTTTTTCAAAAAGGAAATTTTGGTATCAACATTTGCAGAAAGAAATTCTCTTTCAGTAACACACAGCCTTATCTCCATAACACAACCCCTTTCAAAATTATAGCCAGTACCACACGGCCTCATCTCTATCTCCCCAATGTGTTTACAAATCTTCAATAGTCTTTTTCTCAAAATGGTCAAATGGAGATAAGGCCTTGTGATTCTGAGCCCTTGACTTAGTTTTTCTGTCTCTGATAATAAAGTTTGACTTATCAGGAAAGATTTCCTGGACTCGTTATCTTGACCATATTTTCTGTAAAAACCATCACAAGAATTTACTAAATCTTAAAGGAAATCGGCTTCCAATTTTGAGAATTTGTCACTTTACTTATTTTTCATCATAAATCATTCCCTACCATATTGTATTCACTTGTGTACAGTTGAGATTGTAGCTGGAAATACTGTAAACGGTGTTAACACTTTCCATGCGGCAGGCGTCTGCAGACGACATTCCAAAATTTCACAAAATATTTAAAATATGTGATGCGATCTGTGAAAACCCGTCGGATGTCGCAAAATGTGAACTAGGGATTATGGGTAAAATGGGTAAACAAATATTTAAACTTTTTTTTTAAAGAATTTGTTTAAGAATTGTTTAGAAAATTAATGTCCGATACTTTGTGTCATCATCTTTTATGAAATAAGTTAAGTCACTTTTGTTATTCACCTTAAAGTGTTATTCTATTGAACCTGTTTTCATGATTTCTTGTTTTGTAGCTTTTGATGACATCACAATCATCATTCCCTCATAACTTTTTTTGTAGTGATCGTAGAAAAATGATCGAAACAGTTCTGTAATCAGCACAGTTTCAGCTTTCTTATGATATAAATATCTCCAATATGAAAAATCCCACCATGTGGCGGGTTTTCACAGATCGCATCACATATGTCAACATTATTGAATTTCATTACCGTATTTTGAGAAATGCATTGCAATAAGTACAAACATGCCTAGTATTGCCAAATAGGTTCATAAGGATCGTTGATTAGAATATTTATGAAAGGTTCATTGTACTGATCCAATAACATGTACTCACGTGTACGTTTCGGATACGTCTGTATCCTTTGTCAACACTTGTGGTAGTGACGACTCTTGGAGTTGCCAGTTGACTTATCATCAGGGGTTTTTTTCCTTCCCGATGATAAAAGATCATTGAAAACGTGAGAAAGTACTGCCCCTCGTCTCGATTTATTGTTGAGGCCCCTCTCTTTCTGATCTTTATAGCCTCACATATCCATCTCTTGTATCTGTCCTGCTCCGTGCCTATTACCTTAGCCTCGTCCCACCCGATGACATGGTTTAACAATGAATCGAGACGAGGGGCAGTACTTGGGAAAGGTTTCTGACAAATCTGTTTTGTATATGGTGAAACTAATAGCCACGTGGAAAGTGTTTAACACAGTGTCAAACCATGGAATGCTATTTACGAATGACAAAACTACTCAGAAAATAAACTGTCAGGTTATCTGACAACTTTGGTTTTCCAGTAATTAGGAAACATATTGCTCTATAACTGATATTTTAGTTGACGACACACACAAAAATGGACATTCCAACAAATTTCACAAAATGTTTAAAGTATGTCATAATTATTGAATTGCATTACCATAATTGGAATCATCATAAGAAATGCATTGAAATAAGTACAAACATGCCTAGAATTGGTTCAGTAATCCTTGAGTTAGACCTTGAAAGTTGGGAAAGGTTTCTGAAAAATTTGTATATGGTAAAACCAATACCCACGTGAAAAGTGTTAAAAATGTCATATATCATGATATATTTCTTCATCCGCAGAGAACTCATATTCCATATCGTGACAGCAAAATGACGAGGATTTTGCAGGAATCTTTAGGAGGCAACTCACGGACAACCATCGTAATCTGTTGTTCGCCATCATCATTTAATGAATCTGAGAGTAAATCAACCCTACAATTTGGACAAAGGTAGGCACATATGTGATGCAGCACATCAAAAGGGGGACCTTTTGTCTGAAATGAGTGTTTTGGTTGTTCAATATATTTTTGTACCTCGCGATTAAGTGTTATAAATTTCATAACCCCATCACTTTTTTGTGTAAATGATCATGACACCCCAGGGTATATTATTTACAGCCCATACCCTGTACATAAAATGTGATGCAGCACATCAAAAGGGGGGACTTTGCAGCTGTGTGGTTTTCAAGATATAGATGAAAACGGACGAATTTGGAGTAATTTTCACTCGTAAAATCTGAATGCCTTGATCAAGTTTGATACAATTGGTGTCATTTTAAAGCTTAGAAAATTCTCTGAGAGCGCAAATAAGGCCAAACAAAGAAGGTTTTTCTCAGAAGCCCGCCCGCATTGGTATGTGAAATGAACTACGGCGCAGGTCTATGCGCTGAGGCCTAAAAAAAAAGTTCTCTAAGCTTGGATTAGCAAAAAACAAATCACAAAAAAAAGCGCATACCTCATAGCCTATTTTCTAAAAATAAAATAAAAATCGTGCAGCACTTAGCTTTTTTGCAAAATGTTTCCGAGACAAACTTTCTTCTTTGTTTGGCCTAATAAACTCAAAATCGACTTCACCTGCTAAGTCCCCCTATTGATGTGTACTGCATCACTAATATCTTCCCGTCATCCCCCAACAGAGCAAAGACTGTGAAGAACAGTGTCTCCGTCAACATTGAGCTCACAGCAGAGGAATGGAGGCTGCGCTACGAGAAAGAGAAGGAGAAGAACAACCGGCTCAAGGCGCAGCTGCACAGCATGGAGGCGGAGCTCAAGCGATGGCGCCTCGGCGAGTCAGTGCCGCAGAACGAGCAGATGGACAAAGCGAATCCGGAGATCCTGAAGGAGGTCATGAAGGAGATGAAGGTTGAGCAGCAGCAACAACAACAACGTCTTAATAACGTCAACGCCGTGGTGATGTCCGAGGAGGAGAAGAGCAAGTGGGAGGAGGAGCGCAGCAAACTGTTTGAACAACTTGATGAAAAAGTAAGTTGAAAAGGCTTTTCATTTAGGGGGCGTCCGTAGGAGAGACCTGATGCCTGCATCCTTCGTGTGTCAGTCAGTCTGTGTGTCAGTCTGTTAAACATTTAATATAGCTTTTACATTTAGTATACACTTTTTTTTTTTTTTCTCCATTTCTTTTTCATACAAAGTCCAACCGTGACCTAACTGGTTACAAAGATGCAACATGGGAACCTTCATATGTCAATGAGGTCAAAGGTCACATATCAAGGTCAAAGGTCATCTGAGGTCAAGTTGTAAAATAAGATGAAAACATCAAAAAAGGATATTTCTTTTTTCATATAAAGACTGATTGCAACCGAACTTGGATTAAACATGCAACATTTAAACCTTTATATGTCAATGAGGTCAAATGTCACATCAAGGTCAAAGGTCATTTTAGGCAATATTGTAAGATAAGCTGAAAACATCAAAAATGACACCTGTAGTTAACATATCAATGGAGTGAATGAAAATTGAATACCTCAAATTGGAGATTAACTCATTAAATAATTTTTTCATGATTTGAGTCTTTTTGGTTGGATACAAAAATGTATCAAAGATAAGAAATAAGATTTTTTTTTTCTCGTAAGTTTACTCATGTTGGGTCAGATATAGATTTTGGGGTTCAAAATTGTCAAGTGTAATAATTTTCAAAGAATCCAAACAAATAAATAATTGCTGTCACTCACAGAAATCTCATGAAAAATACGTTCCATATTCTAACTGCAAATCCAGGATATTTGATGTCCAAACTTTCATGATTCCATGCATTTGGTGATACAAAAACTGAGATCCTGATGTCCAAACTTTCATGATTCCATGCATTTGGTGATACAAAAACTGAGATCCTGATGTCCAAACTTTCATGATTCCATGCATTTGGTGATACAAAAACTGAGATCCTGATGTCCAAACTTTCATGATTCCATGCATTTGGTGATACAAAAACTGAGATCCTGATGTCCAAACTTTCATGATTCCATGCATTTGGTGATACAAAAACTGAGATCCTGATGTCCAAACTTTCATGATTCCATGCATTTGGTGATACAAAAACTGAGATCCTGATGTCCAAACTTTCATGATTCCATGCATTTGGTGATACAAAAACTGAGATCCTGATGTCCAAACTTTCATGATTCCATGCATTTGGTGATACAAAAACTGAGATCCTGATGTCCAAACTTTCATGATTCCATGCATTTGGTGATACAAAAACTGAGATCCTGATGTCCAAACTTTCATGATTCCATGCATTTGGTGATACAAAAACTGAGATCCTGATGTCCAAACTTTCATGATTCCATGCATTTGGTGATACAAAAACTGAGATCCTGATGTCCAAACTTTCATGATTCCATGCATTTGGTGATACAAAAACTGAGATCCTGATGTCCAAACTTTCATGATTCCATGCATTTGGTGATACAAAAACTGAGATCCTGATGTCCAAACTTTCATGATTCCATGCATTTGGTGATACAAAACTGAGATCCTGATGTCCAAACTTTCATGATTCCATGCATTTGGTGATACAAAACTGAGATCCTGATGTCCAAACTTTCATGATTCCATGCATTTGGTGATACAAAACTGAGATCCTGATGTCCAAACTTTCATGATTCCATGCATTTGGTGATACAAAAACTGAGATCCTGATGTCCAAACTTTCATGATTCCATGCATTTGGTGATACAAAACCTGAGATCCTGATGTCCAAACTTTCATGATTCCATGCATTTGGTGATACAAAACTGAGATCCTGATGTCCAAACTTTCATGATTCCATGCATTTGGTGATACAAAACTGAGATCCTGATGTCCAAACTTTCATGATTCCATGCATTTGGTGATACAAAACTGAGATCCTGATGTCCAAACTTTCATGATTCCATGCATTTGGTGATACAAAACTGAGATCCGTATCGATGAAGAGATGGAAACTTTATTCTAAATTCTTACTCAATTATGTATTTCCATTTCTTGTTCACAAAGATGCTTTATTTTTGTATATTATAAATCTCGTACATGTAGCGCTCATACATGTACTGCTATGGTGGATCGTTTAAATTTATGTGTTTGTTGATTTCAATTGATGTGCGAATTGCGGCGATTCCCATACAACCTCGTCCCCATGCCTACTTCAGACCGTACAGATAGAAGTAGGCAAGTTTGGCGCACCGTGGTTCGGAAGTCACGTAGAAATGGTGGTCCCGTGTGTCGGAAGAGATATATACGAGCAGGTTAAAAACGTCACAGACTCCTTCGTAAAGAGTAGGGGATCAACCCGGGTCTGTATTTGTTACGCCTCTTTGAATTCCTAGGTTCCAGGGATACACAGTGTGTCTTATCCTCATGTTTGTTTATTGTTTGGTTTTACCTGTTTGTATGTCGCAACTTGGCGCTGAATTAGCTGCTGCCTGGACCTTGCAAGGTTTATTAATGTAAGCGCTGTGTTCTTTGTAGAGCGCTATATAAATGCTTCAATTATTGTTATTATTAACTCTGAAATACTTTGATAATACTTATAGGACGGTGAAATAGACAACCAATCGCGTCTAACAGAGAAGCTCAAAGAGCAGATGCTTGAACAAGAAGAACTGCTGACCGGGATGCGACGCGACTACGACGCACTGCAGACGCAGATCGCTCATCTTGAGGCGGAAAACGACGCTGCCAAGGAGGAGGCTAAGGAGGTGCTGCAGGCTTTGGAGGAAATGGCCGTCAACTATGACGAGAAATCCAAGGAGGTGGAAGACAAGACCAAACTGAACGATAGCCTTAATGATGAGCTGAATGATAAGATGGTACGTACGCCCTTCAGCGTGTATTAAGTAAAACTGCCCAACGGTTATGCATAGGAAGTGTTGCTTTATGTATAGGAAGTATTGCTTTATACATGTTTAGGGGCAATTAAAATTGGGTTTTTTAAAATAAAAAAATTTCAGTTTCTATATATAGCGTTTTTTCACTTACTAGGTTTTGATAGATGTGATTTGGCCCTTGAACATGTTGAGAGCCGAATGCCCAAAGGTTATACATAGGAAGTGTTACTCTAATACATGCTGTAGGGCTAGTTTGGACAGAACAACGACGATATGCAGTTTGTATGTCATTTGTTTAGGAACTGAGCGATATTTTGTGAGGACAAAACCCAATTTTTCAACAACTGGGAGGTTACAAGTTACAGAGTTACTCATACAGAGTCTACAGAGTCTAGCTTGAATTTGTCGTAGAGGACCAGGAGTGAATTTTGACAAAAGCCTACCACTTGTCTTTCAATTTGGTTCGGAACCGGGAGCTATTTCATGGTAGCCAGGATACAAAGATTATAGGTCCTGCCTGATTAAAACACCTGGATACCTTAGGCCAAAAAAAAAGAAAGTTTACTTGCCCTTTCCGACCGACCCTAATTTTCGGAAATCTAGGGTCGCTATTTTTTTTTTTTTTTTTTTTTTTCAAAAAAAAAAAAAAAAAAAAAAAATTGAAAAAAAAAAAATTGAAAGAAGCACAAACGTGTTTTTAAGTAGTATCTGCTTGTTTAAAAATCAAAAAAAAAAAAATCTTTAAAACGTGTTTTTGTGCAGTAAATTTCCAAAAAATTTCAACAAAAAAAAAAAAAAAATCCGACTGTCCGACCCTGACTTTTACCCTGAAAGGGCAAGTCTACTTCTTTTTTTTTTTGGCCTTATTGTAAACTCTGTACTATCAGGCAACAAGGTGACAGATGTAAGAGCTTTTTTCCTGTGACATACTGCAAAACATTATAATTTTGCAGATACTTTATTTCACGAATTTGAAATTACTGCTATTTTTGCGGGCATTTAATTTCACGTATCTGGAAATTTTCTTTCCATGCAAAATTGTCAGTTTCGCAGGTATTTAATTTCACTGATCCACACCCCTTCCGAAATTCTGGTGGGAGTTGTCCTTTGATTTACATTAAATAAAGGCCCGCTCTGTCATTTGGTTTAGTAAAGCTCCCTCTAACTCTTTTTCTTGAAGCAAACAGGGGTTTTGTGCTTTTTGTAAATCTTTCCAGCGTAGTTATCCCAGCGAGTTGTAATGCAAATAAATGAATAAATTCAAATCTAGCAAGACTTTTATCATTGCCTAATGACCGCAGCCTTCCGAAAATCGTTTCTATAGTTAAATCAGTTCGAAATTGACGAGGAATATTCGGTTTTTATCTCTACGCGCGCAAATACAAGCATACTTGGGCGATTATGTCCAGATTCACACATGTGTCGCTTATGATACACAGTGCGCGTACTGCCTGCATGCGCGCCCGTGTCCTCTTTATTCATTCGCTGCTGTAAGAAGGCTTCTCCAATTTGGAACTGATCAAACTATAGATCATTTTCAGCAGGTCAACAGTACAATATTCGACCCTAATTATAAGATATCCTTCACGTAGGCTACCAGAGATCCCTTCAATATTATGTTTTAATTCAGAATTATTGGACTTTTTCAGAATATTTATAGGGATTTTGACAAATTTAGATGTGCTTTA
This sequence comes from Ophiura sarsii, assembly GCA_035610835.1. Lineage (NCBI taxonomy): Eukaryota > Metazoa > Echinodermata > Ophiuroidea > Amphilepidida > Ophiuridae > Ophiura > Ophiura sarsii. The sequence goes on along the minus strand of CM069447.1, from coordinate 43,202,161 downwards.
TTCCTGTCATTAACATTTCTTTTCCAGAAATGTATTTTTAAATTTACACATGAATTTTGTAATATTTTTTGATTGATTTTTACATAAGTTCTATGTAATAATTTATATGTTTCATTTAACATATATTTTACATATCGCACATCACTTTTCTCTGTGTATTGAATAGAATAAAACACCTTGAATTATTTAAGTCGTTATAATTGTTATAATGAAAGTGGTAACTAACCTTTATGAGTGCTTTCAGTGATGAGTGTGAATGTTGGATTTATGTGATCAAAACAAGATCGAGACATTCTGACTGTCCCATTTTCTGTTTATGTCACTCAAACATTCGATATCACACAATTTGTATATGGGCCATAGGCATTGAATGTACCTTTAATGAAAGAGACACTATCACCACTCATCAAACAGGAAACAATTTTATTTTTATGAACTTTGCCCTATACAAAATGATTCAATCGGAAATATGTTAGGTCAACTGCCTATAGGTGGCCTTCTGACTACTCTAGGTTAGGGGCTTTCCCTCCTCTTAGCCATTGCCTAATTGTAGCAAAGGATATTTGTTTTTATATGCTGTCTTGGCCAATCCATGTGACATCTGTGCCTTGAGAGAGTGAAAAGTGTCCATACATTGGACATCTGTGCCTTGAGAAAGTGAAAAGTTTCTGGAATAACTGACCTTCACTAAGGTCCCTTTTCTCTACCCTGAAGACAGAAATATTATAAACAAATGGTCTCTTTCCTACACAGAATCTGCTGAGCACCACCACGTCAGATCTGCAGAAGCTACAAGAGATGGAGCAACACCAGAGGCGTCGCGTGTTAGAGATGATGACTAGTCTCCTCAAAGACCTGGGAGAGATAGGCAGCGTCTTGGGTGGCAATGCTGCTGACGTTAGGGTAAGAGACTACGACTAAATCACTCTCACTTTATATGCAAATTTAAAAGTGGCGATTCACTTGAAATTTGTTTTATTTTGCCAAATCTGTGCATTTTTTACACTCTTATGCTCCGTAAAATTAAAATGTAATTTTCACACTGTGTCACCTTTTAAAACATGCATGACACAATTTTGACAAAGAGAATTTGGGATCCCAAAAATAACACCATCACTGTATGGTCATTTAAACCGAATATCCACCTTGTGCAAATAACCCGTAGCGGCGTTGTACATCGCGTGATGCAATAGGGCGTGTGGTAGTACCTCTAACTGTGCACGTTGTGCCGATCATTCGAAGCGCTGCAATTTGAATTGGACCAACACCTGACAACCGCACACTTTTTGGACATACTTTGTTCCCATACCCTCTTATTTGGTCTGCCATCTTTAAAGATGGCGGCCCTTAAAGAGGGACGCGGGGACCCAGTTTAACGTAACCTAGAAATAATGCCATCTTGATCCAATTTTTTCCTCCACGCAGTTAAACTCTGAGAACAGCGAGCGGATAGATGAGGAGTTCACCATGGCGCGACTGTACGTGAGCAAGATGAAGACAGAGGTCAAGTCTCTGGCACAGAGATGTAAAATATTGGAGTTGTCATCGTCTACCAATGCTAAGAAATTGGAGGAGGACGAGAAAGAGTTGGATATGTGCCGGCTTACTATCAGTCAGGTAATTATACATCCCACTAAATCAGTGTTTCTCAACCTTTTTGGCCCACGACCCCTTATGACTTTCTTGGTCAGTACCGTGACCCCCCCCCCCCCCCCAAAAATGAAAAAAACAAGTCAATTTATTGTAACTGAAACTGCTTATAGTTATATGATGCGAGCGTAGCGAGCAGGAAATTTAGCATTTTTGAACGTTTCTTTTAGGTTTTTCTAAGCCTTTTTAGAGCGAAATATTAAAATGGTTCCCCAAAAGCTATATTTATTACCCCTTCATGACCCCTTGGAAAACCCCAAATGACCCCTAGGTTGAGAACCCTGTACTAAATACAAGGAGAGTTGCATATTTCTTTCGTCACAGAGAGAGCTCAATCCTTTCGGAGAGCAATAGTATACAGGGAAGAAGAATGCCAGTAAATTACTCCATATTTCACAAACAGCACTAAGCAAACACGTAGGGAATCTGAAGGATAGTAACCTCGACTTTGTTCCCAAAGTATGGCCACAAGGTTTATAATCTGACCCTTTGGCTATTTTAACATTCAGTGACTTTTAGCAATGTAGAATACTTACTCACATAATTTATTAGGCAATTGGTATTCACTTGATCAGTCTAAAAACTGTTAAAATAATTTCAGGGCTGCTACCTTTTATAATCTTGCACCCACTGAAGTCACGTGTTTGTGAGTTTGATACTAGGGAAGTAGGTGAACATGTTGCAAACGTTGACCCACTGTACGCTTAACAACATGTTCAATTATTACGTTTTATCAAAAAAATACTTATCGGCCGTACAATAGGATAGAATAATGTGATAATGTTACGAATTATATTATAAGAATTATATTCTGAATTATATTATTTACGATAAAAAAAAAAAATCACATTTAATGGTATACTTTTCGATATGGATCAGAGACCGGCGTAAATTGATAGACATCTGGTAGCCCTGTCTTTGATGATTTTCGGGCCCAATTGGTGGTTTTCAGAGCGCAAATTTGCGCTCTGCGCACGCTTGTTTCAAGGGCTTGTTGTCACATGCTGTCTCCCGTTGATGTTGAACACTCTAATATTTAAGGCCTGGGAGATTTCTTCCGATAAGTTTGTGTAACATTCAATAATTACATGAATGTAATTCCCTGACTTTTTGCCTCAATCATCAGAGCAACTGTAGTAATGAAAAAAGAGTTTCTTCAAGTAATTATTGAATAAGTTATTCATGAAAAAATAGAAAACTCTGTTTTTTTAATACCTTTCATTAATTTGTTAATTTTTATTTGATAATCTGACATTAAATTCTAGCACGAGGCCAGGATGAAATCTCTTCAGGAGCATCTGACTGAGATCGATTCCAAGAAGCGCACTTTGGAAGAGGATGTTGATTTGCTCAATGATGAAGTGACTAAACTCAAAGCTAATGGTGAGTTATATAAGGGTACACGCTACTTATAAATAGTGAGGCCCGTAGAAATATGTCCTAAAATGGTGATATAATACCTGATTTTGTTATCACTAAATAGTGAAATGGTACCTATAGAGAGTTTTTTATGTAAGATCAAGACTTTTTCTTTTAAATAGTGTAGATAATAGATAGCTTGCTTGATTTTCCAAACGTCTGCGCTGAAAAGATTACATTATCCACACATAAGGGCAGTTTTTGTCTTCCATTTGAGCTCATTCAGTCATGAAGTCATGGACATCGTTCATTTTCAAACAATACTTAGGAAACAGTTATAGGATTATTTCTAACTAAGTTTTATTGGTAAAATGTTTTACCTTACGATTTTAAAGGGGTTTTTTTGCATCCATCCACCTACGATGATGGAAAAAAACACCTGTTTTACGGGCAAACGGACTCTCAGGTAGGGTCAGTCGTTCGGGTGGGTGTTTTGTTAGGGGGGGGTCGAAAAATGTATGTGATTTGTCAAATTCTCTCAAATTTGACTCGCACCATGTAATGCGCACAATGAAACAAACTTCTACCGTATTGGTCGTGCAGTTCTGATTGACAGAGAGAGTTGATTTTGTAAACTATTTGTTCTAACTATTGTCATATATTGTGTCTCTTTTGTAGATGAAATTGTGTCTGCGACCCAGGAAGACCGGGAAAAGGACTATGATGCCAAAATGCAGGATGCAGAAGCAATGAAGGTAACGCAAACAAAATTCTCAAATCATGTAAAATCAGCTGGTTTTTGGCCGAAAGTGTTCACCAATTTTTCAAAAAAATCCAGAATTTTGCAGATTTTGGTGATATTTGAGGTAGTATGCGTCGTTCTTAAAAATCATGCATTTTTAATACCTCTGTAAAGGGTATAACAGAATTACTATTTTTTTAAATGTTTAAAAAAATAAATTAAAAAAACCTGACCGACCCTATTTGACAGGTCTGTCCGCCCGTAAAACAGGGCGGGGTTTTTTTTCGTCGCCCAAGGCGTAAACAAAAAATGTCATTACAGTAAACATGAACATTTTTGAACTTTTGAACTTTTAAATTGCGAATTAAAAAAACAGCGGAATGGCGGAGAGTCGGCAAAGAGCGAAAATGTAATCGCTCATAAATTACCACCTTTACAGTAGAAGTATTAAAGTTTCTGACTGTAGCTTTCATTTTTGACTATTTTAAGTCCCCATCGAAGTGATATATTGTTGAACACAACAACAATACATCAAGAATTGGGGTTTTTCTGTTAGGCCAATCAAACAAAACAAAATCACTTGCTAAAAAAGTGAATAATAAATAGGCTCAAACAAACTGGCATGAATTAGGTAACAAAGACCTTAAAAATACACTGTCTCGAACCCAGTCCCTCCTGCATTCGCGGCGATCGGATACATGGGCAGCGGATGAACGAGCACTTATGTATACATAGTCTTTGTTAAGAGTCTCAAGCAACTGAAATAATGTGGTAAAAAGTAAAGAGAGTACTGTAAAAGCTGAAATTTTCGCAGTGGTTTTATTTTCGCGCTTTTCGCGCAAAAGATTTTTCCGCAAAAATTTTGTTTTTAACATTCATGCAGTGCATTCAGAAGGTCGCCCGCGAAAAAAACAATTCGCGAAATGTCTATGATATCAAAATGCGCGAAAATATTGGCTTTTACAGTAGTTTTTTCATGGATGATGGTGAATCCATTTAGATTCCTGCAAATGAAATGGACAATTCTGATTCACAACAAGAACTTTGCTGGAATAGTGACTTTATTAAGATTTGCGGTTAAAAGCAATATCAGTGATTTGCTCAACAATAATATGTTTGAATGCATGCCATGGCTTGCTGCCGCTGGTTTGTTGTAGGCTTTTTGCAAATCAGGGCTAGTAAGGCCAAAAAGAAAATTGTTTGCTTGCCCTCGTCCGACTGACCATGTACTACAGTCCCAACCGTGTCACTTTTTTCTTTTTTTCTTTTTTCTCTTTTTTTTTCACAATTTCTTTTTCAAAAAAAAAGAAAGAAAAAAAGTCATGTATCTTGACACGCATGTGACCCCATATGGATCATCTAAGGTCCTGTTCTAGACTTAGAAAATGAAAAAAAATGTATTTATCACTATTTTTGTCCTTTATTTCTGGTATTCAGGTACCTAATTTGGAAAATCAAAAACAAAACAAAAATCTGACCGACCAACCCTACCTTTTGAAGAACTTCTATGGGCAAGCAAACAAAAACAAAAATTTGGTTTAAGCTTACGCCAAGTTTCCTGGAAATGCATACCTTCTGACGAAGAAGATCCGATTCTCTGAATCTCGTTCAAATTGAAACATTGCGCATAGGTATTGTTTAAGTGTCAAAAAACAGCAATTTATTTGGGATGTGGGGGGGGGGTGGAAAGGCATTATTGTTTTATTCAACTGATTTGCATGTATATTTAGCACTAACCCCACGTGTACATACCCGTAAGAGTGGTGTCTCTAATTTGAAAAACATATATATATATATTTATTATATCTCACACAGCCTCATTGTGATATCCTGCACCAGTTTGTTTTAAAACTTTTTTTTAAATTATTTTGTTGATTCAATTTTTTTTCTTCCCATTTTTGTCTTCCATGTAGAGAGTTGTGGTGAGTGTAGCATTATTTTTGTTATTAATTTTTGCATGAAGCAGCTATTATTTTCCCTTCAAAGTTTAGTTACAACAATAGAAATGTTAGTTGAACAAGAAATGAAAATCTGGAAAAGTTATTAAACAAAACCCAACATTTTGCTGACTTTTTGGAAGTTGTGATTTTACGGCTCAAAAGCGAATGCACCCCAAAATTATGTGAAATCAGAGAAATGAACCGTTTTAAGACAGCACAAATGAGAAAATGTTATGATCACCATTTAAGGTGATAAAATGAAGAATTAGCAACTTCTATGTGGGTTCATTTCAGGAGGTTTCAGAGATACATACATGTAATCAACTAAATTACCACATTACCAAAAGCATTTCATTTCATGATAATTATCTGGTATTTGGAAAGGTGGATGAGTAGTTACTTTTTGAGTAGGAATATGATTAAAGAAAAAAAGCGCTCTAACTCAATTGAGCTAATAACACTCCCAGGACCATTTGATACTGTAAATTTGGTTTAAAAATCTATGGACCCGTTACATGGGTTAGAATACGAGTGCATGTAGCTTGAATTAGGTGGGGGTAGGGGTATCTTCACTGGGATTTTTTAGACTTGTTTTTTCTGTATTGCATGCATGTAGCTATCGTTAGCTTTGTTATTAACAAGAAATTGACAAGAAAACTTTTCGCTTGATCAGCTTTTGATAATGAACCTCTAATAAGCAACGACTAACAAACCAGTGATCATTCAACGCTGCGAGAATGGAAATAAGATTAATCACATTTTTGGAAATTTATTTGACCTAGAGATGATTAATATATGTCCACATTATAGACTGTTTTTAATTTATTCGTTGCATGTTAGTAGATTTGCTCTGTTATCAACAGAAAATTGACACGCATGTCATATTTGACTGGTTTAATCCAGAACCTCACAATACTGTACCTTACCAAGATAAGCAGACACATTTCCCCCCGTGGGAATTGAACCAGGGGTTTGCATGAAGCATTTATTTCGACTAATAGTTGACAGGTTAACATCTTTAACAGACTGTATTCTGGGGCATCAAAAACTGGAAATTTTTAGTGACATTTCTTGATTTGTTTGCTAGGATTTGAACATGGGTCCCTTTTCATTGTATTTGCATGTGGCTATCACATAGCTTAGACTGACCCCTTGACCTTACATCCTTTAACCTCTATTGTGGGACATCCGCTTTAACCAAATTTAGATGTCTGCAATACTTGCAGATGTCGTGTTAAATTGCTAATATATGAAGATTAGGCACACACAAAAAAAGAGTTTGTTTCCAGTAGCAAGCCTGAAAAGTCAAATGCGAAAAGCTTTTTTCTTTACTTTTTTTTGTGCTCAAATTCATAGTGGAGATTCACTTGAAATGGTTTATTTAGTCAAATATGAGCATTTTTGTTACTCTTATGCTCATTAAAATGTCGACAAGGCGACCTAAGCAATATTTGTTCCCGTTTTTTCTATTTAAAAAAAAATGTGCAAGAATCAAGCGTCTCAGTGAAATGCGCGCGCACTACTGGAAACGAACTTGTTTTTTTTTGTTTGGCCTTACAGGATTGCTGCATGTAATAATCTTGTTCCGTAAGATATCACCATTGTATAATAGTTTACCCTTTAGATTTTCTTTTAGAATTAGATATGTTGTAGCCTCTTTTGTCCAAATTACCATAGCATAGAAATCCTATTTCAAATCCCATTAACCATCAGCCGGGTTGTAACGGTATGGTTTTTTCCCGAACATGGAATCCAAAATTGGCAGCTGTTTTCACTTTGATATATTTACTTTTGAATTTATGCCTTGAAATTTAGACAACAAGGGTGACAACATACTTAAATGTAAGAAAAATCAAAAGGGTTGACTTGGCCAAAAGTTCAAGCTTTACAGCCCAAGAAAAAAAGTTATCTTTCTTTATGAACATAAATGACAGCACAGGAAAACCATTAGTCAGACGTAATAGACGTTTTTAAAGATTGAATTCTTAATAAAACTTTTTTCCCCTCTCAAAATGTAATTAGCTATCCGAGTTCTTTTTCTGGGTCATCCAGATTTTTTGAAATTATGACATTCTATAGGAATGTGCAACATTTGATGCATGTGCGACAAGTAGTCCAGAGTTTCTTGCTTTTGATAAAATGCTGCATCATCTATTTCCATCAGTGGTTGACCTTTGACCTGTTTGTTTTCCCAGAATTCCTTGGAGGTCAAGATGGAAGAGCATACAGAGAAGCATCACAAGCAGCTAAGTACGCTTAGATCTGAGGTGGCAGACAAGGAGAGGCAGATAGAAGACCTCAAAGAGTAAGTAGTCATACTTGTGTTTTCTCCAACACCACCCTAAACCCTCTCCCCTCTGCCTCCTCCTCCTCCCCCTTTGTTTTCCCTCCCCTCCCCCACTACCCCCCCCCCCCCCCCCCCCCCCCTCAGCCTCCCCCTCCCCATCTGCCTCCCCTTCCCTCTCTGACTCCCCCTCTTCTTTCCTTTCAGCTTCCTCTCAATTGTTAGAATGCATACCATGGATATATGATATACACGTAGTTGTCATGTAAATGCCTTAACACTTTCCACGTGGCTATTAGTTTTACCATATACAAAACAGATTTGTCAGAAACCTCTTCCAACTTTTAGAGTCTTATCTCAAGAATTACTGAGCCATTTCTAAGCAAGTTTGTACTTATTTGAATGCATTTCTCATGGTAATTACAAATATGGTTTTTAAATTCAATATTGTTAACATTTTGTGAAATGTTGGAACTGTCGTTTGCAACCGACGTGTGGAAAGTGTTAAATTGCAGTTGTCAGGTGTGATATATTGTAGAGCAAAAGCAGGCTCACACAGTTAGCCTTTACGCGTTGGCCCCACAGCCTGACAATCTATCTTTGGACGATTGAGATTGATCATCCTTTTGTAGGCGCAATAACAGTTGCTATGGCGTTCAATCTCCAAAATTGTACCACTTCTGTGTGTGAACCTAATGACCATTGATCGATCATATTTCTTGCACGTTTTTGAAATGGCTGAATTAGTCTCCACCTAGCTATTATCGCTTGTCCCAAAGATCAATCATGGGTCCTGTGTGAAAAGGCTTATTATTAACACTTTCCACATGGCAGGCATCTGCAGACGACATTCCAAAATTTCACAAAATGTTTCAAAAATGTCAAATTTATTGAATTTCATTACCATATTTGGAATCACCATGAAAAATGCATTGAAATAAGTACAAACATGCCTAATATTTGTTCATGAGATAGACTTTGAAAATTGGGAAAGGTTTCTACAAAATCTGTTTTGTATATATGGTAAAGCTAATATCCGTCGTGTGGAAAGTGTTACTGCTCAAAATTGTCAAAAATAAAGTTTGAAATTCTAAATAAAGCAAAAGAATATAAGTTGATGTTGCAGCAATTCCGTACTCATCCCTATTCTTGTATATTTTTTAGTATGAATCAGCGTCTGACCCTGCAACAGGAGAAACTACAGCTGGACTATGACAGGTTGAAGCAGGATGAGGCTGAGAAGGCTAGGAAACTCAATGAACTCAGGTAAAAACAGGACTCAAAATACATTGGGGGCTACGGGGCAATTAGCCCCTGTGGCAAAATATTTATAGATGAAAAAATGTACAGGTTAGGGCTACTTTTCGTAAAATCTGTTGAAAATTGACACTCGTAATAAAAAAAGGTTTCCAGCCTTGGTAAAAGTGGGGTAAATATGTATCACACCCTTGTTGTAGAGGTCATGAAGAAATGTCGGCACTGTGCATGGTTCTTTCTTAGTGGCAAAAAGATCATGAGTCTGCAAGGAATGGGGTCAAGAAGAGGTCACCAGAGGTCAAAACGTTACTTTTCACTCCTTTTTCTCAAAGTGCTACTTGTCTCCGAGTAATTGATACTGATGGTCTTCAAAATTGGGTGTTTTTTTAATCCTTGTATAATTGACCCCTGTGGCCTAGCGGTTGATCGTCTGCCTCTGAACCCAGAGGTCCAGGGATCAAGCCCCAGGGGCGTGGGGGCCCATTTTCCCCTCGCTCTATGACCGCGAAAAAACATTCTTTGGAAAAGGTGCCTCGGGGGTTAGGGTTAATCAATGATGGTTGTGTTGAGTGTTCTGACATGTACTGTTTGAGTCCTGCGTTGAAAGTTTAGAGTTTGGTTTTGTTAAGCAAATAATGTGAGCGTTCATTCTGGGGGAAAATCCCATATAGGTTTATAAGCCAATAGCAATGTTTATTTTACTTACAGATACCAGAGTACTGTCAAACTACCTAATTTTGCGAGGACCTTAAATTTGCCAAAATTAAATCCCCACGAAATAAACCATGGTAAAAAGCTTAAAGGTATATGAATGACCCGATCACTTTTTTGGGGCTATGATTTTTTTTTCACATCAAGATATTTTGGTATCAGAAGAATCCCCATATTTTTCTCATTATGTCTGTAAAATATTAGGGGCCAGAAATGTTTCATTTGGAAATGATAGGCTAAAATGTGGTGAATTACTGCCAAAGGTGGTTAACCACCAACCAGTCTGTGTACTACTCAATGGGCACATGTCTTTTGACCTTGCGCTTCTAAAAATAGAACCATTGGAGTTATGCAACTCAACCTTTGGAATGCAACAATTTTAAGGATGACCTTTCATGTAAAATAGAAAACATCAAGTTGAAAATCGGGTCATCTACCTTTAAAATCAGAGTCAAATTTTGAACTCGCGAAATTAAATCCTTGCAAAAATGTTGGCTTTTGGTGATTTGCGAAATAAAGTACCCGCACATTTTAAGTGGTTTACAGTATTGTCAACATCATTATTGCTGCATAAATCAATTAATCAAGAAATTATTTTAAATCATTCCCCACAGCCAACAAGCAGACAGGAGGGAGCAAGCCAAGCAGGATTTGAAGGGACTGGAAGAGACTGTGGTATGTATATGATAGACTGGGTCCCAACATCCCTCTATTTTTTACAGTCCTCACCTTTGAAACACCCTAGCAGGGGCCGTGTGTAAATACAAATTGGTTTTATGGGAATGGGGGGGGGATGGTTTGATAGGTCGGTCAAATTCCATCAGTGAAAGATCTCAATGTAAACACTTACTGATTATGATCTTACGGTCTTTTCACCATATACCAATTATGCTTTTCTATTTTCTGTTGTCCTTACTCCCACGGTCTTGCAGTGGCAATGGACCATAGAATGGGTGAGGAGGGGGGTAAAAGCGGGGGGGGGGGGGGGGAATGTTTGGTCAGCGACCTTCAGGAATTGAACCTAGGTTGCCGGACTGGCAGAGGAGTGACTCAACCACCACACACCAGCGCTTGGCTACCTAGGCTAAATGTTCAGTGACTATTTATACCCAGGGGTATTGTGGCATGGGATAGACCATAAAGTTTTACAGCACATTCTTCATTCTTTAAACATTGTGATTCAGTCACCAAAACCATTCCAAATCATTAGACATTTCGATAACATTCAATAACCTCATCCTTTATACTTCCCCTTCAGGCCAAGGAGCTACAGACACTGCACAATCTGCGCAAGCTTTTTGTCCAAGATCTTCAGAACAGGGTGAAGAAAGCTCTGGAAGGCGGAGCCGGCGACGACGATGCGGGCGGTAGCCAGGCACAGAAACAGAAGATCTCCTTCCTGGAGAACAATTTGGAACAACTCACTAAAGTACACAAGCAGGTCAGTTTTGGTTTTCTTACAATGGCTGTGATTGGTTGCTTAGAGGATGATATTCTCTGAATGACCAATCCAATTAGAGCTTATGAAAGTGCACAAATAGGGAAGATTTGTTTTCTTACAGTGGATGTGATTGGTTTACATGACATGATCCTTCAGGGTCAGAATTTCGTCAAAGATTGCGAGAATCCATTTAGATTCCTGCACAGGATTTTGCGAAAATCTATGGATTCTCCTCCATGGATTCTCCTCCATTCAAATTATGTGTAGACAGAATATCTCTACGAGAATCAACATGGATTCTCGCAACTTTACCAGCGGGAATCTTTGCGAAAATGGATTCTTGGATTCTCCTCAAAATTCTGACCCTGTCATTTGAATTTTCAAACGACATAAAGCTGAAGATTCGCCATAGATTCTCCTTTTCAAAATATAAATTAGTTCAAGATTCACCGCTTCAAAAATATAACTAGGCAAAGATTAGGCGTCTTATCTTTGACTAACCTTGAGGAGGATAGGTTCAAGATGCACATTGACGCCTGCATTAATTGGGGGAAAAGATAGCCAACATTTCTAGATTGCTATTTATTCTGGTGGATTCACCTTGATGTGTTTTTTTATAACATCACCTGTATCCCTAAATATCATTAATAATGATATTTGTCATTGTTTTTTCTAGCTGGTCCGTGACAACGCTGACCTTCGCTGCGAGCTCCCCAAGTTGGAGAAGCGTCTGCGTGCAACATCGGAACGTGTCAAGGCCCTGGAGGCTGCCCTCAAAGAAACCAAGGAGAGTGCCATGCGCGATCGCAAGAGGTAGGCATTGGTATAGAGGGCGGTAGACAAGTTCAGAATAATCAATTTTTGTAATTACTGATGAAGTTTTGGCTCAAGATATAATACGCTGAGAATGGATGACGCAACCAAAGCCTGACAAATGGATTCTAAATGATAATGTCATTGGAATTTGGCAATACATTAAAATAAGTTAAGATTTTTCAATGGAAACACATCAAATGAATCACAAAATGGGTTTGTTAAGGGAAAACTATGAATTGACTTCAAAGGGCCAGTCTTTATGATACAAATGATCACAACAATCAATGAGATAAGGTTGATCAAGTTGTAATGAAATTGACATGACATAACAATAAGCTTTTATATAGCGCCCTTGCACATTATAATGGTATACAAATAATGAATGTTTATGAGTGCAATGGTATGAATATTTTCATGAGGTGAAAGATGAAATGTTCCATTCAACGAAGCAAAGCTGAGTTGAATGGAACATTTCATCTTTCACCGAATGAAAATATTCATACCATTGCACGAATGAAAAACATTCATTATTTGTTTTATATAACAGTAACACATTCGGTAGGTTATTTGTCATAAAAAACGGAAGCTGACAGGCCTACGCTACTGACTGAGTGAGTAGCAGTAGGCCTAAGCTTATTTTGATTTAAAATTGATCATTTTAATTAGACCTAGCCCTCGCCTGGAAGCTTGTGTTCTCACTTACAATATTTGTCTCATGTACAGCATTAACATTAGTCCCATCAATACAAGAAGGCAATTATAATCCAAGATATGCAGGGAGCAGAACAAAACATAGGCCTCCCAGCGGCTACGCTACGGCACTTTCACCGGAAGATTGGTTGTTGGGAGACGCTGCACACAGGCTGGCCATAAATACAAATGCATCATAATCGTGGCGCGGTTCAATATTAGCGCGTGTACAGTGACTGTTGCCTGATGAAAAACATGAGGCGTGCAATAGTACAAAACGTATGGAAGAAAGTTGCACGGCAAATGGAACCAAATTGCACGATTAATGACGTATGATGTAAAATCAATGAAATGGGACAAATATTTCATGTCATGTGACATACAATCCACCAATCAAATGACAAGGAAATTTCCAACTGTTATATAATACATGATAATGATACAAATTGTATATAACATTAAAAAACAGTGTTAAACATTACTCGCACTATGACGGTGGAATAATTGAGTTTTAACATCTTCTTAAATTGAGTCAGTGATGAGGCATGCCTGATGTGTCGCGGTAAATTGTTCCACAAAACTGGACCGGAGGCATAAAAAACCCTTCTTGGCGGAAGGGGGAATAGTTTTAGGTTTAGTAAGATTACGAGCAGGGGTGTGCAACTCAAATTGCTGATCGGAAGCTACTTTTAAGTTAAAACTTTTGTGTGAGCATAATCTTGGTGGCGCTGTAGTGCTATCTGTTGCCTGCTTTTGTATAGACTTGTATCAAGTCTGTCAACAACGATATGGTGTATATTTTAAAGAGAAGTGACAAACTGCGCTTAAAATGTATAAACTAACAATTGGTAAAAACTCTGTAGCATGAATGCACAATTTTTCAGGATTTTTTCCCAACAATTCCGTGTAAACTTTAATTAAGTCTATACATAAGCAAACGACAAACAGCGCCATCAAGATTATGCTCACTCAAAGGTTAATGAGCTCAATAGCCTAGAAAACGCAACTTGTTATTTAAGTATGTGCAGTTTAGGACTTTCCTATCCCTAAAATTAATAGAATCCCTGATCCGAGTGTCAAAGGCAGAACATAACGAGATTTAATTGTGTTTTTGTTTGTTTTGATTTTTTTCCTCTTTAGGTACCAACAAGAGGTTGACAGGATCAAGGAGGCAGTGAGACAGAGGAATGTGGCGAGGAAAAGCTCTGCACAAATTGGTGAGTTACAGAATTATTACCGTCATTGAGTGGGGACAGAAGAACAAATGCAAAGATTGGGGTCAAAAAAAGGTCCAAAAACAAAATCAAAAATATTTTTCCAGTTTCTGTTATCATTCATTTTGAAGAGGAAAAAAGGAAAGGAAAAAGGGGAAAAGCCAGCCCGACGACCTAACCTGAAAAGGTCCGTTTGCCTGTAGAACAAGGTTTATTTTTTGTGTGGCTGTAATTATATTCATTATTTTACCCTCTCCTTTACTACCCCCAGCCAAGACAATCCGTGCTGGGCATCCTCCCACGTCACATGCCACCATCCGAGGAGGGGGACAAATCGTTACCCCTACGGGCGGCATCCGAGGTGGAGGATCTACAATCATCAAACAGAGTCCCACGAGCCCGGACACTAACCATATCCAATCGTGAGTACAGCGCATGCACACATAGTGCTCTGTTTCTCTATTATATCATTACATCACTAATAACAATCATCACTCATGTTAGTCTTATTAGAATACAGAGTGGTCCAAAAAAAGGTTTACACTTTTTAAGATGCATATTTCTCGAAATGGACGAGATATCTAATAATTGTTTTAATATTATCTTAAACGCCATTATCTTAGTGATTTATGGTGAAAACGGCGTTTAAAATGAAGCATAAATAAAGAAATGGCGATGGTTTAAAGAATAATGGTCAAAAACCAGTTTGTCCACGCAATTCTATGGGATGTTGTCAACTCAATAGTACTGCGTTCACAATTTCCTGCAATAGTATGTAGGCCCTAATTATACCTGTAAACAAAGGGGAGGTACTCAGCCATGAAGCAAGCAATTGTAGAGGAGGAAATTAGCTAATCCACTGATGCATAAAAGGATATAAACCGGTCTCAAATAAATGAGAAATAGGTGGCTCAAAACACTTTCTAAACTTTTTTTTATGGAGTTTATATGGAAACATCCATGACTGCCATAGACTTGCGTGTGGACAACCTTGTATTTGACAAGTTTTCTTTAAATTGACGCTATTTCTTAATTTGAGCTTTAATTTCAACGCCGTTTTCACCAATAACCAACAAGATATTTTAGTTTAGGAATATCTTAAAATATTAAAACATGTTTCCCCAATTTTGATAAATTTGCCTCTAAAAAAGTGTAAACTTTTCTTCAGACCACGCTGTACAGTCCAACCTCGGTTATCTTGCCCTCTTTTATCCAATAACTCTGTTATCCGGCTGGATGATCCCAGAATAAAAAAAGTTTTTTACAGCCTAATCCCCTTATTTTCACA
Source organism: Ophiura sarsii (assembly GCA_035610835.1). Classification (NCBI taxonomy): domain Eukaryota; kingdom Metazoa; phylum Echinodermata; class Ophiuroidea; order Amphilepidida; family Ophiuridae; genus Ophiura; species Ophiura sarsii. The sequence continues at coordinate 43,186,769 of CM069447.1, read as the reverse complement.
CTCTAAAGCATTTTAAGGCCGTCTTTTGATGTTGGTAGTGCTGTTAAGTGCTTAAATAATACATTATCACTGTAATTACCCCTCATTTAGTACCCTTTTATTGTCCCAATTTGAGCATCTATCAGGACAGTCAATGCAGAATTACACATCATTCGCTTATCCAGATTGTTCACTTACCCGGCCTATACTTGGTCCCATCGTGTCCGGATAACCGAGGTCGGACTGTATATATAAGGTCAATATTTTTTGAGGAAAAAATATTATTTAGTCCTATAGCTATTTTTTTGAGGAAAACTAATATTTAGTTCAATAATTATACAACCTTGCCATTAGTGGCTTAATATTCATATATGATCAGTAAACAGTAACATTTTATTTTTCATTTTTTGAGGGGCAGAAAACACTAGACTGGGTCCCTGCGTCCCTCTATGTAGCCGCCATCTTTAAAAATGGTGGACCAAAAAGAGGGACAGGGAAAATAGTACGTCCAAAAAGTGTGCGGTTTACTCGGGGAATTCCATGAGTTTTTAGCATATATGAAGATGCAAACGATTCATCGAGCATGCGCATTTATGGCCAACAGAAAAAACACCTGATTGGTCCGATTCAATTTGCAGTGCAATTTGCAGTGCGTGTGCCTCCTGTGACGCGGCACTGTCGTGCGCCCTATCACGTCACGCGGTGTACAACGCCGCGTTAAACTATCGGCGCACTGTGGCGTGATGGTACGTGAATAAACTCATGTATATTCATTAGTTTATCAGCGCACACTTTTAGAACTGTATTTTTTCCAGTCTTCACATTTGAGCACCCTCGCAGGGGCTGTGTGTAAAATAGGGAAGACAGGAGGATCGAGTCTAAGAAAACACCATGACCGACCTAAGATGTCTGTTTTCCCCGTATAACAGGGTTTGGGGTGGGTTTTTACGTCATCTGAACCTCCATTATATTTTCCCCATGAACTGATCTGCATATGCATGTGTACATAGTAGGCATGTTTGTTGCATACGTCACTAAAAGTTAGTATTGCATTGATGTGTATGCTGCTGTGTATCTTTTGCAGTTAATTTTTTTTGAATGATTGCAATCAAAGTGTTTGATTTTGTCCCGGTTTTGAGCTATAATTGCAACAAATGATAGAGAGGTACCAACGTTTACTATTTTCATCCTCTTTTAAGGATAAAGTGATGTCTTGGCTTTAAAAAGCTAGAACGTCTTTTTTCAAAGAATATAATTAACAAAATCAGCTTGAAAAAAACCCTAAAGGCGTTCAGATTTTTTCTTCTTTTCAGATGTTAGATTGAACTCGTATTACGTTTTTGTTGCGTCAATAGGGGTTAATTTCCGTTAAATATCGACATTTTGACCAAGTTTTTTCTTCAAATTACCCCCATTGTATGTCAGAAACCCAAGATACTATACAGTCGTAGGCAATATCTTGTTATACACCCCTTTGTAAATCGTAGCTGCTGAATTCCACAGCTCAAATACACAATTCACTTGCTCTGCTTTACAAAAGCTATGATGGGGGTGTTAACAGGATATTGCCTGTGGTAGGTGGCAATATCTTGTTATACAGCCCTTTATATAAAACCATAGATTCGGAATTCCACAACTTAAATACAATTCACACTACACTTAAGGCCAAAACCAAAAAAAGTTGACTTGCCCTTTCCGACCGACCCAAATTTTCGGAAATCTAGGGTCGCTATTTTTTTTTTTTTTTTTTTTTTTTTTTCAAAAAAAAAAAAAAAAAAAATTGAAAGAAGCACATAACAATAAAGAAAGATGAAAACGTGTTTTTGAGTAGTATCTGCTTGTTTAAAAATAAAAATTAAAAAAATAAAATTTAAAAAAATCTTTCAAACGTGTTTTGTGCAGTAAATTTTCACAAAATTTCAACAACAAAAAAAAAATCCGACCATCCGACCCTGACTTTGACCCTGAAAGGGCAAGTCAACTTTTTTTGGGGGGGGGGGCCTTATCGCTCTTCTTTACAATAGCTATAACGGGGGGGTTAACAGGATATTGCCAAGGCTGTTATGTTTATTACATGTCACCATTCTGTTAACATTCTGTTAATGTTTTATTTTGTTTCACCCTCTCCCTCTTCTTATTTGAATCCCCTTGCATGATAATATACCTACCTCTGTATATGTATCCCATCATGCATCTCTCAAACAGTCCAACCGATGCAATAACCAATAACACACACTCCGCCAGAAGTGGCGAGGCTAGATCTGTCAAAAAGGAGCGTCGTAGTCATGGCAACCCAAGGCCGGGGCGCCCTCATAGGCAATCACGCGACGACGACGGCTCTGGTCACCATCATCCTCATCCCTCGCATGTGAAGTCCTCTCACAGTTCCCCTGTCTCGTCGCCATCAACCCCTACTCAGGATATTTGGCAGCCAATATCCCAGCATGCATCGGGAACGCAGTCGACACCGAATGAATCGGCCGCTGCTGCTGCAACGTTAGTGGTTTGCTTTTGATTGGTTTGCCGTATTTTAAATGTATCCCATGGCCCTCTCTGGCACAGTGCATTCTGAATGCCACACACGCTTGGCCGCCAATATCTTGCGCTGTGCACACACACACTGAGAGCTGCCAAGTTGTACTCGTCCCACAATGCAGTTGCATGAAATGTATATCCATCAGTGAACCCTTGCTACATGTATAATAACAATAGACACTAAATACCACTGTGTTTTTTGAATCTTCTTTACCAGAGTGGTTCATGGGATATATAACTAATAAATAAAATGTGCTATTTCTAGGTCCTTAATCCTCAAAATCATGTATGTGTATGTTTGTTGTCTACTTCCCCTATCCACTGAAAATTCATACCAGTAGTTTTTAATCTATAAGGTGTTCAACTATTTTTAATATTAACAGATCAAAGATATTGAATTGATGAATTTTTAGGGGAGGGATGTGGAAGCGTAAAAATTCTTCAATTTTTTTAAAAGACAAACGCGATTTATTATTTTATTTGTACTAGGGTAAGGGCAAAGATCCAAGGAGGTTTGGTCACTCGATTGTCACATGCTGCTAATTTTGCTCAAATATTTGTCACATTTTTGACAAATGTTGATCATAATTTGATCAATGTGGATCACATGTTGGTCAAACCAGTTTGTATTCATTAAATGCTTAAAATATTTAACTTCGTCATATTAAAAATCAATTTTGGGGTTTGTGTGCAATTCACTGTAATATAGTCTGCTTAAATCTGATATATTGATTATGCAATCTCTGCACCTGGCAGTACTAAACTTACCAAATCAATACCAGCTGTTGTATTCTCATCACCAGAGAGTACAGTTCACTCATAACAGTACTATGAATGCCAATTGTCATGGTGATGAGACTATTTCAGTATTAATTTATAGAACGGGTGACCTTTATGAATCATGTTTTAGTTAGTAATTGATTTTTTTATGTGTTCTCTTTTCAAAGAATAACAATGAGAGTACAATATTGTGTAAAATATTTTACCCAAATATTGTTGACAATATTTTTACCCAAATAGTGTTGACAATATTTTACCCGAATAGTGTTAAAAACATCTTGCCCAATTATTGTTGAAAATATGTTACCCAAATATTGTATGACTTTGTCCAATTGTTTTGTACTGAATAACATTTTAGTATCTACTAATACTGTATTTTATTTATTACACTTACATGCATTGGAATGAACACTACTAATTCACTACTAACAAAGCATCAAGTTTAACTCACTAATTTTAGATCATATCAATTATGTAACTTATTTAATGTACCTAACTATTTACATAAACATGTTGTTTTTAAAAGATGCATATTTCTTGATGGCTTTCATATTATGTTAAGATTTTGTCATTTTATTATACAAATTAGTCCAATGTTGGGTTCAGATTATTATAAAACCACTGGATTCAGAAAACCAAATATTTGTAAATTTATGAGTCATACCCACATTTGAAAACTAATGATCAAACAATATTTGTATAGTGCTTAACATTGAGATATCTTAGCACTTAACGGTAGATGTTCCGATTCCTGGCCCGATTTTCAACTTGATGTTTTCTATTTTACATGAAAGGTCATCCTTAAAATGTTCGCATTCCAAAGTTTGAGTTGCATGACTCCAACTGTTCTATTTTTAAAGCACAAGGTCACAAAATATTTGCCCATTGAGTAGTACACAAACTGGTTGGTGGTTAACCACCTTTGGCAGTAATTCACCACATTTTAGCCTATAATTTCTAAATAGAACATTTCTGGCCCTAAGATTTTACAGACATAATGAGAAAAATATGTGGATTCTTTTGATATCAAAATATCTTTATGTGAAAAAAAAATCATAGTCCAAAAAAAGTGATCGGAACATACACCTTTAAACATAGAAACAGCAAAACAAAAAACAAATCTGGATAAATACATCCAAAAACAAATATTAGAAAGCCATTGTGAACAAACAAGTATTTAAGAATTTCTTGAAATGAATCGCAACATACCCAGATTTTCCACAGATTTCTTATTTAGGGAAATATTTTCGAATACTTATTGCAAAATCTTAATGAGGTGATAGCTCTAGAAATGATGCCAAATCTTTTTTTACTAAATATCTCAATCACATAACCTTTGACCTCTGACCTTTTCCAGGCCGAGCAGTTTGAATAACCTCAACTCCAACTTAAACGATGTTGAGAACGAGAGGCGAGCAAAACGGTTGCCTAGGTTACCACCAGGGGCCAATAAGTTGGGGGACAGTAAACTGACAGACGCAGATATCGCAGCTATGAAAGCACGAGGACGGCAAAAGCCGAGTGGTAATCCGGGTGGGAAAGTGCCAATGACGGGTAAGTATAAGAGAGATAGCGCCACCGATCTGTCAAACCTTGTGTGGGTTTCTGGCCCTTTAGTATGTATAAAGTAAAACTGCTCAACTGTTATGCATAGAAAGTGTTGCTTATACATGTTCAGGGGCAAGAGCACTTACAAGGTTTGATAGATGTGTTTTTTCTCCCTTGAACATGTTTAGAGCAGACTGCCCAAAGGTTATACATAGGAAGTATTACTTTATACAACAGGCTGAAGGGCCAGATGGAGATACGAGGTTTTGACAGAACAGCGACTATAGAAAGATAGCTTTGTTCAAAATCAATATTTGAGAAAATCAACTAATAATCTTAATTATCAGCAAAAATGGAAATAGAACAGATTCTGAAATGTTAAAAGAAAAAAGATGACACATTTGTTTCCCTGAATTTAAAAAGAAAACATTTTTGTACACCCTTTTTTTTATTTTTTTTTATTCACATTTTTGGTTGTTGAAATTGTGTAAATTTTGATTGACCATTTCAAATATTTGTGAACAGTTTTCAATTTAAAACAAACAAAACAAAATCAAAAAACCGGCCAGCTAAGCCTTCTTGAGAGGTCTGTCCGCCCGTAGAACAGTGTTCAGGTTTGTTTGTCGCCTGAGCTTACTTTAATGAATATGTGATGCGATCTGTGAAAACCCGCCACATGGTGGCATTTTTCATATTGGAGATATTTATTTTATAAGAAAGCTAAAACTGCTGATTACAGAACTGTTTCGATCATTTTTCTACGATCACTACAAAAAAAGTTATGAGTGAATGATGATTGTGGTGTCATAAAAAGCTACAAAACAAGAAATCATGAAAACAGACCAAAAAAGATACCTATTTCAATAGGATAACATTATCAGGTTAATAATAAAAGTGACTTAAGTTTTTGAAGGTGAAATTTCATGAAAGATAATGACACAAAATAAAGTATTGGAATTTAATTTTCTTTGAAAAAATCTAAAAAAAACAAAAAAAAACCATAATCCCTAGTTCACATTTAGCGACATCCGACAGGTTTTCACAGATCGCATCACATATTGGTCGAATAACTGTATTTTATCTATTTGATTTACAGCTAGTGAACCAGCCAGCTAATTGACAATAGTGTAGTCATAATATGTAGCAGAGAAGATAAACAACTGTGAACCAAACCAAACCAACCAATCAAGTTAATCCACATCAAGCAAAGAACTTGGTCCAAGTAATGTACGCTAAAGTGGCACAATCTTTCTCGTAGAACACCAAAAAAGAAGAAGATGAAGAAGATAAAATGGCTCTTAAGGCATTGTATATCAAAACAATTTGAAAATTATTTAAATGGATGACTTTTAACTGCAATGTGTAAAATTATAAATGGTTTGAATTACGCGTAATATAATCTACGGAATTGTGAACGGAATGTACAGTACACTACAGTAACTACAACAACCTATAATGTACTTGTATGCATTTGTGTTTGTCCACATGCTCATCACAGTGTTATCACATGTTGGTCACATGGTGATCTCATGCTCACCACATGTTCAACATTTGCTGGTCACATGTTCGGCATGTTGTTCACATGTTGGTCATTTTATTACATTGTGGTCATTATTGTGATTACATTATGTTCTTCAGATGGTGATCACTAATGTAGTTTAACACATGTTCATCACATGTTGGTCACATGTTAATCACATGTCAGTCCCATGCTCATCACATGTTATTCACATGATAATCACATGTTGATTTTATTTTGGTGATGATATGTCAATCACAATGCAACTGGGTTATAGTTAGCTTGACGATGGGTTAAGCGTGTGTTGTATGGAAAGGGTAACATCTTAACATTGTCGAAAGATATGCTGCAGTTGCAAACAAAAGGAAAATAATTGTACACTTCCCAGATAGTATAATATACAGGATTCAAATGGTAATGTCAAGTGCACCCCCCTCCCCCTCTACAAAAATAAATAAATAAATAAAAATAAACAACAAACAAACAAACAAAAAACTGATATAGCATGATCTGAATCTGAAGATATAAAGGAAGTATATTTGATAATATTATCAAAGTAAATTGTATTAAGTAACAATCTTACTCCTGCTGAAAAGTACACTCTACATTCTAAATAACAGCCATCCTGGAAACGGCACAAATATTTAACTATCAAAAATGCATTTCATGGAACGCTAAAAATAATCCTTCAACTGTTGGGGTTTGCATACTTACAGCAGTAGCCATGTACTTGGCTTGATCCAGCCTCTCAATTAAAATCTCTCAAATAATCGCGGATATGCATGTGTGTACCATGATGGAGGAAAGTTCACGCTGTGTCATAACATTGAGGTCACAACCTTGAGTAAGCAAAATAGACCATATCGGATGCTTCAGACTGACAAGTGTATACATGTATATTAATGAACACGACTCGTAACTACATTATATATATTTGTAATATTTAAGATTCAGTGGAACGTTGACAGAATGTGATGTGATCATACGTCGAAAATAAGTAAAATATTTAACAAACAAAAAAATCAATTTTATTACCTGACATCACAGTTATATAATGGTTTGATTTTTTATGTTGAATAAGGCCAATTTAAAAGATAATCATGTTTAATATCCAGCCTAAAAGGCGCTTTTCATTTCTGTGTACACTTGTTGAACAGGAATTATTTTTTGGTTCGCCCTCTAGAATGATCGTATTCCTCTGGGGTGCGGTTAAAAACAATTAAAAATGAGCACACAAATTTGAATTGGGCAGCGACATTAAACATGTTTCTTTTCTATTTGGCCTCATACATAGATTATATATGTACAAATGAATGTTTCTTGATGGTATCAAAAAAGAATATAAGTTGAAAATGGATTACAATTTACCGTCATTTCAATTTACAGGCATTGAAAACAAGTTGGCTTCTTTCCACTATTGCAGTATTTTGACTCACCCTGTAGTTCTAAAGCTGCAACATTTGTAGATTGGGCATCCTTCCAAGTGCTTGATATTTCATTGCATGCTAGTTAAACCCAGCGAAATGAAGTCCCTGGGGGTTGCTAAAAAAATCCTTGCTATTATGTTTTGATGTGGATCGTTTCTGTGTCGTGTAGTCTCTGTACCAGTATTCCGGTGAAACGTTAATGTCTTAATGTGTCGTACCAGGGTCTGCTGCGGAGATGATGTAACGCTATATTGTGAAAATTGTCCATAACTGTCAACTGTAAAATAATCAACACTGCTCTCTATATGCGCAAAGAATGCTTTGTTTTCTTTCGTTGTTTGTTTCTATTTTATATAGCTGAGAATGATAAAGCTTTATTCAATCCACCCTGTGGCGGGCAACTAGCAGTTTTATGTTATGAAATTATCGCTTATATAGTTTGCATTATTTTTTCAGCATGCTCTTGTTTCACACTCTCATCTGTAGAGGCATAGTTCTTTATCACCTACAATGTATATGTGATTAAACTAACATGCAGACACATTAGCATTCTGGGTATCATACGACTTACGCAAACTATGCGCTTGGATCTGACATCCCATGTGGCATGCATATGTATATGTCCCTCACACTCCAGTCTCCAGAGACATAGTTCACTATTACCTATATATGTTTGACCATACAACTCAAAAATACATTTTGCACTCTGGGTATCATGATAGAGACCATCAGGGATAAGGCCAATCTTGCTTTTAAATGCCAGTTTTGGAATGATTATAAAATACCCCTCGCACCTGTCTCTCACCACTCATATTCTGTTTAATATATTCTGTTAAACAGAATATAGTGCACGATGAGAAATAAGTGTGAGGGGTATTTTATAGTTATACCCCCAATGTCTACCTTTTTTTGTAATCCATTTTTAATTTCAATATATTCAATATATCTAAGAAGTCTTACAATTCCTTGTGGTGGTTTTCGATTGAAGGCCAGCCAGGTAATGATGCATACCACTTCCACATGGTTAGTGTCCAACATGTGACCAGCATGTGATCCATGTGTGATATGCATGGACCAACATGTGATCTACATGTGACCATCATGAGATATACATTGACCAACATGTGATATAAATGTGGTCAGCATAAGATTTTTGTTTACACATGTTAAGAGCATGCAACCATCATTGGATCTGCGTGTGATTTTCATGTGGCCACAAAGTCGGCAAAGCATCTCAACGTGTCACACTGCAAGGAATTGTGGGTAATGTTCATTAAATGATGTAATAAAATGCTTTTTATTTTCAGTGGAAATGAAACAAATACATGAACCATTTTAAAACTTGTTGTAGTCCCGTCCCATTGGTCGAAATAGTAACGTACTCCTTATAGGTCGTTAGAATATAGAAATTGTAGCCAACTGTGTTTTTCTAGTATTCATACATTTCTCGTTGTCATGGTTACCACAGTGCCCGTCAATCATAATAAACGCTATGTACATAGGTGTTAGCAGCCAATGCAAAAACGTGAAATTTATAGACCAAAGATGGCAGCCAACAAAGGATGAGTTGATCATACGCTGATCACATGTTGGCCTCATGCTACTCATATGTTTGATCACATGTCTGATTACATGTTGGTCACATGTTATTCACATGTTGATCACATGTAATTTACATGACTGACACATGTCCACTATCTAATTATGGTTTTCATATGTATGTTGAAAGTTGATACGGTGCGTATAGTCGCACAGAAATTTCATATTGATGACATCTGAATCGTCTCTATAGTCCCTGTCTTAACACTTTGGACAAAATGTGACCAAACTCTCGCGCGTGCTGGTAGCTGAATGTCGGTGCACGTTTCGAATGAATATTTGTTACATGTGGTTCATGCAGCGTACGCTTGCCTTTACGGAATTATGTCCACAAAGTTTTATGACGGTTACTAAGATAACCTATAGATCACATGATCGATCAAATGTGCGATATCGATCACATGTTGTCACACATGAATTAATATGTTAGATTTTGTTTTGATCAAATGTAAATCATGTAAGATCCCTCTATAAATAGATCTCATGTTAAAATAAGAGTACCAAATTAGCAAAAATTAATAGTTTGTAAACCAGTAGAGCTATAAATCGAGGGGTTATTGCCACAAGGCCATATCTGTAATAGCTACCAGTTGGGATATATGGGATTATGAGCAATTGGTATAAACTGAAAGTAACTCAGAGCAGCTATTGCAGAAATGGTCTTTTTTGTTCATGTTCAGATAGTGATGTGAATGAAAGGTCTCTATCAGTAAATAGCTGTCATATGTTATTATATACTTCTGGTGCTGTATGGTGCACCCTTGTGAAAACGCAATCTTACACATGGCAGCCGTTTTAGATAGGGCCTTATGGCGTCAAGCCTTGAAAATGATTATAGATGAAGGTTACACACAAAGCAATAGCAATTGGGGGTGACAAGATCTGCTCGATAATGAGTTTATTTTTTTGTAAGTTTGAAAAAAACCGGCAGTAAAAAAATCATATCATATATATCATAGCACCGACCAAGTGGCAAATATTACAAAAGAATCAGAGCACTTGGTTTTATATAAAACTCCATTGCAGCATCGCATCGCATCATTAGGTGAATTCACACTTTTGTTGAGATTCTATTTGCCCATGTTGTGAAGTTGTCCAAAGGCCTTTTATGCGTGAGCTAAATTTCATAGGGTGAACTGACATTAACATGATTTTTATTGGAGAAAGCCAAAAAATATTGCATTGAATCTGGACGCAGTACAAAGACAAAACCACAAGGAGAGACTAGAACTACCCCTGCCCCCTGAAAACTGCCTAGTGCTTTTGTAACCCCAGGGAAGCCACTTACATCCAACGGTGAATGTCATGTTAAGGGATAGTTGTCTCTTGAGGGCAGTATATGAATGTATTATTGGTCAGTATTTCATAAACAGGCAACAATTGGAGGAAATTATATGAATGTTAAAATACTTTTAATTGTAGGAAAATGATGGAAACCTGTTTATGATATAGGTTCAGGGTATCTTGTTCAGGTTCCATAGATGATAATGGTATCCACCTTTTAATAAAAGTGCAACCCCCTGTACCCCTAACCCTTACCATAAGGGACCTGTAACTAAATTACTCATAACCCCTCGTAGTTATAGCATAGCAAAGTAGTGCAGTACTTGTTGTTCATTGTGCAGTTGTTATTCATAGCCTATTACATGTGTATGATAGACATATTGTGTTAGTCGCCTCCCCCCCCCCCCCCCCCCTCCTTAATCCTGATGTAGACATTGCAAGCTGGTGCTTGTTAAATGGTTCAATTTTCCATAACTATAGTGTGTTCACTATATGGCGAGTTGTGATCTTCGGGTAAATACTATTCTGCATTGGGAAAATGTCACAGAAATTATTCAATATGCTGTGAATGGTCTATAGCCACAATACTACGTTCACCGTTAGATGGGTGTGACCTTTGGGTGATGTCAATATGTGGTGAGGTCACAAATGAGAAAGGATACAGAAATGTTTGTTGTTGTCATGAATGATCAATAGGCTTAGCTACTAAGCTATGTTTACCATAATATAGAGCCTGACCTATGAGTAATACAAATCTACACTGAGATTGTCATAATAAACAGTCACGGTCATACAAAATCATTCATCGAATGGTCTAGACAAATATACAGCATTCTCTATCAAATAAAAGTGACCTTTGCGTATTTGTATTACGTTTGTACAAAGACGTCACACTCCCATCTTCGAGTGAATTTCCTAAAGATTACTATACTGCATTTACTATAACGTAAACCATGAGCTTACCATTCGACACAGACATAACATTGTGAAAATATTAAGGTCATGCCCTAATCTTATGCTGGACAGACTATATATAAGTACTCACTGTAAAGTATCAAAAAAAATAAGAAGAAGAATATTGCATTGGTTAGGCTATATTAAAAAAATCTTTTGTCTCAAAGCTCTTCAGTTTTTCAAAACCTAATGCGGAATCATGGGTTTTTTTAAGGTTTTTTTTTTTTAGATATAAAATATTGAAATCCATGTAAAAGTGATATTTGTATTTTAAATGATGTGATCAATGAAAATCTGAAAATTTAAGATTTTTTTTTTTTTTTTAAATTTAAAAAAATTAAAAAATTGATATTTTTTCCTTCTTTTTCTAACGCGCACCAATTAACTAACGCGCGCGGGAGCTTTGAGACAAATGATTTTTTTTAATATAGCCTTATATCGATGCAACTTTTGTAATTACGCTCATGTACAGATTGTCAGTTCTCGTAGTTGGTAGTAAAACTATTTGTGAATCACTGTGTATTTATGACATCATTGTTTTAAAAAATATCAGATTTTAAAATGATAAAGCGACCGGCGTGTCGCAACGGTCATGTAAATTGGTGAATTTTTGTCGTTGGTCAACAAAGACTTGTACAGTATTGAGAAATCAACTTATTTATTAATATTAACTGTCCTGTGTTACATATTACATCCAATTTACAGAGAACAAGATCAATGTAATTTTTTGTTTCAGTTGGTTAATTGTTGGGGTGCAGTATTTTGCTCTCTTAAACCAGCTGTGCAATTGCCGTAATTTCCGTGCTATAGGCTTATATGCATATTTTGAACCCCAACAAAGGCCAATGCGGCTTATATGACAGTGCGTCTTTTTTTTTAGGCCTTGGTATAAGAGAGCACAGTCAATGGACCCTACTCTTGACTCAGATAATAGAACCCTCCATCTCTGTTCATTTGCCAACACTACAGCTGTGAAATATCTGCATATTTAATTCATCTATTTGGTTGTAATGACACTTGCGTAAATGTTAACAGGAACTAAAGTTTCTGTTTGAGCAGATTTCTTTTTTCGTTTTTTTATAATCTTTTTTTCAATTATAAATCTTCAAAAGTTGAACAAGCTATGAATTTGTTTACTTTAAAAACGATATGTTGTTTACTCTGCAAATTTTTGTCAAGGAAAATTTCAATTCTAAATGACAAAAAGTGAGGATCAGGAAAACTTTCTACTCATTCATTTTAAAGTGCAATTTTTTTGTGCTGATTTTTTACAAATTATCTCTTTTCTTCCTATTATTTTTTTACTGTTTGGGCGATCTCTTCATGTTATATAAATGGCAGCTATTTGTAATACAAAAAACAAAGCGTGTCAAAATTGTTGCCATTTGAATTTTTCCACTGGGGAATACTTATGGCAGCTATTTATTTATCATGCAAAAATAAGGCACATCAAAATTGCTGCCGTGTGACTTTTTTCGCTTAGGGAGACCTACTCTGAGGAGATTGTCAAACCAGTGGACTGAAAGATGGTACATAGTTCTTTTTCTATTAATGTCCTTATACAAAATTGTAAATTTTTGTAAAAAAATGAAATTCATTGTATGTACCTATTATTATCAGCATGCGTATGTAATTATTATTTTATTCTTCGCATGTCGCTGCTCCTGATGTATAAATATTATAGTTTATCCAACAATTTCGAATAGAATCCCGTAAAAATTTAGTAGTTACATGATGACGATCAATATCCTTAAGGTGGTGTATTTTTTTTACTTCCTATGATTGGATTTGCGCTGTGTTTCTATTTTATTTGTGAAATTCACGACACTTTTTCACTTCGCAAACTTTTAAAAGTTTGAAACTCATTACCATTGTGAGTTGTGTTTACTATATTATTTATGTTTTTCTATTTTTCTCCTTTTTTTCTGCTGAAAGTCTCAAATAGGTCTCAAATGTGGAATTAAGCACAAGGCAGTTATAATTTTTACATTGCATATCAACTGTGAAACAATTGCTGCTTTATATGTTATCCCATAAGAGAGATTTATTTTGAGGACATTGCTGTATCCTCAAATAGGTCTTCAATACAGGATTAAGCACAAGGCAGCTATCATTTTACATTGCAAATCAACTGTGAAACAAATGCTGCTTTATGCGTTATCCCATAAGAGAGATTTATTTTGAGGACATTGCTGTATCCTCAAATAGGTCTCCGATACAGGATTAAGCACAAGGCAGCTATCATTTTACATTGCAAATCAACTGTGAAACAAATGCTGCTTTATGAGTTATCCTGTAAGAGAGATCTATTTGAGACCCATAGTCTGTAGCCACACTGATTATTCAATGATTAAACTTGTTGATTATTCCCAATAAGTAATTTGTATAATTCATGGTGTTAATTTTTATTTGATTATTTTCTGTCTCCAATTTATGATTTTTGATTCCCTCCTTTGCGTAATGATAGCCTGATTTTTGGTGTATAGATGCTAGACTGGGTCCTCATGTCTTCCCTATTTTACACACGGCCCCTGCAAGGGTGCGCTTTTTGGTCCGCCATTTTTAAAGATGGCGGCCATATAGTGGGACGCGGGGACCCAGTCTATATAGATGCCAATAAGGCAGTATCTTCAAATAGGTCTCCGATATAGAATAAAGCGCAAGGCAGCTTTACTATACACACTATAAATTAAATGTGAAACAGTATTGCTGCCTTAATGCTTTATTCAAGGAGGATATGTTGCCAAATAATAGCAGAATCATGGCTATAAACAGTATGGTATTGCAAAGGTGTTTTGTAATAGGGAAAGGCTGTCTGGTTTGCTGATATCCTTATACATGTACAATGTTGTGTTTCTAGAATATATTTGATTCCCTCAGATGTTTCGTTGTTAATGCTTAAAAAAGGCTGGTGAGATTCTCTTGTAGAGCTTTCACGCTAAATGAATACACTCCACAAATAATTTTCCTCTCGTTTCTTTTTCTTTGTTTTTTATAACTTTTCTGACCTGAAAAGTTAGTTGAAAGAATAGACTAGAAATGTTATTTGGTAATTTATAGAAATACCTATTGGTACAAATCATGATTTTGAGTTTTCAGAAGATAAACTTAGAGAGTTATTTGAACAGAAACTAACGAAAGCTCGTATGAAACACCGTACTACAGCACTTTTTTTCTCAATGTGGACTCTCATTTGGTAAAACCATTCAACATTGATAGATTGTTCAAATATCGGGTAGGACAAGGCTGTTTCAAGATAGTGCCAGTAAAAAAACTAAATAAAACTGTATAAGATTTGATTCCAGCAGAGAATGTATTAGAATTATAATAGCATGTCATTATATATGTGTGTGTGCAAATAGACCCTACTGTAAGAATTAATCCAAACAAAGATATCAATTCTAGCTTTGCGCTTTTAAACTTTAAAAGACAAAAACAAAACACAAATGAACATAATTTATGAATAAATGTGAAAGCTGTGAGAATGAATATTTATGTTTATGCAAATTGAGATGAAATCTGCATATTCATGCTTGTGTGTTATTACAAAAAACAAAGATTTTGTGAATGTATTACTAATTAATGAATCAATGTGGCAAGATTTGGGTTCGGACGCATGCTCATTATGCAAATGAGATATTTTGCGTACAAAATGAATTAATATTCATGTTTAGGCAAATGAGATACTTCAACCTATCTATGACTGCAATAAATTTGGGACTGGGTTGGAATGCATATGCTTATACAAACTAAATACATTTGCATATTCATGGTTATCCTTCTGCATATTTTATAATTTTGCATATTCATACGACGACATTCCAAAATGTCACAAAATGTTTCCAAAATGTTAAAATTATTGAATTTCATTACCAAATGTGGAATCACAATGAGAAATGCACTGAAATTATTACAAACATGCCTAGTATTGGTTCAGTAATCCTTGAGATAGACCTTTAAAGTTGGGAAAGGTTTCTGAAAAATCTGTTTTGTATAATATGGTAAAACCAATAGCCGCGTGGAAAGTGTTAAGCTCACTCCGTTTGGGGCGTTAAAGTAGATCATACATTGGAAGTACAAATGAAATACTGCTGCATGGTCTATTTGATATCAAGGCCTTTCAATAAAAAATCAGTTCAAAGGTCAAAATAAATATAAATTCCATTTTATGTATGTGATATTATTTTGATTATCACATATTCATTTCCATATGGTTTTCGGTTTCAATGGTGTCATTAAATGCACCAATGCGGTGAAATTACAATAAATCATGTGAGGTTTCAAAATATTTGCAATCGTCGTGTACGACAAAAGAGATTTATCATTTATTATAAGCACTTGTATAGTTCAATCAGTTCCAAATTGGCGAGATATATTTGTTTTTTATCTATCCGTGCGAAAAAGTAATCTAAGCGTATAAGCGTGATTTTGGAATACGCAAGCGTCTCCCACAAAATGACATTGCGCCCCATATTGCGCCATGTGAGTGTCTTGCGCGCAATGCTCTTCTGAATTCATTCGCTGCTGTAAACAGGTTTCGCCAATTTGGAACTGATTGAACTATAGTGATATTTTATAACTAAGACAGAATGGTCAGTCAGTTAAGGTTTTTGGAGACCCCTTTATCCACCCAAATTCCAATATTTTGGAGTCTGGGGAGTAAAGGTGTGCCCTTGGTCCCAAAACCCTTAACCGAGAGAAACTGTGATCCAATCCATTGTCCATTTGACTTAATCCAGGCATTGACGTCACCGAGAAACCATGATCCAATCCATTGTCCATTTGACTTACTCCAGGAACCGGAAAATATTAACACTTTCCACGCGGCTATCGATTTTACTATAATTATACAAAACAGATTTTTCAGAAACCTTTCCCAACTTTTAAGGTCTATTCAAAGAATTACTGAATCATTACTTGGCATGTTTGTACTTATTTCAATGCATTTCACGTGGCGATTCCAAATATGGTAATGAAATTCAATAATTTCGACATTTTCGAAACATTTTGTGAAATTTTGGAATGTCGTCTGCAGACGCCTGCCACGTGGAAAGTGTTTAAAGATGCTTCTGAGATGCGTATTGACAGAATATGCATTGAAACATTCTTTTGTGATTTTTGGCTCCATACAGTACAACTCCATTATCCATTTGAATTGCTCCAGGCATTGACATAACCTAGGAACCAGACAATTTTAAACATGAGTTTTGTATAGACAGAATTTGCGTTGAAAATTTATTTGCGGCTCCAGATAGCACAAATGTTTTGGAACCACGAATCGGCTCCAGAGAGCACACATGTTTTGGAACCAGGAATTACGCTGTATTTTAGGACATCTGTTATGCAGTATTTTCAATTTATTCATCAAGATTTTATAAAGAGATTTTAAGGGTATGATTTATTTAATTTTTCCTAATTTTGTTAGGTATTATTTTGTTTTAGTTTCTTCAACTATTTTTCTGGTGTAAAAGAAGAGGTTGTTTAGCAAGTGCAGTTAGCACACATAATGAATGGATCATAGTGTATTCTGGGTAAAAAGAATTATTTATATTTTACAGGGCCCATAAACTTGCATAGAGAGGTCAATGAAATTCACATTTTTTTAAAAGCCCATAATTCATAGTATGTTCATTTGTTCATTGATTGCACATCACATGGTATCGCTACTGGAAAAAAAAGGTTGCAGTGATCATTTTTTGCAAACAAACTCTTACACACATCTTACATTGCCACTGATGCAATTGTTTTGTAGGGCCACAGTGACATTAACAAAGCTGTATCATGATTTGTAAGTTTGTAACAATTTCTTACATAGACTTGAACAATCACTTATGAATACGTGAATCGTTAGCAAAAGTATGTGATGTGTAAGAGATTATAATGTAACCAATAAATATGCTACGACCCTCAAGGTCATATTTTTCGAAAGTTGATTATCATACATGAATGGTTCTGAAAGAGAATATATAGAAAGAAGGAAATTGATGAGAAGTACTTGCAACCAACACCACAAAGAATTTTGCTGCGATTTGTTTACTCAAGTGCCAGGCAGAGAGATAGACGAGTGTCGTACTTTACCAAAATATATTACAAATGTATTTTTAAACTCGCCAACAAAACCGGCCGCAGCCGTGATAGTCACAAGGCAGCGCATCAGACCTTGGATGAATATCATCTGTGGACACTGGGTAGTAGGTGCTTCAGACGTACGTTCTGCTAATCAATATTCTTTTACTGGTTTTGATTCTTGACTATTTTGACATTTCTTTTTATTTATGTATGAATCAACCAGTCGGACACTATACATCCGGGGGGTGGGGGGGTACTCACGTATGTAAGGCATACGGGGACGTGCCGCTCCAGTGGGTCGTTTTTTCATGAGACATCCTTAGCAATGGGTAGGCTTTTCAACTGAAAAATCCTTAGACATGGGTCTATTTTCGCGAAAATTTGCAAAAATTAGGTCTTTTTTCCCGATAATTTGCGAAAATTTGGTCTAAAATGAAGCAAAAAACCCTAAAAATGGGTACCAATTTTTCCAAAATCACCCTTAGAAATGGGTAGGGGTTTTGAATCTCCAGCGGCACACCCCAGACCAAACCAAATCTGAGTACCCCTCCCCCGGGTTATACATCCTCTCAAGACAAATCACATAAAAAAAGATGTCGTGAAAATCTACCGTAAACTATTTATTGTAATGATAATAATTCTTGCCTCCAAATGATTCATTGATATATATAACTGTTACAAATACTGCTTAAATGTTCTTTGTAGAAAATTTAATAAAAATTTATCCGGGATTTACGAATGAAGATGGCGGAATACTGTATCTGTGACAGCAATGCATGGTGGGTAATATAAATATAAATAAAAGTGAGATGTACTTGCAGATGTAACTGTAGTTTGAATTATGTGTTTTCTTTTATATTGTTGATTGGTTAGAAATATGAATGTATCATTTATTGGACTCAAAATTCCTAGGCCCATTTCATAGAAACACACGGAGCATAAGGCAAAAAAGGCTGCATAAGTATGTGGAGTCGCAAATTAAAGTATTCTGCATAAAAATGAACAATATGTGTGATTTTAGTAATTGAATAGGCGACAGAGTAAGAAAAAAAAGTACTACGGCAAACATCCCTCTCAGGTAGATTCATAATGGGTTTTTTAAAAAAAAAAAATTAAAAAATGTTCAGGAATTTTTTGGGCATTTAAAAAAAAGGTAAAAAGAATAGAATGGGGGTTCATCGCCTTATTGACATGTGATTAGTAAAAAGTATACCTGTGAACAAATTGTTCATTGTTGTTATGCAGAATTACTGGCGAACCAGAAATGTTTGCGAGCTTAAAATTATGCGAATCGGCAATTATACTGGCCTAATTCATGGCATGAAAATGTGATCGTAACTTAGCAATGCACTGCTACATACAAAGTAGATTGGAAATATGCGCGGACTGAAATTTTCGCGAGTAAGTGCCCGTGAAATTTAAATGCATGCCAACATTTCTGGTTTTACAGTCTTTGTCTTTGCCTCTACTTAACTTTGGGCCGCCCCATGCTTATAAGAAAGTGAGGGTCATGTAGGAAACTTAAAGGTATATTATGTGATCTTTTCCAGGGAACGCCCTCAATCCTCGAAAAAAAATTGAAAGCAGATTTTCTTGCAGATTTACATTTCTGATCATAAATCGTACATACATTCCAAGTTACAGGGCGAAACGATTCTTAATTACTTCATAATCATGGTTTTAACGTGAAAATAAACTGTCGGAGTCTGCGCCGCCAACTTATTTTTATTCTAAATTCACTCTAAAACCATGATTTTGAGGTAATTAGGAATCGTATCGCGCTATAACTTGGAATATATTCATGATTTATGATCCTAAATGTAAATCTGCAAGAAAATCTACTTTCTAAAAAAAATCATGAATAGAGGGCGCTCCTTGGAAAAGATCACATAATATGCCTTTAACAAAATCTCTGTAAGGTGTTTTATGCCAATCCTTTTTCTGCCTCCTGAAGCAAAACACCAGCAAAATTTGCCTGCATAAGATTGGTGGTCACAAGGGAATTTGTTTGTGAATATTTTCATGGGTAATAGCGGCAAGGATTCCATTCCCCTTCTTTCAAAGAAGATTTCTTGAGCAATACCAGCATGCTTCACTTTCATCACATGACCACTGATTTCTGTCACCAGTGTCAACTGGTTCCCATTGACATTGCGTTGCATGAAAAGGCTTACAATGTTGTTAAATGAAAATGAAAATCCTGCTTTTCTTTAAAGATCCTTTATTTTTTGAATAACACCTACCTATATGTAAGTTTTAGTTGGGATTCAACTTCTTTTTCATATACGTTTACCATGTATTAGAACTTTTGAAGTCAGACGGCCTAAAACTGGTAATTACTTTAGCACATGTTGGATACTTTTTATTCTGTGTAAAAGCCCTTTCCAACAACAGTCATGCAAAGCATGCTGGGATGCACAAGAATTCTTCTTTGCCCTTATTTGATGCCCCCACTTAAATGCTCTTCCCATTGGAACTTACAATACACACAGACGTAGGATTTCTACCCTACAAAACTAATACTTTATGCAAACACTCGAATATCACAAAGCAAAACGTTTGTACCTCTCGTGCATTCTTGAGTGTAAACCACTGAAAATACTTCACTTGCGATTTGTTTTTCAATTAGCGTAATTAGGGATTATATTAACAGTGTTATTTATAGATTGACATTACATACCTACGTCATAGAAATCGAACACAACGGTGTTGGCATCTTAAGGGCCCTTCTTTGCCATGGAGATAGGTAGAATAAGGCCAAGCAAGGGTGTAAATAAGTATACTGCTTCAGACATGGTACTTCGTAACAGTTCCTGTTTAGGCGACGGATTAGAAAAAGTCCTGTTCGAAACGGTAGGGACAGTCGGTCGGACATTTTTGTTGTTAGGGGGGGGGGGGGGGGGGGTTCAAAATAATTTGACAATTTTCAACAACAAAAAATCAAAATTTTCAAAACATCCAAAGCATTTCATAAACGAGAGCATCAATGATGCAGAAGCTCACTACAATTCTGATTCATAAAACATGTCTATAATATATAAACCACTTTAATCTGTCCAGCATATGACAAATTATGTAAAGCTCAAATCCACATTATACCTTACATGAAACATACATGTATATATATATTATGCATTCACAGTGTAAGCAAATTTGCCCTTCTATATATGCTTCAGTTGAGATTACATAAAATAAAGGTAATTGTGTCATCTTTGACTGAACATACTATAATAGTGGCATATTTGTTTTATGCTGTACAGGTGATATGAGTCAGTATATACTATCAATTATTTGGATTATTTGAAAAGCCACACAAAACTGTGTGTTAATTATAGTTGCAGGGTTTTGCATTGATTCTAGAGCGAGAATACATCAAAGAAAAATGATATCAACTTAAAATTTGGTACAATGTCTTATCATGACTTCCTATTTAATTTCAATATCAGAGCTTCAGTTTTTGAATAATTAACTAACAAATGTATGGCCATAAAAGAAAAAAATGGTGTTTCTTGTACAGAATTATTACTTAAATTACAATGTCTTATCATAAATTCCTGTTGATTAATTTCAATATCAGAACCTGTTTTTGCATAATTAATTAAAAATTATTTTAAAAATGTATGGCCATTTAAAAAGTTGTGTTTCGTGTACAAAATTATTACTTAAAATACTGTGTAAACAAAGGGGCAAAAAGCATTTTGACCAGAAATATTTAAATAATTGAATTTTACTTAGCCTACTGATACAATGTTTTAAGATATAATTTTTGTTGTCGGATCTAAACGCTTCGATCAATGGGCCTCATATTTGGCACACATGATTATCAACACAAGCCCTTTCAATAAATCTCTATAAAATAATGTATGAGTTGAATATTTGATCTAATTTGCATATTAATTAGCCATTTTAACGAGAAAATGACTAAAACGAAGTATTATACATCAATAGATTAAAATACATACCAATGTCCATCAAAATTGGCACAGATAATTATCTACATATTAGTCCTTTCAATAAATTGCTATAAAATAATCATGTCACTTGAATATTTAATCAAATTTGCATAATTAATTAGCTATATTAACAAGAAAATGGCTAATATCATTATTTTCATCGTCAGATCCAAACGCTTTGATGAATTGGCCCCATATTTGGCACACATAATTATCAAAACAAGCCCTTTCAATAAATCTCTATAAAATAAATAACTGTATATGAATTGATTAATTGATCTAATTTGCATATCAATTAGCCATTTTAACGATTTTAATCAATACGTTAAGATGCATTAATGATTGCGTTAAAAATGAGAATATACCAATATCCACAAAATTAGGATAGCAATATCTACATCCTTAATAAATTGGTATAACATGTGAATGTGGCTTGAATAATTAATCAAATTTGCATATTAATTGGCTATTTCAACAAGAAAATGGCTAATATAATTATTTTCATCATCAGATCCAAATGCTTTGAATAATTGGCCTCATATCTGTCACACATAATTATCAACACAAGCCCTTTCAATAAATCTCTATAAACATAGTGTATGAATTCAATTGTTGATCTAATTTGCATACTAATTAGCCATTTTAACAAGAATATATTTAAAGTTTACTCATCAATACAATTCATTAAAATGCATTTACCAATATCAATCAAATTTGGCACAAATCTACATAAGTCCTTTCAATAAATTGATATAATTCGCATATTAATTCTAAGCTATTTTAATAAGAAAATTGCTTAAATTGATATTATTTTCATCTTCAGAACTAAACGCATTGATCAATTAGCATCATATTTGGCATATAATTGTTGCATGTACAGAATGCGGATAATTTTCTGTAACCAAATTGATCAGGAAAGTCGCTCAAATTGATTGATCAGAAATATTTGAGAGGGGCTCAAATTTAATCGACAATTATTAGATCCTTTTTGCGGAGATCCTTTAGTATGGGAAACTCTTCTGTTATAGGTTCGTCAGAAGATAAGGCTTCTTCATCATATTTGATTGTAAATATAGTTTTATCACCATCAATTGTTGCCTCTTGAAGTGAGATTATTTTCCCATTATACCACTGCGGTATTCCTGCTGGATTTATGCACTTGTGGCGTACACGCTTGTCAACCAATAATCGGGTTGACTCTAAGAATCCGTCTAAGTACTTCTTGGAGTTTTGTATCGCTCGTTTTATTCTCTGTCCTTCTAGTTACTTTGTAATTTCAATCTTCTTGAGCTTGATGGTGGGAGCGGTAAAGAGGAAGGAATACGAGGTCTTGCTTCAGACAGAGGCTCAGTCACCGGAACCATGGACTCCTCATCGGAACCTAAAAGAATCAGTTTGAAAAGTCAATTAGAAAAATTGAGATAGAAATACAATTTATTTAATAAAAATCCAACAACATTCAATCCCCCAACTTATTACCGTAGTATTTATATAATTCATGGGACATAATTTATTTAGTATTATGAATGATTGTGTTATAAAATTCTACCAAATACATACCAGCTTGATTTGATGACTCTGAAGCCATATCCAGTGAGACTGATGTTGATGGGCCAGAAAGGGAAACATTGACTTCTTCTTCTTGATGGTGGGAGGCTGGGAGCGGTATATAGGAACGAATACCAGGTATTGCTTCAGAAAGAGGCTAAATCACCGGAACCATGGACTCATCGATGTCTTCATCGGAACCTAATAATTATTATAAAATAATTAGTTTGAAAAGTCAATTAGAAAAATTGAGATAAAAATACAATTTACCTATAAAAATCCCAGCACAGGGATGTAATTTAGGTGGCGGCATCCCCTGCCAGAAGGCTTGCCTCCACTGGTGCCCTCCCACCAATGAAATGATGTGTGTGTAGGCCTAAGTAAAGTAATGTAACATAACGCAAAGTAACCTAACGTAACGTAAAGTAACCTAGGCTAAAGTAACGTAACTTAAAGTAACGTAACGTTAACTAATGTAACGTAACGTAACGTAAAGTAATGTAACGTAAATTATCCTAAGGTAAACTAATGTAAAGTAACGTAACGCAAAGTAACGTAACGTAACGTAAAGTAAATTAATCTAAGGTAAACTAACGTAAAGTAACATAACGTAAAGTAACGTAACGTAACGTAGGGTATTAAACGTAATGTAACGTAAAGTAATGTAACGTTTAAAGAAGTAATAAAAGCAAGTTCCGTAACATAAAGTTCCCCTACCTACCTAAACAATTAAGATTTTAATTTTTATGCAAATTCAATTTTGAAATTTGGATTAAGTCATTACAAAGAACCCTACCCCCCTCCCAAAAAATTATGAAAACTATTACTATTTGTTTTCACTATAATAAATACAAATTTAGAACCAAAACTAAAGGCATAATAAAAGGACAAGTAAGTCATGAAGTAGTAAGTTCGAATTAATTTGTATTGGAATATTTTTACTTTTCCCAATAAAAAATGTTTACATTTACGACCAGTGCAGTGCTATAATTTCGGCCTAGTAATAATTAATTAGGCACGTGCCTATATTATGCAGTATGGATGGTAAATTAAAGAAACTTATCCAAGAAATTCATTAACTCAACGCATTTTATTATAATTTCTGTCTAAAATATAGAATCATAACAAAACTCAATCGCAATTAAAAATAACCTAAGCCAGTTTACGCCCAACGTATGTGCAAAGAAAGATTTGTTTTGGGCGCATCATGTCTAATTGCACGGTTTCGATGATTTTATGAATGGCGAACTTTGAACAAGCGCCCAAATAGGGCGCATCGGGAAGGTTGTGGGCGGTTACTATAAACAAGATGGCGGTTCGACAGAAAAATTATTGCGACGATCGTCTGGTTTCAGTGATGATTTTAAGCAAGTATTTATATACATCAAAACATTACAACTACTGCATTTTCAAGTGAAATACATATCAGTCCTCTACCAAGTGCACGATTTCACGGCAAAATCATGTCGTAATGAAAATGAACCGCATGTTGTATGCTCACTGCAGTGGCGTACGTGCATAAACGACATCAGAGTTGCCTGCCACACTCATGTAATGGTCCAAGCTGTCAATACAAAGTATAGGGTACTCAGAACAAGAACATTTCATCATGAAAGTTGCGGGTGAAAATGAATTAAAGTCTACGATATTATTAATTATTATTAATCTATATAATATTATTTACTACCATACCTACTCGCTACATTATCGGACGAAATCTTCAGGTGGAAATTTGAAGATGAACTCTTCACATCGTCGTAACTTTTGAACCACTTGATCGATTTTGAAGCGAGAAAAGATGAAGTTGGGTCATTGGGTCATCTATCGTTTTTCCGAAGATTCATTCGGCAGTGCCAAATGACCAATCAAAACCCCGCAAATTTTCCTCCGAAGACCCGAGCTCCAAACCCGGAAGTGTTTTACCCATTGAGTTTATGTCATTCGTCCACAAGTTTTATCAATGGCAGACGATACCAAACTGGTGGGGGTAATAAAAAATATTACGCACGATAATGCACGCAAATTCAGCATTTTGGCAAGGCAATATTTGCAAGTTTTACTCTTTTTCGCGAATTTTTAACAGCACCTCATGATGAAAAACCTTTGAAAACATTATTTTCCATTAATTTTGGCCGCTGAAATCGGAGATATAGTTTGAAGAATATATACAGAAGCGATTAACATCAATTAACGAAAAACGACCTCCCCACCCATTTTTGCCGCTGATTTCGTATCATGAATAATAATGATCTCTCGTAGTTAAACCAATCACAATAAGACAATCACGCTTGTACGTCATGAACACGCGTGTCATTGTTAATCAACTTTCTATCATAGCGTTTTCACATGCATTTTCAATACAATTTTGACAATAAAGAAAATAACGCAAAATTACCTATTTTGTCGAATGGCAATCAAGCCCATTTTATAACATATTTATGCGATCATATTGTTTCACTATCTCAAGTACATTTCCCGACAAATACCACTTGTGTGACCAAGATAAAACCATATTTCATAGTCGCACTTTCCCCTTGACCTATACCGTGACCTTTCGCTTCGAGTCTCTTTAGCTTACTTGTAGTAAGCTAAAAACTCACTACATTTCCAAAGCATTTAAAAAAAATTAAAACGAATTTTCAATTTTTTTTCTTCAAAAATAAACTCATATTCTAAAAATATGTTTAAGTCAGGCCTTGTAGAACGGGTGTTTTTTTTGCAAAAACAAACAAAATGTAATTCAGAAGTATACTTTTTAGAGCACTTGATTGCTATTGATGCTCGCCCTTAGATTTGTTAAACCAATATGTTACAATTTGTCAACCATCACATTTTTTTAAAGTTTGTTTTAATGGGTTTTTTATTGGCTTTCACAGTGTGTAATTATTCAATGGGATACCATTACATGCCTGATGACATGCTTTTAAATATTTGAAGAGTTTATATGCGAAAGTCCATCAGATATCAAAATTGACTCGGAGATTTTTGCAAAAAAACATGTTTGACTTGTAAAAATATAACTTTTGCTTTTTACTTACACGTTTGCATCTCATTTTGTTTCAGAGATATTGCAAATTTAAGTTTTGAACGATATTTGTATATAGGTCAATGTTGGTTTTCACAGACTTATGGTAAAATGCCTGTGTGAAGTCAACCATACCCTGTATTACCCTGACCCCAGGGCAATGTTGTTATTTACAGACTTAAGGTACAATGCCTGTGTGCAATCAACCTTACCATGTAATCCATTTGTAATTATCATATCCATTAAACAGAATGGCAAACAAATTCCGATTCTTCATGGAAAATCCCGATTTTTCATGGAAAATCCCATATGCGTCTATGCCTGATGGATTAGTATTATTCCATATCTTTATGGACTACTTAAATATCTTTGTGGAATTTCCATATCTTGATTAACAATCCATGTCTTTTTCTTCTTTTGTTCAACTCCTAAATATCAAGTTTGGGTATCCAAGTAACAAAGTTCTACTGCAATCGGCAACTAAGTGCCACTGTTTCAATAACGTTCAATTGCGAATTTCCAGTGCCACTTGCAATCCCCTGGCAATTATCCTGTATTCTAACACACAATCTATAAATCAATAAATTACCAGAAAGATATTATTTTTCTCTGCCTTGCCATGAAGAATCTGGATTTTCCATGAAGAATCTGGATTTTCCATGAAGAATCTGGATTTTCCATGAAGAATCGGGATTTTCCATGAAGAATCGGGATTTTCCATGAAGAATCGGGATTTTCCATGAAGAATCGGGATTTTCCATGAAGAATCGGGATTTTCCATGAAGAATCGGGATTTTCCATGAAGAATCGGGATTTTCCATGAAGAATCGGGATTTTCCATGAAGAATATTCCAAAGAGATAAGAAATATCCATAAAGATGTGGAATATTCCATAAAGATAGCGAGAGTCATAAATGTGTCATGTGGGGTCTGCGAAGTGATTACCTATGAAACCCTTGTGGTATGGTATCTTATTGGCTAGTCCAAAACGGGACGATAACAGTTATGGGACTATAAAATCTGGCCAAAAAGGCATACAACTCTTTACTAAACATAATTAAATTAGTATTTCTTAACACTCTTGTGATTTTTTTTTATTCAAACACTAATGGGCCCCTCACATGTATCTGTGTGAGCTGGGCGGCCCCTTACCGTCTTACAGAGTCCAACACGGTGAGCAATCAGCAAAAAATGTCAATGGCCGTATTGATTTTTGTTTTCACCGGGTTCAAACCGTTCTATACCGGATCCTCATCAGCCTGGAACCGGGCTCATACCACCTCCTCAACAGGGCCAGAATGCCTGGGTAATGGCCAAACCACCTTGATAACGTCATCAAACCACCCTTTATAAACTGACCACTTTTTGGTCTATAACTCAAAAAATAAAAAAGCACCCTGGGAAATGTTATCAGGATTTCATAAAACTAGTATGACAAAAATTTGACTAAATATATATTTTGAGTTATCTTTGCAGAACCTAAAATGGTCAAAAACCATGTTTTTTATAATTTTCTCCAAAATGGTCAATTTCATTATCATGAATATTCATTGAACCCTTTTCTGCAAAAAAACTGTATACTTTTATAAAGAAAAGAAGTTTCGGCAGTTTTACGGAGGCTGTACCTGAGAGTCCACACCCCCCTTAAAGAAAAACTAGTATTACGCGATCCATTTTCATGGAATGCCCTCTATCTGTGATTTTGTTCTAGAACTGTCAAATTACATTATAACCATGAAACTAAAATACACAGGCAATATACATTTCCTAATTACTTAAAAATCTGAAAATTGTCCTGTTTGTTTTCCTGAGTTGTTTTTTCGTTTGAAATAGAATTCCATGGTTTGACACCATGTTAAGTCCGTTTATAGGGTTAATACGGCACACCCCTACGGAAAACTTTATGATGAAAATTGAAACAAATATGTTGAAAAATTCATTAAATTGGCAGATTTCCGTTATGATTTAGTAAAGTTCTGTGATGGGTTTTTGTAATGGAAAATGCAATCAAAGTAGATTTATGAGTCCAGGAAAGTCTTTCCTGATAGTCAAACTTCATTTTAAGAGAGAGAAAAAGATGTGTAAAATTTTGAAAAAAAGATCACAAAATATTGCTTTAAAAAGCCTGACATGCTCTTATTATTCAAGAAAAGAAAACTAAAATAGAATTTGTTTATTTGTAAACAAATCAACTTTTCACTTTTTACCATACATAACCAAATTTTCAGAAACCTTTCCCAACTTTTACTGGACCAAATATACTATGCGTGTTTGTCCCGGTGTTTGTACTTATTTTAATGCATTTCTCATTGTGATTCTAAATTTTTGTTAAGGATTTTCAACAATTTTGACATTTTAGAAACACTTTGTGAAATTTTGGAATGTCGTCTGCAGCTGCCTGCCGCGTGGAAAGTGTTAATTATCACACAAAATCACAGACACAAATATTATAATTATATTCACATAATATTTCAATTTATTACTTGGTATTTTTCCACAAAGCTTTGATAAATAAAACACTTAATATTCATATTCAGTTAAATATATACAGCATTTTTCAACTATCGTTATATACATTCCTCCATCAAATGAGATATTGATAGACAACACTGACCTTACCATACATGCTATTTTTATTCAAAGAAAGTTTACATACTTTTCGGTAACAAAAAATACCCCTGCTGCTCTACAGGCAGATTGTTTTCTGAATTCATTTTTAAATCTCAATTTTATTCAAAAGTGTGTATAAAGTGTACTGTAGGCCTAAAAAAATGGTTTGATTGGCCTAACATAACAACAATAAATAGGGACGGTCGGTCTGGATTTTTTTTTTAAATCACCTGATTTGGGGACTTAAAATAGCCAAAAATGAAAGCAAACAGTCAGAAACTTTAATACTTTGTTCAATTTTTTTTTTTTTTTTAATTAAAAAAAAAAAAATCCTTCCTCAAAATAATAAAAAATATTCAGGGTCGGCGATGCATTTAGGGTCGGTCGGGTTAGGCCAATCAAACTTCTTTTTTTAGGCCTTATATGTCCTACTCATGCATTAGGTCCTACTCTTGCATCAATTACACGGTATAATAAAGTGCCAATAAATAACTATTCTATCAAAGACTTGATGCATGGTTGGGACCTAAAGTACACTATTTACCCACATTTTTCAAGATTTTCAAAAACAAAATCCCTATTTCTTTGCAAATTCTCAAAATTCTGGGTTAAATGTAATGCAATCATGTTAGTTAACCAATATTCTTTACTCTAGAATAATCGCGATAGCTGCGTACCAAGTGCGTTCCAATCAAGATTTACATTTCTGATCATAAATCATAAATATCTTCAGAGTTACAGAGCGATACGATTCCAAATTACTTCAAAGTCATGGTTTAATGAGGACAGTTTATTTTCATTCCAAAATCACTCTAAAACCATGAATTTGAAGTAATTAGAAATTGTATCACCCTGTTACTAGGAACTTATTTATGATTTATGGTCAGAAATATAAATCTGCAAGAAAATCTGCTTTCAAAAAATATCAAGTATAGAGGGCGTCCCATGGAAAAGATCACATAATATGCCTTTAAGCGGGCATTTAATTTTTGCGAATCTGGAAATGTTACTGTTAATTTCAATGCATAATTGTAAGTTTCGCGGGTATTTAATTTTGTGAATCCACATTCCTCGCGAAATGAAGTGGATTTACAGTTTACATGGGAGAAGTTGAATTAAAGGTGAAGATTCCTCGAATTATGGCCTATAAAATGGTTCCTAAATTTGTAGTCTTTTTCAGTTGTATGAATGAAAATAAATTAAGTTCATCAAATAAAATAAATAATATAGACATAGGTATAAAATATACACCATTCATATAAATATAACATACAACGTATACTAAACAAAACAACGAATAGACCCCTAAAAAATAGTGCTGTCTTTTTTTTTCTCGATCCCTATATTTCAGATTTCATGCTGTACGTATGCGTGACCGAAGATATTCCTGACGAATCTGATTAACGGCAGCCTGAAGATGAAAGGAAATAATTGATTGCCGACAATTTGGAACCTGGTAGTTTATTTTAACGGAATAAATTGTATTGAAAACTGGAAACCATCGCTAGTGATGTCACAGCACCAGGCTGCTGTTAGTGGGTTTCATTCCTGACATCACCTAAACATGTATTTCCTCTGAAGCAAAAATAAAATGAGTTTTTTTACTGCTGTTCTCCCCCCCCCCCCCCCCCCCCAATTGAGTAAAATATTGACCAGATTTAGACATACAGGTATACGTAATGCAACCCATTTCTGTGGTCATGCATGCTTACAGTGTTATGGTCACCCCCTGTACCCCCCCCCCTGTGGATCTCAGATATAAGTTTATAATCATTGAATCTGGCTCATGCAATTACAAAATTAGAGAGCATCGCCCATAAGCAACGAGCCTTTTTGTGAAACGCAACCCCCCCCCCCCCCCCCCCCCCCGGATCTCAGAGATGAGTTGATAGTCATTGAATCCGCCTCAGTCATAGTTACAAAATTAGAGAGCCGTTACTGTAGTAAATAACGAGCAAGTGACTGACTCTATGTGGGAACAAAATATGTAAAACCATATTAACCCAAAAAACATTTGTTCACAAGACAATTTGATTGTCGGTTGGTAATATCCATCTGTTGGTATTTTCACACAAAAAATGTTTCCTCCTTATCATGCTGGACATATGCGCGAGGTGACGGTGGTTTGAGGGGGACGTCCTGTCCGGTTTTCTTGTTGAACTTCTTGATGATTTCTAGTTCTTTTTCGTGCATCTGTGAAATACAATGAAAACGGTCAAAAAAGAATTGTTATTGTTTTCTTGATATTCCCAATTATTAATTCAACATCACTTGAAAGTACTTCATTGCTCTTTGGGTGCCTTTTACTTCAAAATCTAGTTTCTCTATGGAGTTCTACTTCAAATGTTCATGTGCATACCTGGTGACGGAGAGTGCACAGGGAATATGCCCCCAGTCAGGATCCTTGCCCACCCCGGGAAAAGGGTATATGTATGTGCCGCTCTGAAGACCCCCTTTTTCACCCTCTGCTGCTAGCTCTTATTACCCCCCCCCCCCTTTTTGAGCCTGCAGCAGTTTTTAAGACCCCAATTGTATTGAAAATTCAAAAATCACGATATTTTGCGTTCCAAAGCCCAATTCTTTCGAAAATGTTGCGTTCTAAAACCAAAATAAAATGAAAATTTGCGTTTTTGCTAATCAAAATTGAACTACAGCATGTCCCAAAAAACTGGGTTCAAAAGTTTGCAAGCTTACAACTATAAAAGTAGGAACATAGATAGTTTATATTTAGGGATATTAAACAAAATATACATGACCTTAATTGGTTAAACTCTGTAATTAATCCAATATAAACTTTTTGAAATACAAAGATTTTAATAGAGCATGGTCAAAACCCATTTGTCCCACTTTTCAAGGAACACCCTGATGTGTTGCAATTGCACATTGTTGTGATTTCGTCAATGTTTTGCCTTTGCATTCATTCTTTACAAAGACTTGGGCAGTAGATGAAATTATCTTGGTCTGTATACCAATAATACAAGTTCATTATTTACATAAACATTAACAAAAATGTTTTTTGTTATAGTCCGAGTTATTGTTAAGTTCTTTCGGAGAATAAACCCCATGCCGGGAATACTGCACATAGCGCACAGTTTCATGCAACGCACAGATGGTTTATTCCTTAAATCGGGACAAATGGGTTCTGACCACGCTCTATTCAAATCTTTGTATTTAAAAAAGTTTACATTGGATTGGTCTCCAAATTTACCCAATTAAGTAAGGTCAGG
Source organism: Ophiura sarsii (assembly GCA_035610835.1). NCBI lineage: Eukaryota > Metazoa > Echinodermata > Ophiuroidea > Amphilepidida > Ophiuridae > Ophiura > Ophiura sarsii. The sequence goes on along the minus strand of CM069447.1, from coordinate 43,154,712 downwards.
TATATTTTGTTTGATATCCTTAAATATAAACTATCCATAATTCCTACTTATTTCGTTATAAGCTCGCAAACCTTTGAACCCAGTTTTTTGGGACACGCTGTATAGGCCAGTTCTTAAGACCTACTTTTTGGGGAAAATCAGTTCCTAAAAGACCCTTTGAGTTAGCTGTATAGGCCAGTTCTCAAGACCTACTTTTTTGAAAAAATCAGTTCCTAAAAGACCCTCTTTTTCTTCATAAAATCCACTCAGTTCAGTACTGTTGACCCCCTTTTTGAGACCCTGGGCGGCACACCCCTATCAAAAAAAGTTTGAGTGCCCCCCCCCCCCCCCCCCCCCGGTTGCCCACCCCCATAAACAATCAAAAATGTTAAATTTGTCAGATCAAATATTATGCTCACTTCAAGCAATTTTGACGTTAAAAAGCATTCCATCTTCCAACAGTTTCGGTACATCCTAAGATACCACACACAAGCTTGAAGGCTTATACCCCCTCCCTGCAACCCCCCCCCCCCCCCCCCCCCTCCCCACATTTTATCTATCAGTCTTACCTGTCTCCATTGTCCTAATGACTCATCTTTGTAGCCCAACAGTTTACACAGTCCATGGGTCACGGCCAACTACATATCAATAAATAAACAAAAAGAACAAAAAAAACACTGTTAGTGAGGATAAAATAGCAAAACAAATTATTGAAAACCATCATGATGAGAAGTCGCACTTGCATTCAAAGATTGACTATCACGATTACTAAAAAGCAAGTAAAAATGGTTAGTTTTTCGCAGTGGCGTTGCTAGGTTTTTCATATGGGGAGGGGGGCAAAATTAAAAGTGAACCGACAAGGAATTTACCAGGCTGTCAACTTTTGAGAATTGCCGCCTAGTCAATAGCTTGAGAGCAGGGGGAGGGGGCGGGGTTGTGACGCGACACGTCCCCCAATCCGGCACGTTAAATGGAGACCAATTACTGTCAGTGCCAATCTCAATTGACACAACTTGAATATTGGGGGGCGCTCACTTGTGGGTACAAATACTGTTTACAAACAATTGTTTGTTAGGTCACGCTTGACAAAAGCTGATGGACTCTATTTAAATTTTCATAATCCATAATTTTCCACCAGATTCACATTTGTAGTAGACACACACAAAAAAGCCAAATGTATATTTTTTATCCTTTACAGAAACAAAATATCATAAATATGCATCAAATTAGTTATTTACACAATCAACACCCCTTATAAGGGACGCACCATTAGATTTTCAGGGGGTAGGAAGTTGGGTTCGGGGGGAATTCATTTATTTTGGCCGCTGTAAAGGTGGAATCTTTTTTTTATGTATTCATTCATATTGAGTTGGGTTGGGGTAGAGTTTTTTTTAACTCATCAAGGGGGAATTTTTTTTTTTTGGCCTGCATAGAGGGGGAATTTTTTTCTTCTCCAAAAACTTCCTACCCCCCCCCCCCCCCCCCTGAAAATCTAATGGTCCCTCTAAGCATGTTTTAGTTCCTATATAATGACTCCACTATTTTCTCAACACTCTATATAAATTTGGTCTTATCTCTGCAAATTCTGGAGAAAAAACACACAAACGTTGGTTACCAAATTTATTAGACTTTAGTAAGATCAATAAGAAATTATCAATAACTACATAAAAAAAGTTTGAATGATTTTACAAAAAATGTCATATCAAAATATATTTTTCAGAAATATCTGTAATTTGCGAATTCTATGACAGCCAGGCTTACAAAACAGGATTTTTCGCTCTGATAACCAACATCTGCATGGACCGTTGTTATTAAATAAAATAGAATTTCATGCCAGCTGTGTATATTTATTCATTTGCGGCGACGTTGTAATGGAGTGGCAAGTTAGTTTCGAAAATTGGGTTGGGTTTTAGATATTTCTGAAAATAAAGATAGTTTTGAAAATTTTATGGTGTTTATTTTAATAGTTATTTCTGAAAATACAGGTAAATCCAGACATTTTAAGCCATTATTTAGCTAGCAGTCTTGAAATTGGAATTTATTAGTTTTTAATCAATTAATTAATTGTTCAAGCTTAAAAACAATATTTCTAATTTAATGAAATTGAACACAAAAATGTTTCTCCTGCAAAATGTCCAAAATATCACTTACATTCTCACAATGATAAATTCTCGAAGAAGCAAAATAGCACTCATATTCCATGACATTTTTAATTTTGATTTACTTTGATTAATATTTGGTCGAAAACAAAACAAACAAAATGCTGCTGTTTTCATTCAAGAAGATAGTTCAACTCTCCAGGCCCAAAATTCCCTTCAAAAGTTTTAAAAAGGTCCAAGAAATGCTATTTGCGAGTGTAATGTGTGAAAAGAAATAGGTTTTTTTACCATTTTTTTGTTGAAAAAAGGTCAACATTTATTTTGGTAAGTAAAAAGGTACACTTTTGCCGAATGTGGGCCCATCTCCCCAATTATAAACCAGAAATTTGAACTTAGGTATGACCTATTTATCTTCAGACATATATCTGAGTGACAGATGCATGCTTGAAGCTAAATAGGTCATCTAATAAGTACCTAATTTCAATCATGAAATGGCGAGCATGTGAAAGTCATTCACTATATGGCTCTCAGTCACATGTGCTAGCCATTCGTTCTCCAATGCAACCCAACACCTTATACCTAATTTCAAATTTGTTTGATCATGAAATGGCGATCATGCGAAAGTCATTCACTATGGCTCTCAGTCACATGTGCTAGCCATTCGTTCTTCAATGCAACCCAACACCTTATATACTGTGGTATTGAGCTTGATGACCTCTTAAGAATCTCAGCCCACGCCTGATGGTCAAGTTATCTACTCATATACTTATACTAATATGCTTGATACTTTAGGCAAAGAAAAATAAAACAAGTTCGTCTCAGAAGACAGCGTGCATAGCTTTTAAAATTCACATTTCAGTGCATAACTTTTTTTCTACAACTGACTCAAGTCACAACTGACTCAAGTGATATTTTGGACTCTTCAAATTTTAATTTCAAATTAAGTGGATCAGTTATATTAAGGGCAAGTTGATAATAGAGTGTACTTAATGAAATCATCGTCACGCAGCACGGCACAAAACTCAAAAAGATCAGGGGTCAAGTATTGTAATTGAATATTCTTGCATCATTTTTCAAGTGTCCTTGGCCTAGCTCGGGCGCTATGAAGTAATCACCTAGAATTATGGTGTCGTACCTACACAGTTTATCAGGCCTGATGAAATGATGTGTGCGGGTATTCAAAAACAGTTGATAATGCGGGTGACAATAATTGGAGTTTGGACTCTGAAAGTCATACAATTTACTTAAAATTTTCAAAAATAAGCAAAAAAGGCCTCCATTTGTTAAGGCAATAAACACAATTGTTAATTGATTCTATTTAAAAATTGGATGGTATATCAAGAGCTGAAAATGGAGATCATAAAATTAGCTTAAGAGACCATTTCAAGCAATTTTGACATTAAAACCCTTCCCCCTCCCCCCTGATTTTTCAACCAAGTCTTTTCTACCAAATGCATGATCATATACACGCTACTGTGAAGACCCCTATTCTCCCTAGTTCATATCAATTTCCTCTGTGAATTCTTCACCCTAACTCTACCCCCACTTTTTTCAGAATTGTTTCTTCAACGTGGAAAATCAACCAAAATATCCCCCCGATCCCCCCCCCCCCCCCCCCCCCCCCCCCCCCGGATTTGATCCAGGGACCTCTCGCACCACAGGCGAAGGATTCCACACTACACCACGGCTGTCAAGGTTAGTTTGCGCAGTGTATTGCGCAAACTATATGGGCTGGGTCCATTTTTTCATCCAAAAACTTCCACGCCAGGTGGTACCAACGTGCCCAGTCGTGGTATATTGTGGTATATGGTAGGGTTAGGGTTAAAGATGCCTCCCCGGGGGGGGGGGGGGGCACTGACATTGGAAAAGGGTATAGGTATGTGCCGCGCTGAAGACCCCCTTTTTCCTCCTCTGCTGCTAGTTATGACCCCCTTTTTTAGCCTGCATCAGTTCTTAAGACCCCCATTTTATTGAAAATTCAAAAATCGCGAGATTTTGCGTTCCAAAGCCCCCAAATTCTTCGAAAATTTTGCGTTCTAAAACCAAAAAAACCCAAAAATGTGCGTTCTTGCTAATCAAAATTGAACTATAGGCCAGTTCTCAAGACCTACTTTTTTGAAAAAATCAATTCCTAAGACCCTGTTTTTCGTCATAAAATCCACTCAGTTCAGTTCTGTAGCCCCCATTTTTGAGATCCTGTGCGGCACACCCCTACCCAAAAAAAAGTTGAGTGCCCCCCCCCCCCTGGGGATGCCCCCCTTTTCAGTCTGCTTCATCAGTTCTTTAAAATAGCCCTATTTTATAAAAAAATAAAATGTGTGTTTTAAAACATTTTTTAAAGATTTCTAGTCTTACTATCTTCCAGGCGATATTAAATCGAGCAATACTTATGCCTACTTCAAAAAAGAAGTAAAATCTCATCTTGCAATGAAAGCCAGATTGAGAGAGGGGCCCGAGGGGGTACCATGCCTTGACTTGTTACTCTCTTGTTTGTGCTGTTATCTAGGACCCCAATGGAAATAAGCTCTTGTGGCTTTTTGGGCTATCCTTGGTCTTATCAACATGCTTTCTGTCTGTGTTTTTTACTATTGTCTTTTATATTTATTATATTTGATTATTGAATAAACCAAATCCGAGTACCCCCCCCCCCCCCTCCCCGGGGGGCTGGACCCCAGATTTGTCATTTTGGACCCCCTTATCTCTAGAAGTTATCACTATAATAACCCTGTCGGTCTCACAAACAAAAACAAAAAAGAAAGAAAAGAAAGCAAAAACAAACGAAAGAAAAAAACAAGAAAAAAAGTGAAGCTTCTCTGGTAACCGTTCCAGCTAAATTTCTTCTTTTGTTATTTCAAGTCTTTGAACTTTGTGTGTACATGTACACAAAGTTGTCATTATCAAAGATTGGAAAGACCTACCATGATAGCCTATTATTAAAATTCAAACCAGCAAGGTCATAAATATTTACACAAAAAAGCCATATGGGTGAACAGACAAACTCAATATTTGTACCAAATTTCTGTCTGTTCTATCAATACAGCTGCCTACTGCCTATTCAACAACAAAAAGATATACTGTAGAAGGGGTAATTTTTGCGCTATTAAATTGTTTAACAAAGCGCTTTGCCGATTTTTAACTGTTTTTGCTTGTTTTTAAATTCATGATTTGTAGAGCTTCATCACAAAGACCTATTTTTGCGGTAGTTGATTCGAGCACAAAAATATATGTTAGGTGCAAAATTAAATGTTAGGTGAAAATTTACACTTTTACAAAAACATACAGCTGCATGCACCAACACAATCTGCTCAGTATATTTTTATAAATAACTCCCTATTTTGCATGAAAAATGAATCAATAATTAATTTACATAATAATTATACATCAATATAGCCAGGGACTATTATTTACATGGACAAAAACAACAAGATTGACTTGATTGAAAATATTTATTATTGGATGACTTATTTGCCATGGAGATCATATTATGGAGTCCAATTTTGCATTTGTTAGGTGTAAGCATAGATACTGGATTGGTGTAAGCTAGTTTAAGGGTGGTGTTCAACCCTAATAAAATGACATTTATCAAGCGCTGTAACTTTTGATCTAGGTGATGTACATATTTGTGGGTAGGAAATGAGTCAGATTATACATTTTTGGCATCAAATTTCACTAAAAATTCTGATTTTTTAAAAATTCTGACCAAAAATTCACTTTTGGGCTCAAATTTGTTCAGACAACATTACAAAATCAGTTTTGGTAAGAACTGCCGAAATTGCACCAAAATCGTCTTCTAAAGACTTGTTTAGGAACTTTTTTAATTTTTTCATAAAAATGTTTAGTTTTTAAACTTGTGACCAAAAAGTGCCAACAATTTGATTATTTACCTTCAAAAATGCCACCAAGGTATTTATGAACACTCCCTAACATTGGTTAGTTTTTCGGACCTTCAGTCAACACGGTTTCAAAGCTTGTGTCTATTGCACATTCTTATATACCCCTTACGCACTTTGCTACAGCTGCCTCACACACCAGTGTGGCCATGTGGTCAGCGTACTGGCATTAACACGCATCTGTCAATTTTGAAGATGACTATAACATTTGTTTTTTGGATCAATCAATGCCATTACCAAGCTTTAGTCTATTGCAAAATATCTAACATGTAGCCATATTTCGTGGTTTGAGCGCCAGAAGGCCGTAACTCAACTTTTGGGCAAAATAAGATTTTGGCACCAAAATAACCCATATAACTCACAGATTTAAGAATCATAAAGACTTAACTCATAAACACTCTCAATTGAAGATGATGGCCAATTCCACATGACCACATAGCCCCAAATATTCAAAGTTATTTATCTCAAAATAGCCTTTTTTGAGTTAAGGCCTTCTGGCGCTCAACCCACGATTTGTCCTTTTCAAAAATAAAACTTTTTTGCTTGCTATGGGTAAATTGTTATTTATATTATTGAAACTTTGTAGACCTTTTTATCAACCGCTTAGTACTGGCTTATTATTTATACAGGCTTTTGTATATCTGATAAAATTGATGATTCACTTCGAAATGTTGCAATCGAGTAGGACCAATGTCAATTTGATGGTTTGTCTGTTGACATTGTTTAATGGGAAGTTACCCAAATGGGAGTTGATGAGAAAAACAACATTTTATTTGAAGTGGGGGGTGGGGGGGGGGGACACATTCATTAATTTACCCTTAATTTCACATTTTTCCCCTTCAATTGTCACTTGGATCCCAAAACATTACATTTGATTCTCCTAGATTTTCATGTAATATCCCCAAAATTTCATCCCCTCAAATTTCACTAAATGTCACTTTATTTCCAGAGATTACTCAATTTTCACCTGTCTTTTATTTCTATTTTTTAGTCCTTTACTTAAGTACCGTATAGAATAGGGATACTTTGACCCTTGATGGGTAACTTTGGCCCACCAAAAATAAAGAGTTTATTTGTCAAATGTTGTGATTTCTTTTTATAATTTGGTATAATTACAACAAAATATCACCCTGCTATATAATTATAGGTGTATCTGGAACTTGATATTAAGACTCTGCAGACGACATTTCAAAATTTCACAAAAATGATTCAAGATGTCATTATTGTTGAATTTCGTCACCAAATTTGGAATCACTGTGAGAAATGCATTAAAATAAGTACAAATATGCCTAGTATTAGTTCAGTAACTCTTGATTTAAGACTTTGAAATTTGGGACAAGTTTCTGAAAAATCTGTTTTGTATATTGCGAAACTAATACGCTACTTGCACGGTACAGATGGAACCATTGAAAGGGAGGCTCTCCCCTCACCACGCACTATCACGCCACACGCCGGTTTGTGCAGGTTTTTGCATCGCGTGACGCGGTTGGGCAGGCGCGCGCTGAGGGGAGAGCCTCGCTTTCATTCTAAAATGGTGATTGTGTGCAGGTAGCGTATAGCCGCGTGGAAGTGTTAAAACTGATGTCAAGACTTACCGACATTCCACTTTCCAGTGCTACATGATTATCGTCACACCATTTCTGTATACTGTTTACACCCAGGTAGATATCGCCTAAATCGTTGACTGCATCTAACTCTGGAAGTCTGCCGGGTTTCAGGTCCTGAGAGAATAGAAAACAATGAAATGTAACCTAATTAATTATGCGATTTAAACATTACGCCATGCCAGAGGCCCAGAGCCTATCCTATATGGCCATTTCTGAAAGCAGAACTTGCATACTCGTCTTGATGGGGTGGCTGCAATCAACTACATGTAAACACGCTGTAAGCATGTGTGGCAAAAGCAATTATTTCCTATATATATTTTTCTCCCCAATTTGACCCCTAAATGAGTAAATTATTGACAAAGTCTTGATATAAGGACCCTCATTTTTAGGCCTACGGGTGATTTTAGACACGTACCTTATCTTAAAAAACAATGTAAAAACCCATTTTTGTGGCATGCATGCTTACAGTGTAATAGTCGACAGGCTCCCCCCCCCCCCCCCCCCCCCCCCCGGATGTTATCACAATAATATCATAAAAGAGAAGAGATAACAAAAAGTACAGGTTTAGCCCAATCATCAAAATCCTGATTGTACCATGTACAGTTCAGAATGTTTTGCCTGAAAACTAGTTTGTCACTTTGGCAACAATGTTGACCCACAATATAGACTAAATCCTTTCAACTCACACCCCATTGGTTGAAAACTGGAGGTGTGGCATGGGTGTGTGATGATTTAGCAGTATTATATAAATACTTCCTACAATCATGACAATAGGCATACATCCTTGAATCAACTACAAATTTGCATAATACTAATAGTGGCATTAGGCCAAAAAACAAAATTGATGTGTTGGCCAAAAATCTTGAAGTCAGTCGATTTTCCTTTTTCTTTTCTCTCTATTTTTTTTGCTAACAAATATTACTGACAGACCGTGGTTCTTGACAAGACAAAATTGGTAAATTTCAATTTGACTAATAGTTTATATGTAATCTATTCAATAAAACTTATTCATTTCAAGCAAAAAATAGTAATATTTTGACAAATTTGGTAAAATTTAAATCTTAAAAAAAAAAAAAATGATTTTTGAGATTTAGGATCGGTCGCTTATACATGTAGGGCATCACAACACATTTTTGGCATGACTGTTTGTTATCCATGGTTGGAATTGGAAGGAAAGAAGGAAGGAAATAGTATAGGCCTAATCTATCCTGTATCCGCTATCTTTGGAAAAGGATATCAATTGTTGCATGTCATTCACTGCATGACATGTCAATTTTCTCCTCTTTTAGTTATTTTTTTATGTGCGAAAGTAGTTCCACACGACAGTCTGTCTGCAGACGACAGTTCCAAAATTTCACAAAATGTTTCAAAAATGTAAATATTGTTGAATCTCATCACTTGCACTCCATGTCAATTTTCCCCTCTTTTAGTTACTTTTTTCTGTGCGATATAGTAGTTCCACACGACAGTCGTCTGCAGACGACAGTTCTAAAATTTCACAAAATGTTTCAAAAATGTAAATATTGTTGAATCTCATCACCTGCACGACATGTCAATTTTCCCCTCTTTTAGGTTTTTTTCTGTGGATAGTACATGTAGTTCCACACGAGTCTGTCTGCAGACGACAGTTCCAAAATTTCACAAAATGTTTCAAAAATGTAAATATTGTTAAATCTCATCATCATATTTGAAACCGCCATTAGAATGCATTAAAATAAATAAATACAAACATGCCTAGTATTATTGGTTCAGTAATTCTTGAGATAACACTTTGAAAGTTGGGAGAGGTTTCTGAAAAATCTGTTTTTCAATGGTTAAACTATTACTATTAGCCCGAAAATTCAAAGGGAACCGACACAGACTTCCAGGCTGTCAACTTTTGAGAATTGCCGCCGAGTCTGACACTTAAAAGCGGGAAAGGGGGGTGAGGACAACGACAGGCCGTCCCCAAACCGATGCGAAAAATAAGAAATTGAATTCAGTAACCAACAGTGCCAATCTCAACCGACACAACTCAAATATTGGAGGTGGGGGGAAAATTGCCCCAGCCACTGAGTACAATACCAATCACTTTGATCAATATCATCAGTTTAACGGGTGATTATTGTACATGCATCCATCATGTCTTCTTCTGGCGGAGGATTTGAACTAATGACCTCTGTGCGATCGCCCTATAGAAGGCAAAGGCGATTGATTTTGTGCTCCAGGTATCGTGTCTTCTGGAAGATGATTTGAACCGATGACCTATAATTTACAGCTCATACACAAGCGCCATTATAACCTACATCCCTAGACCTACATCCCTAGCACTTATTACACCTAGACCCTGAGACCTACTGTATTATTACATGCCTAGTAATCTGAATAGATGATGAAATTGATGTTACTATTTATTATTTGCCAGAGTCTAGAGATGGCCACAAGTGCATATATTATTATTAAAAAGAAAGATGAGAGAAACATGATGATGAATTTGTTGAAAGTATCAACAGTATAATAAAATGCAATATCCTACCTGATGTCGTGGGAATGAGAGCACGTCAGTAATTTCATCTTTTCCATTGTATTGTTTATTGAGTTCTTTCAGTTGTGGCTCGTCCATACACACCACGGCAACTTCAAAACGGTCCACTCTCAAAATCCGCCGTAAAGCCAAAATGTCGTCTCGTAGTTTGTTGAAGTTGAACTTCGGGGTTTTCTGCACGCTTCTCAGAATTAAAGACATCTTGAAGCTGGGATTTACCGGCTGTAATGTTCTAGCAGCAAAGACACACACGATTCAACTTTATGATGGTGAAAATCTGAAAGCGGGATCCGATTATATCGTCTGCTAAACTCGTGTCAACTGCACTGCACTGATTTTTGCTGTATTGTAACGTGTGTACGTGCCATGCCAGGTTTTATATGCGGCTGTCAAAAAAGGTCGTTTATTTACGGAAGTCAGCCTGGAACTGGTGTGGGCTGGTCCGCAATACTGCAATCTCATTGGTCGAGAACTGGAGGTGTGTCGTGGGTGTGTGATGCAATACCGGCAGCATGTTTTGTTTACATCGGCTAAAATTGCATCATGCGGTTGTGATGGTGCACCGGCCTTGTATTGTATTTAAAGTATAATTCATCAAATCGACATTTTATAATCACAGATGTAAATATTAAATCCGCGATAAATAATCACTATGCATAAAGGGCCAACGATTATCTCGTAATCAGTCAAATGTATGCAGTACATTTATTTAATTAAACCGGTTTTGGTTTTACGTCATTTACCCGAGGTTACCGCCGGGTCATGTAAAGTAAACCATAATACTCCCGTAAACACTCAAGTATTTCCTCTCTCGTTCCGAGAAGAGTCCTGAATAGAACTGAATAGAGCATGCGTAAATACATGACGTACTTTCACTCGGGATCTCCTTATGGTTGTGTAGACTTGCTCAAAATTTTCAGTCATTTTGTAAAAAAAAAGTTATTTGTTCATGGGTTCATAAATTTTCAGTCATTGTGTAAAAAAAGTTATTTGTTCGACAATGTGCCACCTTAATATAGGCCACCAATTAAAGGTAGATGACCCGATTTTTGGAGTAATTCTGTTATACCCTTCACAGAGGTATTCATAGTGCATGATTTTTAAGAACGACGCATAGGCCTACTACCGATGTTGGTGTGTAGGGTATAACAGAATTAGGCCCGATTTTCAACTTGATGTTTTCTATTTTACATGAAAGGTCATCCTTAAAATTGTTGCATTCCAAAGTTTGAGTTGCATAACTCCAATGTTTCTATTTTTAGAAGCGCAAGGTCAAAAGACATGTGCCCATTGAGTAGTACACAGACTGGTTGGTGGTTAACCACCTTTGGCAGTAATTCACCACATTTTAGCCTATAATTTCCAAATGAAACATTTCTGGCCCCTAATATTTTACAGACACAATGAGAAAAATATGGGGATTCTTCCAAAAATACATTACTTGCAGTTTAGATTTATTCATAGAATTCTTCCCACAAATGTTTTTCTGACTAAAATATAAATCGGTATTAAAGACAATGAGAGGTGCTCTTTTTGTAACGATAATGAGTAGGACATTAAGCATCTAATGTGGACATGTAAAATTACATCCTTATATGGAGTGATAGATGGCTCAGTGTTTTGAAAGTTGAGTTGATGCCAATGTAACTTACTGGGAAATGTGTTTTGGTTACCATGAGCACAAACACTCAATGTTTTTGAATGTGGTATTATTGCTGGCTAAAAGGTATATTTACAAATGCAGAGTGCAAGAACATAAGCCAATTTTTCTTGATTTTAAAAGTTACGTCATACACACTGAGAAAATAGAGAACAGTATTTCAGATAAAAATGGCAAACTGAATATCCATGAAAAAGGTGGGAACCATTAATTCGTGTTTGGTTTAATATTATGAATATATTTTATTTTTCACGAAATGTCATTATTTCATATACATATAATAATAGATTTTAAATGACAATGCATGCTGTGTCTATATTTGTTTTATTTTATGAAGTGTTTTGTATATTTTTGTATTTTGTTAACTTATTGTGGTATGTTATAAAATAAAAATATGAAGTCCTATAAACGGGCTTGAAAGAGAGAAGAAAAAGAAAAATCTGTCACCAAATATATCTCCTTATTGATTAATTAAGCAGAATAGGGACCCCCATTTTCAATTGTTGGCATTGTAAATATCAACATGCCATCGATTGACATATTCAAAATGCGTGCATTGCATTCATAGGCCTACAGGTTATACCTTGGAAGCTGGAACAGATTAAATTTCACAGAATTTGGAGAAAATGCACATATCTCCCGTTTGGAATAACCAACAATGCGTTATTACTGTGCATATCGATAAATATATTAATTTTTGCATATTAACTGGTTTAAAAAAATCGGTAAAATCGGGACCTGAATATTTTGACTCACCCTGTATTGGCTTATACCGCGGCGGAGATAAACACATTTTACAAGTGAGAGAGAAGATGCAAAAGCTAAAAAGCAGAGGTATATTTGGAACACTTTTGATTTTGCGCTTTTTCGTTAATATGTTGTAATTATGGCCTTGAATAAGGTATCGTCTTGGAAATTTAACCAAGTATATGAAGAATTATTCTTACTCTATATATAAACAATGAAGAAGTTTGCACATTTTTAACAAGAAGTATTTTTCCTGATTTTCTAAATACGGGACCTGAATATTTTGACTCACCTTGTTTAACTGTTGCCTTTCTCGATGAGAATTTCTAAGGTATAAAACATAACATATATACGGTATGTTCTATATGTGTGGTTTTTAGAAGTATTGAAAATGAAAATTGTGAGAAATGGCAATGACTAAACAAGAGACAAATTAATTGGACTGCATTTACTTTCTGGTACACCTTGCATAAAAAACACCCTAACAAAATAAAGGTCCTGACGATGATAACACAATCGGTAAGTTTACACTCGAAGTATTCCAATTTAAACACTCGGTATGAATTAACTGTCTATATGGGTTAACCGTTATCATATACACTAGCAACCAAAAGTAGTATGGGACACTTGGTTGTGGTCTCAAAATCATCCCAGATATTAAATTTGGAGTGTCATCATCATCATCGGTCGTCCTTGGACGGAACGATGGAAGCATTTGGAGTGTAATATTTCACTACCAGTTGAACAATGTGTTATTGAATCTCTTCTCATTAATAATTTCATGTTTCCTACAACATCTGCTTATTTAATTCCATGGAATTGAAGAAAAATGTGCCTTCTTCAAATCCCCATTATATATACAAATTTCACATTGGAAATAGTTCATGAATAAAAACACCTCATTAGGCCACAAAAAAAAAAGTTGACTTGCCCTTTCAGGGTCAAAGTCAGGGTCGGACGGTCGGATTTTTTTTTTTATTTTTTTTGAAAATTTTTGAAAATTTACAGCACAAAAACACGTTTTAAAGATTTTTTTTTTAAAATTTTTAAAAAATTTTTTTAAAATGTGCTTCTTTCAATTTTTTTAATCTTTTTTTCAATCTTTTTTTTTTTTATTTTTGAAAAAAAAAAAAAAAAAAAAAAAAATAGCGACCCTAGATTTCCGAAAATTAGGGTCGGTCGGAAAGGGCAAGTCAACTTTTTTTTTTTTGGCCTTATAGCCAATGTACTCCGGATCCTATGGTGGGTATAGCCTCTGACAATTTTGACTTATTTATCAATGGATTCACTCAAGTAAAACTATAATCCCAATATTGTCATACTCATAGTCTTTAATCTCTCACAGATATTGACACTTGATCTCTTTATTCATCTTAAAAATAAGATATTTTGGATGGAAATTCTCTGTAATTTCTCATAGCACCCAAAAACGACCTGGTCACAATACATATTTCTATTAATTTCATCATAACTTAGAATTCTTGTCAAGTTAATTTAAATTTGACTCTAAATTAACTAAAATACTTCAAGGCAAAAAACTGAAATCACTATATTGTTTTAAATGTTTTCCTTGAAAATAATAATGTCGCAAAGAATATTCCAAATTCATTTAAACACACTTTGAAGTACTTTCCATTAATTTCATAACCACAGAATACCAAAATGCTAACACAGTAGTTCAATGGATTCCTCGTGTTTTCTCTCAATTTGCAGCTTACAAGGTGCCCGAATACTTTTGGTTGCTAGTGTATTGAACCAAATCATCACCATGTCCATTGCCAAGTCCAGGTAAACAGAGTATAGCTTTGTGCAATATCAAGTCATGACTATACTTGGCTTCAGTCTAATCATCACCAACGCAGACCTATGCGCAGAAGAAGCTACGAGAAATATCTCGCAGGCAGACACTGGAATATAGTGGGGGCGGGTGACCTGGTATTGCACGTAGTACACGATCTTATCAAGCAGTAGAAGCTATAATAGGGGAGGGTTTCATAATGATTTAGTTATGTTATCACGAGTTGATAGCACGTGAAACAAATTGATATCGAATGCAGTAGATAGCGTGAAACAAATGGCTATGTAGTATCACTATGACATATGTTATTGCCCTGATATGAAACATGCCATTGCTATCAGTAGTATAGATTTATGAAACATGTTATTGTCATCAGCACTAATAGATAGTATAAGAAATATGTTATTGCCATTTTAGCGGTATATGACATAGGTTATTGCTATCAGCAGTAGATAGCATGTGAAACATGTCATTGCTATCAGCAGTAAAGCACATGAAACTCATGTCATTTCTATCGGTAGATACCATATAAGTAGCCTATTGCTATCAACAGTAGACATGCCAGGTAGCATATGATGTTATTGCTATCATCAGTAGATAGCACATGAAACATGTCATTGCTATCAGCAGTAGATAGCACATGAAACATATTATTGCTATCAGCAGTAGATAGCATGTGAAACATGTCATTGCTATCAGCAGTAGATAGCATATGAAACATATTATTGCTATCAGCAGTAGATAGCATGTGAAACATATTATTGCTATCAGCAGTAGATAGAACATGAAATATATTATTGCTATCAGCAGTAGATAGCATGTGAAACATGTCATTGCTATCATCAGTAGATAGCACATGAAACATGTCATTGCTATCAGCAGTAGATAGCACATGAAACATATTATTGCTATCAGCAGTAGATAGCATGTGAAACATGTCATTGCTATCAGCAGTAGATAGCATGTGAAACATGTCATTGCTATCAGCAGTAGATAGAACATGAAACATATTATTGCTATCAGCAGTAGATAGCACATGAAACATGTCATTGCTATCAGCAGTAGATAGAACATGAAACATATTATTGCTATCAGCAGTAGATAGCACATGAAACATGTCATTGCTATCTGCAGTAGATAGAACATGAAACATATTATTGCTATCAGCAGTAGATAGCACATGAAACATGTCATTGCTATCAGCAGTAGATAGCACATGAAACATATATTGCTATCAGCAGTAGATAGCTAATAATGAAACATATTATTGCTATCAGCAGTAGATAGCAGCAGTAGAAACTATAATAGGGGAGGGTTTCATAATGATTTAGTTATGTTATCATGAGTAGATAGCACATAAAACAAATTGATATCCGTGCAGTAGATAGCGTCAAACAAATTGCTATGTAGTTTATATCACAATGAAATATGTTATTGCCATGATATGAAACATGCCATTGCTATATATCAGCAGTAGATTTATGAAACATGTTAGTCATCACCAGTAGATAGGATAAGAAATATGTTATTGCCATTTTAGCGGTATATGACATAAGTTATTGCTATCAGCAGTAGATAGCATGTGAAACATGTCATTGCTATCAGCAGTAGATAGCATGTGAAACATGTCATTGCTATCAGCAGTAGATAGCATATGAAACATATTATTGCTATCAGCAGTAGATAGCATGTGAAACATATTATTGCTATCAGCAGTAGATAGAACATGAAACATATTATTGCTATCAGCAGTAGATAGCATGTGAAACATGTCATTGCTATCATCAGTAGATAGCACATGAAACATGTCATTGCTATCAGCAGTAGATAGCACATGAAACATATTATTGCTATCAGCAGTAGATAGCATGTGAAACATGTCATTGCTATCAGCAGTTATATGGCATATGAAACATATTATTGCTATCAGCAGTAGATAGCATGTGAAACATATTATTGCTATCAGCAGTAGATAGAACATGAAACATATTATTGCTATCAGCAGTAGATAGCATGTGAAACATGTCATTGCTATCATCAGTAGATAGCACATGAAACATGTCATGGCTATCAGCAGTAGATAGCACATGAAACATATTATTGCTATCAGCAGTAGATAGCATGTGAAACATGTCATTGCTATCAGCAGTAGATAGCATGTGAAACATGTCATTGCTATCAGCAGTAGATAGAACATGAAACATATTATTGCTATCAGCAGTAGATAGCACATGAAACATGTCTTTGCTATCAGCAGTAGATAGAACATGAAACATGCCATTGCTATCAGTAGTAGATTTATGAAACATGTTATTGTCATCAGCAGTAGATAGTATAAGAAATATGTTATTGCCACTTTAGCGGTATATGACATAGGTTATTGCTATCAGCAGTAGATAGCATGTGAAACAAATTATTGCTATCAGCAGTAGATAGAACATGAAACATATTATTGCTATCAGCAGTAGATAGCATGTGAAACATGTCATTGCTATCATCAGTAGATAGCACATGAAACATGTCATTGCTATCAGCAGTAGATAGCACATGAAACATATTATTGCTATCAGCAGTATAGCATGTGAAACATGTCATTGCTATCAGCAGTAGATAGAACATGAAACATATTATTGCTATCAGCAGTAGATAGCATGTGAAACATGTCATTGATATCAGCAGTAGATAGCACATGAAACATATTATTGCTATCAGCAGTATAGCATGTGAAACATGTCATTGCTATCAGCAGTAGATAGAACATGAAACATTATTGCTATCAGCAGTAGATAGCACATGAAACATGTCATTGCTATCAGCAGTAGATAGCACATGAAACATATATTGCTATCAGCAGTAGATAGCACAATAATGAAACATATTATTGCTATCATCAGTAGATAGCATGTGAAACATATTATTGCTATCATCAGTAGATAGCACATGAAACATATTATTGCTATCAGTAGATAGCACATGAAACATATTATTTCTATCATCAGTAGATAGCACATGAAACATTATTGCTATCATCAGTAGATAGCATGTGAAACATGTCATTGCTATCAGCAGTAGATAGCACATGAAACATATTGTTGCTATCATCAGTAGATAGCACATGAAACATATCATTGCTATCATCAGTAGATAGCATGTGAAACATGTCATTGCTATCATCAGTAGATAGCACATGAAACATATCATTGCTATCATCAGTAGATAGCACATGAAACATGTCATTGCTATCATCAGTAGATAGCACATGAAACATATTATTGCTATCAGCAGTAGATAGCACATGAAACATATTATTGCTATCAGCAGTAGATATCACATGAAACATATTATTGCCATCAGCACATGAAACATATTATTGCTATCAGCAGTAGATATCACATGAAACATATTATTGCTATCAGCAGTAGATAGCACATGTTATTGCTATTAGCAGTAGATAGCATGTGAAACATGTCATTGCTACATCAGATGTGGTTTACATTTTGGAAATAAATTACTACTTAATTGACATTTACAGAAAATTTTGCAGGAGTAATGAGAACATCTGATACCAAAATCTTATTTTTGAATGGAAGTAATGATCTGTATCGAGTCACATACCTTTAAAACACACACCCGTCCAATTATTATTTACAAAGAATTTGTCTTCTACTTTTTGACACATATTTGATCCTTCTGATCAACTGGCAATGATACTTTTTAAAAGAATAATTGTATCCCTGATAAAGATGGGAGTGAAACATTTTACAAGCTGCATTTGAATTGGCTATTCATATGAGTACATCTTGTAATAAACCAATCAGAACCACTGTAAGATATGCAGGTGGACCCCAGGAGGTTAAAAGCAAAAAAACACTTTTTTTTAAACTTAAATTTGAACATCCTGTGGTGTCTTGATTGATGTGGTGCTGACAAGAAAAATAAATAAAAAAACAACAAATTCTAAATCTCATTTTCAAAGAATATCTCGCATTTATTAAGAAATTGTATGACCTGGAAGAATAACAACGTACATTTAGAACACGGTACGGTAGTGGCACCCCAGGATTGGATAACGGTGCATGAATACCAGGGGTGTGGGGCGGGGGTGGGGGTGCTCAAATTGATTTTTGTTTTTTTAAATCCCGACCCATTTTCAGGGGTGTTTTACCTTAAAAAAATGGCTGATTTTTTTGGGCTTGTTTGGGGGTTTTTCACAATTTTTCAGCACAAATCATACCCCATGTTTAGGGATTTCTTTTTGCCAAAAAACAACACATAAGAGCAACACATTTACCCCGCCCACCTCTAAATATTCTGTGCTATCCACCTTTAACACACAAAAATGCACTTTTTTCGGGTTACTGAAAGTCTTTTTTTATAGGCCCTTCAGAACTTCACCCTTCCTCCCAATGCCCCTCAAATGATTAATGTACCTTTCTTTAATAAGAGTTTTATCTATGGAGGACACCACCGAATAAACAATATTGCTGCAGTTCTGACATGTAATAATGTAAAGAAGATATTTTCTGTGTGAACTCCCACCAGTGGTCCAATGAAAGGCATACATACATAGTCCTCAAAAAAAGTAACTGACCAGCTAATAAATATGCTCTCTACTCCAAAACTATAGCTCCTACGTGAACATATTTTAAATTATTAAGGAAATTTCTTCTCTTTAATTTGAGATATAACACGTGAAGATTTAATGAATATTAACTCGGTTATGTGCCCAAAACCAAAACAACGTCCGTTTTTCATTTTGTTCATCTACACGCAGCCTCGGACTGTAAAGTCTGTGTTGCGTAAAGATCTAACATGTGCCCGAGGTTTGGGAAATTTAGATGTACGTTCGTATAAGTTCTCATTCGTTCGTGATATACACAGTTCAACAAATATAAGTTCCCCTTTAGATTATGCCTGATATTTTTAAAATGAGTTACTCCATCAAAACGATTTTTGGCACACATAATGCAAGTGTTCACAGCAACACTAGAACGGGGCTTTAACCTGAGACGAATATGATATTCGTCTCAGGTTATAACTATGCAGGTGTTGTAATGCTTGAATGAGTACACATTGAATGAAGGAATGCCTCATTTCAAAAGTTGCTAAAAGTTCATTCAAGCAGTACAACACCTGTGCGGTGTTCAAGCAAAGACCCTGGTTCAAGCTGCTTAACCATCCTCCTTCAATACATCATTTAGCAACTTTTGAATTGAGGTATTCCTCCATTCAATGTGTGCTCATTCAAGCATTACAACACCTGCGTAGTTTAGCTCTGTTCTAGTGTTGCTGTGAACATGTAAATTATGTGTGCCAAAAATCGTTGACCACATCAGAACAAAAATGAAACAGATTTACTAACTAACTACTGACTAATCATGTCAAATGTCACGATGCTGACATTCATATTAGCCATGTTATGAGGGAGAAGGTAGAACTTATTGAATGACCCTCGTCATACAAGGTTTGGAGGGTATTCCAGATTTACGCCCAAATTTCCTGAATATTTTTGGCAATTCCAATTTTTATTTGGCACCCCCTTACACACCCAGCACAGCAGCCATTCCCCCTGTATATATGTTGATGGCTTGATGCCCCTCAAAGGGAGGTATGAATCAAACCAGAATAGCCTAATCAAATGGCATCTTAAAGCAATATTAATTGTATGATCTTATACACATTTTTACACATATTTTTTTCTCTCTTATAATGAAGTTTGACTATCAGGAAAACTTTCCTGAACTCATAAATCTATTTTGACTGTATTTTCCGTTAAAAAACCATCACAGCACATTGTTTAATCATAATAGAAATCTGCTTCCAATTTAAGGAGTTTTCCAACATATTTGTTTGATTTTCATCATATAAAGCATTTCATAGGGGTGTGTTTACTTGTTTCCAGTTGCGGTTGTAACTGGAAACAATGTAAACGGCGGTAAAATGGTGGAAAACGGTGTGAAACAATAGAATTCTCAAATACAAATGAAAAAACCACTCAGAAAATAAACTGTCCTGGTACCAGGACAACTTATTTCAAAATCTGATTGTGAAGTAATTAGGAAACATATTGCTCTGTAACTTAGCAAGTTGTTTTAGTTTCATGGTTATAAATGTAATTTGACAAAAACATTGCATTTCTAGGGGGAAAAATCACAGATAGAGGGCGTCCCATGGAAAAGATCACATAATATGCCTTTAAATTTTAGTACACAATCTCACACCCAACAAACAAATAACAACATGATTTCAAGAAGCATCGATTAATTCTCATTTTATAACAACAAATTCTCGATCGACAAACAACGAACAATGGTCACGCATATTATTCTGTCTCATATTTTGGTTTTTAGCAATGTTATTATTATCATTATAAACACAAATCACTACAAAAACAAATATATATAATTATAGTATTGTATTATATGTAAATATACAATACATGAAGTATAGTGGTATTTTTTAATAATACAAAGTGGTAAAAAAAAGAGGCAATTTTTTCTGAGACTGATTTCTCAAACATGAAGATATCTTGATATTCTCTTTTACTTATTCTTAAATGGCAATATCAAAGGTTTGAAGCCACAAGGCATATCTACAATGAATTTGTCTTTCAACAGCCCGAGAGTTACCCCTAGCATCGCGCTGGTTCCTAATTTTTAATACTATTTATTCCATCAAAATAAACAATCGGGTTCCAAAGCGTCGGCAACAACTATTTTCCTTTCATCTTCAAGCTACCGAAAGAGAGATTCATCTACAATGGCTGCCATGTGTAGGGTTGCATTTTTACAAGGGTGCACTATATAGCACCATATAGCACCAAAGGTGTGTAGCATATGGCAGCTATTACAGATAGTGACAGGGATAGCAGCACTGGATCAAAAATGTGAGAGGTCACATGACATTTTTCAGGACCCTGTAGGACTTTAAAAAAATAAAAAATTAAGGGGTCCCCCAAGAAATTGAGGGGTCCTGAAGTTTGGGTATTTGAACATTTTTACGGACAATTTTAATGATTTTATATTGTGAGCAAAGGATGGATATGCAATTTACAGAATTTCTTAAGGTTTCCATTTCCATACATCGTCAAATTAAAGGGGACTCGCAAGTCATTCCAATTTGAAACCTGAAGCGTCACTACAAGAGAGGTCCAGGACGCACTGACGCGTCAGAATGCGACCCCTGGATAGTGACATTTCACATCACAAAGTATCTGTACAAAAAGATTGTCTCTACAATAGCTGCTCTGAGTTACATTTAGTTCACACTAATTGCTCTGCATATAGTCAACCCCATTTGGCAGATACCGATAGGGCCTTGTGGAACTACATCTAAGCCCTCAATATCGTGGTAAAATATGGTGAAAAGGATGTGAATTGAAGCCAATTCATGACTATTTTACTTTCATCAAACAGTATTTCTTAAATTTGAGATTTATTTTCAATGCCATTCTCAATATGTGCTATCATAAAATTGTTGTATAAGAATATGAACGAATACTCGAAAATTGTCTGCGTAATTTTGAGAAATCTGCATCTGAAAAAAGTGCCCTTTTTTTGGAACACTCTGTAAATAGAACTTATTGTGCGATTAAATTAAGTACTGGTTACATACAAAACCCCAAAAGGGATATAAATTAATAGACCATAGTACACAGTTCAACAAAAATAAGTTCCCCTTTAGATTATGCCTGATATTTTTAAAATGAATTACTCCATTTGAAAAGTTGCTACAAGTTCAATATCGTGTGTGCTCATTCAAGCAGTACATGTGCAGTGTTCAATCAAAGACCCTGGTTCAAGCTGCTTAACCATCCTCCTTCAATTCATCATTGAGCAACTTTTGAATTGAGGTATTCCTCCATTCAATGTGTGCTCATTCAAGCATTACGACACCTGCATAGTTATAGCTCTGTTCTAGAGCTGCTGTGAACTCATACATTATGTGCCAAAAATTGTTACGATAGAGTACTGTAAAAGTCAATATTTTCGCGATAAGATATTTTCACGAAAATGGTCATGACAGGCATTTTGCGATTCTTTTTAAAACATTTTTTGCGATTTTCAACATTTGTGAACAAAAGTCAATGGAAGTCAATAATTTTTGCGATAAAAACTTCGCGAAAATTTCTACTTTTACAGTAACTCATTTTAAAAATATCAGGCATATAAATCTTAAGGGGAACTTTTTGTTGTTGAACTGTGTATAATCCCTAGTAAATACCCATGGCTCTATGAGTAGTGACCGCTTCTTGTACATTGTTTTAAGTATTTCACACTGATTCCCAAATTATAAAATTGCATAGGACCAGCCCAACATTCTGTAATTGATTATCATTTAATAAGTGCAATTAACTTCATAATGTAAAAAGTATTTAGGTGACAAAACAGGGGGAGAGGGACTGCTGTACGGGCCCAACCGACACTATTTTTTCAATTTATTTATTTAAAAAATACACATTTTGGGCTTTTTTACAATTTTTTGACATTTTTTGACAAATGTTGACATTGTTTTTAAACATTTTGGATTTTGTTTTAAATTGAAAATGTTCTGAAAGTAACAATTCGGAAGTGCATACCAGGCGCTTTCAAAATGACCGCGCATCCTGATTGGTCAACTTTTTGATTTATTTTTTTGAAAATCCACCCAAATTGTCGCAATTTTGTTGAAAAAACAAGAACATTAGTCTGTCCTAAGAGATCTGTTTGCCTGTAGAACAGGGTTTTGTTTTTGTCGCCTTATCTTATCTATTCTGATGGTAGCATCCTGGGCACTTACTAGGGATTGCATGGTTGAAATAAACATTAAATAAAGACAGATTCAAGTATTCTACACTAAACGTACAATATTTAAAGCTTGAGGTCACAAAATTGACCTTGCAAGCAGTTCAACCAGGTCACAAATCTGACTTCACCAGCAGCTTAACCAGGTTTAAATAGTGGACTGGCGGGTGGCTCATCAAGGTTACAAATCTGACCGATATTCACATCGTCACAAATCCAACCGTTCAACCAGTTCAACAGGGTTACAGATCTAGATGGTGGTTTACTAAACCAGTCTGCATGTCACAAATTTGATAATAAACGCTTAATTAGATTAATAAATCTGACCTTGCAGCTTAACAAGATCGCAAATCTGACCTCAAAGCTTTACCCAGATCACAAATCTGACCGTCGCAACAACTTGAGCAGATTGCAAATCTGGCAAAAATAATACACAACTTCAAGATATTACTCAAATTACAAGTTCATCGAAAATGTTCCTTTTTGATCCTCAGCACATGGCTTGTTTCAACACCCCTTCTCAAAGCTCATAGTCACGATCACAGTTCAAACACATGCACAACACTGTATTATACAACAGAACCGTGCCCTGTAGAATTGGGTTATTTAGAGTCTATAACTATACCATGTGAAAGTAAGTCACTGATGCGGCCATTTTAATTCCACAAAATCTGTGTTCTTAATTTAACAACTTCAATAAGAATTATTTTACATACCACTCGAAGAAAAATCAATGCACCATTATCCATGTTTTTTAACTTGGGATGGACTGAGAGGCTTTCTAATATTTGTTCATCAAATTGTAGAATTTGAGGCAATTGTTATTTTAATTTACAACCTGAACAGTTATTCTACAATTCACTTCAAAAAATCAACAGCAACAGTTTTATGCACACATAATATATAATACATAATTACATGGGGAATTTTGTGAAAACATATCAGTAAAGAACGAAAAATTAACCAAGCGAAAATTTCCACTTTTACATTATTAAAAGGTGTCCCATGAAAAAAAATTAAGATTTTTTTACATAAGCTTTATTTAGTAAGAAAACAGCCATGATTATTATCATAAAAGAGCATCATTGTCCATTTACTTGGGTGTGAATTTTCATAACCAGGTAAATTATTATATTAATAAGAACAAAATGACTTTTTAGGCATCTTTGAACCGAGATGGTTTATTATTATTAGTACTTACTTAATATTTAATACGGATTATGTTGGAAATTACTTTTGCAATACTCTCCAGCACTGGGAGTGGTTTGATATGTAAATCATCAAAAAGCCGGCGCGTAATTGGACGCTTCAAATTTGTACTGCCTTTTACCAGACCATGTTGGATGGCAATGTTGTCATCAAGCGCAATCGCTTGTTTTCTACGTTCTGCATCCACTTCAAAGCGCCGTACCATGCGTGCCTGTTTGGCGCAGTACATACGCACGCTCGAAAGCAGCATGTCGCAAAGAAAAAGAAGTCAACAACTTGCTGGATTTGTTTATTTTATAAATGAATAAGATGCTGTTAACTTCTTGTAGATTAACCCCCTGGGGTCTACCTGTCTATCTTACAGTGGTTCTGATTGGTTTATTACAAGATGTACTCATATGAATAGCCAACTCAAATGCAGCTTGTAAAATGTTTCACTCCCATCTTTATCAGGGATACAATTATTCTAACAATGTCTCTCATTGGTGCAATAAATGATGTATCTATCTTTGTGACCAATCGGCCGGTAGTTCTCAGGGGGTTAAATTACTGAAATAAATTTTTACATGAAACATTATTTTGGAATGAGATATAATTATGATACATTATGATGTGAAAGAGATTAAAAGATGGCAATTTTAGTTTGGTTGCCGGGATAAGGTGTGATAATGGATGAGCAAGTCTATTTTTTCATTGTAATGGATACCGGCTGTGCCAACATCAACTACTCAAAATATGGAGCTGCCCATCCATTTCCGGCAACCAAACTAAAATGTCCATCTATTATTCTCTAAATCATCCTAAATGAAGTCTTTTTTATTGGACACCCTGTACATCTTAAATAATATTGCTGTTAAATTAATACAATTATTCATATATATAATATGCTTGTCATCAGAATTTGGCATAAAATTAACCTCAAACTTATAAAACAGATTTCTAAATAAATTGAGGTTAAGTACTACATATTAGCTGCTTCCTATTAACTCTAATTATTGCCTCTATCAAACAACGATTATGATTGGTTGCAATATGTGATCGATCAATTTTTGAGCCAATCAGGGATTTTGTACGAATCAAGGTCAAGCTTTAATGGATTCAGCTTCAAAGTGTTGAACAGATCTAGAAGCTTTAATTTGATTGGCTAATAGGGGATTGATTAATTCCAATTGTCCAATCAGGGACATTGAAATAAAGGCAACATAGTGATTTTTAAGCAATGTATTGTTTGGTGCACAGCCAGTTTCTCATGGCCGGCATAGAGGAGGGACGCGGGGACCCAGTCTAGTAGGGGAGAGTGGGGTATGTTGGAACGCGAGGTTAGTTGAAACATTGAGATTTTCCTAAAAACCAACAATTAATTTCTAGAAACACTGCCATCAGGTGGTGTGCAAAAGCAACCCCCACATACCACATTGCCTACAGCACATGGGTGTCAGTCTTCTTGGAGTTAGAAAAGAAAATTCAATTTTTCAAATTTTTTTAAATTTTTTTAAATTAAGAAATTTGGTATTGTATTATCTCTATGATGTTTGTAGATTCATGTGGCTATATTTTTAGTATGTTAGGCTCTTATACTAAGCTACAAAATAAGGCTAAATAGGTATGCAGTTGTATGCCATGTTTTGCACAATCAGCTTAAACATCTGCCATGTTCCAACCAACCCCATGCATGGGGTTAGTTGAAACAGCTGAAATAATTTTTTTAAAGTGGATTATTTTAATAAACATAAACAAGTCTTAGAATGTTATATGCTGTATTTGTAACACACATATGTATGCTTGAACTGATATAGTTATTGAATCCTGAATCAATTTTAATTGCGTTATAGAGTCATTTTTCTGAAAAATGTTCCAACCAACCCCACTCTCCCCTACTGTGCAGGTACTTTGGTGGTGGTACGTCACTGGTACTTCAACAGTACCCATACAGGTACATCAGGTACTAGCAGCAGAGTAAGCATGATGTCGGTCATAAGAAAATAGCTGTGTACATTGTACATGTGACATCATAACAGAGAATAAATGCTATTCTACCTCACAGCTTTCTACTTATTTCTTATGCAAGTATCAATGTGCATTTTGAATCTACCCTCCTCAAGGTCAGTCAAGGATAAGATGCCTTATCTTTGCCTAGTTATATTTTTGAAGTGGTGACTCTTGAACTATTTTATATTTTGGAAAGGTGAATCTATAGTGAATCTTCACTAAAGAACGAACATAGTGCACCGAGGTGAATTTTCACTCCAAAAATTGCAAGAAAGACTACTCTTGACCTGTTTTCCTGAAGGAATTTGAATACCGATGAGGGCTTGAGGAGGGTAGGTTCAAGATTCAAAGTGATGCCTGCATTGGTGTAAAAGTCCCCAAAACAATAAACGGTGCAAAATTCTTTAAATCATTCAATGATTTCATTTGGCATTCTACTGCATGAAATGACAACATTTGAAGTCATACTTTAAAGTAATTGCTCCATAAGGCAACCAAAAAAAATCCCTGTTCTACGGGCAAACGGCCAGGTAGGGTCGGTCGGGCGCTTCTTTTTCTGTTTGGTTTTTTTTCCTCAAAATTGTCAGTGAATTTTCTTCAATTTAAAAATATTTGAACATATTTAAATATTATCCCAGCTAGAGAACTTGACTAACAAAAACAATCCTGACCGACCGACTGAACCTTCTTGAAAGTCAACACATAGAAAAAGAGTATTTTGTATCACCTAACACTTAATTGCTTCTATTTTATTCTTTATCTCATCAAAATGTATTCATTACAGAATAATACACAGAGCAGCTACTAATTATAATATCACATAACTATCTATATACAAATTGCTGCTGTATGTTCAACTACAACATTATGCATATCAGATACAGTATTCACAGTAAAAGTTTAAATTTTCGCACAACATTAATTTTTGCACTTTTCACACACTTCTGAGCTAAGACGACAAGAAAAAAACCCAGTTCTACAGACCCGACCGTCCCATTTCATTTTAATTTTTTTAATTTTTTTTTGGACAACATTTAAATATATTTTTGGAAAAAAGAAGAAAACACCCAGTTCTACAGACCAGACCATTTCATTTTATTTTTGGATTTTTAAATTTATTTTTTTGACAAAATTTAAATATATGTTTTGGACAATTTGCCAATTTAGATCTTTGTTAAAAATTAATCAAAAAATTCCCGAAAATTTAGGGGGGGAACCCAAACCCAAACACCCGACTGACCGACCCTACCTGAGAGGTCCGTTTGCCCATAGAGCAAGGGTTTTTTCCAGTCGCCTAACACAATTAAGAATGCCCGAAAATGTTTTTTTCGTGTGTAGGAAATCTGAAAAACAAGCCAATGGTCAAAATTGTTGTAGCACGCAAAAATTAATTGGGTGAAAATTATTGCTTTTACAGTCACGCATATTTGTTCAGAAAGCAGCATTTTTTGCTAGAAAAAAATTCAACATTTAGAAAGAAAATAAAGTCATCGGTTAAAGTATACAATAATTTAATTGACTGAAAGATATACAGAACAGAGTAAGTACTAAAGCTTTTTAAGGATAAATAATAAAGCTTTTAATTTTTTTTGGTTAAAATAAAAAATATTTAAATAGAAAATAGAGTATTAAATCCTTGGTGCGGTCTGAGGTATCAGTGAATGAATTAGGTGGTGAAATGCAGAGAAAATGTACAATAATTGATAACTTTTTGATCCCATTTGAAATTGTATGAGGCTATATTAAAAAATCTTTTGTCTCAAAGCTTCCGCACGTGTTAGTTAATTGATGCGCATTAGAAGATTTTATTATATTTAGATCACATCATTTTAAATACAAAAGGTCACTTTTACAAGGATTTCAATATTTTATATTTTAAAAAAAACTTTTAAAAAAACCTTTAAAAAAACCACATTCCTCATTAGGTTTTGAAAAACTGAAGAGCTTTGAGACAATTTTTTTTTTTAAATAGCCTTACCTTATAACATTATATAAAGTACAATTTTGAAAGCTCCATATCTGTTTTTCAACCAATGTCGTTACAATAACCCTAACTCTACTACACCACACTGCAACTGTGCGGAAAAAAGGCATAACCCGGCTTGCAGGTTTTTGGGCTACAAAACGGACCCAGGCTATATAACGAGGTGAATATACTCGCCGAGTGTCGACTGACAGCCATGGTGTAGTGGCTAGGATCTGGGCCCGGGTGCTAGAGGCCCGGGTCCACGGTTCAAATCTGAGGGGGGGGGGGGTAGGGTGACCTTTCCGGTGAATTTTGGGGGTCGGAAAAGAAATCTGTTGCCGTGTGGTGATCTAGAGTTAAGGTTTTACAGCAATTATTTTTAAAAAATCTCACTTCAAATTTTGTAATTTTCATCATAGATTAACAGTACCATAGCTATCGTAACAATAATTGATTTCCCACGGATGAGATTAAGCTTACATACATATTCAGTGGACAAAAATGGGGGCATTTGTTTACAGAAATTATGGTACAAATATGGAGCAAATGTAAGCAATATGTTCCACCAATTCTTGCATAAAATGACACTTTTCTTGAAAAATAAACAATCTAGAACTCTTTGTATGGTTGATTGCACCGCTTACAAAAGAATAGAAAAAATGCTAGAATTTTAAGGATTTATATTTACATAACGAGTTAGACCTAGAACAAACAAGACACGCAAGAACAGGCAGACAAACATACAATAAGGTTTATCGCGAATCAGTAAAAAGCCATTGATTTTCCTACTGTTGCATTGTGGGATTGAAAAGGGGCAAAATATGCCCCCTTTTCTATCCCAAAATGCATCAGAAAAGGATAATCAATGGATTTTCTTTTGATTGGCGATAAGGCTTATGGTCCCCAACAAACATTGTAATTATAACTCATATTTGAATCAACACTATGTATTATTAATAATTACAAATTATTATTTATTGATGATTGAAAGCCACTGGTATTGTTTTGATCACACTGTTATCGAATTGGTCACAAATTTGGCCTGAAATTAAAAAAAACATGTTTACCATCCTCTACCTCCTCTCAAAACACCATTCAGACATAACATCATTTTCACTCATCATATGTATTTAATTTTACTCTTGAAAATTTCACGATAGCATAAATTTTGTTTAATTACATTGTTTACAGTACAAAACTTTGGCAGCACCATGAGCCATCAATTTTTGTGTGTTACCCTCAACAATTTGTACCTAATGATATCGCTGGCATCAGACTACAGCTATAGTTTGATCAGTTCTAAATTGGCGAAGCCTCCTTACAGCAGCAAATCATCCCTTTTATGGCAAAAGAATGTATCTTATAATTATGTAGTTTTCTAACAGTATACATCCTTTTAACATGATCAAAGTTAGCTTTTTTCTCCATAAATCATGTAGTGGTAAAAGGCAGTATATTACTTTTATTGTCTTTACTAGTTGCAACCTTTTCCTAAGTGAGGATTATTGAACCAAGTCAACACAATCCATGTTGAAAGGTATATCAATAGGAAAGGATATATAAGATACATCCTTTTTGCCATAAAAGGGCTGAAATGACGCGGACATCCATGAAGGCAACAAGCGCACTGTGATTCATCTGTGACATGAGTGTGCGTGTGGCATAATCGTGTGTGTACGCTTGGATCACGTTTTCGCGCGGAATGATAAAAACCCGAGTATTTCTTGCCAATTTGGAACTGATTAAACTATAATAAGGACAATGACAAGTGTAAACCTTTTTCAATGAACTCACCCAATATAACAGTTCTCAAGTATGGCACTGGCAGGCTACTACCCTATTCATTATTTGATCTTTTTTTCTCCAACAAATACTCGATTTGATCCATTTTCTTTCTGCAAGTACTCAATTTGATCAATTTTCTTTCTTCTTCAAAATATACTGTTCATTAAATTTGGTTGCCATGTTAATTTACTGTATCAGTGAGTATAGGGTTTAATCATTTACTCGGCCAATCACAGAGCAGGTAAGAACTCTTTAAGCTATATTTTGATTAGGGGTTCACTCGATTACATCATTCAAAGAGCGAATCAGAGACACCGTATCAAAGCACTGAGAAATTACAATTTATTTTCTCAAATGAATACTCAATTTTGACCATCCTCTTGTCCAACAAATACTTGAGTGTTCTTATTTCTCCCAACAATACTGTTCATTAAAATTGTGTTATATCCCTAAATCATTGCTGCATCACATCAAGGGTTGAGCGTCAGAAGGCCGTAACTCAAGAAATGCTATTTTGAGATAAAAGACTTTGAAATATTTGGGACTCATTACAATTTATGAGTTATCTCTTTATGGTTCTGAAAATCTAGGTTCTATGGATTATTTTTGTACCAAAATATAAATTTGCCCAAAAGTTGAGTTACGGCCTTCTGGCGCTCAACCCTCGACATGAGTATAACAGGTGTGTCATTCAATGAGCCAATCATTTCTATTAGCTGATTTTTGATTGGTTGTTTCACTTGATTATATCATTCAAGTAGCGTATCAGAGACACTGTCTGATTAATTGTTAAGATGGCATTAACTATGAATACAACGCTACGCTTAAAAAGTGGTACGGCAAAAATGACAAAACTTTAACCACTACCATAGCAAGAGGCAGTAAAGAGTTTGGTGATTGAATGGGAATCCTGTTTTGAAAGTGTCAAAAATTCTATAAGCTCTATATATATAGGTAGTATCCAAGTAGCCAATCACAGATGCTTTAAGAGCAATGCATGGCATAAGTCCATAGAATTGGAATTGAGATAGCGACTGCCTATAAACTACCACAGGTAGCCAAGCGGCTCCTTACAGTGTCAATATGCTGTCCTTAGAAAAACCAACATTTATCAAATAGTACCACACATCATTATCACTTTCCACGCGGCAGGCAGCGGCAGACGACATTTCAAAAATGCACCAAATGTTTCAAAAATTTCAAAATGCTTAAATTTCATTACCATATTTAGAATCACCATGAGAAACCCATTGAAATGAGTACAAACATGCCTATTATTGGTCAAGTAATCCTTGAGATAGACCCTGAAAGTTGGAAAAGTTTCTGAAAATTCTGTTTTTTGTATGGTAAATCTTACTGCCGCGTGGAGAGTGTTAAGTAGCAAATTATGAATGAATGAAGTCCCAAGCTTTTTGGAAATTTTAGGGTTAAAACTCACAACATTTCAGAGGAATTAATTTTTCTTCTTCAAAAATTCATAATTAATGATCAACTGACCGACCCTGCCTGAGAGGTATTTCTCTCTGTAAAACAGGGGTGTTTTGGTTGCCTTAGCAACAGCACTGGTAACATCTGTAATACATGTCATGTGGATCTGTCGTCTGCACAAGAAATATTTGCCATGATTTATAAGTTCAAGTTGATAAATACAAATGCAGAATTAAATTATGAGTCCCTTCACTGTATGATGAAGGGAACATGTACAAATGAGGGCGCTTTACACACTTTACAACAATAATAATTAGTCATTTCGCTACTTTCCATAAACGCTCACGACACTCGCCAAAGATAGAGGGCGCCATGATAACTGCACAATGCTGCATCAATGGTGATTGGCTGCTGTGCGGGAGCGCGTGTTGACGTGGTTGGTGGTGGAGTTTGTTGTTTTGCTGACTCCGTTGGATTCATCGATATCGTCGAAGCTGTCCGTGCTCTCTTCCGCGTCACTACGTACATCTTTCTCCACCTGTTGAGAATGGAAAGGTGACGGAGATGGTGTTATTACGTGGAAGAGATTAAGTGTATACAATGTGAAGCACAAGTCAAGTTAAATGTTGAGTTGTAATTGCCTTTGATATCGAGAATGTGCTATATTCCCAGAAAAAAGAGAGTATCAGTAAGATTGTAGAGCAATTATACCTGTAAAACCGAATACTCACATTATAAAGCTGTTTGGGCGTTCTATAAAGCAACAAAAACACACCTTGTTCTTCAGGCCCGTCCGTTGCTTTTTTCTTTCTTTTTTGAGATTTATTTTTCTTACCAAATGTTTTGACAAGTTTATTTTTGAAAATTTCGAAAATTGTTGAAAAATTTCAACATAATGGTGAAGAAAATAAAGCTTGAACCAACCGACCGACCCTACCTGAGAGCTCGGTCTGCCCATTGAACTGGGTGTTTTGTCGCCAAATTATAATATTACACTGGCAATGGCAAGGGTTAGGGTTACACATTTTAGCAAGGGTTAGGGAGGGATGCACATTTTAGCGAGCATAATAGTATAGTGATTTAGTTGACCTTTGTATTAAAGTTAGCTTATTATTATTTTGCTGATGGGTTCTTTATTGGGATTCAAGAAGATAATATTTGTTCTCTGGACTCGACATTTTCGGGCGTGACTCAATTTCTGGGGAACCCCTAGTCAATATCATATGTCAAACATCTCACATACTGTATTATGTACAATACAAAATGTACTTCTTAAGGGGAGGGGGGAGGGGGGAGGGTGTAGCTTTGCTATGGTGTGTGTAATGCTTATGTGTGCATAATATAGTGATATTGATTAGTAATCTGTTGTAAATTTACAGTGCATAATCTATGCTTTGTGTCGGCTTAAGTTGGGTGGTGCAGCACTTTCTACATCACGACAGACATTTTTCTTTGATCGTGTGTATGCATGTGCAATCGCATCGGACCTTATCGTGTGATATTGTGATGTGTTTACTAGAAAACGCACTCACATCACCTCCCAACTTGAGGTAACACAAAGTATAGTAATAGGTGCACTTTGCCCATGCGTATGCATGCGCAATTGCATTGGAACATATCGTGCGATATCATGATGCGTTTTCTAAAATACGCATTCACGTCACCTCCCAACTTAAGGTGGCACAAAGTATAGTAATAGGTGCAATTTGACAATGCATATGCATGCGCAATTACATTGGAACATATCGTGCGATATCATGATGCGTTTACTAGAATATGCACTCATGTCAACATTATTGAATTTCAATACCATACTTGGAATCATCATGAGAAATGCATTGACATAAGTACAAACATGTCTAGGATTGGTTCAGTAAACCTTGGGATAGACTTTGAAAGTTGGAAGAGGCTTCTGACAAATCTTGTTTTGTATATGGTAAAACTAATAGCCGCGTGGAAAACGTTAATACAGTAACCCATTTAAGTCAACTTCTTCTCACATAGTACAGTATGATCACACAATCATTAAGAGAATATGAGCCGACATCAAAGTCTAACTCAGTCACACAGTAAACCTACCTTATTGTTTTTATCATATTATTATACAAACCAAAGCTCGCTTCATTTTAAAGTGGCCTATAGTTTGAATAACAATCCCTTAGGTAACTAATAAATGCAAACCCTGTTCTACGAGCCTGTCAGACCCATTGGTTTCAATTTGATACAAAAACAAATTATAAAATTATATTATATTTTATTTTTTGAAATTTGAATTTTTTTGGAAAGATATCGATTAAAAAATAAAATAAAATAATAATTGTCAGGTTTTTTTAATGCTAAAATAGTTGAAATTCACCACATTCTTCACAAATATTTTGAAAAACAAAAACGCCCAACCGACCCTACCTGTCCATTAGCCAGTAGAACAGGGCTTTCCCCTGTTGCCTTAAATTGTTCATAAAGTATGCATGCATGCTTGCCCGCCAAAATATTAATCAACTGAATCACACAGAGAGATGCGTTGGGTATGGCCATGAAGCTAGGGACGCACCATTTGATATCCAGGGGGCAGGGGGCGCATGGAAGTTTGTTGAAGAAAAATAACTTGACCCACTGATGAGTAAAAAAAAAGAAATGCCCCACCCAACTCAAAATCAAGAAAAACATTAAAAATGGAGAGAGAAAAAACTCTGCCATCTTCGGCGGGAAACAAAATAAATGTTGCTGCCTTTGGCGGCCAAAACTAAATTCTGCCTGACCCAAACTTCCATGCCCCACCCCCTGGATATCAAATGGTGCGTCCTTTAGTGATTAATGTGTGATAGATGGAGCAACCTGGTAGGAAGTGGTATAGATGGTGTGACCGGTGACGTAGTGCCCGGCGGTTTGCGCGCGCACCTACAGTGAACGGTGCTTTAATTCACACTTGATTGATCATTACTTACCATGCTTACGGTGTAATAGTGCAATAGTCATGGTATGCATCCCTAAGCACAATGAGAGACCAGGCACTAAATTTGGTTGCCCGGCGGTTTGCGTGCGCACCATAAGGGCATGGGCTTTTAAAATTGGCGCTCAGTGATGTGTGTTTTGCTTTCATATAGTAATGTATGCAGTAGTCATGGACTAGTACCTCTAGCATGTCTTTAGACCAGGCGCTAATCAATTTGTAAACACTACTGATGTAAACAACGGTCACCTCATCTATAATACACATGTTTTGCTGTGGACGATTAATATCATACAATCTAGATTCTAGAACAGGGGTTCTCAACATTACTTGAATGGAGCGCCACAATTATGAGATAACATGTAAGACGAAGCGCCAAATGCACTCATTTTCTTATGTATTTCTTGTATTTATTTTGAGGAGTCCAAGCACCAACCTACCATTGCTCCAAGTGCCACATTTGGCATGTTGAGAAACCCTATTTTAGAATATTCCACGTGCTCTATTCCAGACAGGTACTAGTAGTTATTATTATGGGATGGTCAAAGTTAGTTATTATGGGATGGAGAAAAGCACATGTGTGGGGTTTGGGTGAAAGAAGTTCTCTGTGTGTGATGAGGATGTGTGCTAACAGTGCTCAGAAATAAAGACATAATAAATGGACTGGTCATAAGCTAATGCAGTGCATTTGTCAGCAATTAGAGATGCATTAATTCATACTATACGCGACAGTGACGTAACTGCGTATTCTACAAATTGCAGCACATAACGTGTGCGTCTATTCGAGGAGCTGGCGAATACACACAAGTGTTGAAAGACGGACGATACATACGTGTGCTTAAAAGCTGCGCCTGTATTAGCATTTTAAACAATGGGAATTGTTCACTAGGACTTTCGAGTGCTGTTCAATCACTAATCGCTCCAGTATTGTGTGCGCTAGGGCTGTGAGAATTGAGCGTGAAATGTCACAAGTTGTACGGTGGTTCCATGTCTAAAAATGCACAAAGCGATACCGGAAGATCAACGAGGCTGGTGTAAATCGGACTATAGGATACAAACTTGCATGCTCACAAAGCAATAAAAAAACAGGTAAACCGAGTAAGCAACATGTGGGCTAGGGCTGTAAAATTGTGCATGAAAGTTCGCAAGTTGTACAGTGGTTCCATGTCTAAAAATGCTTACAGATCAAAATGTTTTGCAATACATCAAGATCAACGAGGCTGCTGTGAAAAAAAGGTAAATCGAGTACACCAGCAAGCAACATGTGCTATGAAAATTGTGGGTGAAATGTCACAAGTTGTAAGGTGGTTCCATGTCTAAAAAGCTTACAGGTCGAAATGCTATGCGAAGCAGGAAGATCAACAAGGCTGCTGTGACTCAGACTATAGGATACAAACTTGCATGCTCACAAAGCAATAAAAAAAATTGCAACCGAGTACCACCGAGCAAGCAACTACTTACATGTCCTTTTGTTACCATAACATAGGTCATGTATGCGAGAGTGTGAAACCAGTACAGCTGAAGCACAAATAGTACTATGAGCAGTCCATTAAATAGATAGTAGGATGGGAATGGCCCTATGATGTTTAAGCTCACTAGAATTGAACTGTGTAGTATCCTGTGACAACAATAATAGATAGATACATGAGATGAGATTAGTCCGAAACTGTTAACCCCTTGAGAACTACCGGCCGATTGGTCAGTTGGATTGATACATCATTTGTTGCACCAATCAGAGACGTTGTTAGAAGGACTGTGTCCCCTGGTATAGATCGGTGTGAAATATTACCGAAGCAGTATTTCGATTGGTTATTCAAATGAGTGTATCTTGATATGAACCAATCATAAACGTTGTAAGATAAACGTTGTAAGATAGGCAGGTAGTGCTCAGGGGTTAAGCTAAACAATGAATGGATGATCCGACAACGGACGAATGATCTGATTATGAACGGATGATGATCATTCATGGTCCCATCGTTGAGCGCATGTCGACCATGACTGATAAAGTTGACATTGTTTCAACTTGCACAACGATGTCTCAACTTGCGCAATGATGTATGTTTGTTGGCGTCCTTTGATGGGAATATGAATGGGTTATGATCCGATAACAACCAGATAATCCGACAATGGATGGATAATCCGATAACGAACGGATGATCCGTCAATGAACAGATTAAGCACCAGACAGATGATCCAAAGCCAAAATGGATAATCCGATGAATGGTTCATCAACGACAGATAATCCAAAGCCGAGCGGATGATTTGACAAACGGAAACATGATCCGACGACAGATGGATGATCTGACGACGAGCGGATGATCCAATGACAAACGGATGATCTGGCAATGAAAGGATGATCTGTCGGTGGCCAGATGATCCGACGTGGGATGAATAATCTGACAGTGAATGGATGATCCGTTGACAGACTGTATGATCTGTGATTAACTTACATGTCCCTGCGAGGTCATTACATACGCCATGTGGGAGATGGTAATAAACCAGTATAGGTGGAGGAGATATAGTACTACCAGCAATCCGTTAAAAAGGTAAAAAGATTGATACGGCCCTATAATACTCCAGCTGACTACTAACGTGCTGTGTAGAATCCTGTAGTTTTGTTATTTTAAACAATTGGAAAATACAATTTTTTTAAAATATTTTATTTATTAAAAAAAAAAAAAAAAAAAAAAAATTAAAAAAATATTTTAAAACAAAATGGTTAAAAAATAGTTTAAAAACTTTAAAAAAAAATTACTAAAATAAATATTCATTGAATAAATTTATAAAAAAAAGATTATAACAAAGATTGATACGGCCCTATAATATTCCAGCTGACTACTAACGTGCTGTGAAGAATCCTGTAGTGTTGTTGTTTTAAACAATTGGAAAATACAAATGATACTGTAAATGGGGACATTATTTGCGCATGTACTTTTTTCGCGCTTTGCACATTTTGAAATTTGTAGTTGTTTTTATTTTCGCAATTTTGAGCTTCCTTACAATACATAGACCTTCAGTCCTTCATACAAAATAAATATATTCAAGCGTTTTAATGTTCGCGCTTGCTGATTTTTGTGCGAAAAGCGCAAACATAAATGTCCAGATTGATTATGATATTATTAGGGTGACCTGCAGCTGTTATAACGGTAACGGTAAAAGATCGCTCATTGATTGTTAAAACAGGCAGACTATTATGCTTGCATGTTTTTCAATCATAATGTCTTCGAATCATGTTCAGGAGCATGTTAGTCAAGATGAGAAGGCTTCTGTGGACAAATACATTTAGCATATGTTATCTTTAAACGTTTAAAGGTACCATATTATCCCTATTAAGCGCCCAGGGCGGTTAGCAAAGTCATTTTGGGTGGGCGCTTATTATGTTATCTTTTTTAAACTCATTTATCGTACTAAATAAAATATACAAGTGGTCATTTGAAGATGCTGACCATTTGATGGTCATTTGAAGATGCTGACCATTTGATGGTCATTTGAGGAGGCTGACCATTTCAAGTACTAAATGAAATATATGTACAAGTGGTCATTTGAGGATGCTGACCATTTGAAAAGGTGGGTGCTTAAGGGATTGTTTGTTGGTAGTCATTGAGAAAAACAGGGGCGGGCGCCTATAAGGTCCGGGGCGCTTAATAGGGATAATACGGTAGATGTTCCGATCACTTTTTGGGGGCTATGATTTTTTTCTTCAAATTAAGATATTTTGATATCAGAAAAATCCCCATATATTTCTCATCATGTCTGTAAAATCTTTGGGCCCAGAAAGGTTCCATTAAGAAATTAAAGGCCAAAATCAGTTAAACACCAACCAGTTTGTGTATAACTCAATGGGCAAATTTAGTGTGACCATTTGCTTCTCATAATAGAACCATTAGAGTTATGCAACTCAAACTTTGGAATGCGACAATTATAAGGATGACCTTTCATGTAAAATAGAAACATCAAATTGAAAATCGGGCCAGCAATCGGAACATCTACCTTTAACAAAATAAGCTGTGTCTGAAATCTTTTTGACCAGTAATGCTCAATAGCCCCTGCTTCCATAAAATGCAAAAGACAGTTTTGAAATGTTATCAGTAGGTAGCTGAAAATGGCTGTTAATCTTTTTTAACCACCCTGGTGTAAAGAGCCTTATTCACTAAAGAAGATTTTAAGGTCTCGTAAACGCCAGCCAACTAAAGCTTTTTGCGCACAATGCATTTGTCGAGCTCTTAAGTTTTAGAAATAAGAAAAAGGAACACTGATAACTAATTTATTCATTTTAATGTAATAGAACCTAAGAGCTCCCACAATGAACACGCTTTGAAGCCATGATTGTGTGCATATATCTATGGAAACTGAGACAAATTGGAACCACAATTAGAGCATTTTTTGCAAAAACGCAATGCATTGTGGTGGTGTCTTTAAAATCTTCTTTCCTTATTCACTAAAGGAAGCAAGCCATCTGCTTCTCCCCTTAAAATGAGCAGCATTATACTATAACTTGTCCTATTAAATTCAATGGTTATGCGACTAATAAAATTGAACACAAATTGTTGACATTTTGTTTTTCTAATTTTGAAAGATTTTTGTAATGTTTGAATTTTTTTTGAATATTTTGAAGAAAAAAAACAAAAAAATTGCTTGTCCGATATCAAAAGATTTAGATACTTTCCAACTTAAAAAATTGACTTTTTGGGCAAATAAAGAAATTCATGCAATATGTTATTCATCGCATTAAGGCACACTATTGTATCTACTGTAAAGCATGAAATGTTCGCGCGCATTAAAATTTCGCGAATTTCGCGAGTGCAGCTGACTCACGAAATTTTCATGCACGCGAATCTTTTGCTTTTTAAAGGCCTGTATTGACTACTCAACAAAGTCGCTGATTCACAACATTTTAATGCCGCGAACATTTCATGTTTTACAGTCATGCTGTGTCCTTGAAACAAAAACAATGCACATTTAATTTGCCATTGAATATTGACAAAAGAAACCATCCTGCACCTTATTCTTTCACTGTGAATTGGGGTACTTGTCAATTGTCATAAAAAAGAATTGGTTTGAGCTACTGTTTAAAATGATCGCAAACGACAATCCAAAATGTCACAAAATCTTTCAAAAAGTCAAAATTATTGAATATCATTACTATATGAGACCTGTCACCACAAAATGAGCGTTAAGTCGCCAGTGTGCATTAGGAGATATGGTCTAATGAACATGCCAAAAAACAATACAAAACAAAGGAATTTTTGTCTTTCAATTTGATTTTTGATCAGGAATACATTGAGGAATTATGACATGTTGCATATCATTTTAAAGCTTGTTTTCTGGGCATTCTGAATCTGGATAAACCTCAGAATCTAATTTTCCGACTTAACTCTCATTTTGTGATGACAGGTCTCATATTTGGAATCACCATGAGAAATGCATTGAAATAATTACCAACAAGGCTGGTATTGGTTCAGTAATCCTTGAGATAGACTTGGAAAATTGGAAGCGAAAAGTCTGTTTGTATAATGGTAAAAGTAATAGCCGCGTGGATAGTCTTAAGGGCTGAACATACTCCACAATGCATTTTGCGCTAAATCAGCAAGTTTGAGCTAAATCAACATGGCAACACTATCAAATTATTTGGGCCATTCTACCCCACAAATTGGGTCGATTTTACAATATAAATTTGGAGAAAAAAAATCATTTGGACCAAAATCATTTTGACCATTTCACCCAATTCATTAGGCTGATTTTACAACATGAATTTGGCTAATTTGAGCTAAATCAGCATGACAACACTATTAAATCATTTGGGCCATTATTACCCCACAAATTAGGCTGCTTTTACAACATGAATTGGGCTAACTTTGAGCTACATCAGCAACACTATCTACTCACCATAATGGATACAGCACTACCCGTGTTATAAAGAACGTAATTGCAAATATTGTGAAGGTGATGTTGGCCAGCGTGTGCCACCTGGCGTAGTTGGCCATCTTAGCAGACTACAAGATAAACAAAATTGGTTTAAAAAGAGCGAGAATGAATGTTACCATGGTTACAGCATGGATTAGTTACTGTTAGCATATGTGTTATTGGCATAGACAATTTAATCATTTATGCTTTATTGACAAAGTACATTAGAGCACATTCATTTTAATATGCGATTTTAATAAGGCCAAACAAAGAAGAAAGTTTGTCTCAGAAACATTTTGCAAAAAAGCCAAGTGCTGTGTGATTTTTTTTAATTTATTTTTTTAGAAAATAGGCTATGAGGTATGCGATTGTTTTTTGTTTTTTTGCTAATCCAAGCCTACAGAGAATTTTTTTAGACTTTTAAAAAAATTTAAAAAAAAAATCATAAACAAAATCAAAAAAACCCACAAAAATGTAGGCCTCAGCGCATAGACCTATGCGCCGTAGCTCATTTCATACACCAATGCGGGCGGGCTTCTGAGACAAACCTTCTTCTTTGTTTGGCGTAAGCAAGGCATACAAAATTGTTTGTTTAATGTAACAGGGGAAACAAATATGATTGGTTGGCCTGTCTTGTCTTTCTCTTTCCCCTCTCTCTATTATAACCTTTTTGCTTGTTTCTTTATTTTATCGAGGGTTTAGTGCAACAAAGGGCTATCTGCATTTTTGGCCAAAATGAGATTTTGGTATCAAAAGGATCCGCACAAGATCAGGAACCTAATTTTCTTAATGATTTATGATGCACAACGCTCCGGGTTTGAATAGCATTTCTTTTAACTTGTCAAAACCTATAGGTGGCAATGATGGGTACAAATCTTTGATTCACTTTTTCTCAAAATAGCCGAAATGAAGATAGCCCTTTGTTGCACTAAACCCTCATTATATCGTATTTATCCTCACGGCCCAGAGTGATACAAAATGCTACTCTACTAGGCAAATCAGTACCCATTTGTGCTACAAATGTTACTTTAACAAAGCACAAACAAGTGAAGAAATTGTTGACAAAATTTGAAATTAAAAAGGTTGTTTTGTATACGTGGAGTTTTACATGCCACAAGGTCAAATAACACCAAACAAATCAAGGTTTATGAAATATGAGCCTTACCAAGGCTATAAGGAGAGAGCATTGCCATCATAAGCAGCGTTGTTTTAAAATTGTTATGGCATTTCAATTAATTAAAGACACATTCATTCCGTCATTTGACAGAGAGTGCGGCCCTCATTTTTCTAAAATAAACTGGGGTTTTGTGCTTTTTGTAAAGCTCTTGTACGCAGTAATCATAGCTATTATAAGGAAAGAGCCCAATGGTAAGAGTCATTTTTGCAAATAAATAACTTTGTTAATAAAAAATCAGCCAGATGTTTATTATTGCGCAATACCCAGACTTCTAATTACGTTTCTAGAATATTCTAAGTATGTATACCATACGCTATCTATCTGTATAGATATGTCTGAATTTGTGAAATTTCCACCATTTTTCTTCAGATGTTTTAGAATTCTATCAAATTTAGGTGATTTCCCCCGTTACAACATTTTGGTAAGATAATAATAAATCATTGTCAATTTCTTAGTACATTCTATTGTTATGAAGGAAATTTGTAAATCAAAAATTTTGTGTTTTAGTATGACTTATAGAACGAAGCAGCGTAGCTGCCGAGTGCTATAAGGAATTAATAGCACTCATCGACAGTACTAGTATTAGTGATGATTTATGTGGCAGAACTCTGCTGTACAAACCCCTGCACAGTAGGACACTGGGTGATAGAACTTAGAAGTTTTGATTCAAGCAACACTGATCAAGATAAACAATCATCTACTAAACACACACCGATATAATTAATCAGGTTATTTACGATGTCAAATTTATAGCACTCTGAAGCTGTACGATAAGTGAAATTTGTGGAACTCTGGACTGGCTGTGTATGTGCTATAAGGAATTAATAGCACTCATCGACAGTGACTATTTTAGTGATGATTTATGTGTCAGCGCTCTACCCTACACACCAGATACACACCACTTTCACAGTAGGACACCTCTCACCAAGGCTCAAGATAACAGTTTTTTACCGGGAGCTACTTTTTTTTTAAAGTAGCGCCCGGATCCTGTAATTTATTGAGAACCGGGAGCTACTTTCAATCTACCGGGAGCTAACTTTTTTTATTAAATCCAGCGTGCCAGCATTGTAAACTCGAAATTTGATGTCTTGGGCAAGCTACCCGATAGTCAACGGGCGCTGGTGTGGACAAAATATCAGCGCTCGGTTATTTATTTTTCAGCATTACCGGGCGCTGTGGCAGAAGGACCGAGGGGTAAAAATCGCCCAGCGCCCGCTTATCTTGAGCCTTGCCTCTCACTCACCCAGACTTAGACAATCATCTACTAAACACACACACCCTAAGTTGGGTAATAATTACAGTGCTGTAATTAATCAGGTTATTTACGATGTCAAATTTACAGCATTCTGAAGCTGTACAATAAGTGAAATTTGTGGAATTCTGGATTGGCTGTGTATGTGCTATTATTTAGGTAATTGAATGTACCTTTTAGGCCACAAATAAAACACTGTTTTACAGGCAAAATAGACCTCTCAGGTAGGGTCGGTCGGTCAAGAGGTGTTTTTTAACCAAAACTGTAGGAATTTGGGGACATTTTCAACAATTTTTGAAATTGACAAAATTTAGAATTCAGACAAACTGGGTCGGTCGACTCGTAAAACAGGGTGGCTTTTTCCGTCGCCTCTAAGGGAGGTGTCAACCATTTTTTTTGACATTTATCAAGCACTGTAACTTTTAAACTAATAACGTATTATGTCAATAAAAGTATACAAGTGAATTTAAATGAAATGAGTCGTATATTCTATTTTTTGTATCAAATTTCACAAAAAAATAAGTGATTTTTACATTTTTGCCACCATTTTTTTTCAGACATCTTAACAAAACCAGTTTTTGGTTAAAAATGCAAAAATGTCACCAAAATCATCTAAAGTCAAATATCTAGGATTGGTTTTTTTGGGGGCTTAACAATTTTTAGTTTTGAAAATATTGACCAAAAAGTACCAAAAATGAGATTTTTGAGATCAAAAACAAATTGTTGGCACTTTTTGGTCAATCATTTCAAAACTAAAACATTTTATGCCCCCAAAAAAGTTACAGTGCTCGATAAATTTGGCGCCAAAAAGGGTTGACACTTCCCTTAAGTGCCTTTTCTTATTATTATCATTAGTCATGCTATTAGTCATGCTTGGTAATGCCACCAATTTCTTTTGCTGACCTTTGACCTTTACACTTACCTCCAGAAATATATCCGATGCGTCGTGCAATATGAGCACGATGCAGCCGATACGTGTGAAATTACACACCCAGGAGAAACCTAACAGCGCCACCGTTGAAATATGATGTATCACGTTTGCTATAAAGTCCTGGATAAAGAAATAAGATAATAATTGTAAAAACCTAAGAGCGCCACCGTTGAAATATGATGTATCACGTTTGCTATAAAGTCCTGGATAAAGAAATAAGATAATAATTGTAAAAACCTAAGAGCGCCACCGTTGAAATATGATGTATCACGTTTGCTATAAAGTCCTGGATAATGAAATAAGATAATAATTGTGAAATTGTTGTTGTTATTTAGTGAGGGGACAAAGATTTTGTATCTGTATCTGTGAAGAGTTTGGTTTATGCTTTGAGAGATCTAGGAGTTCTAATTTCATTGGTTACTGAATTGATTATCTCATGAACCTTACCAATCAAGAACACTGTTAGAAAGTTAGCGTGAAATAACACACCCATGAGAAACCTAACAGCGCCAC
The DNA here is from genome assembly GCA_035610835.1 of Ophiura sarsii. NCBI lineage: Eukaryota > Metazoa > Echinodermata > Ophiuroidea > Amphilepidida > Ophiuridae > Ophiura > Ophiura sarsii. The sequence continues at coordinate 43,110,521 of CM069447.1, read as the reverse complement.
CGTTGAATATGAAAGAAATAAGATAACAATTGTAAAATTGTTGTTATTTAGGGAGCGGACAAAGATTGTGTATCTGTATCTGTGAGGGGTTAGGATTATGCTATGAGAGATCTAGGAGTACTAATTTCATTGGTTACTGATATGATTATCTCATGTACCTAAACCAACCAATCGGTATCTGTGAAGAGTTTGGTTTATGCCATGAGGGATCTAGAAGTTCTAATTTCATTGGTATGATTATCCCATGTACCTAAACCAATCAGGAACACTGATAGAAAGTCAGTACTGGCAAGCAGATGAGAAAAAGTTACACATTGGTTGATTACTTATGATATCTGATAGAAATCACCAATCAAACACAATTTAGCCCTAACCTACCTCATCATTACAGTATTAGGTGCTTCCCCAGTCTATCTCGTGGCTAGATTAGGCGGGCTATTATGTGGCAAAGATAAGCTTAAGATCTTCAAGCTGACTCTGTGGTGCGATCAGGGAAGGGCTAGACTTCCACGCAGGTTCCCCGGGTTCAGTCCCTGGTGCCAGCACAGCTGGATTCCCCCTCCCGCACACACACAATAAAAATTAGATGCATTTTTCTTCACCGCTAGTTTTATTCCCATAAACATGCCTATGGAGTTATGGGTATGAATGGCAGTATTACCCTTTGGTTATGAACAAATTACCATGGTTACTCATTTAGCTTACCAATTACAGACATTGTAAGAAATAAAGTATTGACAGGGGGGTTTAGAACAGGTTTCCCCATTGGTTACTTATAAATGTAACTAGCCAATCTGAGACTTTCATTTTAGTTAAGTCTAAAATAGTTGACTTACTTCTCTACTTACACTAGTTTTGATTGGTCACTCAAACGACTGCATTGTGTAATTAACCAATCAGAGAATTTGTAAAGAAATAGATGACCTACCTTCCTCCTTACATCTGTGAATACTGACATCATTAGTGAAATATAAAAAGCCACCTCTTATCAGACAACAATTTTGATTGGTTGGTCAGATAATTACATCATGTAGTTAACCAATCAGAGAATTTGGAAAGAAATAGAATGACATACCTTCCTCCTTACATCTGTGAATATTGACATCTTTATCGAAATATAAAAAGCAGCCTCTTATCGGACGGCAATTTTGATTGGTTGGTCAGATAATTACATTATGTAATTAACCAATCACAGAATTTGTAAAGAAATAGATGACCTACCTTCCTCCTTACATCTGTGAATACTGACATCATTAGTGACATATAAAAAGCCCCCTCTTATCAGACGGCAATTTTGATTGGTTGGTCAGATAATTATATCATGTAGTTAACCAATCAGAGAAGTTGTAAAGAAATAGATGACCTACCATCCTCCTTACATCTGTGAATACTGACATCATTAGTGACATATAAAAAGCTGCCTCTTATCAGACGGCAATTTTGATTGGTTGGTCAGATAATTACATATGTGATTAACCAATCAGAGAAGGTATAAATAGATGACCTACCTTCCTCCTTACATCTGTGAATACTGACATCATTAGTGACATATAAAAAGCCCCCTCTTATCAGACGGCAATTTTGATTGGTTGGTCAGATAATTATATCATGTAGTTAACCAATCAGAGAAGTTGTAAAGAAATAGATGACCTACCATCCTCCTTACATCTGTGAATACTGACATCATTAGTGACATATAAAAAGCTGCCTCTTATCAGACGGCAATTTTGATTGGTTGGTCAGATAATTACATATGTGATTAACCAATCAGAGAAGGTATAAATAGATGACCTACCTTCCTCCTTACATCTGTGAATACTGACATCATTATCAAAATATAAAAAGCCCTCTCTTATCAGACAACAATTTATATTGGTTGGTCAGATAATTACATCATGTAATTAACCAATCAGAGAATTTGTAAAGAAATAGATGACCTACCTTCCTCCTTACATCTGTGAATACTGACATCATTAGTGAAATATAAAAAGCCTCCTCTTATCAGACAACAATTTATATTGGTTGGTCAGATAATTACATCATGTAGTTAACCAATCAGAGAATTTGTAAAGAAATAGATGACCTACCTTCCTCCTTACATCTGTGAATACTGACATCATTATCAAAATATAAAAAGCCTCCTCTTATCAGACAACAATTTATATTGGTTGGTCAGATAATTACATCATGTAGTTAACCAATCAGAGAATTTGTAAAGAAATAGATGACCTACCTTCCTCCTTACATCTGTGAATACTGACATCATTATCAAAATATAAAAAGCCCCCTCTTATCAGACAACAATTTGTATTGGTTGGTCAGATAATTACATCATGTAGTTAACCAATCAGAGAATTTGTAAAGAAATAGATGACCTACCTTCCTCCTTACATCTGTGAATACTGACATCATTAGTGCAATATAAAAAGCCGCCTCTTATCAGAGGGCAATTTTGATTGGTTGGTCAGATAATTACATCATGTAATTAACCAATCAGAGAATTTGTAAAGAAATAGATGACCTACCTTCCTCCTTACATCTGTGAATACTGACATCTTTAGTGACATATAAAAAGCCCCCTCTTATCAGACAACAATTTTGATTGGTTGGTCATATAATTACATTATGTAGTTAACCAATCAGAGAATTTGTAAAGAAATAGATGACCTACCTTCCTCCTTACATCTGTGAATACTGACATCATTAGTGAAATATAAAAAGCCACCTCTTATCAGACAACAATTTTGATTGGTTGGTCAGATAATTACATCATGTAATTAACCAATCAGAGAATTTGTAAAGAAATAGATGACCTACCTTCCTCCTTACATCTGTGAATACTGACATCATTAGTGAAATATAAAAAGCTGCCTCTATCAGGTAGTAGTTATACATTTGTGTTGTTATCGACTGCAAAAGAGATATAAAAACATATTCCAACATGTTAATTTTAAGAGCATTTTGAATAGAGAGTGCCTTTGAAGTCTCAGCAATGCCAATATTATATGCGATGTGATCTGTGAAAACCTGTCTGATGTCGCCAGATGTGAACTACGGATTATGGGTAATTTCTTTTTATCAGCGGTGGGTATCTGAACGCATGGCTATTGATTACCTATACGCACCCAAAGTCAATGGTCAGAACGACTGAGGCACCTATCTGGCGGCATGCTCGGGAACCGCGAGGATCAATAATCCTCAACCGATGACCCAATATGCCACCGACAGGAATCCCCCCTCGGTAGACAGACCCCAGATACAGAAGGTTGAGACAAACAGCGCTACCAAGATATGACAACACAAAGTTACACACCCCCGACACACACCCCCGACACAATCTCACAAATGGCAGCCATTGGAAATAGGCCATTGATGCACTAAACTATCTATATATTAAGTGCACCATGACCCCTGTCTTTGACGACCATATAATGTACTCTATGCTGTCAACAATTTTCACATACATTTTCCCAAAGTTTGTATCTCCAGAAAAGAGTGTTCGAACACTTAGTAGGACTAATATAAAGTCGTCCCCCTTTCCCCCCTGATCAATGTTGAGTCGCCCAACTTGCCAAACATCAGCCCGTGGCCTAGCAACATTGATTGGTGGGGGGAAGGGGAGGGGTATATTGAAGGGGAGCTTTCAGGCTAGCAGATGCAAATTGGTATTTTCACATGACTCTAATAACGCGTACTATATGGTAATTAAAAGGTGCAAACAAGGGTCAGTGTTCGAACACCTTTTTTCTATGATTGTGTCCCCCTCAGCACGTATTTTGGGCAGTCTGCTTTAAACATATTCAAGGGTAAAAAATACATCCATCAAACCTTGTAAGTGGTCTTTTCCCCCTGAACATGTCTAAAGCAACACTTCCTATGTATAACCATTGGGCAGTTTTACTTTATACATGTTGAAGGGCTGGGAAAACATGCAAGGTTTTGACAGAACAGCAACAGTATCTGTTATTATCCATGTATGGTTTTTCCTGTGTTACATGCGACATGAAATGTTTCTATTATATAACTATTGTTGTTTATTTATATTTTTACTTTAACTTCGTTTAACCGACAGCTATTTATAGTCAGCCATAAAGGATGAGGCGAAACGGCATTTATTAAATTCATTACACAGGCTTCCAACAATTAAATCCCTATGCATGCTTAATTGATAGCTACGCTTTCCTAATTAACGAGAGCAGGACTAATAATTGGCTGACAAAGGGCAGACCTTTAGCCAGACAGAAACTTAGCTCGATCATAGTCACAGGCTGAAAAAGTAGGCAATATGGAAAGCTCCTTGCCGGGGAATTTGAGCATTTGGAGGGAAAATTTGGCATTTGAAGGGAAAATTTGGCATTTGGAGGAAAATGTTACTCTTTCATTAAGAAATGCATTACATTTTGGAGGGAAATTTGGAATCGCTTGCCGGGAATATATATATTTTTTCAGGCCATGGTCATAGTACCAAAAGAGATACTGTAAAACCTGCAGAGGAGATATCCCTGAAGAAAAAACATTATCCAGTAAGGGGGGAAAAGTTCTAGTTCTAGGGGCCTGACCGACTCTTTTTTTAGAATTATCAAAAAAATACAAAATACAAAATAGTTATTGTAAAATAATTCAAAAAACAATTTGAATTTTATTTTTTTAATATTTTTTTCTTCAAAACTTCCAAAACTGTTGACATTTTCACAAACATTTTTCAGAAAAAGAAAAAATGCCTACCTGCCGACCCTACCCAAGAGGTCCATTTACTCGTAGAACAGCGTGGTTTTTCCCTTGCCTAATCTGGATACTTACATGGAATGGAAAGTTGTACCAGCACGACCTCGCCTCCCAGAACCACGCCTCGTACGGCACCGCCGACATGCCGTATGTCCACGCTACAAGGTAGAATAGAAAGCGCCAACTACAGACAGAAAAATGAAATACATGATTGGGTTTAATGTGTCAGAACATGTTAATATAGTATTGGATACAACTCTTGGAATAATTTCAATGCGTAACGACAACCGAATATTAACTACCTCTCTCCCTCAGTGGCATACCCACAATCATAGAAAAAAGGTGTTCGAACACTGACCCTGATTGCCATGATTATTGGACCATAACAGGCACGCTAATTGAGTCACGTGAAAATCAAAACTTGTTTCTGGTAGCCTATAGTATCCCCTTCCCCACCTATCAATGTTGCGAGGTCCTGTGCTGATGTTGGGCAAATTGTGGGATTCAACATTGATCAGGGGGGAAGGGGGACGAACACTTTTTTCTAACATTGCAGGTTCTGGAAGTCGGGGGTGGGGGGGGGGGCAAAACTTGTAACATTTGCCGACAAAAGCACTGTATGCATCGCATAGTAAGTTAAAATGTGCTGTTTTGCACTAAATTTGCCATCGTTTAGGTACACTTTGGCTTCTAAAAAAAAAAATTGGCAAAATGTGTAGCGGGCAAAAATCCTCCGTCAAATGTGTTGCGGGCAAAAAAACTCCGTCAAAAAAGACGGAGGGAGAGACAAGGATCCAGCATCCTTTATTTGCCGACAGACTGCCGAAACCAGAGGGCTCTGCCCTAACCCCCCCCCCCCCCCTTTGGGTACACTTCTGCTCTTATTCATGCTGTTGTGAAATACCGATCCGATGTCTTCAGCAAGTTTTTTAAATGTTTAAAAATGACCGCCCTACCTGAATGATCCATTCATCTGTACATTGTAGAGCAGTTATTTTCCTCCGTACCATTACACTTACCTGCATTCAGAAAACTTCTTCAACCGACTCGGCCGCTCCTGATTGCGTCTTCTACGGAACCATCTCTCCACCCTTCGCACTGACCAATCCAACTGTTTGGCAAGGCCCTGAAGACGTTTCTCGTCCGGGAATTTGGACACGGACTGGAATGCTTTCTCGAGGATGAGGTTGTCTTGGGCTGGACGGCCATTGGTGGCGGGTACTCCCAATGCGCGACCGATGGGTGATGCTATCAATCTGTCAAATTGATGATAAATCAATACATATTGATTAGTAAGGATGGGAGTGGGGAAAATCATGACGTCTTTACAATACTGTATGCTCATCATGTGTTTGGCCTTAGACATAGATTTGTATAGGTGATTAAAGTACTTCATACAAGTGCTTCACTTGGTGTTTTATTACACCTAAACTCGAACCCACGAGCACTCGTGACAATAAATGCATATTTTCAGATCGATGATAGTTTCTGAGAGTGAGAGTGTCGGGTTATTTATTACTGTTGAGGGGTTATTTCATAAAAGCGCTAGAGGCTAAGTGGCCTTTTATGACGCTTTCTTATGATCCATTTTAATCCAAGACACACATACTAGTAGCTTCAACAGAAAACAGCGGCTTAGCCGTCCCCGTAATTTAAATGTCACTGCTTCACATGATAGCCGCCTAAATGTGTTGAAAAAAATTTTTAGAAGCACAAGGCGACATGTAATTTGCCCATTGAGTAGTACACAAACTAACCGGATGGTTAACCACCTTTGGCGGTAATTCCCTGCATAATAACATCTAAATGGAACATATCTTGCGCCTCAGAATTTACAGAAATAATGAGAAAAATATGGTTTTTTTTCTCTCAAAATAAACATACACCTTTAAAGAAAACCAAACAGTTTTTGTTCTAATGCTGTCTTTACACATAAAAATGTCACAATTTATAAAAATAATATAGACTCTGACAAACTGGCATGAATCCCAATTTGGCAAAGGATTACCCACTAATAAAAATGCCTCCATTTTTCCCTTAAAAAAGGCAATTTAAGAAATAAACAAATTTCATTGTAATAATAATGTCATTGTTTATATATTTACATCTGCAACTGCAATACCACAACTGTGCAATTAACCGTGAATCTAGCTATTGTTTGCATACTGTAAAATTGAAAATGTTTGCGCTTCGCACATTTTGCTTGATTTTATTTTCGCAATTTTGAGCTTTCTTATATAGACCTACATACAAAATTAATATATATGTGCGTTTTTATTTTCGCTCTTGCTGATCATAGCGAAAATAGATGTAGCTCGAAAATGTCCACTTACGGTATTAAACAAAATGCTTTGGTATTGTTCTTGTAGGAATGTAAATTTAATCGCAGACCATACCGCTCCATGATTCATTATTTCTTGATTAACTGTTCTGTACCTTCAACCGGAACCACTGTCTAAAATCATCAAGTATAATATGTTTCTTTTTATGAGGATGCAATTTTTGCAAATTTAACAATATTCTCTTATTTAATTTATTTTCTCTTATTTATTTTATTTTCTCTTATTTATTTTATTTTCTCTTTTTTATTTTATTTTCTCTTATTTATTTTATTTTCTCTTATTTATTTTATTTTCTCTAATATTTATTTTATTTTCTCTTATTTATTTTATTTTCTCTTATTTATTTTATTTTCTCTTATTTATTTTATTTTCTCTAATAATTATTTTATTTTCTCTTATTTATTTTATTTTCTCTTATTTATTTTATTTTCTCTTATTTATTTTATTTTTTCATTTAGTCATTTATTTATTTATCTATTCATTATTTATTCATTGATTTTTTGTAAAATTTGCCAACTACTCAATTGAATATCAATTTCAAAACTGTTATCTTTTTAACCTGAACGTGCCTACACAATGCAAAACCCAACGTTGCTACTGTGCCATTGCCCGGTCTATTATCTCGTGCCACACTCTGCCAGGCTTTCAACTTGCAATGTTGTTGTTGTTGAAGCTGAGTAGAGCAGGTTTGATCGCAGCCCAGGTTTGATCCCGGCGCATGCAGAGACTGATTTACCCCCACCCCCCAAATTTGACCTGTTTTTCTCCCCTCATAATTTAGCGAACAAACCAGGAATGACATTTTCAAAAGGTCCAGGCATCCAGGTACAAGGACCCCAGAATATGGAGTTGCACTAGTTGAACCCTCAAATTTTGATAAACATTTGATGAATGGTTCCACAAATTGATAATTGAGTACTGTAAAAGCAAATATTTTCGAGTACATATATTTTCACGCATTTTAATATCATAGACATTTCGCGAGCGACCTTCTGGATGCACTGTATGAATGTTGAAAACAATATTTTTGTGTGATAATTTGTGCAGAAAAATATTTTCCGCGAAAAGCGGAAAAATAAAACCCCTGCGAAAATTTCAGCTTTTACAGTATTTGAAAACATTCTCGTAAAATAAGGTTTGGACCCCCAAGAAGGGAAACTCTTAATCCTAAAACAATCACACCATAGATTTTAAATTTTAAAAAAACATGGGCAAACGGATCTCTTACGTAGGGTCGGTGGGGCGTTTGTTTTGTCTTTTCAAAAACAGCTTTCGGGCATTTTTTGTGAATTTCCAACGATTTTGGAAAAATGTATAAGAAAAAGTAGAAACGTTTTGATTTATTTTTAATTTACAATTTTTTTCAAAAAAATTAAAATAATTCATTTTTTTTCAAAAATACTCCTAAAATTTGCACAAACAATTAGGAAAACATAGGCACATCTGAACATGCTGATCTAGAAACTTATCTCTCATAAAAAATAAACAAAAATGGTCTGCTTCTATTTTGCCTGCGCAACAAAATCTCACTCATCTCACCTCCGTTTCCCCAAAAAATACAAGAATGAAAAACTCATTTTTAATTATATGTGGCCTTATTGCACATGTGGGTTTAGCATACTGATGTTAGTTGAAAGCATAGCGTGGTGGTATATAAAATGGTATTTTATTTCATGTGTGTGTATTGATTTTTGCACTCATTATAAATTGTATAGGTGCTTTTTACTTCAAAACAAGCTTTCATGCCAGCAACCTAGAGTAGAGTATGAACAAATAGGTCAATAATAATTTGTCTGATCTTTGAATTGCAATTCCATCTTTTGAAAATGCAGTAAGCAAGGCTCAAGATAAGCGGGCGCTGGGCGATTTTTACCCCTCGGTCCTCCTGCCATAGCGCCCGGTAATGCTAAAAAATTAACAACCGAGCGCTGATATTTACGCCAAACCAGCGCCCGTTGACGATCGGGAAGCTTGCCCAAGACCAACGCTGTGAATGCACGGGTAGTTTCGTACCCGGGTACCCGACCCGTTTTTCGGGCGGGTACCCGGGTACCCGAAAATAGAAACTAAATTTTTTTTATTTTTTTTTTTATATATATTTTTAGTACAAATTTGTCCCCAAAAATGACACATGATGGGGTCAATAGAGGTCATTTGGGAACACATTATTTTGTACTAAAAAAAGAAAAATGTAAAAAAAAAAAATTGTAAAAAAATACATTTCGGGTATTCGGGTACCCAATTTGGTACCCGGGTTCCCGGGTATAATTTTGTTTAAAATCTGAGTCGAATATGTTATTTGGAAGTCTCCACATTTCATAACAGCCAAATTTTAGCACAAAAATACTCATTTTACAGAACAAAAGATGTATGCCCTTAAAGTTTATTTGATTTAATAAAAAGTTAGCTCCCGGTAGACTGAAAGTAGCTCCTGGTTTTCAATAAATCCCATGATCCGGGCGCTACTTTTGAAAAAAAGTAGCTCCTGGTAAAAAAAAAGTTATCTTGAGCCTTGGCAGTAAGTGCAGAAATATAACCCTAATATTCCACTGTATCATGTAAATGCATCTGGATGGGTATGTGCATTTGCCGATATTCCAAAGTCATGTTTACACGTAATATGGCTGGAAAAAAGAGGAACTCGGGAACATTGCTCCTAAGAAATTTTGATTTGGGAGAGAAATGTTGACCTTAAGGGGAAATTTTAGGACATAATCATCTTTTTTCCCAGGTCTGAAAGTTTATTGACTTTTGCACATTTTTAACTCATTATTTATTCTGCTTCTGCATTTTGTGGGAATCAAGCTTCACATAAGTGAACGGGTGAGGTGTACTTAATAAGTAGTCATTCATTCAGAAACAAATAGTCACTTATTCAGATAGCCTTGGCCTGATTAGATTTTCAGTGCGGTCTTATAGAATTAGCTATTCGTTTGTCGTTGTCGTACATATGTCATATCTGACATTGTTAGAAAAGATTGCACTTAGAAGGTGTAATGTAAAGTGTCACCGCCCCCCCCCCCCCCCTCCCCTCTCCCCCTGATCAATGTTGTATCCCATAATTTGTCCACCATCAATCACAAATGGCCTCACAACATTGATCAGTTGGAAGGGGATTGAGGGAGGAAGGAAGGCTACCATAAACCTGTTCCTATTTTCAAGTGACTTGAATAGTGTGTATGTTTGGTATAAACAGCGTGTTAATTAGGGATTGTGTTCGAACACATTTTTCTAAGATTGTAGTCACTGGTTTTTTTGTCAACCTATCCTTTTGATCGCTGTTCAATACACAGGTAACGTGAATATGGTGACCGAACAAAGAAAGACCTATTTTAACTTCACACCACAACAAATTGAAGAAGAATGGATGTCTTTGACAACCACAAAACGTACCAAATGGTCATTTTTACCATGAAATAACGTACACCCTCCCTTATTTGATCTGTTAAACTCTAAATAAACCACGATCTGTCATGTGATCGATAAAATGCGTCGGAAGTCAAGAATATTGATTTTGAGATATAACCAAACGAAGGTTACGCATTTGTTTGTTTTCCTTCGTTTTGAAAAACCTTCAATAGTCCTTAAAGGGGCATTGAGAGATTAATACGTATGGGAGTGCGCCCTCAATTATCCTGGAAATCAGTTTTTTTGCATCAAAGTAATACTTAGGCATATACTAACTAACTACCATCTGAAACAGTTTACCAACATTCGCCGTTTATCATATAAAATTTCATAGTTTCGATATGATCATATCGAAACTAAGGTGCTGTATTCGGAAGCTATGCTAAGGTTTACTCACAGACTTTCGCGGCAAATCTCAACCTGGAAGTGCCGTTATTTGCTTAGTTTGGCATGAAGGCGATGTCGGAATTGTATGATATTTTGGATTTGGGCTATGTTGATGATTATCTTTACGTTATTTGCTCATTTAGTATATCGATACATCTCTCAATGCCCCTTTTACTTTGGAATTAAGTGTCCAGTTTTTATGGGTTTTCTGCCAAATGTAGCTTTCCATACAATCCAGTAAAAAAACTCAAAATTATAATTGTTTGACTTATTTGGCTTGATCGCATCACCATATGTTTGACACATATACCAACCACCACCACCATCAGTATAACAATACTAATGCAATATCTATAATAAAGGAATTGCCCCACATTTATTAGACCACTTTAATCAATTGTATTTATATTAAGTATTCATATTGTACTCCCAATAACAAGCAATCCTGAACATTAAGTGAAGAAGAGTCAGTCACCATAGTAATGTCATGGTCTATAATACTAATAATAATAAAACCTGGATGCAGACTGGCGGTTAGAATTTCAGCATTTGACCAATTCTAAAAGGAGTACCCAACATTATTTGAACTTATTTGGTGACGAAAACAATTTGTGAAAATGAGAGTGAATTTCCGATTATATCCCAAAAAAATTAAAGCTTTTAAAAAAAAATCATCAAAATTAAAATAAACACAATTTTTTCAAAAAATCGGTAAAAAATAAATATCCATATTAAAACAAAATGGGTGGGTCGAGCAGGTAGAACAGGGTTGTTATTTGTACAGTTAATTCTGGTGGGTTTTTGTGGTGTTTTTTCTCCAATTACTTTCATGAAACAGGAATTGTGTAGTCATTGTCACAAATTTAACTCCATTAACCCTGACCCCACCCCCTCTTAAGGACCTAAAAAATGCTACTACTAAGCCCATCTCCAAGCGCCTGTGCCGCCGATTTTCGATGACGTAATCAACCGAGACTATAGTGGGTGGGACACAGGGCCAGAGTCCAAAAGGTCCCCGGATCGATTCCCGGCGATTTAGTTTTTCTTCGGAAATTGTGATCCCGGTCAAAAACCCTGAAACAGGGTTAGGGTTAGGGTACAAAAAAGGGGAGGGGGAGGGAATTGTGTTTTGTTATCTTAATAAACCCCTCAAAAATTGTGTTGGATTTTTTTTTCTCCTAGTGTGTTTGCATGCATATAAAAAGAAAGCTCATGTGTTCATCTTTACAATGATGCCAACTTTGTAGCAATTACTTGTTTCAATACTAAACTACTTGCATTGAGAATGGAGGTCTCAATCTGAATGTGCCAAAATAACCACTACTTTAACTCTAACTCTACCCCCCACTTTTTCAAAAAAAATTCTTCAACATGGAAAATCGACAAAAATATCTCCCCGGGATTTGATCCAGGGACCTCCAGCACGTGGAGCTTTCAATCCCCCGCTACACCACGGCTTCCAAGCACAGTCTGGGCAGTGTATTGCCCAGACTGTATGGAGTGGGTCCATTTTTTCAGCGAAAAACTTCCACGCCGGGTGGTACCAACGTGCCCAGTCGTGGTATTTTGGGGTATATGGTAGGGTTAGGGTTAATGCTCATATGTCAACCCAGCGTCAATCTACACTGTAAGTAAGACACTCTACACTGCAAGACGAGTTATTCTTTTGAGCATGAAATAGTGGTGAATTTGGCACATTTTGATTGAGACCTCCCCATATTCTCAAGCAAGTAGACTTTAGTTTAAAGGTAGATGACCCGATCACATTTTCGTAACACAGAATTATTTCAAACATACGGAGATTTTCATATCATATGAAAGCTAGTATTTTTCTCATCATCATACTGAAATTTGACGGCCTAAATCGGTATAATTACTGAGAAATCGATGAAATAACGTCGAATTACCGCGAATGGTGGTAACCACCGATATAGTGTGTGTACTACTCAATGGGTACAGTTCACAGCATCTTGTGCGTCTAAAATAAGAACCATTAGAGCTATGCAACTCAAACTTTGGAACACGACTTTTTTAAGGATGACCTTTCATGTAGAATAGAAAACTTCAAGTTGAAAATCGGAACATCTACCTTTAACTGTCAATATATCAGAATTTATGCTGATATCATCAAGGCAACGATTAGCTACTATACATGTAGATGTTAACTACATGTTAAAGTGACCAAAGCCTTTTCTTCCACGTGATATTCTTATAAAGACTGTATACAGTGCCATAGTACTTCCTCATCTACAGTTATTGTAATATTGTATGGGGATATTTGAAACAGGTCTGCTGGTATTATTTGTGGAGTAGCTTGGGACACACCTAGTCGTGAAGTTCTCAACAAACTTAAGGTTGGTGTCAACCCTGTTTGGCGCCAAATTTATCAAGCACTGTAACTTTTAAATTATAAATGTGATGTACATAAAAGTATACATTTTTTGTAATGAAATGAGTCAGAGCATCCATTTTGGGTATCGAATTTTACTAAAATTAGTGATTTTTATATTTTTGCCCAAAAATCACCTTTTTGGCGCCAACATTTTTCAGACAACCTAACAATATCAGTTTTTGATTAAAAATTCCAAAATTTCACCAAAATCATCTAAAATCAATTATCTAGGAGCGAATTTTTTTTTTGGCTTAAAATTTGTTTGTTTTGAAAATATTGACCAAAAAGTGCCAAAAAAATGTTTTTTTCTCAAAAATCTCATTTTTGGCACTTTTTGGTCAATATTTTCAAAACAAACAAATTTTAAGCCAAAAAAAAAATTTCGCTCCTAGATAATTGACTTTAGATGATTTTGGTGAAATTTTGGAATTTTTAATCAAAAACTGATATTGTTAGGTTGTCTGAAAATTGTTGGTGCCAAAAAGGTGATTTTTGGGCAAAAATGTAAAAATCACTAATTTTAGTAAAATTTGATACCAAAAATGGATTCTCTGACTCATTTCATTACAAAAAATGTATACTTTTATGTACATCACATTTATAATTTAAAAGTTACAGTGCTTGATAAATTTGGCCCAAACAGGGTTGACACCAACCTTAAATGGTTACCACTTGATACTAGACAAACATTAAATTGTAATATTTTGTCATAAATAATCACTATCAATGATAGTGCACCCTCATATTTGAATGATTTACTTTTGTATAATGATGTTAATAATTACAATTTACGCAGGAGGAAGTATAATGTTATTATTCCTAAACCTAAAACCAATTATAAGAAACACAGTTTTTCTTATAGTGTTGCCATTGAATGGAACAAACTTGACCAAAACATTTAAGTCTCCCCCAATCTTAGTATCATTAAACGAATGAGTCAGTTGTAATTTCCAAAATATTCATTTTTTTTGTCATTTTTTTTTATTATATGCTGTATTAGATTAAGATTCAAGAAAAATACGTTTTTATTATGTAATTGTATGTAATATGTTGTATCAACTTCACATCCTCGGTGAAAAACAGCTATTTTATGTTGTGTATCGTGAATAAATAAAGATTATGTATGCAATGAAACAAGTGATTGCTAAAAATAAGGTATCGTTTAAAAAAACCACATAACACATCAGCTTTTCATAGATGAGTATGACATGACACACAACATAATATGAATTTATCTCAAAATATCTGATTCTGAAAATTTAGCGATTGAAAAGAATTTCCAATTTTTTTGATGAGTTTAGTTTACATATTTGTGGTTGAACTTGTGCCAGCTTGACCCATACTTTTATCTACAAAGTTGAAACCATAAACCAACATGCCCTGGTTAGGAATGTTTTATAGAACTACCAACTTAGAAGCCAAATTGGCATATTTTTTGGGGTCATATTCAACCCACAGTCAACCCAAGATTTCTATCAAACCAAACCCCTAGGCAGGTAGCAACCCTATAGAATTGTGTGTGCTTTACATGCCATATTTACACTTATGGTTTTCGCAAAGTTTTAGTTAAATTTACTCCAGTGGATCCAACAATAGAAGGAAAGAGTCACTAATAATTTGAGCATACCTCACAAACTTCAGGTGTGATGTGGGCAACACGAGGCCTACATTTTTGCAGAGGGTAAATCAAATAATATACACTTTCTTCTGTTAATAAAATACAGGGCAGAAAAAAAATTGGGAACTTGTTTGAACATTTTAGGTAAGTTTGAGATTAACAGTAAAAAAAAAATCAATTGCTATTGGGAGAAAATGTGGGGCTTGGGCAAACCCGGGGGACCATGATTGGGGGTCCCCATGACCAACAAGTTCTCCCCTTGGCTGGCAGGGGAATTTAAAGGAAACATTTGTCAACAATCTAATAAGCTAGAAAGATTTTTTTAATCATTTCATTTTATTTATTTCATTCCATGACATCTTTCTGGCCCTGAGTACCCAGTTCCCGCAGATTTTGTAGCCCTGACAAAAAACTGGTTGGATACACCTTTAATGTTTTTGTTTCTAATTGCGACTCCTCCAGCAATAAGGCGTTCAATGAACGTGTAGTATTCTACCGAGACTAGAACAATTAGCATGTGTGGTAATCACTGATCATACCATGTTATGTAAACAACCCTCCGGCTTTTGAGATGAGACAGAAAATCAGGCACATGAAATTATTGTGTTGTCCTCCTCGACCGAACGAGCGACAAAAAAACTCATTATATTTACTTTTTTTCACAGAGGTTTGGAATAATCTCACCGTTTTTAACCCATAGAGAACATGGTTTATTGAAGGAATCTTGAAATTCCTTTCCAAAGGATACACAGTTGTACGTATATTTTCCTGTATAATTGCCAACATTAACGACATCTGGAACATGCTGTCAAACAGTCACAATTAATTTTTTTTTAGGGCAACACAACTTCTTTTTTTTGGGCCTAATATTAAAGTAATAAGAATACATGACAGCCAAAAGTAAGACAATGTTTATATAGAGCATATGTGTTATGATGAATGACTAAATGCAATTAACTATAAACCAACGTAAGTACAGGGTGTCCCCAAAGGTTACGATTCATTTTGTAAAAAAAACATATCTCTAGCCATTAGTCAACAAATGAATAAATAAATAGATATATATAAATATAATCATAATAAAGGTAAACTATCCATAGAGTGCACAACCCTAAGGGAGCTATATTAAACAAATTTAAGATAATACATGAATAAAATTAATACAACAATTAACTAAAAATAGATAAATAATAAATAATTTGCTTCATGTTGCATTATGAGACCACGCAAGGGCAAAGACAAAGGAGGGAAAAGCCCGGGGGGGGGGGGGGGGCATTCAACTTTTTATGGGGGTAGTGGTGTGCCGCACAGGGTCTCAAAAAGGGGGGCTATAGAACTGAACTGAGTGGATTTTATGATGAAAAATAGGGTCTTAGGAACTGATTTTTTTTCAAAAAAGTAGGTCTTGAGAACTGGTCTATAGTTCAATTTTGATTAGCAAAAACGCAAATTTCGATTTTTGTTGGTTTTAGAACGCAAAAGTGTTGAAGAATTGGGGCTTTGGAACGCAAAATTTCGTGATTTTTAAATTTTCAATCACATTGAGGTCTTAAGAACTGATGCAGGCTCAAAAGGGGGGTCATAAGAGCTAGCAGCAGAGGGTGAAAAGGGGGTCTTCAGCACGGCACATACCTATACACTTTTCCAATGTCAGTGCCCCCACCCCCACTGGAAAAAAGATCCATCTCACATTACACATTTCTCCCACTATTTTTTACCTGTCCACAGACCGCCACTGTAGAGATCCTCAGATTGACCACCATTGATTGATCCTCAGATTCAGATTGCATTATTTCCAAAACCGCAATATATAGTTTTTAAAGTTTTGACAGCAGAGGTCAAAGGTCATGGTAGGGCTGTCATCGACATGGACGATGTCGATATCGGCTATTATCCCGACATGTCGATATCAACTTTGGGATGTCGATATAATTGACATTAAACCGTCCGTAAGGTTTGACATTGTTTCAAAATGATTTTGTAATAAAAGAATGTAGAAAATCGGCGAATTAATGATCGTGGCGTATTATACTAAAGGATTTTTGACTTGTGTACATTGACTTAGCTATATTTTTGATCTGCGGTAATATTCTATACTATCGCAGACATTATTTGCGGGGACAATCGGCTTGGTATTGGATCATAATTTGTCGATATCGAGATTCTAAAATAGCAACATGTCGACATGAAAAACAGATCTCGATAACAGCACTAGGTCATGTACGGGTCATTAGAGGTCAATCTGTGTACACCACATGTTACCAATATTAATAAGATTATTGTCACCAAGCTTATTTGTAATGACCTTTGACCCCTTTTTGTCAACACTTTAAACTATTTATTGCTGTCTTGGGGAATAACTCAATCTGAGGCAATCTGAGGATCAATCAATGGCGGTCAATCTGAGGATCTCTACAATGGCGGTCTGTGGACAGGTAATGAATAATGGGAGAAGTGTGTGATTTTGCTGTGACTTTGTAAAGATGTCTGAAGGATCACATATCAAAATTAAATGTCTGGCTCCTTTACTTCTGGGTGATTTCAAAAACTTGTTGACACCCCCTCATATTTGTCGGCAAACGGCTGACCGACCGACCCTACCCGATTAAGTACGTTTGCCCGGTGGTGTTTTTTTTGTTACCTATTAAAATGGATCACTTCTTAGCCTTTCTAATGGATACATTACCCCCGTGGTCTCACCCAATTACTGTCAAACAACAAAGATCGACTGCTGATGGTTTATGAATAAAGCAATTTCAAAAATTGCACATTTCCGTAATTCCGTTTACCGCCTTCAGAAAGAAGCAAATAAATAGTGTATCAAAATGTAACTGAAATAATCCCCGAATCGTCCATATCATCAAAAGTTGGTCCTATTCACAGTGTAACCCCAAAAGTGGCTGACTTCTTTTTGTGAGGGACACAGAGAGATTGATGAGAAATTTGAAATTTTGAAAAAATGAATTGTTTCAATAGATAAGGTACCTAGGAACCCTGAATGGTAATAATTGATGGGAAATAATTTTGAATAAGGCCAACAACAAAAAAGTTGACTTGCCCTTTCCGACCGACCCGAATTTTCGGAAATCTAGGGTCGCTATTTTTTTTTTTTTTCAAAAAAAAAAATAATAATGCGACCGTCCAACCCAGACTCTGGCGCTTAAAGGGCAAGTCAACTTTTTTTTTGGCGCTAGATAGATATTCAGCAATTTAGTTGAATCAATTTATATGGCAAGTAATACTGATAATTTCAATGTGATCTACATCGAAATTACCAACTCCCAAACTTGTACAAGACAGACGGTGAATTAAGGAAAACGGTTTCAGATGGTAGTTCGTATAATATGCCCTAGTATTACGTAGGTGAAAAAACCTGATTTCCAGGAAAATTGAGGGTGGCCTACTATACATATCATCGCTGTTCTGACATAACGACACATCACTTTACTTAATTCTGTCGTTATGTCAGAACAGCGACGATATCTCCCAGTGCCCCTTTAATGTTTATTTAAGCTGCTCATCAATAAACACCCATACATACCTGTGGATGATTGATCTTCAGATCAAGTTTAACATAGTGGGTGATACAGAGATAGATAGATAGCCCTTGTAGATTGATTGGAATGTAAAGTTCTAATACTATAAAAGCTGAAATTTTCGTGGAGGTTTTATTTCCGCGCTATTCGCGCAAAATATTTTCCGCGGAAATTATAACACGCGAAAATATTGTTTTCAACATTCATGCAGTGCATCCAGAAGGTCGCCCGCGAAAAAACAATTCGCGAAATGTCTATGACATCAAAATGCGCGAAAATATCTTTACGCGAAAATATTGGCTTTTACAGTACAACAAAAGGCTCAAAGTCCTACCGTAAATTATTTATCAGTCTTTTAATCAATGTCTTCTTGCTGTATCTCCATCGAAAAGTTTGATCAATTTGAGAATTTTCACAAATTTGAAGATGCACTTTTAATTTTGTTTGAATGATGAATCATTTTTATCTTTAGGAGCGTTCATATGATGGGGCTCTAAGGCCTTAAAAATGGTTTGATTGGCCTAACATGACAAAAAAAATAGGGTAGGTCAGTCAGGATTTTTTTTTTTTAAGTTTTCTAAATCACCTACTTTGGGGACTTAAAATAGCTGAAAATGAAAGCTAACAGTCAGAAATGTTAATACTTAGTTCAATTTTAATTTAATTTAATTTTTTTAATTTTTAATTTTTATTTATTTATTTTTATTTATTTTTTCCTCCCTCAAAATAATAAAAAATATTCAGGGTCGGCTATGTATTTAGGGTTGGTCAGCTTAGGTTAGGCTGATCAAACCCTTTTTTAGGCCTAAGCTAGAGATTAGCTAGTCTCGAGACTTAACTTTCAGTTACAACTGCCGCGTAAATCATATCATGGTTTAACCATGATGGTTAACTAACCTAGAGTCTAAAACTGGAATTTTAACCCTAAGAAATCTAGCGGTTTGAAAACTAGTCCCGAAGCACAATCAAGAATAAGCCAAGAGCGTTTCTGCCGTGTGAATCCTTCAATCATGTTAACCGCAAGTGAGATTTTTGATAGGCCTATCAATGTATTTTTTCCAGCAATTTGAGAATTGTGTGACCTTGAGTAAGTCACGAAGTTACCACAGTTGGATCGCTAGACTCGAGGCTAAGATTGTCTACTGGACAGGCACTTCTGGATTAGCAGTAGATTGTTAAAGCTCGAGACTATCCAGTCTTGAGACTAAAGACCATCTGAACAGCAAAATGTATCAAAATGGAGCTAACGAAATTCCCAATGGGTATTATAGTAGGCAATTACATCATAACAAGTCAATCAAATTGCTGTCCCTATTTAAAATGCTTCATTTTTTTGGGGGGGGGGGTGTTTTTTACTGAATTTATCCGGACTACATGTAAGGCGACATACAATAACCCTGTTCCACGGGCAAATGGCCTGTTGGGTAGGGTTTTTTCTTCAACCATTTTGTGAACATTTTTGATGAATTCTGTACAATTTTCAAAATTTTCAAAACATTTTTTAAAAGAATCTTCATAGTTTGTAGTGTTCAAAATGAACATTTACTGCATAAAAATGGCAGTTTTTCATGGAACATTTTAAAGCTTGTTGTTTTAACCATAATTTCCCTCAATACTCAAAACCCTGCCCTCTTTCCAAAATTTAAACCTTGTTTTATAGAGGGTTGGAGAGTGCTATTTAAGCTTTGTTGTTAAAATTGATTGATACAGTTACTTTTAATCCCTACATATAGCTCAGGTGTCCTCTCCTACACTAATGCCATATTTTTGCCCAAAAAATGTTTAAATCAATCAAAATTTAAGGGGGAAAATGGGCTGGTCTGGCCTATTAGAACAGCATTTTGTCCTCGCCTAACACTTACAGCTTTAAAATCATCAGAAGGAGAAGATCAATCAATATTGTACTGACAAAAAAAAATTGAAATAAAACTGATCAATACAACATAGACCTCCTACTCATGCCCAGCATAATAATAGCATGTGACACAAACATTTGTATTCTATTATTTGCTTTGACAGGCCATTCACATTAACTATTAATGGCTGTATAACTACAACAAAAGCATTACCATTTGTGCAAACATTTCTGGGGTGACTGATGAAACCAACAGTCTACTAGCTACTACATGTACATTCATTATGCGACTGTTGAATCCTACATACTACATTCACCACTGGGTGCTGCTGATTTTTAAAAGAAATTTCTTAACCCTAACTCTACCCCCCCCCCCCCCCCCCCCCCCACTTTTTCAGAATTTTTTCTTCAACGTGGAAAATCGACCAAAATATCCCCCCGGAATTTGATCCAGGAACCTCCAGCACGTGGAGCTTCCAATCCCCCGCTACACCACAGCTTCCAAGCACAGTCTGGGCAGTGTATTGCCCAGACTGTATGAAGTGGGTCCATTTTTTCAGCGAAAAAATATTGCGGTATATGGCAGTGTTAGGGTTATATTAACAAAACTTAGAAAGTTTTTGAAGAAAGAAAACAAATTCAAAAAATTGCTTGTAAACCCGAACTCTACCCCCCCCCCCCCCCCCCTCCACTTTTTCCAGAATTTTTTCTTCAACGTGGAAAATCGACCAAAATATCCCCCCGATCCCCCCGGGATTTGATCCAGGGACCTCCAGCACGTGGAGCTTCCAATCCCCCGCTACACCACGGCTTCCAAGCACAGTCTGGGCAGTGTATTGCCCAGACTGTATGGAGTGGGTCCATTTTTTCAGCGAAAAACTTCCACGCCGGGTGGTACCAACGTGCCCAGTCGTGGTATATTGTGGTATATGGCAGTGTTAGGGTTAATAAATAAAAAAATAAAAAAATATGGAAACAATGCTAGACTTTAATTGAGTCCATCACAGAATAAAAACAACATTTAAGCAAGATTTGCATCTAGTCTAGGATGCATGTTGCATTACGCATTTGCGCCCATTTTGCAAGGGTTTTAGTTTCTCAAAATTATATATTTTCTGTGAAATAAACAACTCTCATAATCTTACTGGTGTCTAGTGCCTGTGGGGTGTAGTTATGTAAGGCGAAATTAAATTAATTGTTTGTCTCAAAGCTCCTCTCCTGTTGTAAAACTAATGCGGAATGCAGGGTTTTTTCAAGTTGTTTTTTTTTTTTTAATATAAAATATTGAAATCCTTGTAAAAGTGAACTTTTGTATTTAAGATGATGTGATCAATAAAAATCTGAAAATTCGGTGAAATTTTGGGAATTTTTAAAAAAAATTTTTTAAAAGAACAAAAAGGAAAAAAAAAGTTTTTTTTCAGATTTTTTGTTTTCTAATGCGCATCAATAAACTAACGCGCGCGGGAGCTTTGAGACAAACAATTAATTTAATTTGGCCTAATCTTACTGGTGTCTAGTGCCTGTGGGTGTAGTTATGTAAGAGTAGATAATTTAATTAATTGTGTGCAGTCCTTTATCTAAATTTCAGAAAACAATAACACTTAGCATTTTTAAATACAGTAAATGAGTAATTTCTACATCTATTGTCCCGGAAATTCAATAAAGAAATCAATTTTTTATCCAATTTATTCATAATCATTGATTAGTGAATAATTCATACAATTATGACTGAAGCTTGAAATTTGTACTACTCAGAACAGAAAAATTATATATTTGAGTCAGCAAAGATGCACTATTTATTGGGTTTTTTTGTGTGTTGGAACCGTAATTTATTAAATGTCCAAAAATTCACACAACTTTTCCTGTAAAAACCATCAGAGACCTTTTATCATCAGATCTTTGACTTTGAGGCTTGATGGCCATATTTAAAACACTAATCTTAATTAGCGGCATTTTCATTTAGTGAAATTAGCGAAATTAAAATGCTTGCGAAATGTTGTTGCTTTGACAGTATTCTAAACCAATTCTAATTTATCAAATTCATTAATAACATTATCAATCATTTTTATGGGGAAAACCTATAGATAGATGGCCACCTTAATCAACTGGGTTCCAATAATTTGGCTAGCTCTGAGTAATAAATGCTATGCTTGAATAAACATGATACAGTAAATAATGCATATTTCACAGCATTTTGTTTTTAACTGACTATGTCCGAGACACGTTTTTGGAATACTGTAAAACCACTTAATTTCATGAGGGACTTAGTTTCGCGAAGGGCGTGGATTCGCAAAATTAAATACCCAAGAAACTTACAAATTTGCATCGAAAGTAACAGTAACATTTTCAGATTCACGAAAACTAAATGCCCGCAAAATTAGCAGTAATTTCAAATTCGTCAAATAAAGTATCCGCGGAATTAAAGTGTTTTACAGTATACTGTGGGCTTGTGGCCTACCATATAGAATTTAATTTAGCTGAATGAAGACACTGATGATTTGCCATTACTAATACTATAGTTAAGCGTACATGTAGATAGTTAAATTAATTAAATTATAAAACAATTGAAATGTTTTATTTTATTGTAAGGCATAAAATCCAATGCACTCATGACACATAGTAAAAGAGAACATTGTTTTTGTTATGTATCACATGTCATTAGTCAAATAGGAAAAGGGTAGGAAGTCTACAAGGTCAGATATCAATATGTTTATCTGTTGTTTAATTAAAATGGATACAGTTAACTTGTTCATCTAAACAAACTCCTTTACAAGCACCCATTTCAATTCAATTTCAATTCAAGGTTTAATAAACATATCATTATCGCAGCAAAATGCTGAATTACAACAATATTTACAATATGTAATATATAGAAAAATAGAAACAATATATTCATAGAAATAACTAAGCATGCAAAACACAACAACCCACCCCCTATTGGAAACAGAACTATAATGTATGATTTAAGAGTTTGACCATGTATGGAATTGAGCTACGAGCGTAACGCAGGGTACGTGTTTTAGGAACAGTTATTTTGTGAGCACTACAGAGAGTCATATTATGCACTTGTTCATCTCTAGATTTTGGTAACCAACCACGGAATTCATTAGATTTTAAAAGGGATTTAGCAAAGTTTAAACAAAGTTGGTCTCTACGGTTCCTGAGTTCCGGAATAGCACATGTTATTAAGGCATCCTGATAGCCTATGTAGTTAAAACCTAAGATGATTCTACACGCCCTCTTCTGAATACGCTCCAAATCATAGTGGAGATTTTCTGTCAGACCAGGATGCCATACTGGTAGAGCATATTACATTTCAGTCTAATGAAAGAAGTTGCAAGGGCGGCGGCCCATGTGTTGCAATGCAAGCATGCTAGATGACCATTTCTTTAGGCAGAGAGGAAATTTGCAACTTTAAATGTGGAATTAAAGACAATTTTTATTCATTTTTTAGTTTCTTCCCTTTTCACTTCGGATCGGAAAAAACTTGGAAGAAACTGGCAAACCCTGCAGTAAATTGTAAACAATTGTTGATCTTTTTAAACAAAATCCTATTGTATTGTATGCAATAATCATTCCAAAGCCAGACACATTGAATTGAATTTGAAGTGGAAGCACTCAATATAATGAGACCAGTCACATAGAAAGGTGGCTTACATAGTTTAAAATTAAACAAAATTTAGTTTAACCCTAAACTAAGGTCACAAATTTTCTGCTGTCGAATTCCGTGTTTTTCCGCTTTCTAAATTTCGGATTTTTCTGTGATGAAATCTTCCCCAAGAAAGCTTAAAATGTACGATGTATAAAACCAAAATAAACACACTTTACAGAAAAACACATCATTTTAGATTTTTAGGCGTACCTTATTATTACTGTAGCGGTAGCCGGCCCTCTATATCGCGGAGTTTTATATTTAAATATTGTTTGTTTTGTTTCATTACGTATCATTTTTTAATATTTATATTGCTTTATTCAAGAATATTTACAAATTTTGTGTTTTGGACGTTTTTTGTGCATTTTTCCCCCCTTCTTTTCATCAAAATGTCGTTTTCCACGTTTAACCTCAATTCCGCGATAATTTGTGACCTTACCCTAAACCTTTCTGGACCTTACAAAACCCTAAAGTCCTACAATCTTGTACTACGTGGCGGCCCCATCAATATTATGCCACTCTCTGCTGCTGGTACAACTTGTTAAAAAAACCTTTTTGAACATCACCCGTGTAGCTCAGTCGGTGGAGCAACAACAGACTTGCATGCACCCAACCCGATAACCCTGTTTTGTATTGTTAAAACTAATAGCGGACTGGAAAGTGTTAACAATTGTCGTATTTGTGTGTATGGGCCCTTTTTGGGATCCCCTATTGAACTTTGATCATTCTGATTAATCATCATAAACTAAATATGAACCAGTTACTGTATAAGCCAATATTTTTGCGTACAGATATTTTTGCGCATTTTGATATCATAGAGATTGTGCGAATTGGTTTTTTCGCGGGCGACCTTCTTGATGCACTGAATGAATGTTGAAAACAATATTTTCGCTTGTTATAATTTTCGCGGAAAAATATTTCCCGCGAAAAGCGCAAAAATAAAACCACAGCGAAAATGTCAGCTTTTACAGTATACAACTACCTAATAAACACAAAAAGTTCCTGACCTCTGCTGTGCTTTTATGTTAGATGATTCGAAATCAACAATTGGTACCAACTATCTGAGATATACATTTATTTCTTACCTGTAATTTGACACCTCATTCATAAAAATTGAGTGGATACTTTTTATGATGCTTTTTGAAGTCACACCTAGGCCTTAAAAAAAATGATTGGCCTAACCCGACCGACCCTCAATACATCGCCGACCCTGAATATTTTTATTATTTTGAGGGAGGAAAAAAAAATAGGAAAAAAAATAAATTAAAAAAAATAATAATAAAAATATATAAAATTGAACAAAGTATTAAAGTTTCTGACTGTTATGCTTTCATTTTTGGCTATTTTAAGTCCCAAAGCAGGTGATTTAAAAAATAAAAATAAAAAATCCCGACCGACCTACCATATTTGTTATTGACATGTTAGGCCAATCAAACCAATTTTTTAAAGCCCTATTATGAAAAAAACCTGCATTTTCTATGGGATGTAATTGAGTTTGTATGCTGTCTGTGGTGTCAACCATACCAATGCTACAGAACTATTTTCACATAAAAGCACAAGTCTAGAACTTCTTGTGCTTTGTATAAACATGGAAGCGTTACTTCCATGGTATCAATCAGTGGTTCCCAACCTTTTCTGGTGGTGATCCCATTCCAGAAACCAGCATCAGAGCGCGAGCCCTCACAGAACAAAGTCACGTGTTACTATGATACAACATTATAGCATTTATGGTGTTAAATTAGGCTAGTCCACGACCCCACAAAAAGTGCATGGCGACCACTATTAAAGTGGTAATTTTTGAGTGATTAATGTTTCGCACTTTGCAATTTTTAACTGTTTTATGTATGTTTAAATTTCGCTATTTATAGCTTCATCACATAGACACCTATACACAAACGATTAATTTATATCTGTTTGGTTATTTTCGCAGTAGTCGATTCGAGCGCGAAAAAAGAGCGAAAATATATGTAGCGTGAACATTTCCACTTTTACAGTACTTCAAAGTCCTTACATTATCTAGTGTCCAAGGTACAACATTACGTTAACACTTTTCACACGGCTATTATTTTTACCATATACAAAACAGAGTTTTCAGAAACCTTTCTCAACTTTCAAAGTCTATCTCAAGGATTACTGAACCAATACTATGCATGTTTGTACTTATTTCAATTCATTTCTCTTGGTGATTCCAAATATGGTGATGAATTTAAATAATTTTGACATTATTGAAACATTTTGTAACTGACGCCTGCAGAGGACTGCCGCGTGGGATGTGTTAATACTGGTACCACTCAATACTGGAACCAATAGGGGAGTACCATACATGATGGTTAATTATTATTATAGTATTATTCATGGTATACAGTGCACTTTATTGTGATCACATTCACAGCAAATCGGCTGAATTGGAACAATATTTTAATCACAGCCAAACTGAATTGGAACGATATTACAATAACAAGATTCAAACAAAACTAAAGATACATTAGGCTATCATAACCCTAAGGCCTAACCCCAGTTTAGGGTTTTTGACCGGGAACACGATTTTCGAAGAAAAAACGCCAACTAAATCTCCGGGAACCTGCAGGGATTCGATCCGGGGACCCTCCGTTCTCAAGCCCCACATCCCAACCACTAAGCCACGGCCCTCAGCTACACATTTGCGAAGTATACTGCGCTCACTATATAGGCTCGGTTGACTACGTCATCGAAAACCGATGGCGCATGCGTTTGGAGAGGGTCTTAGGATTAGCATTTTTTAGCACTCAGGGGGGTTAGGGT
This sequence comes from Ophiura sarsii, assembly GCA_035610835.1. Taxonomy (NCBI): domain Eukaryota; kingdom Metazoa; phylum Echinodermata; class Ophiuroidea; order Amphilepidida; family Ophiuridae; genus Ophiura; species Ophiura sarsii. The sequence goes on along the minus strand of CM069447.1, from coordinate 43,083,825 downwards.
TAAAAAAATCTTTTGTTTCAAAGCTCTTCAGTTTTTCAAAACCTAATGCGGAATGCGGGGTTTTTTAAGGTTATTTATTTTTTATAAATTATAAAATATTAAAATACTTGTAAAAGTGACCTTCTGTATTTAAAAATGATGTGATCAATGAAAATCTAAAAAAAAGGTGAAACTTTGGGGGAAAAAAATTTAAAAAAGATTTCGTTTTTCTAACGCGCACGAATTAACTAACGCGTGCGCGGGAGCTTTGAGACAAATGATTTTTTTAATATAGCCTATACAAAAACCAAAATATTTCAGAATATCTAGAACAAAATACCAAGCCTAAACTGTGATACTATTTGCATGTTATGTTACCCCACTCTTTGTTCATAACAGATTTTATTATCTCAAAATTTAACTCTTTCCTTGTCAACCGGCCAACTAAAATGTTTAAAACTTTAATTTCACTGAAGGTCTTATTATTATTTATTTTTTCAAAATAAATAAAAAGAACTAATTAAAAATTCTATTTTTTTTTAATGGAGATTGTCAAAAATTTGTTAACAATTTTCTTCTTTTTTCTTCTTCTTTATGATTCTGCTGAGCCAATTAAAAAGGGGTGCGGATTTGTCACAATACTTCTAACCAGGGAGCAAATTCGCCCGTATCGCATCACACATTTTTTCAATGCAAAATTGAGTCAATGCGCCTCAATTCTATACCTTACATCGCAAAATGTGAGATGTATAATTGCTCTACATAAATCAATGATGAGACTTACGCTATATGCTATAATCAAAACAAAGAATTCTCGATCAAAACATTTATTCCAGTCACGCCAGTGTTCATCAAAATTCTGAACGCAGCGTGATGAGCCCTTGACAACCATGCCACAACGTGATCGGGCGTACTTACATAATTGTCCAATCATGCGGCGTGGGGTCTTGTTGATTAGGGCCGCGATTGGTCAAGTACCAATCGTTTACAAGAATGTCACACCTTCCGGTTTTACTGCGCCCTTGCCGTCGCGATTGACGCGGTCCCGCATGGGACACCGAGGAATCGTATACGATTTGATCAAGAATTCTTTGTTTTGATTATAGATGTTACGCTACTATTGCAGTAAATGAGGATATTGATACCACCAAATGAATTAATTGCTGTCGTACATAGAATAATGATGTAATGACTACACTGCCGTAAAAGTCAAAATACGCCAGATATTAATTTGAAATAGAATCAAAATTATAAAACTTCTCTCTGCCAAGAATAACTTGTAGAATTAATATGTTGTCATGCAGGGAAGAAAATTGGACTAAAAGTAAGCTTATTTACTTTTAAAATCATGTTTTTCCGGGGCCAAGTGAAAAAGAGCAAAAAACTGCTATACAAAGCATGTTTTGTATAGCAAAAAACTGCTATGCAAAACAAACTATGTGTAGCAGTTTCTGCTATGCAAACAAAATCCCTGAATTTGCTCCCTGCTTCTAAAATGTATTTAAAAGCTATAGTATTTGTTTGCCACTAATATTTATCTTTAAAATGCATACTTTTCATAATTAATTCATTTTACCAGCAGGTGCATGAGACAAAACAAAATGACTAATTAAAGCATACATACAGACAGTCAAATTGGCAAATTGATTATTAAAATGGGCAGAAAACAGATACTTTGCAGAGGTCTGTAAAAGCTCACATTTTTGTGGTGACTTAATTTTCGTGCATTTTGTGCATTAACAAATAATACAGCAAATGTATGTATACTAGACACATGTATGATAAAATGTTTTGAAACAAAACTGTTTCATGAATTCAGCATTAGCAACCAGACCAACTTTTTCGTGCATTTTGTGCATCAACAAATAATACAGCAAATGTATACTTGACACATGTACATGATAAAAAACATTTTTTCAACATTTTTGAAACAAAACTGTTCCATGAATTCAGCATTAGCAACCAGACCAAATTTCTCAATGATGTATGGTAAGTCTGACGGACGGGTGTTGGGTTTTTTTTGGGGGAGGGGGTCAAACATTTCAGGAAATCGTTGGTGAATTTTCAGCAATTTTCAACAACAAAAATCAAAAATGTCAAAAAAAAAGGTGCAAATATTTTCCATACATGTTCTAAAAAATATCAAAATTCAAAAAATATATATAAGTAATTGGGAGCTCCTTTAATAAACACTGCACAAAAAAGAAAGTATTCACTTTTTTCGAGTGTTAAATTCTTTGGACCCCTAAGTAAATTCAACAAATGGGAAAGAACAAGCAATTGACGTGCGAGATGTTCGGATTATGATTGTCTTTTCATGAAGAGAAAGAAGCGGTACATTTACTGTTTTGTTTACGCTCTTTTCATGGGTTTAAGTACAATTGGGAAAGAACAAGCAATTGACGTGTGAGATGTTCGAATTATGATTGTCTCTTCATGAAGAGAAAGAAGCAGTACATTTACTGTTTTGTTTACGCTCTTTTCATGGGTTTAAGTACAATTGGGAAAGAACAAGCAATTGACGTGTGAGATGTTCGGATTATGATTGTCTCTTCATGAAGAGAAAGAAGCGGTACATTTACTGTTTTGTTTACGCTCTTTTCATGGGTTTAAGTACAATTGGGAAAGAACAAGCAATTGATGTGTGAGATGTTCGGATTATGATTGTCTCTTCATGAAGAGAAAGAAGCGGTACATTTACTGTTTTGTTTACCCTCTTTTCATGGGTTTAAGTACAATTGGGAAAGAACAAGCAATTGATGTGTGAGATGTTCGGATTATGATTGTCTCTTCATGAAGAGAAAGAAGCGGTACATTTACTGTTTTGTTTACCCTCTTTTCATGGGTTTAAGTACAATTGGGAAAGAACAAGCAATTGACGTGTGAGATGTTCGGATTATGATTGTCTCTTCATGAAGAGAAAGAAGCGGTACATTTACTGTTTTGTTTACCCTCTTTTCATGGGTTTAAGTACAATTGGGAAAGAACAAGCAATTGACGTGTGAGATGCTCGGATTATGATTGTCTCTTCATGAAGAGAAAGAAGCGGTACATTTACTGTTTTGTTTACCCTCTTTTCATGGGTTTAAGTACAATTGGGAAAGAACAAGCAATTGACGTGTGAGATGTTCGGATTATGATTGTCTCTTCATGAAGAGAAAGAAGCGGTACATTTACTGTTTTGTTTACGCTCTTTTCATGGGTTTAAGTACAATTGGGAAAGAACAAGCAATTGACGTGCGAGATGTTCGGATTATGATTGTCTCTTCATGAAGAGAAAGAAGCGGTACATTTACTGTTTTGTTTACCCTCTTTTCATGGGTATAGGGTTTAAAAGTGCAACAATGGATCTGCATCATTTGTTATTCAAATGGCCACTGCTTCATTAATATTGGTGCTATTGTGACAAATGAGGTGTCAAAATGCACTGGAGGAAATGCTTGTTCTTTCCCACTTATTTATTTATGGTCATAAGAATTAAACACAGGGCGCCTAGAAAAAAGTGGACACTTTCCTTTTTTTGCAGTGTTTATATACCCTACCACTGCATGTCTTCAATGTGGATTTTCAAAGAACGACCCATACACTAATACACAGTGAGGAATAAAATGGTAGGGTATTCTCAATCTTACCCAAACGCCAAGCACTGAACCACATCCTCTATTAGGAGATGGGGTCTTATGGCACGATGTGCAAAAACTGTAAACAAATTAATTTTTCGCTGAACATTAATTTTCGATATCTTCACGCTTCAAACAGCTACATTGTGTGTCGATGTTAACACATAATTTGCACTTTCAAATTGAGAATTTATCAAATAAAAACCAACGAAAATGGTTGTAAACTGGCAAAGCACACAAAAATTAATTGCACAAAAATGATCGCTTTTACAATTTACCAGTACCCTTAAAATAATCCATACCACAGTATAGTGACTCACAATTCATATCTCAACTGTCGTTACATTCACTGATCAATACCTTGTTCACTTACTGACTGACATCAGCATTTGAATGAATGAGTGAATCAATATTATATTATGATCAATATTGTAGTTTAATATCAAGCCGCCACAACATATATTTGTGTCAAAGCATGACATTTGATAGGCAAGGCCAAGGGGTTGTCAAGAGGGAAGCCTGTATTCTGGACCTGACTAACAATTTTGTATTTGTCTTAAATTTTCCCCAATAAATTTGAGACATTTACTCTTTTTCTTTTTTGTAATGAAAAACGTTGAAAATGTATGAACATTTTAGAAATGAAGGAAAATGTTGGGAATATGTTGGAAAATGTTGAAAATTGACCAAACATTTTCAGGAAAAAACTGGTTGGTAAGGGGATGAAAAAAAGAAAACCTGAAACAGGACAATATTACTTGTGAGTTAATAGTCTGAGAGGATTTCAATGTAAATATTGAACATTTGTTGTTGTTGTATATCATTGTTTTAATGAAAAAGATTTAATTTTACACATTTCAACATACAACATATAGTTGATGTAAAAAATATAATTGATAGCAGAGTCAGAAATGCCCTAAATATTACAATTTAATCGTAAAAACATAACTATTTTCATTGTTTAACCTTTCAAAATATTTTAAAATGCGATAGTAAATGATTTGAAAGGTAATAATATCATTTTGTGATTTTAATAAAATGTTGAACACGTGTTGACTTTAATATTGAACGTTAACTGAACTTTGTGCAAATTCTCAACATGGCGTTTGCGGAACATCACATGCTGTCCGTGTTGATTTCGCTTTGAATATTGTTGTGAAACATGGAGCAACTCGGTTGTTAGATTGTATTGGGACATATAAGGTTTCTCAAAGCCTTACGGAGTTATACGATTCCCTGTCGGGGGGAATCTGAAACTCTTCCGAATTGAAGTAGCAAAGACAGAGGCCAGACCATGACGGACCATGTCGATGTTATTGGTGGGGCGGAAAATATTGAGCCGGCCTTGACCACATTTTTAAAGGGTGCTTCATTTTTGCCAAAGAACATCTCAAAGCCTTGTTTTTCGTGTTATTAAATATGTAATATATGTGTTTTATTTTGAATATTTAAAGTATTAATTATGTGCGACTCTTTATGTGAATTTAACTACTTGTTAGCTGAACTTTGAGCTTCCACTGGTAGTGGTATAAGAGAAAGAAAAAAAGAAAGAAAACAAATCCGCCCGCTCCTCCTCTCTGAGAGCTGTGGAGGACAACCAAACAACAACAAAAAATTGGTCCTCAGTGAGCAAAATCAGACATGGCTATATATTTCCTCTCCCTAGACACATGTCTTCTCCTGAAGTGATTCCATGGTGATGTTGTATTAAGAATTTTATTTTGTGTAGCAAAACTGCTTGATAAGCTTGCGTTTTGAAATATTCTCCAAATTCTGTGTTACTGTGTGGTATGCAATACATGTTAACATCTATATATGGCATAACATTGCTACACATTGCAGTGATTCCAATGGTGATGTTTTCTGCATGTAACATGCCCCCCCCCCCTCATGTGACTTTCCTTTCACTGTAGTCCTTACATGACTCCATACATCTCTGTAGTCATTGAGAAGGTGGTAAAGTAAAGAGGAACCAAAACCGTGCCCTTTAAAAGCGAGACTATGTGACTTATAACTTAAAATTTAGTGCTCACCTGGTTCTTGACCAACGCATCTATTATTTAGCTGAAATAAAATCTGGTAGCCTTGCCCAGAAAACCTTTTTTTTTTAAATGCTTTCTTTATTGAGGGTTATGCTTCAGTGACCAGCACTGCTTTCAAAGCAGGCCCTCATTTTGAATACATGTACAAGGAAGTGAATTTAGTCATAAATACAAGATTCTAATGTGACTTTTATGAACACGATATGATATGAATAGATAGAGAAGATTTAAGGACAACTTTGGGTCTCCAAAAAGGTGAATGGGACATAAAAACTGATGATTTTTCAGGTGACTAAAATGGTTCCGTAGGTAGCCTAGGTATCTATCGAGACTACTTTTACTGATAGTGACTGGCCTGGAAATATCACCTGCCCGCCTGCCCATGGAGGGTAAATTACATCGGGCAGGTAAAGATAAAAAAGTACCTGCCCAACTGGCAGGTAAACATTTTGGTGCAAATGTTGAGCCGTGTGTGAAAACATATAATAATATACTTATAGGTCAATAAATGCGTATGTCTTGTTTTGAGAGAAATTAGAAAAATCAATGCACGCGCACTGGTGTTGATGCGAATAATGCCACGATCCCGCAGGGGAGTGGCATTGTGAGCAAATCAACACCAGCGCAAGTGCATTGATTTTTCTCATTTCTCAAGAAACAAAACATACGCATGTATTGACCTAATTCATACACGACACTATACGAATCAAAATTTACAATTTTAAGCATACTTTTGATCTATTTATTAACAAATAAAAACATGTTAACAAGTTTGCTAACACCCGCAGTGAAAATCGGCGAACCCCAGCTGCAAGAACAACGAATCAAAACAAAGCGCATGGTGCGTGAATTCAGTGAATTGTTCGGCGCGCACGCGGAGTGCCGTTAGACACTTTCAATGCACTCCGCGTATTTTAGTTTCTTGCTTTCTGATTGGTTCGACACTACCAAGAGTGTATGAATTGATTTGATTACATTTGGGACCTACGACCCTGGATAACCCAATAAGTCTCTTTTAGTTTTAGCTTGTTTCCATTGGGGGTCCGTTATATGTGTGAACAGATACAGACCAGGATGTGCGGTGTGTCCCCTACTCTTTACGAAAAAAGAGTCAGAGTCTGATACCTTTTAACATGCTCGGGTATTGCTCTTCCGATGCACTGGACCACCATTTCTACATGACTCCTAAACCACGTATTTTGTTTTGCTGCCACTAGGAAATCGTCACAATCACTTCGCTTCATTTACCTGGCTGCCGACACACCGCACAATGTATCAGCATTTCGATTGTAATATTTTCTAATAGCTTCCCAATCTCGCTTGGGTTGACGAGGCAATTGAGACCAAGTACCTTACTCAAGGATACAAACATGTTGGCCACAGTGGGGCTAACTCACAACCTCATGATTATGAATCCTGCGCTGTTCTTTCACTGGACCACATGCTCTTACTTACTGCCCCGTTATAACAGAATAAACGGATAGGCCTATGTTTCACATCTTATTCCCTATGCGGAGGCACACAACACGATATTGCCCTAGTTTTTAAAGTCAGTCATGACTAATGGTAGCAGTATAGGTCAGCCCGGAGTGACGTCACATGCCGTTGACCACAAACCAAAAGAGGTAAATAAAGGCCTCTTGGTCTTACACAGCGTGACGCGACCGCTTGGGTTGATCTACTGTATGGTCGAGCATTACACTGATAGTCTACATGTAGCATCAGTGATAGGCTATGTTAAAACGTCTGGTTTGTTGTTATTAAACGGCAAACAGTAAGATTAAGAAGTACCCGGATGACCGGGGCGACCTATAGCCTATTTTAAACCAGCCAGGCTATGTTTTTGTGTGGAAAACGGGGCAGGGGGACAAAGTATGATTTTTTTGCCCAACAAATCGCCGCGAAATCTCCTATCCTAGTCCTAACCACTCACTCGGCTAACCTATCAACGCTTGCCCGGGCAGCGATTTTGCAACCGTGACTATGTGTCATATATACATGTGGCCAACATATGAGTCATGACTATGTGTCATATTATTGTCTTCACCATCCTACGAGGTGTTCAAGGGAGCAGTAGCAGCAACCAATCCATAGATGTGGAAGACCCTTTTACTCGCACTTTGTACATACTGCATCGATTCGCACCCTCGTTTCCCATGTACACAATGTCAACCTCGGCGTTACATCCTAACTTAAGGACTTTGCTGAGTACAACGTAGAAGTACATGTAGAAGTAGAAGTAGCTCGTTCACGTAGCGTAGTGTTGTCGTTCCTCCCACTAGTGGTCTGAGAGTAGATCAGTGATCGTATCGGAACAAGTCTTAAGAGCAACCTCGGACTAGTGTCATATCAGTTCGGCGGAACTCCAAATTCGGATACGTATCAGAATTCGGATATCCATATATCTGATTTACGATACGGAGGATCCGAATTCGGATACTCAAATGGGCTAAGCTTTAGAATACCCTACCATTTGTATTCCTCACTGTGTAAGTGTATGGGTCGTTCTTTAAAAGTCCCCATTGAAGACATGCAGTGGTAGGGTCTCAAATGTTGTTTTGCATTGGCGCACTCATCTATTTGACGGTGCAGATTGGTAAGTACATGAGGTAATTCTTCCTTGTATAAACTATAAGTTTGCCTGTGAAAAATTCATTTCCATCTGTGTAAATTCCATAAAACAGCTTGGAATGATGTCCTGGTCACAGAAAACACCATATTTCGGCCAAAATTAGATGAAAAATAACAAAAAAATTCCGTAAACATGTAGCTCTCATGTGCTGCCTTCAATTTCAAACATCATGACATGGCTGGCCAAACATGACATAACATGGCCGGTCAAACAACATTTGAGTATCCGAATTCGGATAACCTCATCGTAAATCGGATATGGATATCCAAATTCTGATACGTATCCGAATTTGGAGTTCCGCCGAACTGATATCAGCTCGGATGATGACAATAATTGCCGGAAATCATTTTGTTGCCGTCGTGAATCATAAAAGTTCCAGAACCAGAAGGTTACTTTAGGGTTAAAAAAGGAAAATACGGCCGCAGTTCTGTCATGTCTGGTCACTTCGATCTTCTTTCTGAATTTTTTCTGGGATTGGGTTGGGGCTCTCCCGATTAAACAATTAGTAAATTACAATGAACGAGTGTTTTTGAGGACCAACCTACAGTACTAACAAACTCTTGAGCCAATCACTAATCAGTAAAGTAATCACTTGTCTTTGCAGGTGTCCATCTTTAGTTTTACAAAATACTTTAATTTGAAATGTACTATTATTACAGCCTCACACATGGTTACATAGACAAGATAATGATGATAGTGATAGATTACAGCATAATGATCATATCATCAGATATCAGATCATCATGATCAATTCATGAATTCATGACAAATTGACATGTCCTAAAAAATTATGACACGGGATGATATGCGCCTGCGGGCAGCGGGGTACGCCTACCTTTCGTAAAGAATTCGAATGATGAGCAACATTATGGCAATGGGCATAACTGCCCCGAAATCTTCAAGCTGTGGATAAACTGCTCCATCTGAACTTCTAAGATCTGCCCAAGTAACGTTGGAAGGCAACCAAAATCTTTCATTCCAAAACCAGGATATACCACCTGCCATGCTGATCGCCGGGATGATCGTATGATGCTGCCCAACGATAAATGATTTGTTTGTCAACTCTTCAATGGGTACTCGTATTTCTTACGTTCTGTGACTTCTGTCGTTCAGTTTACTTGTATTTTGTAGTTTGAAATGACACAGCGTATCAGCGAAATTGTTTATAATTATAACTCGTTCCTAGTTAAAATTCGCTATAGGCGGAATTATCTCGTAAAAACTGCAGGGCGTCGGCCTGTTATGTATTAATGCATGTATTGAAGGTAACGAAACTATATTGATTTTGTTCAGACGGGTAGCGGATATCACACTAAAAAATGCTCTCCATTGATTTTCTCCTCGTTTTTTCATACTCTTGCAATAAACTCACAGCTGTACAATAAATTCATCAAAAATGATTAGCAAGAAATCACTTTTCATTAGAATGTCGTATCAGTGGACACCAACCTGAAAGCATAAGCCTTTTTTTTCTTTTTCTTTTTGTATATTATAAAGAGCAAATGTGAACAATAGCCCAACAGACAGTTAATGAACTGAGTGATTACAAATCAAACGGGTAACTCTCAACAGAGAGCTCTGATGGGCCAATCAATTGGTTCACTGCAACTCAGAAAATAATCAAAAATACAAGTAAACACAATTGGGCTAGTAAAAAAAGCCAATGAAAGTGGCGTGGGACAGGATAAACACCCAAACATAGAGAATAACATCAAAAAATAAGAAAAAAATAATATCTGGAGGTCATTGATACACCGATCGAGAGAGCTTAGCCAACATACTCTGAAGAGTTGGAGAGAAAGTGTCTGTTAACACGACATTTAAAAGATTGTAGTCCTAAGTTCCTCTTGGATGTTGCCAACAACATTGACTGGAAGACTGTTCCACAGTGGAACAGCTGTATGGATGAAACTTCTGTCTAAGCAGCACTAGTTCTGGCAGGCAGCAGCAGTGAAAGGGCATGATCTGGCATTGCAACACTTGAACGCGTAGCACGACGATGAACATATGGGGAGCAGCTGCTAAATCTTGGGCAGTTGGTGTGCATTTGACAAGACCGTGGCTGCTGCTACCTGTCGCCGGTGAAGTAGGCTTGTGATGCTGAGATGCGATAGACCAGTAGCGTCATGAGCTCCAATGATCTTGAGTACCTTCATTTGGATGTTGTCAAGCTGGCTTAGCCTGATAGTAGGTGAAGCGCTAGACCAGCCTAGTGAAGCATACTCCATTACACTACGGACTTGTGATTTGTACACAGTAGATCTGCCCAATGCCGATGCCGTCAATTTATTTGCAACCTTGCGAAGAGCGCCGAGCTTCTGGCCGGGCCCTGGTTGTTTGAGACAGCCGAGATGTGTTTGGACTAAGTCAGCTTGCTATCACTGGTAACACCCATGATTTCCAGTTTGTCTGCTGATGGTAGCTTGCAGTCACCAAAGTAGCTGAGTTCAAGTTGGGATGGGGTTCCTAGAGATTACCATGGTCTTGCACTTGGTAGGCTCAAAGGTCACTTTCCATTTATCAGCCCATGCTTTCATATTGCTTAGATCACTGTTAAGGCTAGCAGCTACTGCATTGGAGCTGGTAGAAGACTGAATGGGTGCGAAAAGTGTTGAATCGTCACGTACAGATAGAGCTCGTTGTCACAGACATCCACAAGGTCATCAATGAAGACAGAAAACAGTTGTAATATTTTGTATGGGGGTTCTGTAAATTCTTCACTACTACGGCGTGGGGTCCAAGGTCGAAGCCCTTGGCGGGGGTTTAGGGGGCGGAGCCCCCCCTGAAGCTATTGGGTTTTAGCATTTTGAATGGCCTAGTGGACCAAGGATAGATCCTTGTGGACAGAAGCATTTATGGGTGCAGTATTGGATGCTTGTCCCGACATAACGACATTGATAGATCTATCGGATAAGTAGTTGTGTATCCATGAAAGCAGTCTTTTGGCAACACCCTTTGACTTCAGTTTTGAGCAGAGTCCATTGTGCCATACTTTGTCGAAAGCTCCTTTTATGTCAAGGGCAATGACACAAACCTCGTCACTTTGGTCTAGGGAGTTGTTCCATTTCTGTGACAAAATATTGAGGAGATCAGCTGTACTGTGGCCTTCTCTAAATCCAAACTATCTGCTGAAAATCAGATCATTGCTGAGAAGAAAGCGTTGAAGTTGTTTCTGCACAACAGCTCCCATGATCTTGCTGATATTGCTTAGCAGTGAGATAGGACGGTACTTTGTTGGGTCAGCCTTGGAACCTCTCTTGTGGATTGGAGTGACAGATGCTGTTTTCCATTGGTTAGGAAACACACCATGAGTGAAGCAGAGACCAAAAAGCCTGCAGAGTGGACTGGCAAGTTCAGCACAGCATTCTTTGAGTACCTTGGTTGGAATCAGGTCTGGTCCAATAGCTTTATCTGGATTGAGATGTTGTAATAGATTTCGAACATCCTTGGGCTTAAAAACTATTTTGTCAAAGGATTTGGTTGTTGAAGGATGGACATCTGGGGCCTGGTCTTCAGCACCCTGGAGTCTACATTTGTCTGCAAATGTCTGACAAAAAGCTTCTGCCTTGTCCTTTGCTGTAATATGGGTGACATTTTGATGTTCAATCACTGGGATCTCGGAACGAGCTGTTCTTCCGGACAGGGTGTTGATGATTCTCCACCATTTCTTGCTGCTCAGCGATTTATCTGCTATATAGGTCTGTCTCAGTTTAGTATTGTAGCTACTCCTGGCTTGCTTCTCCGCTTGGTTGTAATGTCTAGCTTCAGCGAACCTTGCCTTGCTGGCTTCAGTTTGGTCTTTTTTGGCTCTCTTAAAGAGGCGGCGCTTCTTCCTATATAGATTCTCTACGGCATTTTCGTTGAACCAAATCTTGTCTCAGTCCCCTTGGTAACTGTTATACTAGGTATAAACAAGTCCATAGCATCGCAGATGATATCAGTGCCTACTGCTATGAACGCTTTGAAGAGAGGGCGCCAACCTGCTAGCGGCGAACTTTATGTCCATATTGATTGATTGGTTGGTTGGTCGGTTGGTTGTTTGGTCGGTTGGTTGATTGGTCGGTTGGTTGTCGGTCAGTTGGTTGGTTGGTTGGTTGGTTGGTTGGTGCGGGTTGGTTGGTGCGGGTTGGTTGGTTGGTTGGCAAATGGAGTGAAACGCAATAAATGGCACTGGCATTGACCAATTATTTGGTATTGTTGGTGAAAAAAGTGTCATCCGAATCAGGACCAACCCTATCATGTCACTAATATTAATTTATAAACTCATCACAAGTTTCGAGACACTTGCAAATGATCCAATAAATAACGGCCCGAAAGGGTGGTTTAATCGAAGCAAAGACTACGCAGTGCATACTTTTGTTCTGCGTATTTTGACACCTCGATTGTTGAGATACGGGAGCTGTTGCAGAGCGGAGTTTCAGTGGTCATAGGTCCAGTTTCAAAAGTGACAATCATAGAAAGAGGTTTAATTGCATTATTGTTTTGCACTGGTTTATTTGCTTCGATTAATCCATACCATTTCGGGCCGTTATATTTTATTGAATCATTTTTAAGTGTCTCGATACTTTTTGTGATGAGTTTAAATCAGCTATACAATATAGCTTCTCTGTGAGTCTGTGTCGTATACGTAGACTGCACCATAATCGCGCGCCGCTACTGTGTTAGCAGCTTTGTTAGCTGGGGGAGCGTATCCAGGGGGAAGCAGCCCCCCCCCCCCCCCCCCCCCCCCCCACCCCCATTGGCAAAAGAGTTTTAAAAAAGGAGGAAGAGGAGAAGAAGGAATGATGAGAAGAAGGAGGAAGAGGAGAAGAAGATGGAAGAAGGAGGAAGAGAAGGATGAAGGATAAGGGCATGATAGGTGGCGCAAATGGGGGATGTCCCCTTGATTTTCATTTTAGGGACGTTTAAAATGATATTATACTGGACATGTTTAGTGTTAAACATGCCTATTTTGTTCACGTATTAGTTTAATTCAATCTTTCATTATTCAAACTGCTTCATACACGTTTTTTCTGGACCTTTTAATCTAAAATAGAAAATATTTGCGCGAAAATATTTGTCTATAGGTTTCTACATTATAATGGGTTTCGAACCACCATAAATATTATAAATATTAAGGGACCGTTCATTATTTATGGTGGAGGGCGGGGGGGGGTTGGGACAAATTCGAGACTCGTATGTTAAAATTACCTAACCCGAGAGCTGAAACTGAAAATTACATGACCCCCCTGCTAACCAGTAGCTTTTTACACACACCCCCCCCCCCCCCCTCCCCGAAAAAATCAACTTGTCACATACTCAAGGGCTGTCTTTACCCTCTTTACCTTTGGAATTTTGTTCATGGATACGTTGGCAAATTTTGTTTGTGCCCTATCTGAACGGCCAATAATTTTATGATGCCCCTTCTTTTTATTTTGTGAAATTAGTAATGGCGAGCGTAGTGTGTTTGGAATTTTGTTTTCAAATTTATACATTTTGGGTGGTTTTGTGAGTCTTTATAACCCGAACAAGTTAGAACATTCTGAGCAGAAACGTATAATCCAGTGAAACTATCTACTTTTGTGAGCATTGGTGCAAAGCAGAGATGAGGTGAAAGGCATGCAATCAATCACATTTTTAAATCATGATATTGGAGTTTGTAACATTATGCACCCGGTGGCTCTAATGTCTCGACCGTTGATGATTATAGATGTTATTCCACCATATCGTCGATGTGCTGTCCAGAAGTCGTCTCATAGTAAAAGTTTTTGAAATCGATAGGTTTTTAAGAAAATATGCGCGAAGCGCAGAAAAAATGGTATTTACACTCCAAAATAGCCTCTAAAATCACTCCAATCACCACCATCTTTAATAGTTTAAACAAATTTACACAACCCCCCCCCCCCTGTTCAAGAATAAAAAGTTACATAACCCCCCTATTTCAACATATGAAAGTTACATGACCGCCCCCTATAGTTTACCCAACCACCCCTCCACCATAAATAATGAACGGTCCCTAAGTGGGATGGGGGACGTAAACGTCATATTGGACCTCTTTAGTGTTATAAATGCCAATTTGTGTTTGCTTTGCGCGTATTTCAATGTTTCATCATTCAAGCTTAACAAGATGGCTTCAGGAACGTTTAATAAGTTCTGGACCAGTTTAGTTCAAAACTGAAAATATTTGCGCGCTTCGCGCACATTTTGTCTATACAGGTTTCAACATTATGTATAAATAGTAATACTGTGCCTAGAAATTACGGGTCTCGGGGCGAAGACCCCAAAAGATTTTGGAAATTAATGAGTGTAAAACATTTTATGGGTTTTCAAAACTTGTTTTTGCCTGACCCGCCTTTTTTTTAGCTTCAAAACCTTTTCGACCCACCCTAAAATTGTCCACCCCCACCTCCACCCAAAGTATTTATTAACGCCCCCTAAACCCCGGGAAATTTACCAAAAAGTGCCAAAAAAGTGTTTTCCAAATGTGTCACTTTTTTGGCACTCTTTAGTCAAAATTTCAAAAAAATATTAGATTAGGTTAAAAAAATGAGAAATTCGTCCCTAAGCTAGTGTATTTACATCATAATCAAGCGATTTGGGATTTTTTTACTCAATTTTTTTTGTTTTGGTAGTAGCTTTCTTCAAATATGTTGTCACACAATTCAATAAGTGAACTTCAGTCCCTTGGCCTCACATTTTTGTAAACGCCTCGAATAAAGACTAATAAGTGATTGGATTTTTACCCACAATGCCCTGCGTCTCATGATCCTTTTTCCACTGTGTCGCCAATGCGACAGGTAAAAGGATTTAATATGCCGTATAATTATCGGTTTACATCGGTTTAAATACACCATTTATTGCAAAATAAGCTTACGTTTTAGATTATCTATCTATTAATTAAGTCTTTAGTCCACGTATTATATATCTGATGAACAGAATAACATTAATTTTTTTCAATAAGAATTGGATGGGCTGATAGAAATCATCGTTACTCGAGTATGATACTGTGACATCAGCACGGGGATCGTAACACGATAAAACAATACAGAGATTGTGAACTAAACCCCTAAATATGTATGCCACAATGCCAATTCTAAGGGAGGCTTCCTGAAATATACGAATTTTGTGTACATTTCTATCAAGAAGGTTTTGTTTGTCATGTTTGTAAAATCAGATTGCACATCACTCGTTTTACGTTCATCATGTTCATGTGCCATGTGTACCCATCATTGCCATTCCAATTTTTAAGTTGCATGTAATTCTGAAAACCTCCCTGATATCTGTGTTAAACCGCCCAGATCAGATCTGCCAATTGCGGCTATATCTTGCTAGACGTCCCGTACGGAATAAACTGTGTACTACTTCTATTCTATGCATATTTATATTATATTAATAACAATTGAGGACCCTAGATCTAAAAGAGGGTTAAGTCACAATCTTGTGAAATTCAAATTGTAGTTAGTATCAGTTTTCTGCTACAAAGAGGATCTCTGCACCCTCTGTTCAAATGTTAAAGTTAAGCCATGCGTTAAAAGCTGTGTAAGAATCCATGGGAGGTCAAACCCGAGTGGGTCAAGTCCACACATGGACACAATGAAACCCGGTTTTTGCCATTTTTCTCAATGTGACTTAACCCTCTTTTAGCACTAGGGTCCTCAATTGCTTTGACTTTGACTTTTGAGCATGCGCACTGCACTGTCTTTTGGGGTTGGTTACGGGACGTCTAGCAAGGCATTGCCCCAATTCATGCTTATTAAATAATGTAAATGTTGGCATCTCTAGTAAGCTAGACTAGAGTAGACTCAAGTACATGTATGTTATTTGTCAAGCGTCCAGAGCAGAGTGCAATGGTGGACTCGAGGCGTAACGCCGTAAGTGGGACCACTGGGACTGCGTTGATGGTTACGGCGCAATGTGACGATCGTGAAATAGGGCTAACACTAACAGTAACAGTTTCAATTTGATCAATCGGGTACTCATGGTACTTTGGTGGTGTTGGTTGGCAGTGAGTTTTCAAGCATGCGCAGTGTGAGCTGATCTGATGTCGCCCGCGTATGTCAGACTGTGGCCAGGGGGATATGTGCCGGCGTAGGTTCATTAAATCTAATTTTAAGAATTAGTTTAATGTATGGTTAGGCTGATGTCGCAGAAACTTTAAAATACTTCAAAAGGGAAATAAAAGAGCAGCTATATCTTCCGAAATGACCTGTTAGTGTTATGGAATAAACGTTGTGTAGGCCTAACCACTGCCTACGTCTACTACGACACCTTTTATAATTGTTATGAATGTATTATTATGACTTTGATTGAGGATAATCCTGTACTGAAGTATTATTTTAAGGGGTATAGTAATGAAGTTGAAATCATGTGCAGAATGTAGCAATATGAGCAGTGAATTCTGGGTAATTTGTCTAAATGGACATTTATAATGCGCCGGTAAAGTGACACTCATGGCGCTGTAGCCTATTTATTATTTCGCTGTCGTTAGGAAATTGTCACAATCATTTCGCTTCATCTACGTGGCTGCTGGCTAGGCGCAAATCCATATCAGCAGTTAGATTGTAATATCACCCTTTTAACAGCTACCCAAATCCAGTACATTTTTTATTATTTAGTTACACGAGCCAATACACCAGACAGAAATCGATAAAAGCACACGATTTATGACCTTCCATTTCCTAGGCATAAGGTTTATCGTGAATCAGTAAAAAGCCATTGATTATCCTATTATGTTGCATTGTGGGATTGAAAAGGGGCAAAACTTGCCCCACTTTAAATCCTACTGCGTCAGAAAAGGATAATCAATGGATTTTTACCGATTCGTGTTAAACCTTATTGCAAGCGCCTTATAAGCAGTTGAAATTAATATTTGCTTATGGTTTTTTTTGTGTTACAGAAGCAGCCAAGATGGGCAAGTTCATGAAACCAGGACGTGTAGTACTAGTCCTAAATGGGCGATTTGCAGGACGTAAAGCAGTCATTGTGAAGGTAAGGCGATGAAAAAACCACACCCTGTTTTACGGGCAGACGGACCTGTCAAGTAGGGTCTGTCGGTCTGGGTTTAGTAGAGTCTGTCAGTCAGGCTATCGAATGGCCAAGTAATTCTTTTTTCGAGCTGACTCCGTGGTGCAATCAGTGACTCAGTTGGTATACATGCGTGCAACCCAGCACCGGCCCCCCCCCCCCCCTCCCCACCACACAAGACATTTGAATTTGACCCGTTTTTCTTCCATGATAATTTTATTCATAAAGTATGCTCATTGAATATGCTGTATGCCTAACTCAGTTTGGGAGACCTATTTTAAAATATTCTTTAAAAATGTGGATTCTCAAAGACGATTATATAACTGTAAAATGAAAGTCTTGATACTATGGATATTATTTTGAATTTGGGCAAGAAGGTGAAAAAAGATGGAGAAGAGGTGGAATCTTTGCGATTAGAAATAAACCTGAAATGGTAGAGAGAAACTGACGTGATAGCTTACTACTTACACTACCTTCAGCCATATAAATAATATGATTTCAGAGTTCAGTTCAAAACAATCCTAATTAACTGCGATGTTAATTGTTACACCATTTTCCTTATGTTCCTTCTAGAATCACGATGACGGTAGCACAGAGAAACCTTACGGACACGCTCTGGTAGCCGGAATCGACCGCTATCCTCGCAAGGTCACCAAGACCATGAGCAAGAGACGCGTCAAGCAACGCTCCAAGCTGAAGGCATTTGTCAAGGTCTTCAACTACAACCATCTAATGCCAACTAGGTAATTCTAGGAAACATTTTCTTACTACATATGTGGACTGCACAGTAGTAATGGGATAATTGGGCTTCCAGGACTCTATTGAATTATTAGGGCGGAACTCTGGTTCCCAAATTTCTCTTAACTATTTTATGATTTTTGGTGAAATGCTTGACTTGAGAAAAGAATGTTTACTTTATTGACCCTTGCATGTAGCCAGACATGGACAAAATGTTGATTTCCCGGCAAGATAACCCAAATTTCAATCCAAAATGGGAAATGTTCAATTATTCTTTATGTATTTCTTTATATGGACGAGCAAAATTTCCCTCCAAATGCCCAAATTTCCCAGCAAGGAGCTTCCCAATTTGCCCATTTTTTCCAGGACTGCATGTAACACAAAAGACCAATTTTAGACATGTCCCTTATTTGTTATTAACTTTTAGCTAGCTACACAATGTCTTTGGCCATGCTATAGTTAGATCATATTCAAATTGGCGAAGCCTCCAGGGGTGTGCCAGTGAGCTTGCCGATCGGGTCCACTTTTAAATTAAAATTTGGTCAGCATAGAACTGGTGGCGCTATACTGATCAGGCGTGATTGTAGCAGACGACACGACGCTGGCCACGCGTCTCTCAGACGACCCAATATGTCAACGGGAGTGCACTATTGTGAATTATTTTGAACAATCATCGCCCGGTTAACGATGACAATTCTTCTAATTATGATGAATTTGTCAAAATGATAAGATTAACATTCGCGATTACGTGTTATTCACCTTATTCATTAAGTATTCAACATTTAGGTTTCGCGTGGCCACCGTCGTCTGTGTAAATCCACAACGCCCTCAAACCTATGCTGACCAAATATTACGTTAAACCTGGTTAAACACTTAAACGCGTTAAATGCCGGTCACCGACACATTCCGATGATTACCATGTAATTTATGCAAACAGCACCGTTTTCGCTACGTGTGTTAGTATAGGACTTTCCTATCCCAAAATTAATAGTATCCCTGAAGCCTCCTTCAGGGATGCAAGACTTCCAGAAATATCAGAAATTCTGGAATATTTTGTTAATTATTTGTCATTTTTTGCATTTCCGGAATCGGATGATAATATTTCAGCATAAAAAGGCAAACATGTTTTTGTTTTTTTGAGGGGTGATACTGTACCTGTAGCCCATCTCCAGATGATAAGTCTATGCCAGTGGTTCCCAACCTGTGGGGCGCGACCCAAGTTGGGGTCGCGATGCACTTTTTGTGGGGTCGCGGACTAGCCTAATTTAACAAAAATTAAATGTTATGTTTTTGTACTGTACTTTAGTGTACTGTACTGTATACTTATATAGCAAATATCATGGTAGCACATTTCAAAAAGGTTAACATTTGACCACATTTGACCATTTTAGCATAAAATATCAAATGTTGGCGCGCTGCGCGCACATTTTATCACCATATTAGGTATAATAAGACCAAATGTTGCAATTTGCTTACCAAATTAGTTAAAATTAGACCATATTTGATAGTTTTAGAGTAAAATGGCAAAACAAATTTCGCGCATTTTTTTTCAATTCTTGCCCCCATCTAAATTGTTTTTTACCCCGCCCCCTTCCCCCCAATCCAATTTTGTATGCTGGTGCCACCACTGGTGACTTTGTTCTGTGAGGGTCGCGCTCTGATGCTGGTTTCTGAAATGGGGTCACAACCAGAAAAAGGTTGGGAACCACTGGTCTATGCTGTAGCAAACGCTCGGGCCGTCTGGTCAAGCTCGCATAAAAAATTAAGGAAATGGATCGATCACCCACTTGCATCCCTGCTCCTTCAGCAGCGAATGAATACAGACGGGTGCGTGTGAAGACGACAAACGCACTGTGCATTGTAGAACATACAACAGCGCATTGTAGAACATACAACAGCGCATTGTAGAACATACAACAGCGCATTGTAGAACATACAACAGCGCATTGTAATCAAAGTTCAGATAATAAGTCGTGTTCATACCTCAGTTGGGAAGGAATATAGGTAGTTGTTTTGTTAAAGGTAGATGTTCTGATTGCTGGTCCAATTTTAAACTTGATGTTTTCTATTATACATGAAAAGTCATCCTTAAAATTCTATTTTACATGAAAAGTCATCCTTAAAATTGACACATTCCAAACTCCAATAGTTCTAATTTTAGAATAACAAGGTCACATTAATTTTGCCCATTGAGAAGTACACAAACTGGCTGGTGGTTAACCACCTTTGGCAGTAATTCACCACATTTTAGCCTATAATTTCTAAATGGAACATTTCTGGCCCCTAAGATTTGACAGGCATAAATGAGATAAATATGGGAATTCTCGTGATATCAAAATACCTTGATGTGAGAAAAAAATCATAGCCCCAAAAAAGTGATCAGAACATATACCTTTGATTTGTTTACTGTGAGGATGTTTACCATTTATTTGTTGATGTTTATTTATCACTCAGGTACTCTGTTGATGTCAGCATCGACAAAGCCGTAGTAAACAAGGATGCTTTCAGGGATCCAACAAGAAGACGGAAGGCGAAGAGAGAGTGCAAGGAAAAGTTCCTAGAACGGTAGGTTAATATGATCAAATTTAAAAATGAATTCAATGTCAGAATTGCTAGAGTATCATACAATGAAAAATTTTAGGTCGTCCGTAGGAAGAGACCTTATGGCAGCATCCTTCGTGTGTGTAGTCTGTCGGGGTGTGTGTGTCAACAATTTGGTATACACTTTTGTTTTGTCCATTTCTTTTCCATACAATTACCAATTGCAATCAAACTTCAGTCATAGATGCAACATGGAAACCTTCATATGTTAATGAGGTCAAAGGTCACATACCAAGGTCAAAGGTCATCTGAGGTCAAGATGTAAAATTTAGTGCACACTTTTTGTATTGTCTATTTCTTTTCCATACAATGACCAATTGCAACCAAACTTCAGGCATAGATGCAACATGGAAACCTTCATATGTTACTGAGGTCAAAGGTCACATACCAAGGTCAAAGGTCAGCTGAGGTCAAGATGTAAAATTTAGTACACACTTTTTGTCTTATCCATTTCTTTTCCATACAATGACCAATTGCAACCAAACTTGGGTCATAGATGCAATATGGAAACCTTCATATGTTAATGAGGTCAAAGGTCACATACCAAGGTCAACGGTCATCTGAGGTCAAGATGTAAAATTGGCTGCATATGTAAAATTGATTACATTTAAACAGATAAAGTACAATTGCAACCAAACTACCCATATAAACGGACGACCTATTTGGGACCGCTGTCCCTATTTTTTCGAGTAACACCAGCATGCTTCACTTTTATCACATGACCACTGATTGATTGTATCGTAGGTACATGTATACTAGTGCTGGGACCGTGTAAACCCGTTGCCTGTGTACACAAACGAACCACCACTTCATTTGTAGAAAATTCACTACACTAATAAACGAAAGAAAAAACAACTCGTCTGCTTTTCAGCATTTTCAGCATCATAAATTGCCGAAGTCAATATTTCACAAAAATATGCATCATCAGTCTAAAAATAAAGTTTTGATTCCAATTAATTTCTGCCGTTATAACTCTTTTTTTACGCCACACAAAGGTTGTTTACATTCATGCTGGTCACCACCATTATTGCATGAGCAATTGCGATCTTTTGATGGTCCTAAAACCGACGCGCATAATACAGGCATGAGAATCTTCAGGAAAAAACAGGAATTTACAGTTTTATTTAATTTCAGCCTGTTTTTGGCCTTTTTTGCCCAATTTCACTCGCTTTTTCAGGAATTTTCACCACTTTCCTGCTTTTTCCTGCTATTTTTTCAAAAACTCCATTCTCATGCCTGATAATACTGCATGGTAAAACATACCGAAAACAATTCAACATTGGTCAATTAGGGTGCTAGCAATTGTGATTAAGCTAATGCTCTTAAAAACGTTAGATAAAACATGCGTTTTTATCATGCCGCAAAGTTTGCCTGCTGAATTGGGTACCTGCATTTTAAATTGCAGTAAAGTTTTACACTGCCCACACATGCGAAAGTTACTCGAAACTGAGTTAAACCAACCTTGCAGACATGAGAATCTTCAGGAAAAAGCAGGAATTTTCATGCGCTCTTTCAGGAATTTTCACCACTTTCCTGCTATTTTCAAAAAACTCCATTCTCATGCCTGACCTTGGAATGTTGCTTATAAAATAAATGTCCGAGAAAATGTTTCTATGTATCCATTCTATGCATTCAAACCAGTGTCACTGTATTCATTTTATTTCACACACAAAATAATTATGCTAATTATTTTTCTTATTCTCTCCTTTTTGCAGGTACAAGACCGGCAAAAACAAGTGGTTCTTCCAGAAGTTGCGCTTCTAGATGTCTCCTCTGAATATCTCTCCATTATACATCACCATCATCAGATTCTAACAGCAACAAACAAGCTTGGATGTGCTTGCAATGGTCATCTTGTCTTGATAGGACAGGATGGCACATATTAACAGGACACTAAAGGGTGGCATAGCTACCTAGTTGTTAGTTTGGTAACATGTTTGCTGCATATCGTCCTATTGAAACTCAGTCAAGTGAACAACGTGAAAGCTCATTTTAATAAACCTATACTGGCACTGTAGAGTGATTAGTGTTTGTGTTGTTTTTCTAAGTGTGTATCTCTAATTTTGTTTTAAGCTATATTGATATAGATATTTGTGTCAAAGACAAGGCTCAAGATAGCGATTTTTACCTCTCGGTCCTCTGCCATAGCACCCGGTAATGCTGAAGAAGAAAAAAACCGAGCGCTGATATTTTGTCCAAACGAGCGCCTGTTGATGGTCGGTAAGCTTGCCTAAGACATCGAATTTTGATTTGACAATACGATAGACTGAAAGTAGCTCCTGGTTCTCAATAAATCCCATGATCCGGGCGCTACTTTTGAAAAAGTAGCTCCCGGTAAAAAACTGTTATCTTGAACCTTGGTCAAAGCTATTACAGGTATATTATGTGATCTTTTCCAGGGGACACTCTCATCCTCAAAAAAAATTGAAAGCAAGATTTTCTTGCAGATTAACATTTCTGATCGTAAATCGTTCATACATTTCACACAGGACAGTACGATTCTTAATTACTTCAAAATCATGGTTTTAGAGTTTATTTTTTCACTGTAATATCACTCTAAATCCATGATTTTTGAAGTAATTAGGAATCATATCGCTCTGTAACTTGGAATATAGTTATGATTTATGATCAGAAATGTAAATCTGCAGGAGAATCTGCTCCAATTTTTTTCTCGAGGATTGAGGGCGTACCTTGGAAAAGTTCACATAATTAATATACTGGAAACTTTGTAACTAAACAGATTTTTGATTTCTTTAGTTTAAAGGTGACCTTTTTGTACCTAAATTTGGGGAAACTATGATAATGCTGAGTTAAAAACCCGCATCAACTGGATTACAGTTTTATGTTACATCGCCATTACAGCTTTTGAGACCATAACTCCTCCAAAAAGTTTAGAATTTGATTTCAATCACCAATTTTACAAATATTTCATTAAATGTTCATGTTGTGTTACATATTAAAGGAGGTGTTCAGCAAGCGCAACTTTGTACATAAACAGTAAACACAACACCAAAAGTAAGTCCCCCCTAAACAATTCGTCATAACATCGTAAGATAAAACATTTTACATATAAAACTTAGTTAGAAATAATCCTATGACTGTTTCCTAAGTGTTGCTTGAAAACGAAAGATGTCCATGACTTCATGGCTGAATGAGCTCAAATGGAAGACAAAAACTGCCCTTCTCGAATAGAAAATAATTATAGAGCCCAAATCGCGTAGTTGCATGAAAGAAAACATAAAAACTGTCGTCTCTCAGCACGCTATTTTTAAAAATTTGTGGTGATCGAAAGTGAAGTGAAGTCATAGTTTTTTATACAATGTAGTTGCGCAAATTTGAGCACCAATAATCATAACATCATTCAGGGGCACCCGACGAGAAGTTCAGGATGTAGTAATACATAACATTAGCTGCTGGGAACGAGTGTTTAGACATATTTATATTTCAGCTAAATTCATCGAATTTTCTGTTCTAAACATTAAATATATAATCCATAAAATCCATAAAACACAAATTTGATATCATTACCTCTCAAATTTATGCCAATTTTGCCAGCTAGATTGTCTGGATGACTTAAAAATCGTTTGCCAGACAGGAATTCATTTTATAAGAAAAAAGAACCAGCCAGATTCGAAACATCAGAGGAGCAGGTATTTGCCAGGAAACCTCGTTGGGTGCTCCTGATCATTTTGGACGTTAGATTACCGCGAATGTTTAAATATCGGATGTTGAGAGTTGGCCGTTTTATGATAAATAAGTATGATGTTTTCTTTATATCTACACGATTTGGGATTTTTGTAACATAATGCACAATATTGTGCTTGCTGGACATCTCCTTTCATGAAAAGCTGATGTGTTCATCTTTACAATGATGCCCAATTTAATTTGTAGCAATAACTCGCTCCAATGCTCTATAGAACACGGAGAGGTCTGAATGTGCCAAAATCATCACAATTAAGTGCTCAAAAGTCAATAAATAATCTTCATTGTAGATGTCAACATTTAACACTTCATTGAACAGATGACTTTATTCTGAGCAAAAAATAATGGTGAATCTGGCACATTTTGATTGACCAAAAGTGGCCAAGCACTGAAACAAGTAACCTACAAATGGGTATAATTAGAAACGGGGACACATGCGCATAAGCTATTATGTTATGTACGCTTTTGTACGTATCTGTAAATGGCGGAAATTATGGACGACCCCTAATTTAGTCCGATAAAAGAATGAATGGCAAAACTTCAAGCACTGAAACAAGTAACCTACAAATGGGTATAATTAGATACGGGGACACATACGCATAAGCTTGTCATTGGAATGAAATATAAATGTATTAGGAAAAATTGGCAATTAAAAAACCCAATTCTGAATGTTTTTGAGGAGTTAATGTAAAAGTTATCGCCATTTTCACATATGTACATGTAGTCATAGCTTGATACTAACAGTCCCGCCTCTCATCGCCACTTAAGTTGCGTATGCTTAGGGAAAATTTGTATCCCCTCCCCAACGGTTATGTTATGTACGCTTTTGTACGTATCTGTAAATGGCAGAAATTATGGACGACCCCTAATTTAGTCCGATAAAGAATGAATGGCAAAACTTCCATCCATTGATTTACCTCTGTGCAGTGATGACGGAGCATGTCCCAGTTACAGCACCTTACTACAGCATGCATGATTCTGATGCTAGCCTGTGTACACTATGCCTTGCCCGTAAATATTGTGACGTCAAGGCAGAGATAGACTAAAGAAAAATAGTTAAAGGCCCAACCAAAAAATCCAGATGTTAAACACATTACAATTGTACTTGGTCTCAGATACTACTGAAAAGCTCAGAGTATCAACTGTGTCCTAAAACATGGTCAAGGTTTGCATGAAATATCTATATGTGTATGAAAAATTTCGCGACTGGCTAGGATTAGTGAAATTGTCATGCTCACAAGCTTTTAGTTTTCTTATTAGACAATATTAGAAATGTGTACATTTGTAAACATTTCATGATGAAAAATGTGGGTTCTTCTGTATCACGAACATTAAATGCCGCGAAAAAATAGTGCTTGCTTTAGAATAAACCTAGATGTGTCCTTGTTGGGTAGCACTGCATTACATAATGATATGGTGAACTGTCACTACAAATTACTCTATACACATGTTCTGGTGATCACTCCATTTCCATGGGAAACGAAGATTTTTTAGTTGGGGCTTTAAACCCACAGCAGCCTAGATGATCTTTCGCACCGCATAGCATTTAGGCCTGTAACCAGTCTTAAACATGGGACTAACACTTCAGTACACCTTGCGACATTTCACGCTCAATTCTCACCGCCCTAGCGCACATACATGTATTACTGGAGTGATTAGAGATTAAACAGTACCCACAAGAAGCTGGTTTTCTAATGAACAATTCCCATTGTTTAAAATGCTAATCGCTCCATTATTTTAATTTAAAAGAAAGAAGTATGGGGATCAGCAACGCGAAAGAAATGTGATGCTTATCTGTAGATAAGGATCGTTAACCCCAGATAAGGCCTGCCTTATCCTAGGTTTACGTCCCTTATATGGGGTTAACAACTTAAACTCCAGATAAGGAGCGTTAACTAGGGATAAGGCCCCTTATCCATAGATAAGGCGCGTTATTCAGGGTTTACCCTTCTTTTCTGGGGTTAACGCGCAGATAAGGGGTGTAAACCTAGGATAACGGGCCTAATTTGGGGTTAAAGTTGTTAACCTCAGATAAGGGATGTAAACCTAGGATAAGGCAGGCCTGATCTGGGGTTAACGATCCTTATCTACAGATAGGGAGCGTTAACTAGGGATAAGGCCCCTTATCAATTAGATATGGCGCGTTATTCGGGGTTTACGTCCCTTATGGGTTAACGCGCCTAAGGCCCGCCATATCTGGGGTTTACGTCCCTTATCTGGGGTTAAGGCTGAAATGACACTTATGCTTCCATACAGGCTCTAGGGCTCCCACACGAAAATCGCGGGTTCAATTCATCAACCAAACTATATCTTATTGCTGGTTTTTGTAACATACAAGTTCTGGCAGCGTGTATAGTTCCCCTCCCCGGATGTGAACAAAAAAAGCCCCTATCTGTTATATATTATGGGATCAATGATTAGGCTGCTGTGAACAACAGGTATACAATACACCTTTGCTATCATCAGTAGATAGCATATAAAATACAATGTTGCTCACGCAAGACATTGCTATCAGAAAAACAGGTATACAACACGCCATTTCTTTCACTGAGTAGATAGCATAAGGCAATGTTGTTCAAGCAAGACATTGCTATTTGAACAACATGTACACAATACACCATTACTATCATCAGTAGATAGCATATAAAATACACTGTTGTTCAAGCAAGACATAGCTATCTGAACAAAGCATATAAAATGTAATGTTACTTAGGCAAGACATTGCTATCAGAACAACAGGTACACAATACACCATTACTATCATCAGTAGATAGCATATAAAATGCAATGTTGCTCAAGCAAGACATTGCTATCAGAACAACAGGTATACAACACGCCATTTCTTTCACTGAGTAGATAGCATAAGGCAATGTTGTTCAAGCAAGACATTGCTATTTGAACAACATGTACACAATACACCATTACTATCATCAGTAGATAGCATATAAAATACACTGTTGTTCAAGCAAGACATAGCTATCTGAACAAAGCATATAAAATGCAATGTTACTTAGGCAAGACATTGCTATCAGAACAACAGGTACACAATACACCATTACTATCATCAGTAGATAGCATATAAAATGCAATGTTGCTCAAGCAAGACATTGCTATCAGAACAACAGGTATACAACACGCCATTTCTTTCACTGAGTAGATAGCATAAGGCAATGTTGTTCAAGCAAGACATTGCTATTTGAACAACATGTACACAATACACCATTACTATCATCAGTAGATAGCATATAAAATACAATGTTGTTCAAGCAAGACATCGCTATCTGAACAACAGATACACAATACACCATCGCTACCATCAGTAGATAGCATATAAAATGCAATGTTACTTAGGCAAGACATTACTATCAGAACAACAGGTACACAATACATCATTACTATCATCAGTAGATAGCATATAAAATGCAATGTTGCTCAAGCAAGACATTGCTATCTGAACAACAGATACACGATACACCATTGTTATCATCAGTAGATAGCATATAAAAACAATGTTGCTCAAGCAAGACATTGCAGCTATCTGAATAACATAAACAATACACCATAACTATCATCAGTAGATAGCATATAAAATGCAATGTTGCTCAAGCAAGACATTGCTATCTGAACAACAGATACACGATACACCATTGTTATCATCAGTAGATAGCATATAAAATACAATGTTGCTCAAGCAAGACATTGCAGCTATCTGAATAACATAAACAATATACCATAACTATCATCAGTAGATAGCATATAACATGCAATATTGCTCAAGCAAGACATTGCTATCTGAACAACAGATACACGATACACCATTGTTATCATCAGTAGATAGCATATAAAATACAATGTTGCTCAAGCAAGACATTGCAGCTATCTGAATAACATAAACAATATACCATAACTATCATCAGGAGATAGCATATAACATGCAATATTGCTCAAGCAAGACATTGCTATCTGAACAACAGATACACAATACACCATTACTATCATCAGTAGATAGCATATAACATGCAATGTTGCTCAAGAAAGACATTGCAATCTGAACAACAGATACACAATACACCATCGCTATCATCAGTAGATAGCGTAAAAAATGCAATGTTACTTAAACAAGACATTGCTATCTGAACAACAGATACACGATACACCATTGTTATCATCAGTAGATAGCATATCAAATACAATGTTGCTCAAGCAAGACATTGCTATCTCAACAACAGATACACAATACACCATTACTATCATCAGTAGATAGCATATAAAATGCAATGTTGCTCAAGCAAGACATTGCTATCTCAACAACATATACACAATACACCATTGCTATCATCAGTAGATAGCATATAAAATGCAATGTTACTCAAGCAAGAAATTGCTATCTAAACAATAGGTACACAATACACCATTACTATCATCAGTAGATAGCATATAAAATGCACTGTTGCTCAAGCATGACATAGCTATCTGAACAACATCATACACAATACACCATTACTATCATCAGTAGATAGCATATAACATGCAATGTTGCTCAAGCAAGACATTGCTATCTAAACAACATCATACACAATACACCATTACTATCATCAGTAGATAGCATATAAAATGCAATGTTGCTCAAACAAGACATTGCTGTCTGAACAACATGTACACAATACACCATTGCTATCATCAGTAGATAGCATATAAAATGCAATGTTACTCAAGAAAGATATTGCTATCTGAACAACATCATACACAATACACCATTACTATCATCAGTAGATAGCATATAAAATGCAATGTTACTCAAGCAAGATATTGTTATCCGAACAACATGTACACAATACACCATTGCTATCATCAGTAGATAGCATATAAAATGCAATGTTACTCAAGAAAGATATTGCTATCTGAACAACATCATACACAATACACCATTACTATCATCAGTAGATAGCATATAAAATGCAATGTTGCTCAAACAAGACATTGCTGTCTGAACAACAGGTACACAATACCCTATTACTATCATCAGTAGATAGCATATAAAATGCAATGTGTTCAAGCAAGACATTGCTGTCTGAACAACAGGAACACAATACACCATTACTATCATCAGTAGATAGCATATAAAATGCAATGTTGCTCAATCACGACATTGCTATCTGAACAACATGTACACAATACACCATTGCTATCATCAGTAGATAGCATATAAAATGCAATGTTGCTCAAGCAAGACATTGCTATCTGAACAACAGTTACACAATACACTATTGCTATCATCAGTAGATAGCATATAAAATTCAATGTTGCTCAAGCACGACATTGCTATCTGAACAACATGAACAATACACCATAACTATCATCAGTAGATAGCATATAACATGCAATGTTGCTCAAGCAAGACATTGCTATCTGAACAACAGGTACACAATACACCATCGCTATCATCATTAGATAGCATATAAAAGGTAATATAGCTCAAGCAAGACATTGCTATCTGAACAACAGGTACACAATACACCATTACTATCATCAGTAGATAGCATAAAAAATGCAATGTTGCTAAAGCAAGACATGCTATCTGAACAACATCTACACAATACACCATTACTATCATCAGTAGATACCATATAAAATGCAATGTTGCTAAAGCAAGACATGCTATCTGAACAACATGTACACAATACACCATTACTATCATCAGTAGATATAGATAGCATATAAAATGCAATGTTGCTAAAGCAAGACATGCTATCTGAACAACAGGTACACAATACACCATTACTATCATCAGTAGATACCATATAAAATGCAATGTTGCTAAAGCAAGACATGCTATCTGAACAACACGTACACAATACACCATTACTATCATCAGTAGATAGCATATAAAATGCAATGTTGCTAAAGCAAGACAAGCTATCTGAACAACAAATACACAATGCAAGACATTGCTATCTAAACAACAAATACACCATTGCTATCATCAGTAGATAGCATATAAAATGCATTGTTGCTCAAGCAAGATATTGTTATCCGAACAACATCATACACAATGCACCATTACTATCATCAGTAGATAGCATAAAATGCAATGTTACTCAAGCAAGACATTGCTATCTGAACAACAGGTACACAATACACCATTACTATCATCAGTAGACAGCATATAAAATGCAATGTGTTCAAGCAAGACATTGCTGTCTGAACAACAGGAACACAATACACCATTACTATCATCAGTAGAAAGCATATAAAATGCAATGTTGCTCAATCACGACATTGCTATCTGAACAACATGTACACAATACACCATTGCTATCATCAGTAGATAGCATATAAAATGCAATGTTGCTCAAGCAAGACATTGCTATCTGAACAACAGTTACACAATACACTATTGCTATCATCAGTAGATAGTATATAAAATTCAATGTTGCTCAAGCACGACATTGCTATCTGAACAACATGAACAATACACCATAACTATCATCAGTAGATAGCATATAACATGCAATGTTGCTCAAGCAAGACATTGCTATCTGAACAACAGGTACACAATACACCATCGCTACATGTATCATCAGTAGATAGCACTATAAAATGAAATGTTGCTCAAGCACGACATTGCTATCTGAACAACAAGAACACAAATCTAAATTACTATCATCAGTAGATAGCATATAAAATGCAATGTTGCTAAAGCAAGACATGCTATCTGAACAACAGGTACACAATACACCATTACTATCATCAGTAGATAGCATAACAAATGCAATGTTGCTAAAGCAAGACATGCTATCTGAACAACATGTACACAATACACCATTACTATCATCAGTAGATACCATATAAAATGCAATGTTGCTAAAGCAAGACATGCTATCTGAACAACATGTACACAATACACCATTACTATCATCAGTAGATAGCATATAAAATGCAATGTTGCTAAAGCAAGACATGCTATCTGAACAACAGGTACACAATACACCATTACTATCATCAGTAGATAGCATATAAAATGCAATGTTGCTAAAGCAAGACATGCTATCTGAACAACAGGTACACAATACACCATTACTATCATCAGTAGATAGCATATAAAATGCAATGTTGCTCAAGCAAGACATTGCTATCTGAACAACAAATACACCATTGCTATCATCAGTAGATAGCATATAAAATGCAATGTTGCTAAAGCAAGACATGTTATCTGAACAAGATCTACACAATACACCATTACTATCATCAGTAGATAGCATATAAAATGCAATGTTACTCAAGCAAGACATTGCTTTCTGAACAACAGGTACACAATACACCATTACTATCATCAGTAGATAGCATAATAATAATAATAATAATAAAAACAGTGTTTATATAGCGCACTGTGGATCACAATCCCTCAGAGCGCTTTACAATATGATACATCATAAAATAATAAAAATACAAGCAAATCAATAACAAATTGCAAGACCAACAATTGCACATTACATCAAGCACTGATATATCATAACATTTACAGACCAGCTGTGATTATATAAAAAGTACATTAATTGCACATCAAAAACATTAGAAGTCAAATGAACACACTATGAAGAATACACAATGCAATGTTGCTCAAGCAAGACATTGCTATCTGAACAACATGTTGTACACAATTCACCATCGCTATCATCAGTAGATAGCATATAAAATGCAATGTTGCTCAAGCACAACTTTGCTATCGGAACAACAAGTACACAAATCTAAATTGCTATCATCAGTAGATAGCATATAAAAGGTAATATAGCTCAAGCAAGACATTGCTATCTGAACAACAGGTACACAATACACCATTGCTATCATCAGTAGATAGCATATAAAATGCAATGTTGCTCAAGCAAGACATTGCTATCTGAACAAGTACACAAATTTAAATTGCTATCATCATTAGATAGCATATAAAATGCAATATAAGTTAAAAGTTTAACGGGTTCGCCGTCGGACAAGTTTTAATCTGTCAAGCTTTCGTCAGGATTAGCTCTGATTTCTTCAGGACCAATGATTATTATAATATTAAACAAAACATAGAGATTGCCACTTCTCTTCTTATCATCATTTGGGCTGCCCCTTGCCCGATGATTTGAGAGTAGGTGCCTGAGTTTCGAGGGATAACCATTCTTATTCAATGCTTTTTCAATGTGTTTTAACTCATTATTGCGACGTTCATTATATCGCATAGAGTCAGAGCTCTGTATACCAACGTGTTGGCAACGCTATTTTTTGCCGATAGGTGATGATTGGATGTAAAATGCAGATACTGATCAGTGTGTGTGGGTTTTCTGTATATAGATCGAGAAGCTCAAACCAGATTCACTTCGCTGTACTTTGACATTTAGATGTACCCATTGTCTTCAAATTCCATGGTAAATTGTATACACGGCTGCTGTGCGTTTAGGTGATCTAGAAATTTGACCAATTCATCTTGTCCATGTCTCCAAACTACAAACGTATCATCCACATATCTGAACCAGTCCACCGGTTTCAAAGGATACGAGTCGAGTGCCTTTGTTTCAAAATGCTCGATAAATATGTTGGCTGTTATGGGTGACAGAGGATCCCATAGCTTGACCTTCTTTTTGTTCATAGAATTTGCCTTGCCATTTGAAGTAGGTGGAAGTAAGGCAGAGTGTCATAAGCTCAACAATCTCTTCGCATAACAACTGAGTTCGAGATTGAAGATCGAGTGCCGCCAGTCGTTCTGTAGGAGATCACTAATAATGCGACAAGCTTCATCAATAGGTACATGCGTAAATAGAGATTTGACATCAAAGCTTATTAGTAAATGATGGAGGTTCTATTAGAACCAAAGTTATATATAGTAGGCCAGTGGCAACCTACGTGTAGAGCTCTTTTCAGAGCCACCATCTCTGTTCAGTGGAAGCGGCAATCCATCTGAACGGCTCTTTTCAGAGCCACCAATTCTTTCACAAGTAGGAAAAGGGCACCTACTCTCAAATCATCGGGAACCCCAAATGATGATAACAAGAGAAGTGGCACTCTCTATGTTTTGTTTAATATTATAATAATTTGGTCTTGAAGAAGTCAGAGCTAATCCTGACGAAAGCTTGACAGATTAAAAACTTGTCCGACGGCGAACCCGTTAAACTTTTAACTTATATTATGAATACCCGTCGTAAAAGCCTATCTCACAATAACATGCAATGTTGCTCAAGCAAAACATTGCTATCTGAACAACAGGTACACAATACACCATCGCTATCATCAGTAGATAGCATATAAAATTCAATGTTGCTCAAGCACGACATTGCTATATGAACAACATGAACAACAATACACCATAACTATCATCAGTGGATAGCATATAACATGCAATGTTGCTCAAGCAAGACATTGCTATCTGAACAACAGGTACACAATACACCATCGCTATCATCAGTAGATAGCATATAAAATTCAATGTTGCTCAAGCACGACATTGCTATCTGAACAACATGAACAATACACCATAACTATCATCAGTAGATAGCATATAACATGCAATGTTGCTCAAGCAAGACATTGCTATCTGAACAACAGGTACACAATACACCATTACTATCATTAGTAGATAGCTAAATGCAATGTTGCTAAAGCAAGACATGCTATCTGAACAACATGTACACAATGCACCATTACTATCATCAGTAGATAGCATATAAAATGCAATGTTGCTTTCTGAACAACAGGTCACAATACAGCATCATCAGTAGATAACATATAAAATGCAATGTTGCTCAATTGCTATCTGAACAACATGTTGTACACAATTCACCATCGCTATCATCAGTAGATAGCATATAAAATGCAATGTTGCTCAAACAAGACATTGCTATCTGAACAACAGGTACACAATTATATATATATATCGCTATCATCAGTAGATGGCATTTAAAATGCAATGTTGCTAGTCAAAAGACACATGATATACTACATGTACATAATACACCATTGCTGTCATAGCCTACTACATGTACCTTATCCATCCAGCCCTGGGTCCAGTTACTATTATTAGATTTAGAATAGCGCCACCTATCACAACTGATGTTATAAATGTAAATCATTTTTAACCCCGAAAGTTTTGAGAAGACTGTGAGAGTTAGACCTTGGCCAAGTAATTTTTGGTACCATAGAAAAATAGAAAATAGGGCCTAGCCGCCTACAACTCATTTTTTAACAAATGTAAACCTAGGCCTAAAATCTTATCCTTCAATTCAAGTTTTTGATGACGGTTGGTGAGTCATAAAAGAAATCGATACATGCAAACAATTATATTTTTGGAGGGCGTTGCCATCTGACAGTTGGCTAAATAGAACTTCAGCCTCTATGAACGATGCTCGTCTCATGCATCTTCTGACACCGATAATTTAATGCTTCTAAATTGTACATTTTTACAGTTGGTACAATGTTCGAGCTATTTGTATTATAAAAATAAAAATTTGATTTGAATTTAAGGACACAATTCATGGATAGTTGTGAGTAGAACAATTTAGTTGTTAGATAATGAATTTGTAATCGAATCATTTGTAGAAACACTTGGTCCACACAATCAAAATAAACGAATCTGCGATATTATCATTTATCATTTCGCTGGTGGTTTTGTGGGAGACACGTCAACTCTTAGACCTGTCTTGTTTGTTTTATATTACGGGTTTTACTTTTCAGCACATGAAATTGATTCTTCGTCATCAATCGGAACTCTTCTCATCTATTGCAGGATTTTATTGGAATAGTTGACACATCTTTCAACTACGCCAAAAACCGCTAAGCACAGGTAAACATTTCATCACAAACGCCGGGCCATGATTTATTGCACTGCGATGGATATTTATACAGTGCAGTGTACTGTGTAGGACTAGGACTCCTATATTATAGTAGGAGGGTAGTAGCTGCTCTGAGTCTGAATCATAGCTCTCTGCGTCTTTGAGAGCTACGCAGAGAGCTATACAATGAAAGCATCTGAGTCGGCGTCGAATATTTTGATCAATATTTTTTACTTTTCTCAGTCTGAATAAAATTCATCAACTTTTGCTTCACTTCAGAATCAGATATTTTAGTCATAGTGGGCAATATCATGTTTGCTGCCCAGGTTAACGGAATAAACGCATACATTTTACACTACAGCTTATTCCGTACGAGTGTAGGGGGCACGAAACATGATATTGCAATTTAATTTTAATTTAGTGTCCAAACACTTAGAAGCTGCTAACGATAACGTCTCTCTTATTTCAAATGTGTCTCTCTTTTTTTCTCCAAATTTCTATAGGCCATAAACTATTGTTCTATTGTCATCCAAGTAAAGGGGACATGGTAACTTGAGACGGCTGCCTAAAAAACTAAATATTTGATTTGGCAGTCTTCAGATGAGTGACTGTAAAGAGAGACGCATCCAGAAAATGCACACCTAATGATTGGGCTAAATGCGTCTCTCTTTACAGTCTCTCATCTGAAGACTGCCAAATCAAATATTGATTTTTTTAATTTTAGGCAGCAACAATAGTTTATGGCCCATAGAAATTGGAAAATAAAGAGAGACACATTTGAAATAAGACAGACGTTAGCAGCTTCTAGTGAAAGAATCTTTATAAATATAATACTAGCTTGGTTGAATAGCTCAAACTATTTCATTTCAATTTCCAAGAAACAGTGAACACTGGCTTGAATTTGGATAGCCCTATCTACATTAAAAAAAATGACGCAGACTGTCTATGCTTGTTTTCGTAGCTAAGTTTTCCTTAAAAGAAACGAAAAGAGATATACGTCAACATGGAAACATGCAATATAATCGCTTTTGGATTTATTTTTAACGCATATGGCATAATTTTGGTAAATAAAAGCACCTTTTACTAAAAAAAAGCACCTTTTACTAAAAAAAAGCACCTTTTACTAAAAAAAAGCACTTTTTACCTAAAAAAGCACCTTTTGCTCCAAAAAGCACTTTTCCAAAATCAAGCAGCACTTTTAGTGCTTTTAAAAAGCGCAAAATCCCTGTCCCTAACATAATACTAGGCAAAATAAAGAAATAAACATGTTTACGTCCACTCCTGCTTCCTTTTTGGGGTCTGCTTCAATTCTTTTTCTTTTTTCTTTATTTCAGTCGTAACTATTTGTTCATGTTTCAGAGTTTGAGATATGTAACAGCTTTGTTTCTTTCTTGTATGCATTTTAAATGAGTTTTGTGACGACCAACCACTGAGAACCATGATTTTTTAAATAAAAACAATTTAAAGAGGCCTCCTCGTCTTTAAGGTTCATTTAATTTTGCACCAAAAAGTTGTTTAAAAAGGCCTCCTTCTTTATTTAAAGGAGGGGTCTTCCGCAAGCACAACATTGTGCATTTTATGTTAGAAAAATAATTATCGAGGCCAAATTGCGTAGTTATGGAAAAAACATTGTACATTTTCCCTAAAGTTAACAAATAATAACCGCCATTTCTCAACATGCAATTTTAAAAATTTGCGGCGATCGAAAGTCCAGTGTCAATTAAATCATACATATGTAGTTATTATACAATGCACTTGCGCAAATTTGAACACCAATAACTACGACGTCATCGACAACAGGACTTTCCATTGCCGCGAATTTTAAACATTGCATGTTGAGCAGGTTTTATTCGTTTTTTGTGATAAGTGATTGATGTTTTGTTTCTATATTAACTATGCGATTTGGGCTTGATAATTATTTTTCTAACATATAATGCATAAATGTTGTGCTTGCGTGACCCCTCCTTTAAAA
The DNA here is from genome assembly GCA_035610835.1 of Ophiura sarsii. NCBI lineage: Eukaryota > Metazoa > Echinodermata > Ophiuroidea > Amphilepidida > Ophiuridae > Ophiura > Ophiura sarsii. The sequence continues at coordinate 43,046,731 of CM069447.1, read as the reverse complement.
AAAAAGTCTGGACGCTAAACATGGTTTTTTGAAAATTTGCGTTAATATGTCTGCACCATCCCTAATTTCTGATGCTACCATCGCAGCTGCTGTGATGTGAATGGATGCATCACAACCTCATTCATTGCATGTTATAAAAATGTTTCCTCAAACCAATGTGGTTCTGTAAATATGTGCTTCCAAATGGTGGCAGATGTGGGATTTCATTATGGAAAAGGTTATTATACAATTGATGGCAGTTGTGGGACGAATGATCCCACGGACGAAAATTTGTTTATGTTTTGTTGAGTCATGTGAAGTGTTTGTAGGCTTGTAGGACACAAGGTTTGATTTAGCCAGTGGCCCGGGCCAGTAAGTTTAAAGCTGGGTTAGTCAGAATTCTAAGGAGCAGGTCCAGCAGGCCAGTTGATCTTTGGCTATGTGCCATGCAGTGTTCTAAAAAAAGGGGTTGTCCGTGTGTCCCGACAACCAAAAGAGTCGCCGGACAACCTAATTAAAGCTTACTCTAACATTGGGCTACCCTACTAGGCCAAGTAAAATAAATTACAAGTTGTTCGTCCCTGCCCGCCTCCTTTTGATTTGGCCGCCGCCTCCTATTTGTTTACTATTTGCTATAAAGAAAAGGCAAAAAAAAAAGGCAAAAAAGAAATTTTTATTTTTAGGCTCTCACTTTTTTTACTGTTTTTGAACTTAGAAACTTGCTTCAAGTGGACTTAAATAAAACAAATAATTTGTTTGTCATTAGATTGCAAACAGTACAAAAACATATCATGGCGTGCATATTAAACATGGTGGCCATTTTAGAATAAAAATAGCAAAAAATAGGAAAATAGTAAATAGTAAAGCCCTGCCTCCTCCTTGTCTTCAAAAAATCAGGACGAGCAACTTGCTATATATTTTACTTGGCCTTAGAGAGAATGGAGAACCGCTCCCAATCCGTCGGACATCCATCTTTTTTAATGTAAAATAATCTCAGGTATCGTTTTCTTGTTACTTTAATCTGAGTAAAATATATTTCTGAATTCTAAAAATCGACATCAAAATTCATCATTTCAAGAGTCAATCCGTCAAATCAGTGTATTTTATTCTGCGATCGTTTCACATATCCCATCGTAATCATATTTTTTCACAGCTATATTCACCTTGCACAGTGTTCAGCCTAAGAACCGACGCTTTGACCTTACGCAGTAATACTAGGACTGTGCTATCGCACTGCGGATAAATACCGCAATGAGATATGGGATATGTCAGGCTTGTCAGCTGTTAGTTTAATAACCGTGTGATACTGTCATGATCACAGGTCATTGGCTCCATGTAGCATAGTATGCGTAGTATAGACGTTATTCGTAATTGGCGCACTTACGTCAAAAGAGGGCCATGATATCCAACTGAGCATGCTCAGAGCAATTAGTGTTCTGAAAACGAGGCTAGTTATGTAGTTTTTCAATGTGGTGAACTTTGCACTAATCATAAATATGCTTCATACTTCTGAGCTGTTCAATATTTGACCTAATTTACATTCATGAAATAAACTTGAACGTATGAACTATCTATTCCACTAGTTCGAAATGAAATGTTTGCTGGTAACCGACACTATCTAGGAAAATGTAAAAGATCACAGTTCATTATATTGCAGTAAAAGTACAAGATTGTATGTTTATCAGCGTGAAATCGAGTATGTCTCCCTCTTTGACATGAAAAGCCAATTACGAATACCGTCTATTAATTAAAGGCCATTAGAACAGCGCCTCTATGTACTAGTATGAGCGTAATTTGTTAAAGGTAGATGACCCGATCACATTTTCGTAACACAGAATTATTTCAAACATACGGAGATTTTCATATCATATGAAAGCTCGTATTTTTCTCATCATCATGCTGAAATTTGACGGCCTAATTCGGTATAATGACAGAGAAATCGACGAAATAGCGTTGAATTACCGCGAATGGTGGTTACCACCGATATAGTTTGTGTACTACTCAATGGGTACAGTTCACAGCATCTTGTGCGTCTAAAATAAGAACCATAATAGCTATGCATCTCAAATTTTGGGACACAACGTTTTTAAGGATGACCTTTCATGTAGAATAGAAAACTTCAAGTTGAAAATCGGAACATCTGCCTTTAAATGATGCCGTGAACATTTGCGCCAATTTACAGATTCATTTAATAGTCTTTTGAGAACTGGTGAGACTTTACTGGCATATTGCAAATACGTATTTGGAACTGTGCTTCTGTAACAGATACCGATTTATTGCATTGTTCATACTTATGTAAATAATAACAAGTCCTAGTTTTGGAGCCTATCTGTATGGAATTTTCATTCAAACTTTCCGATATTTGTAGAGAATTTTTAATAGTCTCTTGACAACTGGTGAGACTTTACTGGCATATATATGTATTTGGAACTGAGCTTCTGTAACAGATACCGATTTATCGCATTGTTCATACTTTTGTAAATAATAACAAGTACTAAGTTTTGGAGCCTTAGGAATTTTCGGAGTTTTGGAGCCGTATGGAATTTTCATTCAAACTTTCCGATATTTGTAGAGAATTTTCATTCAAACTCCGATTTTTGTCGGACCCCCACTGGACCGTTAGGATTTTTGGGGTATTTCATACCAATTTCTACTTTCTCTAATGTCATTTTCCGAAAATGCTAGCTCATTTACAATATGAGTTTTGATACTGACAAGTGACAATATCTATTGAAAGTCAAGTATTGCCCTATGTAAGTCTATGACTCTATGCTCTAACCTAATTAGTCTAACCCCAATATAAAACTTTCCAATGTCAGAGTTCAATGAGTTAGGACACTGACAATATTCATGGCAAATCAAGTCTTGCTTTCAGGTCTAACTCCATGTAAACATCAACCCCATTGAGGGCACTCCTACTGTTTTTTCCATGGATAAAGGCTAACATGTTATATTTGCATTACTGCATACATGATGCAGCTATGGCATTGCAGTCCTCCAGCTGACTGCACTGCAGTATTGCCAGTGTCATGATAAGTAGCCTATTTGGGCTAATTGGGAAACTGGAAAAGGAGCCCAATAAACACATTAGGAAGGTGGGTAATCATTGCATGCATGGACGCCCAATTCCTAGTGTTGTAACATTGCGTTTTATGTCATTTATCATTCAAAGTCAGATAACTTAAGTTAAAGGTATATTATGTGATCTTTCCAGGGAACACTTTAACATGGAGAAACAAAAATTGAAAGCAGATTTTCTTGCAGATTTACATTTCTGATCATAAATCGTACATACATTCCAAGTTACAGGGCGATACGATTCTTAATTACTTCAAAATCATGGTTTTAGAGTGAAAATAAACTGTCGGGTTAACTTAACACAACAGTTTATATTTTCACTCTAAATTCACTCTAAAACCATGATTTTGAGGTAATTAGGAATCATATCGCTCTGTAACTTGGAATGTATGTACGATTTATAATCAGAAATGTAAATCTGCAAGAAAATCTACTTTCTAAAAGAAATCACGAATAGAGGGCGCTCTCTGGAAAAGATCACATAATATGCCTTTAATACAGTCAAAAATCACTAAGACAATGCTATTTTCCCCTTTGAAATGTGTCAAAATTGTCCAAAATTGTTGATTCATTTTTGTTTGAAAATGTATCCCCCTAACCCCCCCCCCCCATTGCATTGCCCACACCTTCACCCACCCCATCACCAGCCATGTTGCGATAAAGGTATGTGCTGCCCTGAAGACCCCCTTTTACACCCTCTTCTGCTAGCTCTTAAGATCCCCCTTTTGAGCCTGCGTCAGCTCTTATTCCAAAGCTCCAATCTTTTGAAAAATTTACGTTATTACTTTTTATCAAACTTGAAAAACAAACCAGTTCTTTTAAAAGACCTACTATTTTGAGAAAACAGTTCTTAAGATCCTATTTTTTGTCATAATATTTTCACCTCTCCCCCCCCCCCCCCCCCCCCCCCCCCCCCCGGGATAGGAGTACCTTGTTTGGTCCTGTAAGGCTGTACCCATAGAATGAAATAATTTGGGCTATGTTTATCACAAATAAAAAGTAGGGACTACGCTTCTTCTGGCAACACTATATTAGTCTCAGCTTGCAATGCATGCCCACACTGCCTGCGATGACCTTGTTCAATGTGTATTTACTATTTATACACATCTATCGGTATTATTATAGTCACCAGATCGTAGCAGTGTGTCGGTACATGCAGAATTGTTTTTGTTTGTGACGTGACTGACTCTGCTGCGTTGTTTTGTTTTTCCATGTTATGCAGGTACGGCGCAGACCAGTAACGATAGAGGATCCATGCGTTAACTACCACTCGGGAAATTTAATGACGGGTGCAGCCCGTATGTGCAGTGCCTGGATTTTAAAGGAATTTTAATCATGTCCACTACCGCCTCCCGACCGCCGTCGGGTATAAAATCGTAAGTTAGCTAACAAGCAATTTTTGTCTCGCCTGATGTAATCAGAAAGAGACTATGTTATCACTATTTCTGTCCGGCGTCCGCCGTATGCCGTCCGCCGTATGCCGTCCGCCGTCCGCCGTGTGCTAAGAAATACCTTTGTGACGCGATATCTGGAGATCCGTAAGGCCTATCGTGATGGGACTTGGTGGAGGGAAGGGGGGTGGTGCGTTCTGTTGCTGATTGATTTTTCAAGGTCATCGGGGGTCATACAAGGTCATCGGGGTCAAATATGCTTAAAACTTTTGAGACGCGTTGTGACGCGATATCTAGAGATCCGTAAGGCCTATCTTGATGGGACTTGATGTCAGGGAAGGGGGTGGGGTGTTCTTTTGCTGATTAGATTTTCAAGGTCATTGGAGGTCATTCAAGGTCATCGGGGTCAAATATGCGGTCAAATAAGATCCGTAAGGCCGATCTTGATGGGATTTGGTGGAGGGAAGGGGGTGGTGTGTTCTTTTTGCTGATCAAATTTTCAAGGTCATCGGAGGTCATTCAAGGTCATCGGGGGTCAAATATGGGGTCAAATAGATCAGTAAGGCCTATCTTGATAGGATTTGGTGGAGGGAAGAGGGATGGTGTGTTCTTTTTGTTGATTAAATTTTCAAGGTCACCAGAGGTCATCGGGGTCAAATATGGGGTCAAATAGATCAGTAAGGCCTATATTGATGAGATTTGGTGGAGGGAAGGGGAGTGGTGTGTTCTTTTTGCTGAATAAATTTTCAAGGTCATCAGAGGTCATTCAAGGTCATCGGGGGTCAAATAAGATCCATAAGGCCTATCTTGATTGGATTTGGTGGAGGGAAGGGGGATGGTGTGTTCTTTTTGTTCTTAATTTTTCGGGGTCATCGGGGGTCAAATATGGGGTCAAATAGATCAGTAAGGCCTATCTTGATGGGATTTGGTGGACGGAAGAGGGATGGTGTGTTCTTTTTGTTGATTAATTTTTCGGGGTCATTGGGGGTCAAATATGGGGTCAAATAGATCAGTAAGGCCTATCTTGATGGGATTTGGTGGAGGAAAGGGGGGTGGTGTGTTCTTTTTGTTGATTAATTTTTCGGGGTCATTGGGGGTCAAATATGGGGTCAAATAGATCAGTAAGGCCTATCTTGATGGGATTTGGTGGAGGGAAGGGGGGTGGTGTGTTCTTTTTGTTGATTAATTTTTCGGGGTCATCGGGGGTCAAATATGGGGTCAAATAGATCAGTAAGGCCTATCTTGATGGGATTTGGTGGACGGAAGAGGGATGGTGTGTTCTCTTTGTTGATTAATTTTTCGGGGTCATCGGGGTCAAATATGGGGTCAAATAGATCAGTAAGGCCTATCTTGATGGGATTTGGTGGACGGAAGAGAGATGGGGTGTTCTTTTTGTTGATTATTTTTTCGGGGTCATCGGGGGTCAAATATGGGGTCAAATAGATCAGTAAGGCCTATCTTGATGGGATTTGGTGGACGGAAGAGGGATGGGGTGTTCTTTTTGTTGATTCTTTTTTCGGGGTCATCGGGGGTCAAATATGGGGTCAAATAGATCAGTAAGGCCTATCTTGATGGGATTTGGTGGACGGAAGAGGGATGGTGTGTTCTTTTTGTTGATTAATTTTTCGGGGTCATCGGGGTCAAATATGGGGTCAAATAGATCAGTAAGGCCTATCTTGATGGGATTTGGTGGACGGAAGAGGGATGGGGTGTTCTTTTTGTTGATTATTTTTTCGGGGTCATCGGGGGTCAAATATGGGGTCAAATAGATCAGTAAGGCCTATCTTGATGGGATTTGGTGGACGGAAGAGGGATGGGGTGTTCTTTTTGTTGATTATTTTTTCGGGGTCATCGGGGGTCAAATATGGGGTCAAATAGATCAGTAAGGCCTATCTTGATGGGATTTGGTGGACGGAAGAGGGGTGGTGTGTTCTTTTTGTTGATTAATTTTTCGGGGTCATCGGGGGTCAAATATGGGGTCAAATAGATCAGTAAGGCCTATCTTGATGGGATTTGGTGGAGGGAAGGGGGGTGATTTGTTCTTTTTGTTGATTAATTTTTCGGGGTCATCGGGGGTCAAACATGGGGTCAAATAGATCAGTAAGGCCTATCTTGATGGGATTTGGTGGACGGAAGAGGGATGGTGTGTTCTTTTTGTTGATTAATTTTTCGGGGTCATTGGGGGTCAAATATGGGGTCAAATAGATCAGTAAGGCCTATCTTGATGGGATTTGGTGGAGGGAAGGGGGGTGGTGTTCTTTTTGTTGATTAATTTTTCGGGGTCATTGGGGGTCAAATATGGGGTCAAATAGATCAGTAAGGCCTATCTTGATGGGATTTGGTGGACGGAAGAGGGATGGTGTGTTCTTTTTGTTGATTAATTTTTCGGGGTCATCGGGGTCAAATATGGGGTCAAATAGATCAGTAAGGCCTATCTTGATGGGATTTGGTGGAGGGAAGGGGGGTGGTGTGTTCTTTTTGTTGATTAATTTTTCGGGGTCATCGGGGGTCAAATATGGGGTCAAATAGATCAGTAAGGCCTATCTTGATTGGATTTGGTGGACGGAAGAGGGATGGTGTGTTCTTTTTGCTGATTAAATTTTCAAGGTCATCGGAGGTCATTCAAGGTCATCTGGGGTCAAATAAGATCCGTAAGGCCTATCTTGATGGGATTTGGTGGACGGAAGAGGGATGGTGTGTTCTTTTTGTTGATTAATTTGTCGAGGTCATCAGAGGTCATCTGGGGTCAAATAAGATCCGTAAGGCCTATCTTGATGTGATTTGGTGGAGGGAAGGGGGTTGGTGTGTTCTTTTTGCTGATTAAATTTTCAAGGTCATCAGAGGTCATCTGGGGTCAAATAAGATCTGTAAGGCCTATCTTGATGTGATTTGGTGTAGGGAAGGGGGTTGGTGTGTTCTTTTTGTTGATTAAATTTTTCAAGGCATTACATCCCTTGCATTAACTATAATGCATACCTCTGTGACAGTGCTACATTGTATCATATGTTTCATCATCATTTCTTTCAAGTCACTTTTGATGAACAGGCGAGACGCGCCGTTCGAGAACCGCCTTGTTCTATTAATTAAGACTTTTTTGTTGACAAAAGTAAACAGATAAATGGGGGGCATGGTTGGTAGCTCGCAAGTTTAGCCTTGCACCAAGTCTGTTCATGCATGGGAATGCACTTGTCGCCAAACGATTCTCAAAATTCAAGATTTTGGCCAATTTGACGCATCATAGATTCATAGCGCTTATCGTGTTCAAATTCAAAATTGGCTCTCTGAAATTGTTAAATTGTTAATACAGGTTGTACTAGAAACACTAGTTAATTGGCCCCTCCATTGTACCCTAACATAAGGCCTAAAAAAAAGAAATGTTTGATTGGCGTAACCCGACCGACCCTAAATACATCGCCGACCCTGAATATTTTTATTATTTTGAGGGAAAAAAAAAAAAAAAAACACACCAAAAAAAAAAAAAACCTGAAATCTGACATTTGTTATTGTTTAAAACTTCAGAAACTTGTACTCATAGAGTCTGTTGGTTTCTATAAATAAAAATAAAAATGTTTAAAGAAAAGGGAATTTTTGCCGTCTCTTCATTTGTGTGTACTGCTGTCTTTTAAGTGTTCAAAAGTAGATGATTTAAAAAAAAATAAATTAAAAAAAAAAAAATCCCGACCGACCTACCCTATTTGTTTTGGTCATGTTACGCCAATCAAACTTTTTTTTTTTAGGCCTAAGGCGTCTACTGGAATCGGGAGATACGCACCTTCAACCTGCTGCGCACAGCTCACCCTAATATAGCCACAGCCTTATTAACCCTAAAGCCTGTATGAATTTGGGCCAATCCCATCGACAATATTATTATACTGTAAAAGCCAATATTTTCGCGTAAATATATTTTCGCACATTTTGATATCATAGACATTTCGCGAATTGTTTTTTTCGCAGGCAACCTTCTGAATGCACTGCATAAATATTGAAAACAATATTTTTTCACGCGAAAAGCGTGAAAATAAAGTTCTAAAAACGTATGTTAGCTTTTGTCTAATTTCCATTTGCATAATTAATTAGGCCCTAATTAAGAAATTTTGAAACATTTTAATTAGTGGGCATAATTAATTATGCAAATGGAAATTAGACAAAAGCTAACGTACATTTTTAGCTCTCCAAGTGTTCTACTCATGTACCAAGTTACATCATCATAGCTCATCTCAATTGTCCACAAACTTTACTTTGCATATTTCATGCATACATAATTAGCCATAGTTAGGACATTTCATGGCAATTGGAATTGGAAAAAATAAAGAAAATAAAAAGAAAGTTGTTGCCAAAGATAATAATAATAATAATAATAATCAGTATTTATATAGCTGGTATTATGCCTCTTTGACCTACCATATCTCGGCAACCGAATGTCCGATTGAAATAAGATTTTCAGCTCCAGAATTGATAAACCAAGGGCTAGATGTTCTAGCCGCTAGAACATATTAGATTTTAATGGAAATCTAAAATTTTCATCGGCCAATAGAGCCATCTTAACCGTAACCCCCCTGAGTGCTAAAAAATGCTAATCCAAAGTCCCTCTCCAAACGCATGTGCCGTCGGTTTTCGATGACGTAGTCAACCGAGCCCCTATATAATGAGTGCAGTATACTGCACGAATGTGTAGCTGAGTGGCTTAGTGGTTGGAAGGTGGGGCTTGAGAACGGAGGGTCCCCGGATCGAATCCCGGCAGGTTCATGGAGATTTAGTTGGTGTTTTTTCCTCGAATAATGTGATCCCGGTCAAAAATCCTAAACCGGGGTTAGGGTTATGGTAACATTTTTTAAATTCTTTTTTTGTGTTCTATTAACCCTAACCCCCCTGAGTGCTAAAAATGCTAATCCAAAGTCCCTCTCCAAACGCATGCGCCGTCGGTTTTCGATGACGTAGTCAACCGAGCCTATATCATGAGTGCTGTATACTGCACGAATGTGTAGCAAGGGGCCGTGGCTAAGTGGTTGGAAGATGGGGCTTGAGAATGGAGGGTCCCCGGATCGAATCCCGGCAGGTTCCCGGAGATTTAGTTGGTTTTTTTTCCTCAAAAATTGTGATCCCGGTCAAAAATCCTAAACCGGGGTTAGGGATTTATGATACACCATAATTTTGGGATATCGCGAACATGATATGAAAACTCCCCCTTTAGAGCAATTTTAGGAATGGTCATGCGTACCCGAGGGACAAAGTTAATGTCGACTGAAACCACCGGGACTTAAGGTTCTCCATAGGGATATGTACAAAAACACTGATATAAAACTCTGTTTTAGACCACTATATTGTGAAATTGGACCTTGTAGAGTGATTTTTGTCTTAAAGATGATCACATTTTCTCACCAAAAAGTGAAGAAAATAGGTAGGTGAGCCTGCTCGATTTTACAAAAATACGCCCTTGGAGTTGACTACCTCTCTGACGGGCTTGAAAATGTCGCCGTAATCGCCAATGTTTCCAGTAAAAAGCACAAATTTGAAAGATCTCAAAATGTATCTAGATGATATTCACAGTTTACAGTCAGGGTGCATGTAGGTGATGTCCCATTAATCATAATTAATCTAAAATCGTAAGCATTTACGCAATTGTATTACTGTCAAGTCTTTTTAATTGAGGATTTTGTGAAGCATACTTTTCCATTCTAGTTTTAAACACCGTCCTTAAGGATAGGGGATACCCCATTTAGTGTAGTGACCCCTTCAATAACATTTACACTTTATCCTAGGGACAGGGATTTTGCGCTTTTTAAAAGCACTAAAAGTGCTGCTTGATTTTGGAAAAAGTGCTTTTTGGAGCAAAAGGTGCTTTTTTCACCAAAAATATATGCCATGCATTAAAAATAAACCCAAAAGCGCGGTTCTATAGCGTGTTTCCATGTTGACGTGTTTCTTTGTACGTTGTCAATAACCATCATTTTTCATTCAAAACTACATAACTAAACTAAGTGTAGAATAGACACTTCCACAATTATGAAATTTGTTGATTTTTTGGTAAATGGACATTATTTGTTAAATATTTAGACAACTTTTTAAAAAAATTGCTATGTGATGAAAAAGTGCTTTTTTGAGCAAAATGTGCTTTTTTGGGCAGAAGTGCTTTTTTGGTGCTTTTACGCTTTTGAGCATTTTCCCTGTCCTACTTTATCCCAATCATTGTGAAAAAACTGCAATATGCAACACATGTTTTTTATACTGAGCACCCCATCCCCAATGCTAACATCAAGCCATTAGGATTTAAGGTCTTCTAACCTTAACCCTATCATTTCTCTCTCATAACTTTTAACAACTTGGTTGTACATGTAGACTAGAGCCAGGGTAACCACTGTGAATTGCAATTAAGCCCACAATTTGTGCATAGACAACTAGCGAAGCATACAATATGACTTAACCAAGTGTAATGGCCACCATACAAAGTGTGACATTCACATGTCCGGTTTAGTTTACTTTTCCTACTCAAAAGATCGTATTGTTGCATGAAAAATTGAAATTGCAGGTGTATTCAGTGAGCAATAATTGTAATTAGTTTTGCAAACCACACTTGTGTACTTGTATGGGGGTAGGGCACCACACCTTAACACTTTCCACGCAGCGGCAGGCAACTGCAGACGACATTCCAAAATTTCACAAAATGTTTCAAAAATGTCAAAATTATTGGATTTCATTACCATGTTTGGAATCACCATGAGAAATGCATTGAATTGAGTACAAATATGCCTAGTATTGGGTCAGTTATCATTGAGATAGACTTTGAAAATTGTGAAAGGTTTCGGAAAAATCTGTTTTGTGTATGGTAGAAATAATAGTAGCGTGGAAAGTGTTAAGAGTCGTCTAGATTTCCGGATAGGTCAGGAAATAGAAACAATTCTAGTTTTTTGCCATGCACATAATTATCAGTGAAAATAGTTATAAGTTACTATGTGTGTATACAGTCGCAGCTAAAAGGTGCAAATTTATTCTCAACAAAAAAGTTAAGATCTTAATAACAACATAAAGATTGACATCTTTGTGGTTAGAATTGGATACTGCTTTCTGATTTTATGAAGAAAAACTACCGTAATTTTTTTTAATTTTTGTTTTTTTGTTTTTCTATGCCTAATTTCATTAATATCTCAAAATGTATTTGACCAACAACTACATGTACACAAGGGTGCAGTGTGCAATATATACTATTTTATTTGTGTAGCAATTCCAAATATTGCGTAGCATTTCATCACATCTGTATGCGATACTATTGTGAAATTGATTAGCAATTCTTCAAAATTGTGTAGCATTTTGCTATGCGATACAGGATATATTGCACACTGCAAGGGTGCAGCAGCGACAGTTGATCCCTGTTAGGGCCATGCCCAAACAATTGGCTCACGCCCTGATAAAGGCCCACAACTGTTTTAGAAACTTTTAACTAATTAAGTACCAAACCTATAGCTTACAAAGTGTAGACTTACAAATAAAATAACAATTTTTTAGCGCTCCCGCCTGCTTTCTTTTTTTGGGGTCCGCTTCAATGTTCTTTCCTTCTTTATTATTTCACAGAGTTTGAGATGTTTGTTACAGCTTTGCTTCTTTCTTATAAGCATTTTAAACAAGTTTTGTGGTGACCAACCCCTCATAACCTTGAATTAAAAACAATTTAAAGTTTAAACACTTATAAGGATCACAAAGTTTATTGCTAATAAGGGCGATTTTGCACTAAAGACTTTTTCCAAAAAAAGGGCCTTGTCCTTCTTTTTTTGAAAAGTATCAGGATGCTAAACATGTTTTTTTATCTTCCCAAGTATGGGACTTGACTTGTAAGAAATATCACTCAGAATACTTTTTCTCTTCAACAGTTTAGTAAAATGTACAATGTAATATGTGTCAAAATCTGGATGCCCAGGCCTGTGGCAGTAAAATATCTTTCATTAATTAAAGCCACAGGTTTTTCCCTTCAAATCACACCATATAATGATCAGTTGTTATGTTGAATTCCACTACCTTGGAGAAAAGAAATGATTTCAGCAATTGTCTAACAAATAAAAATTACTTTTCCAATTAGATGCTAAATAGGGATAATACTGTCCCGTATTATCCCTATTTAGCGCCCAAGGCGGTTAGCAAAGTCATTTTGGGTGGGCGCTTATTAAGTTACCTTTTTAAACTCATTTATTGTAAACACTGTCGAATTCGGCTAGGTTCCACTAGCGGAAAACCATGTGTGATCGAAAAGTAAACTGTTTACATATTTTTGGGTAAATCAACATTGTGGCGTGGCAGTGGTCTCACTGTGGCCACATTACATGACGTCAGGCTAACTGGTACTGCGCTTTACTGAAGGACGCCGTGGTGAAAAATGTTGTTGTACAGTGCTACGTCAATTGAAAGGGTGGGCACTTATAAGGGATTGTTTGTTTAATATTGTTGGTAGTCATTGAGAAAAACGGGGTGGGCACTTATAAGGGCATGGGTGCTTAATAGGGATAATACGGTACATCAAGTCTGATTCACCGCATTCACAACTTAATGTGATAATTGATGTGATGATTTAGATACATTGATGTACCTTAGACAAGGATGGGTTGAGTCATCGAGATAACAAATTACTCATTTTTTCTATGACTCATTTGGAAGAGTACATTAACAAGCACCTGCCGATTGAAATTAGAAAAAGTGCAGATGATTTTCTTCCAGATGATACAGCAAGCCCTGAATACAAAATCCATGTTTACATGTACATTTCGTTGTTTGGATAAAGGGTACTTCCACAGGTCTGTGTTTCAATCAATTGTTTTAAAGGCCGTCTGAAAACGAATAGGTTCAAATGTGCATATCATATCATGTTTAATTGTATTTTTATGTTATTTCTCATGGTAATTTTCAGGTCGCATGCTCACATGGTTAATTTTCATGTTTTTTTTTGTATGTACCCTAATGTTTAGCGCTTCAGAATAGGTTGCCTAATGTCTAGATAGGTGGCGCTTTATAAATTCATTATTATTATTATTATTTTTACTTCACAGGTCCCAGGTTTTCATCGACTACATGGTCGAATAATTAATGTCCCATTTAATAAGGTTGTGAATGCACTGGTACAATGTAGTTTCATACCCGGGTACCCGAAAATAGAAGAAGAAAAAATAAAATTGTAAGTTTTTTTCTCTTTCTCAAGTACAAATTTGTCTCCAAAATGACTCACAATGGGGGTCAATAGAGGTCATTTGGGGACAAATTTGTACTAAAAAAACAAACTTTTAATTTTTTTAATTTTTTTTTTTTACATTTTGGGTATTCGGGTGGGTACCCAATTTGGTACCCGGGTACCCGGAATAGCGGGCGGGTTCCCGGGTATAAGTCACAGCCTTACCATTTAATCACATCATGCGTTTTATTACATCAATGATTTGAAACATGCCGTGAGACCTCAAGTATACCTTCTGGATTATTTGATGACAAATTAATGCCCTTTTGATCTCTAGTGCTCACAAATTAAATCCAGACAATTGAATATAAGTAATCAAATCAAATGAAGCATATAATTATGTCTTTTGTCACACTGGTATAATTGTAACACTATTGATACATACAGGATAAATATCACAAGGAGACCTTTAATCAAATGTCTTTGCTTTAATTCGGTGATTAAAAACAAATCCACCTGTTCTGAGTCCTAACTTACCACAGACATATCTTTGCTTCTACATGTATAGGAACTCAAAAGCACCAGTCTTAGGCCAAAAACAAAAAAAATTGACTTGTCCTTTCAGGGCCAGAGTGTGGGTCGGACGGTCAGATTTTTTTTTTTAATTTTTGAAAATCTAAACAGGGAGATACTACACAAAAACACGTTTTAAAGATTTTTTTTGTTGATTTTTTTGTTGTTGATTTTTTTGATTTTTTTTTTTGATTTTTAAACAAGCAGATACTACTCAAAAACACGTTTTCATCTTTCTTTATTGTTATGTGATTCTTTATTTTTTTTTTTATTTTTTTTTTTCAATTTTTTTATTTTTTAATTTTTGAAAAGAAAAAAAAAAATAGCGACCCTAGATTTCCGAAAAATTTGAGTCGGTCAGAAAGGGCAAGTCAACTTTTTTTTGTTGCCTTATAGTAAAGTAAAGGGACCCTAGTAGGAAGGATAGAGGAATTGGACAAATGGTTTTCAAACCAGGCCTCTGTTACTTATATGGCCAAAAAAAGAGTCTGGGTCGGACAGTCGGATTTTTGATTTTTTAAAATTTGTAAACAAGCAGATACTACTCAAAAACACGTTTTAATCTTTCTTTATTGTTATGTGCTTCTTTTAAATTTGTTAAAAATATTTTTAAACTTTTTTTTTTGAAAAAAAAAAGAAAAAGCAAAAATAGCGACCCTAGATTTCCGAAAATTCGGGTCGGTCGGAAAGGGCAAGTCAATTTTTGTTGTTGTTGCCAAACATTTGATTTTTGAAACAGACGTTTATAGTATTCTTCCAAAACAAAGAATTATTACTCTTGAAAATAATTTCATTTTTACAGGTACCACCACTGGTTTTCAATTGGGAATTTTATTTAAAAATGCCCCATACCAAGATTTAGGGAAAGGTCGTGATAAACTTGGGAACGAAATATCCAACGTTGTGGGGACTGTACCAAAATATTGAGGTGTGGCCTTACTCTGCTGTGTTTAGTGCCAAGTTGGAGACCACCATCATACACACACAATGAACAACAACAATTATATTATTTGTTCATATAAATCCTTTGAATTATAGCTGATTTGGGTATATATGACAAATATTATCAAAATTGGTAATACTAGCGGGCACCCACGCTTCACGCGGGACCCGCTAGATGAGTAGACCTGGGCGGTTAATATTTTGGGTTCGATGAGTGAACCTGGGCGGTTAGTTTTTGTTTGTTTTTGAGGAGTACTGCATTAACCCTAACCCTAGAACGTGGCAGTGGGGATGGAACGAAGAACAGGGGGAGGGGGTTAAATAAAAAATGGGAAAAATTATGTCCGCCGGCGCCGGGAGTTGAACCCGGGTCGGCCGCGTGACAGGCGAGATATACTAACACTCAGCCACGGGGGGAGGGCCTCACAGGCTAAGAAATCGGAGACCATATATGCCCGTAGTTTAGTGCTACAGGAGATAGAACTTGTGCGCGCGCAAGCCACGTGGTGCTGGCTGTGAGGTGACTGTGAGACGTAGTAGCGTTAGGGTTATATAAATGCACTGTGTGGTGTCGTATTAACCCTAACCCTAGAACGTGGCAGTGGGGATGGAACGAAGAACAGGGGGAGGGGGTTAAATAAAAAATGGGAAAAATTATGTCCGCCGGCGCCGGGAGTTGAACCCGGGTCGGCCGCGTGACAGGCGAGATATACTAACACTCAGCCACGGGGGGAGGGCCTCACAGGCTAAGAAATCGGAGACCATATATGCCCGTAGTTTAGTGCTACAGGAGATAGAACTTGTGCGCGCGCAAGCCACGTGGTGCTGGCTGTGAGGTGACTGTGAGACGTAGTAGCGTTAGGGTTATGGTATTTGATTTGTAATGTTGTTACAATTCAGCCGGTTGGCTGCGATGACAATAAAATTTAGACCTTTATCATTATTATTTTGGTGAAGATGGGACATTAATAATTAATGTCCCTTAGTTGTGTTGTTTTAACTTCGTTGACTCAGTACGACGGTCAAGCGCGCACGGGGAAGACTTTCCCACTCCTAGATGTTATGCCACTGATTTACATCTTTTATTTTATAACTTAATATATATAATATGGGGTATAATTAAGCTTAGGGATTTCCCGTGAATTTTTTAGGTGAAAACCGTGGGCAAGTTTTGTGAAAACCGCGATTTACCGTGTTTATTGAGATTTCAAGAAAAAACCGCGCTGAAATTCCTTGATTTACGGAGCGGCGGTCGTATTTTTAGGCATTCGAAACAATTACCAATTCCCGGCGGCCTAGGCGGCCTTTCTTCCTCATTTTTTTGCCAGTGACTAAAGACAGCCCGTAGCTGCGTTGATGACACACGTGTTGTTAGAAATTTCGCATGAAAGTAGTAATAAAATCTCTATTTTTCGTACTAAATGCAAACAAAATGTTTGGTACGATGTTAATATTAATAATAAAGCTGTTTTGCGCAACCATTTGTACAAATAATAGCCCAATAAACATGTTTTTAATACTTTTCATACTACGTTTTTTAAGTTACTGTATGTAAATTATTATTTTGTTTTTCCTTGCGAGAGGTCATGACGTGACCTGAAAACATTTATAGTCGCACGTACACAAACCTCATCTCAACCAATCGGAGAACCCCGATCTATTTACAACATTATTATTGTAATTTATTCATCATCACGTGATTTATTTTCATCAATGAATTTTGTTTGCTGTTGTCGGCAAACCTTATCTCAACCAATCGGAGAACTCCGATCTATTTACAACATTACTATTGTAATTTATTCATCATCACATGTCAATGTTGCTGTTGTCTACAATGGCGTCGTTCATGATTTAATACTAGCACGTGCGTGTATTTCCCGGGGTGTAGTATTTTCGGTACCGTATTTTCTTTACAACAGTAATTGTATGCAATCGATATGAATGAATAATCACCCATTGAACGCCCTGGATTAACTTTTTATCAACTAACAACCTTTCTGAAGGGGGTGGCGTTTGTAAACAATCTCTTCGTTCTTTTGAATTTAGTTTGAAGTAGGCCTACCTATATTTCTTTAGAAGAAGACGGTCTTTTGTTTATCTCATTCAAATAAATTCGATATTATACAATTGAACTTCAATCAGTCGTGTCAAGTAGGCCTAGAGTTGAATGCACAGTACATTGTGCGTCGATATCGTCTTGAAAGGAAATATTTGAATTCGGAAAATTGATTTTTGCTATTAAATAAAACTGTAAAATCGGCTTGTCGGACAATTATCGCGGCTGAAATAACAATTCCGCGATTTTACGGTACTGTTTACAAATTCCGCGATTTTGATGATTTTAGCATGAATACCGTGAATTGCGGCATGAATACCGTGAACACGGGAAACCCCTAAGCTTAGGTATAATTTATCGTCATGTCAATTTGTAGACTATAATACTATGTACATCAATGGCAACAGGCGATTTGTTTTTTCTCAGGTTTGCCATATGGGACATGCATACTTGTAAGCCGAGGCCCACGTTTTGAACAAATAGGGGACTACGATAACCCACAACACACACAAACCCCGCCGGGATCTGCGTCATCGCCGCACCGTGGACCAGGAAAACACACTGAGACCGAGGAAAACACACCGAAATATATTTCTGTAAAACAACAGTATTGATTTTTAAAAAAGTAAAGAATTAGTAAGAAATCATTGTTGCAAGACTCCTGGTCACTTGCTGCTCATTGTACTTATTCCAAGCTTGTGTCGGGATCCGCGTCGTCTTCTTGAAAATCATTTCTCTAATATTAAATTGTAGTTAATTCTAATAGCATATTTCAGAGGGGAATAAGCATTTGTACAGTATAAATTAGATTTATTGAATATAAATGTAGTCTTGTAATTTGTAAGAGATGAATAAATTATGATATTTTTTTGTAATGATTATTAATTAGTAATATGAATATTCACATCTCGGTTCAAGCAGGACCATTTCAGTTCAATCTGGATCATTCATATTGCTAATTAATATTCATATTGCTAATTAATTAATTATTTATTTATATTGCTAGTGAATATTCATATTGCAAATTAGTATTCATTACAAAATTATAATTTATTAATATCTCTTTACCCCGATTTTAGACTATATTCAATACTTTACAACGTCTTTCATATATTCATTGGCGTAGCCCCCAGTCAGAAGCCAGTTAATGAAATTATGACAAAATACAATGTTACCCATAATATTAGAGTCGTATCGGTTGAGACTCGAAACTGTCGGTCGAGATTGGCACTACTGGTTTTTGAATACCTGTTTTTTGCGAACGGTTTTGGTAAAAACATTATGTGTGTTGGGGCCCGGGGGATGTAACCCAAATAGTAAAATAGTCGTAGACTACATTTGTCTACAAATGTATGCAGCAGTGGGCTAAATAAACAAAGGAAAATGTTATAAAGAAAACTGATGAAAACCCGGGGGATTGGCCATTAGTTGCTGACTGTGGTTTTTTTTTGGACAGTGTGATTTCTTTGACCGTGTGAAATTTTGTAACGGTGCGAAATTTTGAGACCTCCCCCCTGCAAACAAAATGTGGGGCAACCTTTAAGGTAAAAGTTCAGAAATCTTGCCCTCCCCCCCCCCCCCCCCCCTGAAAAAAATCCTAGCTACGCCACTGCATTGTCGGTTCACTTTCATTTTCCGCCCCCACCCCCCCCCCCATCCCCCATGAAATACCTGGTTACGCCTCTGTTTGTATGGGTCCGATGGGATCAAGCACTGATATAACACCATGCATTTCTCCTCACTCCCCTTAACCTTGTTAACCCACGTTTAATATATCCAGGATGAAGGCCCAGTGTTCTCCTCACTCACCTTAAATCCGGGATGAATGCCCAGTGTTGTATTGTATGTTGGGGAGGGGTGAGGGGTGAGGGGCGGGGGATAATTCATCATTTAATTTCATTGATTTATAAAGTTCTAATTTTAAAACAAAAAACTAAGACCTAGGATATGTGTCATAAGCCTATATAGGTTTCATTCCATATTTCTCAGTATAACAATCAAGGCCCTTTAATATGGTCCGTTTGTCGACATGTATACCCGAATTGAATAGTGTATGTCTGCAGCAATTCATAGTTTAATTTGTATGATTTATGAAGTTATCATTTTAAAATCGACATGTATAGGCCTACCCGAATTGAATAGCGTAAAGCAGTATGCCTGGAGTTGTTCATAATTTAATTTGATTGATTTATAAAGTTATAATTTTAAAATCGAAAGCTCCCCCTTTAATTTACATGCACATGTATACCCGAATTGAGCGTATTTGATTGATTTATAAAGTTATAATTTTAAAATCGAAAGCTCCCCCTTTAAGGCCAAAAAAAATAAATTGTTTGTTTGTCCATAGAGGGTCCGAAAAAGGTAGGGTCGGTAGGTCGGATAATTTTATTTTTTTAATTTTATTTTTTAAATATGGATATTGTATTTGGGAATATAAATTTGGCATGAATACTGTGAATTAAAGTCGTCCAAACACAAAACACATCACTTTGATGTGATAGTATTGAACTCTTTTTCATGAGTTCCAATATTGTAGTACTGGTTGCAACACTGCAAACTCGGTCAAAGAGTATTTTTGTACCGAGTTTGTGTGCGCAGATACCGTGAACATGTTGTCAGTCGCCGCCATTTATTATGATTGAAAATGTGCAGAAAGTGAAACAACGTAGTGTCGAAGTTCTAGAAATATATACGTGAAAGTATTACTAAACCTATTTTTTCTCGAACTAACTACCCCAAAAATTGCAAATATGAACCGTAACTAGAGTTTTCATATTTTCTCACACTACGTTTTTAGTATAAAAATGACATCAATTGCACGCGCGATTAAATGTTCATTTAGTCCTTTTAATAGTCCCCGCGGTTGCCAAGTTCATGCAATAAACATCATGTTACAAGGGACTGCGCATTGGGGATGGTGTTTATAAAGATCAGATTTACGATAGCGTACGAAATCAGGAATAAAACGGTCCGTTTGGCCATTTAAATTGCTCAAAAAGTTGTTTTAAAAAAATAATAGAAAATAAAAAAGAATACGGTCGGCACCAAGGTACACGGTCGGTCGGACGTGGACAAACAAACAATTTTTTTTTCTTAGCCTAATGTACATGCACATGTATACCCGAATTGAGCGTATGTCTGGCGCACTGTAGGCCGTATGTCTCATGTCCCTAGGTTTGGTACTGTTAGCAATGCCAGTAGGGCGCTGTGTACTGCTGTACAGTATAACAGTATCAGTATTAAAACGATAAAATATAACGATTGGAGCGCCAACATTGACTATTATGACGGCTCGGTTATGTGCTATGTATGTTAATAATAGGTACAATCAAGCCTTGAAGCGTATAAATGTATAAAACTGTGTAAAAGAGGATATTAATAAGATTCGCTCGCTCTTGACTTCACCTCTTCGGTTCAAATTTTACATTTGGTTCAAGTGAGCAGTGTTGCTATAAATGGGATTGAAGGAGCCCAAAAGCGCCCACTGACCTAATATAATTGACACTGTCCACTCGTCTCAAATCACGCAAAATGACGCCCAGTCATGCCTCTTTGCATACGCTTACCAACTTCAACGCATAGTAATATCTTACTCAGCGTTGCTACATTTCAAGTTCAGAATGCGGCTGCGCTCCGTCTTTATAATTGATTGAGCTGTGGAAGAGTTTACATTTACATTCAACCTTTCCCGCATTCTTCTATCAACGTAGATAAGGCTGATTCATGATTAGCGCTAACTAAACGACTGACTGGTACTGGGTTGACTATTACGATGGCTTTACGTGAATTGTAATATAGATTGTAAAATTTGCATACAAAAATTCAAAAGACACCATGTGATTAGGCTACTAAGAATATGTGTATTGAAATATTTATCCTTACCCTTACCCAATATTTCAGCATGGCACATGTATTCAAGTTTATGTACAGGCCTGGAAAAAGGGGGAATTCAGGTAGAGAAAGTTGATATACAGGGGGAGAAGAAAAAAAACCACCCCAAAATAAAATAAAAAATAAAAAAATAAAATAAACATCCACCAAAAATAAAACAACAAGGAATTGTGGCTTTTTGAAGGGGTTATTTTCCAGACCTTTTTTTTGTTCTTATTATATTCAATTTATCAAATAAGAAATAATTATGATCAAATAAATTGTCCTATTCTCTGGAATTGAACCACCAACAACCAACCCATAGACATAGTGAATGTTTTCGAAGTATAATCATTGGTAGAGGTTAAGAACCTTTACTCCCCAACCTGTCAAATTAAAGGCGAGGCAAAGGCCATGAAAAGTTTTCAAATGTTCACTTCCTATAAGGCCCTTCATTATTAATTTTGAGTTTCATGTTGCAGGTTTAAAAAAGAGACGCGGTGACTTTTAATTATTAATTATCTTTTTTTTATTTTTTTTTTTAAATTAATTATTTTGTGGTCGCAACCAATTTCACTACTCTTATATCGAGGACTCTGCATTTAATTATTTTCCAAGTATGATTAATTTAATACCCAAGTAATAATGCAGCCATGTTCTATGTTTGTACATCTCATCATAGCTGATATATGATTAAAGTCAGAAAGTAGCAAATAAAGTTGATTGAAAGTCATTTTAAAGGCAAAAATCCTAAATAAAAATATGCATATATAATTTTTTAATTCTCAATTTCGGATGCGGGGCAGCAACAGGAAACTCAAAATCAATTGTGAAGGGCCTAAACTATGTATATTGTACTTGTTCATAAAGAATTCAATGTTAATTGCTTTAATACATTAATTCCAGTGGTTTGTTTCTCTATGTATCGAATACAGATACATCAAAGGGCTATAAAACTTATACAACTTACCGCAAAAAGTGCATTGCTTTGTGCGGGTTAGTGGCATTACTAATAATTGAGTTTGAAAGAGATGCAGTTAATAATAATAATGGTTACGATCAAGTCTGTGACAATTAAGCATTGTTAAAATTTGAATCCTTTTGGTCGTAAAGTATTAACTATGCGTGTATCTGTGTACAGTTCTTCAGTTCAATGTTGACCTCAAAATCGTCCAAATGAAAACAGAAGAACTACACTCTGGAACTATTATACTGTAAAAGTGGAAATTTTTGCGCTACATTGATTTTCATGCTCGAACCTGCTACTGCGAAAAATAATAACACAAACATATATTTCTTTTGCGTATAGGTCTATGTGATGAAGCTACAAATCATGAATTTAAAAGAACAAAAATCAGTTGAAAATCAGCAAAGCGTGAACAATTAATCGCGCTAAAAATTATCACTTTTATTATTACTCAATTTCATATTGGGAGTTTTAGGGAGGGTATTCTAGTGATAATATCAAGGGTTGAGTGCCAGAAGGCCGTAACTCAACTTTTGGACAAATTGATATTTTGGTACAAAAATAATCCATATAACCTAGATTTTCAGAACCATAAAGAGATAACTCATAAACACTCTGAATCTGACTAAAATTAGAGTTATAAGTTGGGTGCTACAGTGTATTGTAATGAGTCCTAAATAATTATTTGAGAGTCAATTATCTCAAAATAGCATTTCTTTAGTTACGGCCTTCTTGCGTTCAACCCTCGATACATGTACTGTAAAAGTATAAATTTGTGTGTGTGTAAATTTTGGCGCTAAGCACATTTTGAAAAATGTTGCTTGTTTTTATTTTCACGATTTTGAGTTTCTTTACATAGACCTTCATACAAAATGAATATATTTGCGCGTTTTTATTTTATCAAAAAGCACAAAAATAAATGTAGCATGAAAATTTCCACTTTTACAGTAATCATAATGAAAGCCGCCCAACAAGTTTAGAACAAATCAAGGTCATTGACCTACTATTGATCTATTCTAACACTTGCAATCGAAGCACCTGTGTTTTGGATAGATTAAAAATACCAAATAATCAAAGCTCAAGTCATAGAACTGGCTTAATATCCACTCATAGTATTCAGTATTGTCCAAAATTTGGCAAAACTCTGTTGTTAGGCCAAACTTTTTGTTGTTGTTGCCCTCAAGTGCTAAAAATTTAAAATTGGGTCGGCCGGTCAATTTTTTTTTTTTTTGGGGGGGGGGGAAATATATGGTTTATGTCAAGACAAAATTGGTATAGGCCAATATGTCAATTTAACTAATGTTTCTAGTGTGACAATAGTCTAAACACATTTAGTAAAGCTAACTTATTTATTTCAAGCAAGAAATAGTAACATTTAGACACTTTAAAAAAAACGGCCCTAATTTTTCAATTTTAGGGTCGTTCGCTGAGGGCAACACAACATTATTTTTTTTGCCTTACTATACTAGCAGACAAACCTCTAGATCTGTAGATTAGATCGGTCAGTCAGGCAATGCAATTAGTTTAATTGTTTTCTTGAAAATGTTCATTCATTTTCAAATATTCAAGCATTTTCAATTTTTAGAAAGAAAAAAGACAGAAAAAATAGAATTAAACAAACATTTAAGTTAAAAAGTTTTCAAAATTTCAATTAAAAATATAGGTTGTTTAGACCTGTAGAGCATGTTTTTGGATCTCCTTGGCCTGAACAGATGTTCCTAGAATTATTGTAGGTTCAGTTAAACAGGTCACATATTTGTGTGTATTTATTGCTATTGTTGATAATGGGTTATAATTTTTCTGTGTACGAAGTTTGAGTGTATGTTTTGACTTTTTGCACTCTTGAATATTGTCTGTTGTATGATGAAATAAGGTAAGGAGTTAAGTGATTACATACCTGTAAAACTGGTACTCCCGGGGGGAGGGGCACTGACATTGAAAAAGGGTATAGGTATGTGCCGCGCTGAAACCCCCCTTTTTCACCCTCTGCTGCTAGCTCTTATGACCCCCCTTTTGAGCCTTCATCAGTTCTTAAGACCCCAATTTTATTGAAAATTCAAAAATCGCGAAATTTTGCATTCCAAAGCCCCAAATTTTGCGCAAATCAAAATTGAACTTTAGGCCAGTTCTCAAGACCTACTTTTTTGAAGAAAAAAAACAGTTCCTAAGACCCTATTTTCGTCATAAAATGCACTCAGTTCAGTTCTGTAGCCCCCTTTTGAGACCCTGGGCAGCACACCCCTATCAAAAAAAAGTTGAGTGCCCCCCCCCTCCCCCCCCCCTCCCCCCCAGGCTGGTACTTTTTCCAGGCCTGGTGGTAGGGTATAGAAACTCTGTATCTCCTTTTGCCCAGTACTACATAGTTATAATGACCTCGTTACAAATGATCTAATATCTACCTGTGGACCATCACTGATGGATAGTGTCATTATGTATACACACCTTGTTTAATCATGTTTAAAAAGTAAATAGATATTATCTATCTTAAATAGAATAATCTGTGATTAGCTGTGTGTGTCAAGTATGGGTATCATTAAGGAGATTACAGTTCATTAGAGCACTCAGTGCAATAATTACATTTGTCCAAATTTATAGCATAATGCAAATTCTATGTCCTTATTTGGAATTAAATCGCCCTAATTGGGTCATGGAACATGCAGACAGTGACACGCCCCCGCCCAGGCATGCCCCTGTATAAAATTGTAAGTATTTCATCTTCTTCTGATCTCACAGAAAAAGAAAACATATAGGCCGACATTATCATGGTTTGTACCCCGAGTTGTATTATCGGGCATAGCAAATAGATCCAACTTTTCCAGCACAAGACACTGAGGTGTTTGCATCAAGGGACAGAAAATTGTATTTCTTTAACAAAAGTCATATCAGTCTCTTTTACAAATTTGTGTTCACCGAGGCCGAAAATTAATAACACGATTGCTGAACTGAAGTTGTACATTTATGCTAATAAATCAGGCATCTTTTCTGATCTATTCACAGAATGCCGTTTGCATCAAGTAACCAAAAATCCTATTACTTTTAAAACAAAAATCAGGTTTCTTTTACCAAGTTTTGTTCACCAAGGCCAACATTTGTAATACTGTAAAGCTGAAATATTCGTGGTGGTTTTATTTTCGCGCTTTTCGCGGAAAATCTTTTTCCGCAAAAATTATAACACACGAAAATATTGTTTTCAACATTCATGCAGTGCATCCAGAAGGTCACCTGCGAAGAAAAAAAATTACGAAATGTGTATGTTATCAAAATCCGTGAAAATATCTGTATGCGAAAATATTGGCTTTTACAGTAACACAATTGCTGAACTGAAGTTGTACATTTAGATCTGGTATAATACTACATTGATACCAACATATAGCCTAATATTCATCAATCAGACTAAAAATATTCACCTCGAGTGTTTATACTGGCCTGCACTGCAGTTCATTCAAAGACATGTCTTTTATTTGATTCATTGTACACCCAGTATAAAATCAGTCCAGGATTAGGACTACAATGTGATTAGCAAATAAAGAATTCATACACAAATAGACATTTTAGTTGTGTCACACTGTGGTTTGACTTCGATTGTACTGTAATGCGCATTTCTTTTCAATGATATTGTATTTAGGTACAGGTACAGTGACCCAGTATTTAAGTGCCATACTAAATCATGATAATTGATATAAATGGACTGTCCACCTACCCTGATTGTTACTGATTCTATGGGGTTTGGGTCAGCGTTCGAAATAGCGGTAATCCGTGTACCTAAAATGACCAAATTTAAAAAAATCAAAATTGTCTATTTAAGCACAGAAACAAATTATAAACATATTCCTATTCTTGTTTATGAGCTCAACAAAATATCCCCATTGTCCATCTGCATTGATAAGCTTATAAATTCTGTAAATGGACATGCAGAACTGAAGAGGCTGCAGGTATATTTTCCAGTTTTACCCCTAAAAATGTATTTTCATCCCCATATTTGATATTCTTTGATTAGGGACTTGGAAAAAATGTGGATAACTAAAAATTGTGGCGATGTGGCGGATAACTAAAATCTCCTACTGGGTTATCCGCTGGATAACCAATTTTGTCTACTTGGAATCTTATTTCTACTGCTGGTGGGTTGTGGTTGATTGGTTTGGGGGTCCCTACTGTACTTGTGTTAGGAGAGGTTCCCTACTTGTGTTTAGAGGGGAGGGGCATGTGACTGTAGTTTGACTTGATATTGTTATGTGCTTTATGTATTTCAACTTGGATCATCCTGCACTTGGCCTTAATTTCCCGTAAGAAACTTAATTCCTGTGAATATCCCCACAAGCAATATGTTTCTGTATGTTTCCACCAAAGTGAATAAAAGTGAATATTCGCTCTTTGCATGGATCCGCCAAATTACGCAGAACATCAATCACTTTCCTCGTCGTAAAAGATAAATAAACTATTTAATATTGTAAGCGAGTGCAAGTCTAGCATCACAACTGGATGATTTTATGAATTCATATTTGATTTATACTTTTATCCTTCTTTCAGATCGAAGTCCAAAAGAACAAAAGCCCCTCCTCCACCTCCGACCGCTACAAGTATTACCTCTCCAGTTAATGGAACGACCCCATCAATCCACACCAATGGCAACGGCAGCACAATTTCACAAGGTAAGACCATAAAAAGTGAAACAAATAAAGAGAATGGAGGGAGTGGGGTTTGAACTGGCCACCTCAGGAAATGGGATTTGTAGTAAAAGAATTAAAAATTATATCAAGACTCAAACAAACCAGTGCGAATGAGTTTAACAAAGACCGTGAAAGTACATGGTATCGAACCCAGGAAAAGTAATAATGTAAAAGCTGAAATTTTCGCTGTGGTTTTATTTTCGCGCTTTTCGCGCAAAATATTTTTCCACAAAAATTATAACACGCAAAAATATTGTTTTCAACATTCATGCAATGCATCCAAAAGGTCACCCGCGAAAAAAAAAACTCACAAAATTTCTAATATGATATCAAAATTCGCGAAAATATCTTTACGTGAAAATATTGGCTTTACAGTATTATATGATTGGAATCACAATTTTGATCATGATTTAAAGGTGGATGTTACGATCACTTGAGCTTTTTTTTGCCCATCAACTTTTTTTGATATCAGAAAAATCCCTATATTTTTCTCATTATTTCTTCCAAATATGTGCCTCAACCCTCAAGATATGTTCCATTTAGGCGATATAGGCCAAGATGCAGTGAATTAGGCCAGCAACAAAAAGTTTGCTTGCCCTCGTCCGACCGACCGTGTATAACAGTCCTGACCGTGTACTTTTTTAATATTCTTTTTTGCAAAAAATAAAAAAATATTTACAATTTTTTTGGGCAAAAAAATAGGAGTAATTCTGTTATCAGAGGTATTCATAATGCATGATTTTTACTAACCTTTTTCAAGTCATGTATATGACCGAGATTGACCCTCATGTGACCACATATGGGACATCTAAGGTCCTGTTTTGGACTTACAGTTCCTAATTTGGAGAAAGAAAATCCGACTGACATACCCTACCTTTTGGAGAACATCTATGGGCAAGCAAACATTTTTTTATGGCCTTACTGCCAAAGGTGGTTAACCATCCAGCCAGCTTATGTACTACTCAATGGGAAAATTTCAAGTCACATTGTGCTTCTCAAATAAGAACCATTGGAGTTATGTAACTCAAACTTTGGAATACAACTATTTTAAAGATGACCCTTCATGTAGAATAGAAAACATCAAGTTGAAAATCGAGCCAGCAATCGGAATACCTACCTTTATATAAAATCAAAGTGTTTTATATCAGTCAATCCAGAATTTGGTATTCTTCTCCAGTAGCATAAGGTCTTATATTTTGTTGAGTATTTTTTTAAGGGGGGGGGGGGGGGGGGGGGGGGGGGGGGGGGGGGGCATGAAGGTAGACAGGCCTGTGATCAAAGGGGCATAACCAACTATTTTGTGTATAGATATTCATCAGGGGGACCCCCCCTCCTATAGTTACCTCCCTGCTTATTTATTATTTTGTTATCTGCATCTTCTTTATTCATAGGCCAGAATGGTTCCAGCGATTTAGTGAGGAGACACAGTACCAATGGTGTGATGTCTAGAAATGATGAGAGCAGACAGATAACAGTAGTATTACCAGATGGAAGGAACGTCAAGGCAACCGTTGCTAACAAGTAAGTTACATTTGATGAAAATTAAGCAAAAGTGGGGAACCTTGTTCGACCAGGCCCGAAATAACCTTATTTTTGCAAATTTGAGGATTTTGTCTGACACATTATTTTCAAATTTGCAGGAAATATTTTTTGAAAATTTTGAAGAAAAACAAAAGCTATGTTTTTAGGACTTCTTGGTTTTTGGGGAGGATTTCATTGAAAATTGAAATTTGGTTAGAATTTTTGAACTTTTCAATATTTTAATTTTGTAATTGTTTAAGCTTGAGTGTTATGAAATTCTTACATTCGGGTTTCTCCCCCTCCCCCAACCACCAGATTGTTTCTAATTAATGATCATCCAAATTACTGACACTTTTGTCAAGGTTTTAAACATATAATAGTCCATCCATGTTGCTAATGTTACATTATTACCCCACCAAACAAAACTGAAAAGACCAAATGAAACATTTACATGGTTGTATTTTCTATCTAACAAAAGAGATGAAATATCAATTTCAGTATGATATGCTCTGATAATCTGACCCCTTGACCTCATATGACTATAAAGATCTCCCGGGTCACAATACAAGCTGGGTTGTCGATCATAGAGATTTGAAATACATTTAATTCATGTATAACTCTGCACACAATATAAAGTACCCAGGTTTTTTCAGTGCGCTTGGCGCACTGTATGAAACCATTTGGTCATAATGAAACAAACCTGTAGTGGTACATGTTCATTACGCTCGTTGCAGAGATCAACTTAGCAAGGTCACATAATGGATCAGTGCCTGCATTTGGAACCCTGTAAAAACAATAGTGTGAGATCAGGTCAGCCAAATGTTGAGTAAGCTTTAGTAACACATACACTCTGTCAGCCAATCACAGCAGTTTACATAACAGGTTTTGGTAAAAGTTAAGGGGTTTAGTGCAACAAGGGTCCATCTGCAACAGCTGCCAGATGTTATCCTGTGTGGTAGTCTATAATAGCATACCCCTTGATACAAACAAAAAGTAACACATGTCAGCTATAGCAGATAGGACATTTTGCATTGCACTTACATCTCAGTTGTGTGAATTTGCAATATCTATAATAGCTGCCAAATGTTATATATTAGAGGTACTTTAAGTTGTGCCCTTGTGAAAACACAATCTCACAAATGGCACCTATTGCAGATAGGGCTTTGTTACTCTAAACCATCGAAATGGCTCCAAATATCAACCTAATTCTCGGTGGGCTGTCTATTACTGTGTTTATTTGGTTGTGTTGACAAATGATCTTCCCCTGTTGAATTGACCCATTGAGCTCATCAACTTGAACTATATGAGTCTAGAGGTATTTTAAAACTGTTCAAATGGAATATAGTTCAAGTTTTTAACTTCTTCGCTAGAAACTGTTTAGGTTATCGTTTCCTGCGTGTAACACTAAATGTAACATTATATTTGGTATAGATAGCGGTTCACCTCTTAAGAAATTGTCGCGTTTCATGGCCAGAGCATTTCCACAGGGATTGCAGCACTACATTGATCTGCTAACTTTTCTGGTTTATGTATTAACAATTTTCGGACGGCCAATAAAGCTACACTTATAAGACTCAGGTTGATTGTTTTAGAATAAACTGGAGCACTATAATGTCCAATCATTTATCACCATGATTAAGCCTGTACAGAAAGATTGGAATCCTCTTCAAGGACTGTTAGTGTTACTAATAAGTTTAGAATATACAGGGTGAGTCAAAATATTCAGGTCCCGTTAAATAAACAGGAAAAATACTTGGTCAATTTCATCATTGTTTATAAGAGTAGGCATACTTCTTCATACTTGGTGATGTTTTCAAGACATGTATTCCATGCCAGAACTACAACATATTACGAGAAAAAAAGAGCGCGAAATTCAAAGTGTTCCAAGTTAGTGGATTTAACACTACTGTACTAATGAGCTATTCATACAACACAACATACTGTATAACTGTTGGAATGGTATAAATAAACCATTTGATAGATACACCAAAACACTTCCATAATCATTACACTTATTATGAATCATGTTGACGGAATCCTCTGAACATTTGGAAACTGTAAACAGAAGCTCGGTTGGACGTGCAGTTATACTTCTTGTCTTTAATATGTAGCTAGATAAAATAAATATTCTCTGCTGAATGGTATGTCCACGAATCATGTTAAAAACACAACCGCAAAGGCAATAGAAACTCTTTAGTCTTTCCCTATTATAAGCGCTGTTAATACGCGCCTTATCCAGGGGTCCCTTAGATAAGTTTGAACAGATTTAATTTCACAAAAGTTGGGAACATTTCCATATCTCCTGTTTCGAATAACCAATTTAAAAGAACTAAAATTAAGGTTATAGCTAATGATGCTATCTTGCTAGGCAACACATTGAATATATTCATTTTTGCATTTTAAACTGGTTTAAAAAATTGGTGAAATCGGGACCTGAATAATTTGACCCACCCTGTATTCTAAATAACAAACACAGGTCAACAAGATAACAGTAATTCTCAGTGTATTACATTTTATCCAACCTACATTCTATATTGTAAATAAGTGTCATACCAACAACTTTGTGTTCCTACTACAACAACATTCATGTGTTCCTTCCATTCAATACTATTACTGCTCCAAATAAGTACTCATGCAATCAGCATATTTTAAAGCATTCTTATTCTTGAGATTTCAATTCATTTATTCTGTTCACATTACCCTGGAATTGCAGCCACAAAGCCTTTAACGTGGGTGACCCATTCAAATTCACGCGTTCCCACTAATCAATACTTTTGGTACCAGATACAATATTTTCCAAAATGTAGGATGAAAGTTGTTCCCTTAACAACCTGCTAATGCAGAATGAATCATTTTTCTTTAGGTATGGGCCATTGAAGCAATACTCACATAATTATCCTATGTGACAATACCCCGGGTGTGACTGATAACATCCCTTTCACCACTGTTCCCCTTAATTCAAATTTACACCTTCTGAGCACTGTTTGTCTTTTTTAAGACTCTTCTTGTTTAGAACCAATACTGTAAAACAATTTAATTTCGCGAGCAATTTAATTTCGCGAATTTCGCAAGAGGCTCAAATTCGCGAAATTATATTGCCGTAAATTGATGTGTGTGAAGATGACAGTAGTGGTAGAAATTTTAAATTCGCGAAACTAAGTTACCGCGATAGTAGTGATGATTAGCAATTCCCGAAGAAGAAAAAATTTGCCGCGAAATTAACTTGTTTTACAGTAATACCATTTGGGAATTTTGCTATAGTTTGATCAGTTCCAAATTGGCGATGCCTCCTTACAGCAGCGTATAAATACAGAAGGACGCTGCGGGTGTGCAAGGCAACAATCGCACTGTGCCTCGCATGCGTGCGACCAAAGCCGTGTGCATGTGTCCATAATTGCGTGCATACGCTTGGATTACTTTTGCGTGCGGAGAGCTAAAAAAAAAAAAAATCTCGCCAATTTGGAACTGATTAAACTAAACTGTATCTATAGCATATTTTGATTCCTGGTTTTACTAAAAGACTAAATTGTTAAAGATTGAAAAATGTTTGAAACCGCACATTCTGGTAATCAATTGGCATCAAACCAATGACTATGGAATTTTAGTTCAAGTATTTAGGTTCTCTCAGCATCATGAATATAACGCTAGTTTACTAAATGCTAATTCGCTAAATTACGTTGCCGTGAAGTTAAGTTGCCGTGAAATTAAGTTGTTTTACAGTTTACTGGTAGATTCCAGCCAAACTCCAAGATTTCAAAATCTTTAAGACTTGTTTTTGCCCAAGCCCACCTTCAATTTGGATCAAAGATGTCACTGATGTTAACGATGAGTCATACTTGTTAATGGTACCATACATGTAGCAAAGTTCATGTAGATAGATAGGCATAAGTTAAAGGTAGATGACCCGATCACATTTTCGTAACACAGAATTATTTCAAACATACAGAGATTTTCATATCATATGAAAGCTCGTATTTTTCTCATCATCATACTGAAATTTGACGGCCTAAATCGGTATAATTACGGAGAAATCGATGAAATAACGCCGAATTACCGCGAATGGGGGTAACCACCGATATAGTTTGTGTATGGGTACAGTTCACAGCATATTGTGCGTCTAAAATAAGAACCATTAGAGCTATGCAACTCAAACTTTGGAACACGACTTTTTTAAGGATGACCTTTCATGTAGAATAGAAAACTTCAAGTTGAAAATCGGAACATCTACCTTTAACATTGAAACTGAATGCAACTCTATTTTCATGAGTTTGCACATGATGTTTGTTGATGAATTTACTTCCCTTTGATGCTATAATACTATTGGTGTAGAATAAGTAATTAGGTCTCTGGAGACAAAACTGATCAAGTGCTGCTTAATATCACAAACATGACTAACCGTGGACACACACCTAAGAACGCATTCTTAAAAAGATCCTGCATAGCAATGCTATCATCGATACTACTGAGAAGTTCAAAAGTTGAGCATAAAATGTAGTTTCCAAATTCCAGTTAAAATGTCCAAATCTTAAAGGGGCACTGAGAGATTGCAGAGAAAATTTTTGGAAACAAACGGATTAATTTCAATAGATAAGGTACATACGAACCCTGAAGTGTAATAATTTATGGGAAAGGGTTGAAATGATGGCGCTAGATAGAAATTCAGTTGAAGCAATTTATGTGGCGAGCGGTGCTGATAATTTCGATATGATTTACATCGAAATTCCCAAATCATGAAAATTGTACATGATAGATGATAGATGGCGAATGAAGGTAAAAGGTTTCAGATGGTAGTTATTATATGCCTAAATATTACTTAGGTGCAAAAAAAACTAATTTCCAGGAAAATTGAGGTTGCACTCCCAAACCTATCTCTCAGTGTCCCTTTAAATATGAAGAAAATAGGTATAGACTCAGCTTTTTAGCATCAATAAAATGCAGACAAAAGGGGAATATTCAAACTCAGTTCAATTCTGCTTTCTGAATTGTACTCACTGAAAGGTCTATAGTTTAATTAGTTCCAAATTGGCGAGAAATATGTTTTTTTTATCTCTCTGTGAGCAAAAGTAATTCACAAGCTTACATGCGCTCTTTTGGCATATGCAAGCATCACGCATACGATTCACAATGGGCGAGCATTTTGCGCCCCCATTCTCTTCTGAATTTATTTGCTACTGTAAACAGCTAAGTTCGCCAATTTGGAACTGACTGAACTATAGAAGTGCAGAGGTTGTTGATTCTTTTGTGTACGTAGGCAGTGGCGAAAATTTGAATGAGTTGTAATGATCACAAATTACTAATTATATCTGAAACTGAAAAAATTGTAAAGGAAAAAAAAGCAATTAAATTCAGACTATAGAATTTGTTTAACTTGTCATCACAATACACAAAACTAAGTTCTCATTTGTGAAACTTAAATGTTTGAATAGGAAAAAACAACTTAAGAGGGGCATTGAGAGGATACGTATGGGAGTGCGCCCTCAATTTTCCTGGAAATTGGGGTTTTTTTTGCATCAAAGTAATACTTGTACTTCGGCATACTGACTACCATCTGAAACCATTTACCTTAATTCGCAGTACCGTATTATCCCTATTAAGTGCCCAGAGCAGTTAGCAAAGTAATTTTGGGTGGGCGCTTTTTATGTTACCTTTTTTATACTCATTTATCATACTAAATAAAATGTACAAGTGGTCATTTGATGATGCTGACCATTTGATGGTCATTTGAAGATGCTGACCATTTGAGGTCATTTGAAGATGCTGACCATTTGATGGTCATTTGAAGATGCTGACCATTTGATGGTCATTTGAAGATGCTGACCATTTGATGGTTATTTGAAGATGCTGACCATTTAATGGTCATTTGAAGATGCTGACCATTTGATGGTCATTTGAAGATGCTGACCATTTGATGGTCATTTGAAGATGCTGACCATTTGATGGTCATTTGAAGATGCTGACCATTTGATGGTCATTTGAAGATGCTGACCATTTGATGTACTAAATACAATGTACAAGTGGTAATTTGAGAAGGCTGACCACTTGACGTACTAACGAAAATGTACAATTGGTCATTTGAGGAGGATGACCATTTCATGTACTAAATGAAATATATGTACAAGTGGTCATTTGAGGATGCTGACCATTTGAAAAGGTGGGCGCTTATAAGGGATTGTTTGTTGGTAGTCATTGAGAAAAACAGGGGTGGGCGCTTATAAGGTCCTGGGCGCTTATTCATAACTTTTGAAAATGTGCGTACCACCGCGCTTCCACTCAAATTGATCGTTACATGGAAACGCGGACGCACAGCGCAGGTTATTGATATATTGCCAAGACCTCCAAAATGTACTTGTACGCGCATCAATGACCTGGGGGCGTGGCGTTTTGTGTGACGTTGTGCATGGTAACAAGAGGCAGATGTTTGCGAGTGGGGCCCTGAACATGGATACACGCGACACGACTACTCGCGGCTGTACTTTCAACAATACAAATACTACATTGAAAACACAACAAAACACCATTTTTATATCGTTGTAAAATGTCAATGATGAACGGCAAATTTGGTCTGCATGATTTGAATAACTGGCGTGTGTTTGTACCACCAGCGCGGCGGCTAGCCTGCCCTAAATACAGAGATACTGACTGGTAACTGGACGTCCCTTATCAGCAGCGAGCGCAGACTCGGTGAAATTTTGTTAGCTTCATCATGGACCCCCAAATGACACAAGTGACGAGCAAGGACGTACAATGTATGTCATAGCGATTGTATTAGCTAAACATCGCTCTGACGTTGCGTGTCTGTCTCAGTCTCACCGGCAAGCACGGCCGTATCAAGCATCAGTGAAATAAATCTGATTACAGGGCTAACAAACTAGTATAAAATTTGACTGGGGACGCAAAATAAATCCCATGATAAACAGCCTAGTACAGAACAGGAATCTGTCTCATCAAAGGTGACTTTATAAATGTTTCAATTCAAGAAACGTATTCAAAATCGAAGTCAGGCGTCATCCATTTTTGTTGTAAAACCGAAATTGATAAGATTAAAAAATGTTAGGCTAAATTAACTAGGCCTACGTACGAGCCTACTCCTAGCTAGGCCTATGATAGCCATCCCGTCTACGACACATGACAACCCATTTAATTTTTGTCAAAGCTTGACAACACCTGACACTGCAACTATAATAATAATTAAGGCAAGACAACAATCAACATACTTTTGTTTGTCAAAAAGACTCACGATGTAGGCTAGGCCATCAATCATTACTCACCGAATAACGTCGTCTCTAAACAAGCAGACAAAGAATGGAATCGTACAACACGATTTAGCTGCGATTTTGATTATATTTCCCCATCAATTGACCATAAATAAAGAAGGTTGTTGACGTGATTCGACATGGATCCATGAGACATCATGATCCCGATCATGATCATTTGCATTGACTTTTTCAATGATGAATAAGCTTACAAAAATAGCTTCAAAAACTTATTCGTACGGTAGATCTGAGACGAAATATTCGTCCAGGGTATGAAGTCATATTTCATATAATATTATTTCCAATCGGCAAAATTGATCTTTCCTGCTTCTGAATTCTTTACAGGATCGGGAATGAAGAAACTTTTGTTGTTTATTTATTTTCCGTGCTTGTTTGCAAATCAAAAACTAAATTAATTTGTGGCCGCTGGCCCTGAACATGCATATTATTTGCCGAACTGTGATTGGTCTATCTCATAATCGTTTTTTATAACAGCTTCTCCGCTATTGGTCAAAGAAAAACATTCCAGAGAAAAACAATGACGTAGTGGGGAATCCCCTAGATTG
Source organism: Ophiura sarsii (assembly GCA_035610835.1). Taxonomy (NCBI): domain Eukaryota; kingdom Metazoa; phylum Echinodermata; class Ophiuroidea; order Amphilepidida; family Ophiuridae; genus Ophiura; species Ophiura sarsii. The sequence goes on along the minus strand of CM069447.1, from coordinate 43,010,720 downwards.
CCCTAGATTGCTCCATTATTCAATGGGGTGGTGTTTATTTACCTCAGGGGGAAATGACACAAAAATACGAACTCCAAAGTCAAAATATTAACCTTTAGCATGTTTAGAATAACTTAATATTACAATTTGGATGCTAATCAACATTAAATGACAGTTATGAATAAGATTGGTGACTTTGTACGGACTATTCTAAGGTTCTTGTTTGAAATCGCTGACTTTGTTTTGGTACCTCGGGATTGCCCCTTGGGGGCGTGCCGCCCCCTCGGGGCAATCCCTTGGTACCAAAACAAAGTCAGCGATTTCAAACAAGAACCTTAGAATAGTCTGTACGCAGTCACCAACCTTAAAATAGGGATAATACGGTATATCATGTAATATTTCACAATTTGGTAATTTCGATGTACATGTAGCTCACATCTAAATTATCTGCAGAATTCGGCACATATGGCTTTACCAGAATGTCTATCTAGCGCCATCACTTCAACCGTTTCCCATGAAATATTACGTTTCAGGGTTCTATTATACCTTATATATATCTTTTTCAAATTTCATTTTTATCACCAATCTCTCAGTGCCCCATGAACTAGACGTAATTTGCATAAAGCATTTCAATTTTAGTAAAGTCGGTTACTTTCAAGTCGTATGAAAAGGGTGCCATCCAAAATTGGGCACATTCTAAATCTTAATGATTATCTTTTGTGTTTTCCACAGCATGCCAATGTTGGACCTGTTAGTGCTAGTTGGTGCAAAGAACCGGTTAAATCCAGCGAATTACATGATTACTCGTGTAGCGCCAGATACAAAAGGAGAACCAGTACAGGTAGGCATGAGTGGGGGGAGGGGGGGGGGGGGGGGGGGGGCAAGTGTGGTGTTTATGTTATATACATATAATGCTATAAGATTCAAGACTATACTATTAATATATTTTTCAAAATGGTGATTCTAAATATTTTAAGGTGGCAAACCCCCCACCCCCACCCCAACCCTCAGACTTTGTCAAAATTAGTGCAAAGGATTACAAAAGAGATTACATAGATGGCCTAAGTCACTTTCTGTTGGATTTTGGTGACACTAGAGAAAACCTTTTTTACCGACAACTGCACCCTTTTGCCGCCGCTACAATACACATGATGATTCTGCTTCTGTCGATAAGTGAAATGGACTAAAAAACAACAACAACCCATTATTTACAGTGCAACTTGTCAGGGAACAAATAAAAGTTTAAAATGCGAGGGAGTATAATACACAACATTCTGACTGAATGAAGGTAAAGGAATAAATGTTGGATAGGATTATAGTGTGGTTCAATGCCCTTTTCTGCAACATTAGGCTATATTAAAAAAATCATTTATCTCAAAGCTCCTGCGCGCGTTAGTTAATTGATGCGCGTTAGAAAGAAAGTTTTTTTGTTTTGTTTTTTTCAACAAAAACCCCCCAGATTTTTCAGATTTTCATTGATCACATCATTTTAAATACAAAAGATCACTTTTACAAGGATTTCAATATTTTATATTTAAAAAAAAACCACCTTTAGGTTTTAGGTTTTGAAAAACTGAAGAGCTTTGAGACAAAAGATTTTTTTAATAATAGCCTTAACTAAAGGGCACTATCACATTTTCAGTGTAACTACTGGTAATTTTTGTGCCATAAATTGTTCACACTTTGACGATATTTAATTGTTTTACATGTTTTAAATTCGCGATTTGTAGCTTCATCGCGTAGACCTAAAAGAAATATATTTGTGTGTTATTATTTTCGCAAGAGCTGCTTCGAGCGTGAAAAGCGCGGAAATAAATGTAGCGCGACCATTTTCACTTTAACAGTAGATTGAACATGAGGGTTGTTGCAAGCCCGTGGGGGGGCACAACCTTTTTTTGGGTAGGGTGTGCCACCCAGGGTCTCAAAAAAGGGGGGGGGGGGGGGGGGGCGACAGAACTGAACTGAGTGGATTTTATGACGACAAATAGGGTCTAAGGAACTGATTTTTTCAAAAGTAGGTTTTGAGAACTATAGTTCAATTTTGATTAGCAAGAACGCACTTTTTTTGTTGTTTTAGAACGCATTGGAACGCAAAATTTCACGATTTTTGAATTTTCAATAAAATTGGGGTCTATGCAGGCTCAAAAGGAGGGTTATAAGAGCAAGCAGCAGAGGGTAAAAAAGGGGGTCTTAAGAACTGATGCAGGCTCAAAAGGGGAGTCACAAGAGTTAGCAGTAGAGGGTGAAAAAGGGGGTCTTCCGCGCGGCACATACCTATACCCTTTTCCAATGTCAGTGCCCCCCGGGTTGCAACAGGTACTTAATACCAAATGCAGTATTCTAATAAGGGTCATGTCATACACTGTATGGAACAGGATATATGCATATAAATTATGTTTGTAAAAGTGTTTTTCTATTGAACTGAGTATTTGCCTACTTTATGTTCAAATATTTTTTACTCCGACGCATTTTACATGGGTCATATAGCATGTGGTATTTTGTGTATAAAGGAAAACAATTCAAGCCTCATTAGAGAGTATGAAAATATACCCGGACTGTACTATTTGTTCAAAACAGTCCCTGGATTTTTAACGGAAAACCAGGAAATAATATGCATTGATTGAAAGAGGCCGTAAGGGCCCAAAAACCAAGAGGAGGCCTCTTTTAAATTGTTTTCATTGATGGTTCTGAGGGTTTGGTCACCACAAAACTTGTTTCAAATGCATATATTATAGAAATAAACCAAGCTGTTACAAACATCTCAAACTCTGAAACACCTGTACAAAAAAGATATGACTGAAATAAAGAGAGAAAAAAGTTATTACTGAAATAAAGAGAGAAAAAAGTTATTACTGAAATAAAGAGAAAAAAAGTTATTACTGAAATAAAGAGAGAAAAAGTTATGACTGAAATAAAGAGAGAAAAAAGTTATGATCCAAAACATGGATTGTGCAACTACCAATATATTTTTTGAGTCGCACATAATTTGATTGAGATTGAGAAAATAAAAAATGGAAACATTCTATCATGGCCAATAAAATATATATATTTTGGCTTGTTTTCACTAAACAACCTTGTTCTTTAATTGGATGAAATATTATAAATCAGATTATCAATATTATTAGAGATCGATCCATTGATTACCAAAGGTATTTGATTTACACATGATTTGATAGATTAAAAATGATTTTTTAAAATTTTATTTATAACTGAACCAAATTGTTGTCCTTTAATTGGATGGAAATTTTTAATCAGATTATAATCAATATTATATACTACTGTATATAAGTGGTTATTTTTGCTTGCAGATATTTTCACGATTTTATAGTTTTTGTAAAATGTGCAAGACTTTAATTTTGAGGTATTCATATTAATTATAATGTAACTCTATTACAAAATGATATTTTCACATGATTATATATTTGCACGTTTTTATGTCCACTCGCACAATTACCACATTACCACGTATACAGTAGATTTTTACACACTTTGACCAGTGTACCATTTCAGTATAGGTAATATCTTCGAATTGAGTGGAGGCTATAATTTGAAATCTTAATCTGATCATTGACACATATGGTTCTATGCTTCAATGTGTCTTGAATCACATCGTTTCATATCCAGAATACTGATTTTTGTTGTTGGTTGTGCTGTTGTACAAATGGATTTTCTTTCTAATTTGACCCTCATCTATACAAGAATGTCAATTGGATAGATAGATTTGAGAGGGGTCCATAAATAAATATATTTAGGTGTGGGGGTCCGTAAAAAATATTTTTGAGAGAGGGAGATTAAAAAAAAACACGGATAAAATCAAGCTCGATAACTAACAGTACAGCATTATTTTTTTATTTTGGTTAATTTTCAGGCAATTTTAAAAATATTTTTTTAAAATTTAGAAAATTTCAAAAATGGCCTTATCACAGTGACAACAGTACACTATTATTTTTTATTTTGGTTAATTTTCAGGCAATTTTAAAAATATTTTTTAAAAATTTAGAAAATTTCAAAAATGGCCTTATCACAGTGGCAACAGTACACTATTATTTTTTATTTTGGTTAATTTTCAGGCAATTTTAAAAATATTTAAAAAAAATTAGAAAATTTCAAAAATGGCCTTATCACATTAACAGTGACTTGTATATGTATTGGACGATAACAAGAGGTTGCTGTATTTTGAGGCCATAAAATGTTAGATAATCAAGACCGATATCTTGAATACAGAGTGCTGTGTGTACACTAGAGTGTCTAGACCTTTGCTTAAAAGACATCCATTTTTAGATTCTTCAAACTATTTTTTTTTATCCAACACTAATGTTTTGCACACTGCATATAAATGGTATGAAACATTACAATAAAATCACAAATATTGTTTCTCAAAGTATAATTAGCATAATTAGTGTAATTAGCAGTGCACAGAATGGTGAATTTAAATTTTAAAAGCACTCGGAAATTGTTAGAAGTTAGCAGTGTGCAAAAGTTTAAGCAAGTGAAAATAACCACTTCTGTTGGTCAAATGTCAGATTTTGGCTATTGCTTGTCAAGAGGCTACATTAGAAGTAGTTTTTTGTGAAGGATTAGAAAAGGCAAATTTGAGGAGAATTGGACCAACTGTAATACTAAACACTTCTTGGTTTGGTGAAAACTGACAATGTTATCCAAATTTGTCCAAGCTATGTGTATGCCCACTAGACTCAGGCAGATGGGACACTTGCATTGAAAGGTAGTCTGAATCTGAATCTGAAGATATTCTTGGCAGACCTTATTAATAAGGTATCGCACCAAGCTTTGTAAGACATCACGTCCGGTGTAGTATTACAACAACTCAATAAAAATCAACGTAAAAACTCCCATCATATGATGATCTAACCAAAATAATGTGCGCAGCAACGGTTGCGTAGAACATATATACATTTATGACTAGTTGTTGGTATCAGCTGTGGGTGCTCTTGGGCCTATGTACAGCCCATGTAGCTCACTGAATACTGTGTTTGACAATCTGTTGGTGAATGACTTCGCAGATGGTGCTTGAATCGTCGTTTTAGGTAGTTGGTTCCATACAGATATGGTGCGAGGAAAGAAGCTGTACTTGTAGCAGTCTGTTCTGGTGGGTATTTTGGAGTATTGCTCGCCATGGTTGCTTCTGGTACCAATTTGTGATGTTGTGTGTCTTGGAGCATAGCATGGTGGCATTTCGACGCTGACCATTTGGTGGTTTATTTTGTACAGCATGTTTAATCTTTGAGTTTGTCTTCTCTCTTGCAGTGTTTGGAATCCAATGTCGTGTCTCATTTCTGTAACGCTGGCTCTCCTTCGGTGGTTTTTGGCTATAAAGCGAATTGCTTTCCTCTGTACCTGCTCCAGCTGGTTTATCTCTCTTTGATGATGTGGGTCCCACACAGTGCTCGCATATTCTAAGGTTGGACGGACGAGTGAAATGTTAGCTTGTTTCCGAACCTTCTGTGGGCATCTGTGTAGGTTTCTCTGGAGGAAGTTTAGAGTTTTCCTAGCCTTGTTGGAGATGTTGTTTACATGTTGTTTCCATTCCAGGCCGGATGCAATCTCAACACCAAGGTATGGGTGATGGTTGTTTTGTTCCAAATTACTTCCCATCATCTGATATGTTGTTTTTGTGATTTTTAGCTTACTACAAGTAAGCTAAAGCGACCTGACGCGAAAGGTCACGGTATAGGTCAAGGGGAAAGTGCGACTGTGAAATATGGTTTTATCTTGGTCACACAAGTGGTTATTTGTCGGGAAATGTACTTGAGATAGTGAAACAATATGATCGCATAAATATGTTAGAAAATGGGCCTGATTGCTATTCGACAAAATAGGCAATTTCGCGTTATTTTCTTTATTGTCATAACTGTATTGAAAATGCATGTAAACGCTATGATAGAAAAGTTGATTCAACACATGGCACGCATGTATCATGACGTACAAGCGTGATTGTCTTATTGTGATTGGTTTAACTACTAGAGATCATTATTATTCATGATACGAAATCAGCGGAAAGTAAAAATACAGCCGTCAAAGTGAAAAATAGGTGGGGAGGTCGTTTTTCGTTAATTGATGTTAATCGCTTCTGTATATATTCTTCAAACTATGTCTCCGATTTCAGCGGCCAAAATTATTGGAAAATATTGTTTTCAAAGGTTTTTCATCATGAGGTGCTGTTAGAAATTCGCGAAAAAGAGTAAAACTTACGAATATTGCCTTATCAAAATGTTGAATTTGCGTGATTTATCGTGCCGTAATATCTTTTATTACCCCCACCAGTTTGGTATCGTCTGCCATTGATCAAATGTCAAATCTACATATTATAGTCCGATGTAAATGAGGCAATTACATTTACCGAGTTACCCCGTCTGTTTCAATGTGTCGTGAGCTTTCCTCAAACAGTTGCACGTGCGAATATGTGAGGGTGCAGTGTTTAATAACGAAACAATCGGAGCTCTACGAGTTCACTCATTTTTTGAAAGTCGTGTTATAACGGGGGAGGGTTGGGTTTAACGGCACATTTATGTATTATATTTAGATATTGTGTAACTTCCGCCATGTCGAAATTCCACATTTAATACAAATTTACTCAATAAATATTCATAATGACATGCCGCATGTTTATATTATAGCTCAAGTAATTTATTGAAAATAAAAACATTGTTTAAATAAAACATGACACCCCTTTCAAAAGTGAAAGCGTCCAACCCCCAAAAAAGTTTTCAGTCCGAGCATGCCGCCAGGGGTATGTCACTGAGCTTGCCGATCGGGTCCATTTTTAAATTGAACTTAGTCAGCATAGAATTGGGGGCGCTATACCGATCAGGCGTGATGATTGTAGCAGACGACGCAACGCTGGCCACGCGTCTCTCAGACGACCCAATTTGGCAACAGGAGTGCACCAATTTGAATTATTTTTAACAGTCATCGCCCAGTTAACGATAAAAATCCTTTTAATTATGATGTATTTGTCAAAATGATAGTTTAAAATTCGCGATTACGTGTTATTCACTACGAATTCAAAATTTAAATCTACAGCGCCCCCAAACCTATGCTGACTAACATGCCGTTTAACCTGCCGTTAAACCTGGTTAAACATTGTTAAACGCATTAAACGCCGGTCACGGACGCATTCCGGACTTTCATAAGTGCAACCGGACGATTACTATAATTTATTCAAATATGCAAAAGGTCCGTTTTCGTTACGTACGTTGGTATACTACTTTCCTATCCCAAAGTTAATAGTATCCCTGATGCCGCGGCCGTGTGTTCTCAGAAAATAATGGCGTCTTCTCACCTTATTTCATGTTCTGTTTCTTGTTGTTCTGTAATACTTCAAGTTGTTTTCATCTGCATCTACTTTGACGTTAATTTTTAGCAGATAAAAAATGACTACGAGTGAGTCGAAAGGCTGATATAGCCTAGACGTGAGTACAAAATAAACCAAATATAAAATGAAAAGGGGTACTTTAAAATAAATACTACATCATCGTCCAACCCCGCCTGTTCCTGATACGGTTGTTCTCCTACTAAAAAAGGAACCCAAGAGTATGGCGCCGCTCACATCGCCAGCGGTGTGTGTTTACGCCGTACGCACGATGTTGCTCTAAAATTCGCTTCATTGTGCACATTTGGTTGCACTTATGAAAGTTTTATGCATTTTGGTAGTACACAAAATTATTCTGATGGTAAATCTTGAACGAATCGCGATTTTAATATGTAATGTTAATGTCCGGAAGCTGATTAAAACCGGTGCAGATTTGACAATAATAAAAGGCAAATGAAGACAACACAGAGAACAGAAGTACATATCTACTGTACAGTACAGTACACTTTGGTGGACATTTAGTATATTTTATTGCGTTTTCACTTCCTCGAAAATCTGGACTACCAATTTTCGTAAATCCTGAGTCCCGCCCGAAAAACAAAATCGAGTCCCGGGAGCACTGAATTCCCGAACATCCTAGACCCAATGGTGGCTATACTATCGTTCATGCATGCTTCACTATACTATAGCCACAACACCCTCTATAGACACACGACGTCGCGAAAATCACATTTTTAATTCAAGATTTTCACATCAAATATGATTTAAATCAATCAAAATGCACTCACATGTTGTTCCTAGAACTCTTAGTAATACATTGTGTTAATTAATTTTGATCAAGCGGCAGTCGGCAGTGCTGACACTCGATGTGAATTTCGCGACGTGAACAGTCAATAGTATTGTGACCCTAGGTAGCCAGCTACCTAGGACAGGTCACTATTGGGACTACGAACATCCCAGCCTAGCCCTATGCCTATAGCTATAGCCTAGGCTATGTATGGTTTAACCAGGGAGGTGTAATATCTCTCTGGTTAAACTATATATGTAGTAGTACTATTTTGATATCAGAAGAAAAGCCTATCTTATTTTCAATATTCCCCTAAACCAATCACCTCGGTAGATGTTATTGTTACTTATTTAGCCATCCAGAAGAGAACGCCAATTCGCCAACTGGTTTTTGTGGCATTACCAAAGTCAAAGTGGCGCACCATTTAAAAGGCCAAATAAAAAATAGTAGTTTCTCTTCCCCGCGCGTGCGCATCCATTTTGGCCGCCACGTCAAAAAAAATAGTTTTTTTCTTCAAATTTTGTTCAAATTTTGTTTTCTAATTTTTTTTAATTTTTTTTTTTTTTTAATTCTTTTTCTTCAATTTTTATTTTTTGAATGTTCTCAAGATCACACTGATGTTGTCAATGGAGAATGTGTCAATATTTTTAAAAAACCTGTTAAAATGAAAGAACAACATAACAGGCAAACTGTTAATATCAAAACATGATACAAATTAAACTGTATCTGCATCAGATGATATATATAAACCGTGAGTAAAACTGGTGTTTTAAAATACCAGTGTGGTCTTCGCCTTCGGAACATTTGTTTGTCGTTTTTGGCTGGAACTGATTTATTTATCAAGATATTCCCAAAATCACACTGATATTTTGTAAATCTAGAATACACATCTTTTCTTATTTAGCTTTGAATTCCTGAAAGAGAAAAAATAGAGAATAAATCCTTGTGTTATCTATATAATAATACTCGACTCTCTGTCTGTCTGTTTTTTTGTTGGTCTGTTTGTTTGTCTGTCTGTCTGTGCGCGCTTTTTCGTTGCCTTCCCAGGGTCGGGCGGCGTTCAAACTCAGTGGGTGGGTGCAGCTCGGTCCCCGCAAGAGCAAGTTCGCATTCGCTAGAGCGTACGAGGTCAAAGGTCATATAGGGGTCAAAGGTCATATGGGGGTCAACTTTTTGAAGTTGGTCGGATCATGCTTAAACTCGGTGATCTCGATGCGAGGCGAGCGTGGCAAAAATAAAACGGGTTGGCGTTTGTCGGGTCTTCCGGGGTCAAAGGTCGTCTAGGGGTCGAATTTTCAAAGTTTGTCCGATCGGGCTTAAACTCGGTGACGGGAAGCCTGAATATGAGTCGAGCGTGGAAAAAATAATATGCCTTTGTTTTTCTTGGGTCGTCCGGGGTCAAAGGTCATCTAGGGGTCAAATTTTTAAAGTTTGTCCGATCGGGCTTAAACTCGGTGATGAGAAACTCGGTGTCTGTTTGTTCAGTCCCCGCAAGAGCAAAAGTTCGCATTTGCTAGAGCATACGAGGTCAAAGGTCATCTAGGGGTCAACTTTTTGAAGTTGGTCGGATCGTGCTTAAACTCGGTGATCACAATGCTCGATGCGAGGCGAGCGTGGCAAAAATTTAACGGGTTAGCGTTTGTCGGGTCTTCCGGGGTCAAAAGTCGGGGTCACAAAGGTCGTCTAAGGGTCGAATTTTCAAAGTTTGTCCGATCGGGCTTAAACTCGGTGACGGGAAGCCCGAATACGAGTCGAGTGTGGAAAAAATAACACGGCTTTGCTTTTCTTGGGTCGTCCGGGGTCAAAGGTCGTCTAGGGGTCCAATTTTCAAAGTTTGTCCGATCTGGCTTAAACTCGGTGACGGGAAGCCCGAATACGAGTCGAGCGTGGAAAAAATAAAACGGTTTTGCTTTTCTTGGGTCGTCCGGGTCAAAGGTCGTCTAAGGGTCGAATTTTCAAAGTTTGTCCGATCGGGCTTTATGCATGCATTCTACAAACCACCAAACCCGAGAACCGACAAACCCCGGGTGACCGCCCAAACCCGAGAACCGACAAACCCCGGGTGACCGCCTAGTATTAAAATAAACATGTAAAATATCGCGAGCAGTTTCCAGTATGTACCCATTTTAAGGTTATAAAGCTAGTCTTAGAAAAGTGGCAGCCATTTTGAAGCAAAAACATTTCCACCATGTTGGAAAAAGCGAAACCAGTTTTGGAAAAAGGGGCATTCGCCATTTGGGAAGAAGAAAAAAACAAACTCATCTTCCTTTTTTCAAAAAGTTAGCACGAGAAACTAGTTTTATTTTTACTTGGCCTAAGATCCAGGGGCCATGGGAGTTTGGTGACCTGTAAATATTATTATTTTCATTAAATGATGCATATTTTCATAAAATAGGTGTTTGTATTTTGCCATTGTTATGTACCGAAGTTATTCATCTCTGTACATATTATTTATTGAACCTTCACACATTACAAAAGAGAACAATCATCTACCATTAGGTCGCACCATTTAATATCCAAGGTGTTTGGCAATAATTTGTTTTAATATCAGAAAGAGACTATTTCTTGATCTTGAAATCTCAACCGAAGCATATAGAAGGGCAAATGTGCTTACACGGTGAACGGTGAATGCATAATAATATATATATATAATTCTTGTTTCATGTAAGATATAATATGGATTCGAGCTTTGCATCATTTGTTATATGCTGGACAGATTATAGTGGTTTACAATATGAAGAGGTTTTTTGCAAAAGGGCCTGCATCCACTTTGGCTCTTATTGAGAGAAAGTTTAAAAAACCCTGTTTCTAAATATTCAAGTTGAGCAATTGAAAAACTGAATGGATTATGAAAGAGGTACACTACATACTAATTTAAATTGAAATACATTCCAAATGCGCTAGTTTTCAAAAACAAACAAAAATCATGTTTACATTTTTTGAAAATTTGGATGTAGGCCCTTTTGCAACAAAACTCCATCTGTTTGTACTTAGAGAAAAAATCATTTATTTTAATCATTTAAAAAAAAAGAAGTTTGATACAGAAATGTTAAATGATACAATCATATGTTTCAAGGAAATAAAGTCATTTTTTTTCAAAAAGACCTACATCTCATTGTAAACTATTGAAGTTGTTGTTTTGTTTTAAAAGGGCCTGTATCCCGATTTAATTCTGGACACAGGCCCTTTTGCAACTTCAATGACTGTTTACAATGAGAAAAAAAATGACTTTTTGAAAATGACTTTTTGAAAAATGTCTTTTTGAAAAAAAAATGACTTTGTTTCCTTGAAACATAAGATTTTCCCCTATACATTTCTATAGTAAAATCATTTTTGAAAAAAATTCACCATAGCCCTTTTGCAACAACGCTCTTCATATATAGACATGAGTTATGAATTTTCCCAAATGTGACCAGTCGCGTCAAAAAGGACATGTTGTCGGCAAACACATTTTTGAGATAGAGGCCAATATATTTGGTGAAATATAAAGAAAATGATAGAACAAATTTTGCTTCTTCATATCATATCTTGTGATTACAAAGTCTGATTACCTTCGACATGGTATCATTTCAAAGCTTAAGATGTGCTCTTTCAAGTGATACCAATAACTCAGATTTGCCTTGGGCCACCAACATGTCCATTTTGACGTGACGGGTCACAAATTCTCAGCTGTAGTCAGCTTCTGCATCATTGATGCTCTCGTTCTGATGCGGGCGATCTGGAGTAATGAGCATTTAGATGGATTAAAGCGCATCTGCCATTTTGTTGACCAGTCTACCAACTTATCTAGATCTGCCTGAAGTGTCATGGCATCTGCTTCTGAGGATATTTTCCTATATATTAAGGCATCGTCAGCAAAAAGCCGGAGGGTTGATGAGGTTTCGTCTCCAATATCATTGATATACAGGATGAATAGGAGTGGTCCTCAGACTGTGCCCTGAGGGACACCTGATATCACTTTCGCTTCTTCAGATGTTTCACCATCTACCACGACTGTTTGTTTTCTTGAGGTCAACCAGTTCTGTATCCATGTATGTGTCTTTCCATTTATACCATACCATTCTAGTTTATGAAGCAATCTTTGGTGTGGAACAGAATCAAAGGCTTTTGAGAAATCCAAGATTAGACAGTCGATTTGTTCTCGCTTGTCCAGGCTTCTGACAAGATCCTCTATAGTGGTGAGTAGTTGAGTTTCACAGCTATGCCTCTTCCTGAAGCCATGTTGATAAGGACTGAGTATGTTGTTTTTGTCTAGGTGCTTCCTGATATTGCTGGCTAAGATATGTTCCAACATTTTACAGGTCACACTTGTAAGGGATACAGGCCGGTAGTTTGCTGGATCACTTCGGTCCCCTTTCTTGAAGATAGTATAGACAGGTGCATCTTATCACTCCATGCGGTAGTCGTCTGGTTCCAAAATTTCACAAAATGTTTCTAAAATGTCAAAATTATTGAATTTCATCACCATATTTAGAATCACTGTGAGAAATTAGTTAAAATAAGTACAAACATGCCTAGTATTGGTTCAGTAATCCTGACAGGTGCAGCCACGCGGTAGTCGTCTGCAGACGACAGTTCCAAAATTTCACAAAATGTTTCTAAAATGTCAAAATTATTGAATTTCATCACCATATTTGGAATCACTGTGAGAAATGAGTTAAAATAAGTACAAACATGCCTAGTATTGGTTCAGTAATCCTGACAGGTGCTTCCACACGGTAGTCGTCTGCAGACGACAGACGACAGTTCCAAAATTTCACAAAATGTTTCTAAAATGTCAAGATTATTGAATTTCATCACCATATTTGGAATCACTGTGAGAAATGAGTTAAAATAAGTACAAACATGCCTAGTATTGGTTCAGTAATCCTGACAGGTGCATCCATGCGGTAGTCGTTTGCAGACAACAGTTCCAAAATTTCACAAAATGTTTCTAAAATGTCAAAATGATTAAATTTCATCACCATATTTGGAATCACCATGAGAAATGAGTTAAAATAAGTAAACACATGCCTAGTATTGGTTTGGTTCAGTAATCCTTGATAGACTTTGAAAGTTGGGAAAGGTTTCTGAAAAATCAATAGCCGCATGGAAAATGTGAAAGACAGCCTAATTCATACTGGTGTACGTGTGACTCCACCCCCCCCCCCACCCCTTATATCAGATTGGTTTAGTTTTTAAGACCATTTTGAATGATAAATATTTCTTAAGCATCAACTTTTCACTTTTGACAACCTACTAGTATGACACACTGCTACTAAATAGAGTGAGAACTACTAAAATATAAGATCCCCTTCTCAACTTTGCTATTACCTAATTTCTAAATATCGCCTAGAGACAGCACATTTTTGAAGATTTAACCGCTGTCAATAAAAAATAGGGAAATATTTGATCATTTTCAATCCAAATCCTTTTTCTCTGTGTTTTTCTACACATTTCTGCAAATAGTCACATGACTTTCTTAGGGCAATTTTAAATTCGATCACCAAAAGATTTGTTTAAAAAATGTTAAAATTATTGCATTTCATTACCATATTTGGAATCACTATGAGAAATGCAGTAACATAAGTAAAAACATGCCTATAGTTGATTCGCAGACATTGGCCGATTCACCATTTCAGTCAGAGGTAACAGAAGCAAAAGAGGGGGAGGCACTCGAATTTTAATCGTAATATGGCATGGATAATACCTTGTCATCATCAGTGCCTGTACTATTGTGATGTATTCACCACTATGTAAAGATAGGGTGAACAACTATTATTAAACCTAGTGACTGGGAACTTGCGGCAAAATGATCTGCATTGACTTTGCCTGCAAACAGGCATATTTTTGATAAAGAAGATGTGTTGTTATTTAGATAAATTGATGAAGGTATTCAGGGGGTCTCATAGGCAGAAATATATAAAGTAACGTGTATAATCCGTATCTTGGTTGATATAACTTTTTCTCCATCTAGGCCAAATGGTTTTGTACCTGGTTTATACAAAAGATGATGATTGAATTAATTCGTTTTTTTGTCACAAATGTAGAACGGGTCTTTTTTAGTTTAATGTTTCCTTTATGTCACGTGCATAATAAAAAGGAAAATAATAAAAAGTTAAACTAAATTATGAATAGGTTGACAAACATAACATTTTTCTTTTGAAAACTATATACGGTAGATGATGGTCGATTTTTATTATTGTGGTGACCGCTTCCAAAGGGATAACATATTTCAAGCTGTTGGATTAAGTATTTGGTTGCCGTGATTTGTAAAGCTACATGATCAGCTATATTCACTAATCACTAAAGCCACACTATCATGTATAGCATTTGATGGAAAGCAAATAATAACATCTATAAAAGTACCGCTGTTTCATCATTGGTCAAAATGGGTTCCTCTAACGCCCAATGGACGAGGTCCAAAATCGAAACCGATACGCCAGAGTTTATGAATCTACTATAGTATTGGTTCAGTAATTCTTGAGATAATAAGACTTTGAAAGTTGGGAAAGGTTTCTGAAAAATCTGTTTTGTATTGCCAAAACTATATAGCCGTGTGGAAAGTGTTCAACTATACTGTTACCATTTTTATGATGATTTTTGTTGTTGCTAGGTTCCACCTAATAGAGCCGTAGGAGATTTAGACGAATCGGACATCATCAAAGTGCTTCCAAAAGTGACGCAAGAATATTTCACGTTACAGAAAAAAGAAAAGAAATCAGCCGTGTTTGAGGTAAGTATCAGGCAATAGGTAACTTGTTGTACGTGCAGGATCCCTTAAATAACTTGTTGTACGTGCAGGATCCCTTAAATAACTTGTTGTTCGTGCAGGATCCCTTAAATAACTTGTTGTTCATGCAGGATCCCTTAAATAACTTGTTGTACGTGCAGGATCCCTTAAATAACTTGTTGTTCGTGCAGGATCCCTTAAATAACTTGTTGTACGTGCAGGACCCCCTTAAATAACTTGTTTAACATGCAGGTCCCCTTAAATATCTTGTTGTACGTGCAGGTCCCCTTAAGGGGGGGGGGTCTAGGTTGGTCAGATATTAAAATTCAGTGCTTCGCAAAAAAATGAGATATTAGCACAGTAGAAAACTGCTAAGTCTCTGCTTTAAAATGCTTTTTGTTTGAGGTAAATTGGATTTTCGGTTCTGAAGTTATGGTCAATTAAGTTTTGGGTGTCTCAAAAAATCGGTGGTGTTTTGTATACTTTTGTATGTAAAAACGCTCACCCTGCGTTTTTTAGCATTTTCAGTTTTAATTGTTTTTTGATCAAATGATTGTAACATTTGATTGAATTTATTTATTAAAATATTGAAATAAATAATTGCACATCATAAATCATCAAAATTTCAAGGTCAACGTAATTTCTTATGTATTTCTTTATTTTTCTCACCCGGCTATTTTTAAGCAATTTATCTTTAAAAATCAATAAAAATGCTAATATAATTGCGATTTTGTCCCAAAATGGCTCAAAATGTGTCTAAATTCATGCTCTTCCATAATTGACCATTTATTTGTATCCCAAATGTCAACTTATTTTTTTCTCGCCAATTTTAATATTTTTCAATACGTTTTGCACGATATCTCAAAACTATAAAACACGCAAACTTGCAATATGGGAGCAAACGTAACTCAAAAACGAAAGCTCATATAACCATGGAATTTGGACCAGATGTTAAGCACACAAGGGGCTGGCTATGAAACCATGGATCCCGATTTTTAATATCTGTTTTCAAATTTGAATTACGATGCAAAATTACCTGATTGGTCGGTTCACGGTTGCCATGGCAACCATATAAAAAATCCGGATCCATGGTTTCATGCGCACTCAACCGATACATCATCTATCCAAGTATGGTGTATATGCAACATTTTGTTTTCTAGTTACGTTTGCTCCCGTGTTTAGCCAATCAGAGGCCTTGCATGGTAACCATGGCAACCAGATCAAAATAACACACATTTTCTGAAACGTCTTGACCTAAGCTTTAATTTGATATATAACACTAAGCGGTAAGTCCACGATAACATTGAGAAAATGTGTTTCCAAATTTGGGTCAAATCAACCTAGACCTCCCCCCCTTAAATAACTTGTTGTACGTGCAGGACCCCTTAAATAACTTGTTGTACATGCAGGTCCCCTTAAATATCTTGTTGTACGTGCAGGTCCCCTTAAATAACTTGTTGTACGTGCAGGACCCCTTAAATAACTTGTTGTACATGCAGGACCCCTTAAATAACTTGTTGTACATGCAGGACCCCTTAAATTCCCTAAAACTCTGGGTAAATCATGCATTGAAGCCTATTTGGAAGGCTTAAAACCCCAATTTTTTTTTGCTTATCGACCGGCCTGAGTGGCCCGAAGCTAACGCCAACGTCCAGTCTGCCTCTGAGTCTCGGACTACTATGCCACATGAATGACACTATAAAAACTAAGTTTTGCGAGAGCATGTATGGCTGGCCACCGAGAATGGGGATGCAGGGGCTACCAGCATATGGAATCGCTGTAGTGTTCTGTAATCGTCAATAGCACTAGGATTAATAAACAAGATGCTATCCTTTCTCTTTTCGTCCACACAGCAAACAATACGTCTCACTGTAATAACCGACAATCGTCACCGACTGGTGGTGCGTGTCAACCCCACCAGGCCACTGGTGGAATTATTCCCCGTCATATGCAAGGAGAGGGGGGTAGAGCCGAAACATCACGTACTAAGATTGGTTAACAAGCCGGACGAGCAGCTCAATATGCGAGAGACGCTGAACAATTACGGAGTGACGGAGATGCTACTGGTGGACACAAGAGGTGAGAGGGTGTAATATGTTAAGAGGGTTTGTTTGGGTGTAAAAAGACTAAAATTACCAATCAGGCTATTTATTCCATAATCAGCGATTCAAATGGGTTACCGTAGGGATGAAAGGAATGCATCAAATGTGTGTCTATTCTGCATCTATTTTGTTCAACGCGAAATGCACCCAACATGCGCCATGGCGTTGTGAAAAGAAAATCAAGACATGCACTTGGTGCAAATGTTTAGTTTAATGCGAGTTAAGGGTGACTCAAGGAAGTTTTTGATTTTTTAAAAAAAAAATTGTGAGTGCTGTTATTATTAACTATTAATCAAATGCATATAAAAGTATACATTTTTGGAAAGGAAATGGATCAGAGAATCTAAATTTGGTGTCAATTTTGACAAAAAATTTTGATTTTTTGAAAAAATCACAAAGAATCACTTTTTGACCCACATTTTTTAATTTTTTTTAATGCTGGTGCCGGCACTGTTTAGGAATTAGGATAAATTTAGGACAGTTGTACCCTGGGGTTTCCTTATTTTCAAGCAATTTGCCCGGCTTTGCATCAATTATAAACACTATTTCAATCACGGGTTGTAGCCCTCAACTCCCAGCACTGTCAATTACAAACACCTGTTTAATGTTCATTTCCACCATATTGTATCCTAACACTTTATTGTCCCATTGCCTGCCTGTTTGCCTACCTACTCGCATGCTCCCCATACACACTGCACAGAGGATTTGTCAGGTAAGTTTACAGGCATTCTCCTCAAATAGGTCTCTCATATGGCTTTAATGCATGAGGCAGCTATCAATTTTACAATTTAAATCACTGTGTAAAACGATTGCTGCCTTAGGCAAGGAAAAAACACACCCTGATTTACAGGCCCGACCGACCCACTTTTTGTGTTTTTCAAGAATTTGTAAAAAATTGTTTTAAATAATTGTTTCTCAAATTTTCAGATATTTTGGTGATATTTTAGGTAAAATAAAAAACAAAAAACGCCCGCCCGCCCGACCGACCCTACTTGACAGGTCCGTCTGCCCGTAAAACAGGATGTTTTTTTTTTGTCGCCTTATGTCAAATTCTGTAAAGAAGACCTATATGATGATAATAGCGAATAGTCTGCTGTGACAACACATCGATACTCATGTCGCACTCCATTCATCATTATTGTAATACAACCTCATACGCAAGGACACAGTTCACACCACCTGTATACATATGTATGGAACATGAATTGAACCAGTTGTAATCTAAGAATGAGTTTTATGTCCATCCATTCATCATCATTGTAATACAACCTCATACGCAAGGACACAGTTCACACCACTTGTATACATATGTATGGAACATGAATTGAACCTGTTGTAATCTAAGAATAAGTTTTATGTCCATCACCGGTGGGCGAAGTTGCAATTCAGTGTAGGTGTTCAGGAAGATTTTGGACTTTGACTATGGGTACTGGTATAAAAACAGTTGGCAGTAAATCAATGATGTTGCATTGATTTTCTATATTGTATATATGAGTCATTTAGCGGAGCTACCCACCCACTATGATCTGGATATAAGAACAACAAATAAATTGGAGCGATTTAATAGCGCTTTTTACAGTCGTATACAGAGCCGCGATACTAACAAATCAATATTTGTTGTATGTTATTATCAGAGAGATGTTAGTAATAACATCTCTCTCTTAATATATTGCCTGCCTAAGAGTGTAAGGTGCAGGTAGAGCTCAAAATGGACGGGGTGAAGGGCGATTAGCCCCTAGTTTTCACAAAATAGCCCCCAGAGAAAAATGTTGGCTTATAGTTAAATGGACTAAGGGGCAATTTTTGGCAGAATTTGCTCAAAATAGCCCTCATAGCCCAAAAGGTATTTTAACCCCTGGTAAGGTGTAAGAAAAAATACCCCATATTACAGACAAACAGACCTCTGGTTTTTCCCAAAAGTTTGTGGTGAAATTGTAACAATTAATTTTGCAATTATTTTGTTTAAATTTTGAAAATATTCAATTTAAATGTATTTGTATGTCGCCTAATGAAAAAAACCTGTGCATACATGTCATGTTATGACGAAAAGAACATGTATCATAATTTTCAACAATTTCAGGATGATTATTTTAAAGAATTTAGCAAATCCAACAACAAACTTATCTTTCAAAAGATTTACAATATATATCTTTATCTTTCTGAAAAACCGTAGCTCCGTCAGACGATGTTATTATTAACATTTGAAACACATGCACACAGAGTAAATAAATGAAGCTTTATTTCCGCCTTTGGCGTATTTAATCACTATTGTTCGTTCAGTTTTTAAACGATTATATCACTTTTTTTGTGCACATAATACTGCTGTTCCGTGATCATTAGCGCTACACAGAGTATAAATGACAACCTTTCCGTAATAGATTTTCAACTTGAGCGATTCACAGCAAGCTGGTATAGAAATATATTACAAAAGAAATTGGTTGATTTTTCTGTGTGGGTTTTGACACATCTCAAGGTTATGTCCACAGGAAAAATATGGTATGTTAACACTTTCCATGCGGCTAAACACATTTTTCAGAAACCGTTTCCATTTTTCAAGGTCTACAGGGTGAGTCAGAAAGAACGGGCACTTTTTATGGCAAAAGGGCCACAGAAATATTAGGCCTGCATATTAAAAACCAACTATATAGTGTTACAAAGAACACATGTTTGGCTTTCATTCAAAAAAAGAATTTTTGAATTCGAAACATTGCGTCATAAAGTTGCAACCCTTTGAGTAGTACCAGGTATGAAATGAATGAAACTAGTGAAAAAACTGAAAAGGCACATGAATGTTGGATACAATATCTTAAAATAACTGGAAATAAATAGATCTGTGTAATTATGAGTAATAAAAAGCCTGAAATCAAGATGGAAATGTAAAAGGAGGAATATCTACTGATTCAGGAGGTAAACCCCATTAGAATACTTTTAGGAATGGCTTGATAATTTGACCATTCTGTGGATTTGCTACAGATTTTTGGGGCTGTACTCAAATTAGTGTAACATGATAACGATATGGTCGATTTTTAAAATTCTTTCGAATGAAAGCCAAATTGTAGGTATTGAAAGCGCTACCATTGATTTGGAATATGCATGCCTACATCTTTTGTGACGCTTTTGTGAAAAAAGTGCCCATTCTTTCTGACTCACCCTGTATCTCAAGGATTACTGAACCAATATTATGCATGTTTGTACTTATTTTAATGCATTACTCACAGGGATTCCAAATATGGTGATTAAATTCAATAATTCTGCAATTTTTGAAACATTTTGTGACATTTTGGAATGTCGTCTGCAGACATCCGGCCATATGGAAAGTGTTAACCATAATGATTGTCTGATTTTGAATGATTCTGATGTGTTTTGTCTATTGTTTTGGCATATTAGAATTGCATTAACCCTAACCCTACCATATACCACAACTGGGCATGTTGGTACCACCAGGCGTGGATGAAAAAATGGACCTAGCCCATATAGTTTGCGCAATACACTGCGCAAACTAACCTTGACAGCCGTGGTGTAGTGTGGAATCCTTCGCCTGTGGTGCGAGAGGTCCCTGAATCAAATCCGGGGGGGGGGGGGGGGGGGGGGGGGGGATCAGGGAGATATTTTGGTCAATTTTCCACGTTGAAGAAAAAATTCTGAAAAAAGTGGGGGGTAGAGTTAGGGTTAAAGAGATCCAAAACCCCTTTTCAATTAAATTGTAGTAAATGTGATCTTCAAATTAATATATTTGATGACATTACTGCATAAAAGATAAACAAATAGTGGTAGAGTTTATAAATGGTATGGAAAGTGGTTACCGGAAACATAATATTAAATTATTTATGGCCCTTATATTGTCACTTTATCGCAATATACAGGTGTGATGATTGAATATAAGAATCATTTCAATATTTAATTGAGTTATTTGATCATTTGCTTTAGGCCTAAATATATAAAGCAGTTTTTTGTCCAGATCTGGCTCTCTGACTGACTCTAGTTGGATACTGGATATCTGTTTTTCCTCTTACCATTTTTTTAAATAGAAAAAAGAATTCTTCATCATTTGCTTTAGGCCTAAATAAATAAGCATTTTTTTGTCAAGATCTGGCTCTCAGGCTGACTCTAGTTGGATACTGGATATCTGTTTTTCTCTTACCATTTTTTTAAATAATCTTTTTTCTTCATCATTTGCTTGAAGCCCAAATAAATAATTTTTTCCTCTCTAGATCTGTCTCTCAACTGACTCTAGTCGTATGCTGGATATCTTTTTCACCACTTTTTTATAGCAAGAAATATAAACTGCAAAACCAAAATTGATATTAAAAGTTGTATGTCAAGTAAAGTGTGTTCATTGTGAGCAGGATGTCATATATAAGTTTTTCATTATTCCTCAA
This sequence comes from Ophiura sarsii, assembly GCA_035610835.1. NCBI lineage: Eukaryota > Metazoa > Echinodermata > Ophiuroidea > Amphilepidida > Ophiuridae > Ophiura > Ophiura sarsii. The sequence goes on along the minus strand of CM069447.1, from coordinate 42,989,431 downwards.
ACAACAAAAAATGATTTTGTCTCGAGTTTCCTAGAGAGTCACAACTCATACCCAGAAGTAAAGGTTCATTTTCTACATATATATGTAGGTTGGTGAACTTTGTCCTCTGATATTGATTTAGTTATATATTCTGTAGATGATGTTTCTTGCGACATCCATCCATGTTAGAGAAGTGTAATAATAATAGTGAAGGTGTTCATCAGGACTGTTAGATTTACACTTTCCATGCGGCATGCGTCTGCAGACGACATCCCAAAATGTCACAAAATGTTTCAAAAATGTCAAAATTGTTTAATTTCATAACCATATTTGGAATCACCATGTGAAATGCATTGAAATAAGTACAAACATGCCAAGTATTGATTCAGGTAATCCTTTGAATAGACCTTGAAAGTTAGGAAAGGTTTCTGAAAAATCTGTTTTGTAATGGTGAAACCAATAGCCGCGTGGAAAGTGTTAACATGTAGATTGGATTCATCAGATCTAGTCCAGGATTAAAAACATAGCTTAGCGGACAATTCGAGAAAAAGCTGTTCTCTTAATCAACACTCACAATGGAGCAGGCCTGGCAATAGCACCCGCCTAAGCAGGTAACTTTTGCATTGGGTGGGTGAACATACAAAAAGTATCTGCCCAACTGGCAGGTAAAGTTTTCAAACTCACAATGTAAAGGAGTTACACTGGCTGGTGGAATTTCTGTAGGGCAGGTATTTTTGTGAGTTACCTGGTGACTGGCCGATTGATTGAAAAAAATCTGAAGTTCCAGCCCAGTGATGGAGTGAAGGTACTGTGTTCATAGCACTTTTACCGGTTGCTTGGTATGAGGCAAGGGTCGAAGGCAAAGAGACGGGCAAATATACAATAGATGGGTGAAAGGGAGGGCATAGAGATCGGGAAGCAAAACAGTACCTTGAATAGAGACGAGGGGCAGTTCATCCTAAGTCACATATACGACGATTTTCTGGTTGCAGAAACAGCTAGCAACACTAAAGTATGATTTGGTGAGATATTGAATTTTTGTTGATATTTATGCACACGTAAGAATTTTGTTGATATTTATGCACACGTAAGACAATGGGTAATAATTTAGCTAGCAACACTGTTGCCAAGCAACCAATGTTGATAATTAAGAGATCAGCTCGTTTTTGAAATGTCTGCTAAGGTATGTTTTAATCCTGGAATAGATATGATAAATCCAATCTACATAAGTGATAGGCAGCTTGAGGAAGTTTCAATTAAGTACTACAGGGTGAGTCAAAAAAAAGTGTACTCAACTTCAGCGATTTTTTTTAGAAAAAGTATTCGTTTGTTTTCAAAACAATATACTACGGTATAAAGACAAATCAATTAGCTTTAATATTAATTTTATCTGGTTTAGATTGGTTGAGGGAAACTTATTTTACACTGTTTTGAATAAAAGTGACCAATTTAACGTCCGAACACGCTTTCTAGATCTTGACCATTATATTTCATAAGATACGACCAATAAAAAATTACAATACCGACAGCGAAAGGATCAATTCCTTTGTTATGAAATGATTAAAGTGTGGTAATTGTGTCATAAATAGGCCTTAAAGCTGTCTATTGTTTTAATCTATTAGGAGACAATTTTGAACAAGTGTATTGTCTACTTAATTCTTTTAATAAACAAGATGTGTAATGCTTTACATCATAATCCTAGTAAACATTATTAAGCTTGTTAAGCTTGAAATTAAAAACCGTGTTTTAGGTGTCAAATAGTCTGATTTTTTTTCCAGATGGTAGCAAAGAAATGGTGCAATCATTTAAAGTTTTGTTTGCCTTGATTTTGTGGTCAAAATTTTTTTGTTGATTTTTTCAATTAGGGTTCACTTTTTTTTTGACTCACCCCTGTATCTGTTTTTGCGTATTAAGTTCTCCATGTTATATATTATTACAACGATCATTATATCATATATCATTACATATCGTCACATGCAGTGCTCAAAACTAAAAGCAAAAATCAGGGTCAGAAGCTCGTCAAAGGGTGCGAGAATCCATTTAGATTCTTGCAAAAGATTTGGCGAGAATCTATGGATTTTCCTCCATTTAAATAGTGTGTTAGACAGATTATCCATCAGAATCAACTAAGATTCTTGCCACTTTACCAGCAGGAATCCTTGTGAGAATGGATTCTCAGATTCTCCTCGAATTTCTGACCCTGAAAATTCTTGAATACCAGAATTTTTGGCTGGATAACAATCTGTGGATAAAGTTTTCTTTAGGTCCCAAGCATGCATCAATTATGCGGTAGTAAAAAGCATCTTGTTGTAATTGTATAGATGCGTTTTATTACGGTAGGATATCCCATATTTATTGTTTAAGCTAGCGGCCTTCTTTGTTTATCCTTGTTTTACCTCCCCGACCCCCCCCCCCCAGACACTTGATGCGGCTGGTACCTCAAGTATACTATAGTTCAATCAGTTCCAAATTGGTGAGCAATATTCTCTTTTTATCTACTTGCGCGCAAAAGTATAAGCGCGATTTTGGCATATGCAAGCATACAATGACACTGCATTTCACATTCATTTGCTGGTGTAAACAGGTTTCACCAATTTGGAACTGACTGAACTATATGCAGATAATTTTGCAAGACTTTATGAGCTCTCGTCATAAATATCAACAAAATTCGATATCTCACCAAATCATAGTTTACCAGATTTATTGAATTAGTGGTGAACAGCTTGTGTTGTGTGCTTTAAAGGAATTGTATCATTTGAGTGCCATGCAAAACCAAATGTCAAATATGAATTGATGATATACAAATACATTTATTAACAACTATTCAGATTTATACTCTATCAATCATAGACCTGTTGATCCATTTATGCTCAAATGTCTATGTATTACTCATAAACCTAAAATTCCTTACCAAAAGGTGCAACATCCCCCCCCCCCCCCCCCCCTCCAACCGTAAGGGGTAAATGTCAGAAGAAGAAAAAATGTGTAACTCACTTACACTGTCAGTTTGAAAATGTTTACCTGCCACAGTTGGTTGGGTTCTTTTGCATCTTCACCCGCCTGACACCAAAATAACCCGCTATGTGAGGTGGGCGGGTGCTACATGTATTTCCAGGCCTGTGCATGAACAGTCATCACCATTCAACTGATTATGTTACATTTTCAATTGGTTTAATATTGGTCGATTTCATGATTATCTTGCTCCTAGGTCATATGCATTTTTGCTACATTTATATGAAATGCAAGATTAATTTATTGATAACTCGTTATATTGATAAATCCATTGCTGCAGCATACTTGTTTATGTATACATTTTAGTGTGATTAGGCTAAATTAAACAAATCTTTTAGTCTCAAAGCTCTTCAGTTTTTCAAAACCTAATGCGGAATGCGTTTTTTTTCAAGGTTTTTTTTAGGTTTTTTTAAATATAACATATTGAAATCCTTGTAAAAGTGACCTCTTGTATTTAAAATGATGTGATCAATGAAAATCGGTGAAATTTTGGTATTTAAAAAAAAAAAAAAAAAAAAAAAAAAAAAAAAAGGATTTTTGTTTTTCTAATGCGCATCAATAAACTTAAGCGCATGGGAGCTCTGAGACAAATGATTTTTAAATTTAGCCTTATTTCCCTGAAGAACAAAATTGAAAATTACATAAATTGATAGTGATTAACTGTGCCATTGTGTTATTACTTAGTGGCAGCTGTATGCTATGATTGTATGGTATCTCAATGGTACAATCATATGTAGTAATGGATTCTTACAATAGCAGGTGCATTATAGACCGGGGGACGGGGGGACACACTTGTGTACAAAGGTGGATCCATGTATGCCATGATTGTATGGTATCTCAATGGTACAATCATATGTAGTAATGGATTCTTACAATAGCAGGTGCAATATAGACCAGGGGGACACACTTGTGTACAAAGGTGGATTCATGTTCTTATGGTATTTGAACAGTACAATCATGTATGACAATAAGTTTTATACACCAGCAGGTGTAGCGCAGACTGAGGGGAGGGGTGTCAACATGAGACGCTGTGACGCCTTGACGACGAAATCGAACAAACAAATGCCAAATACCCCCAGATTACACGGTGACCATAGTCAAAGTCTGTTACTGGTTGGCTTGTGGCATGTGCATAGAAAAACAGACCTTAATTTTTTTATTAATTTTTTAAAATATAATCTCATCCACCTTTAAAATCAAGTGCCTCCCCTGGAGACTAGATTCTGAATTATCTTTATCTATTATTATTTTTTTAATCAGCATCCCCCCCCCCCCCTTCATTTTAATGACTACATTTTTAATTTATGCCTGTCACAATTACGTGAAATTATTGGATCACTGCTGTATTACACTGAAATGTTCAAATGTAAAAAGTTGTATTTTATATTGCAGCCATATTCATAATAACACCCACTGTCAGATTCAGATGTAAGTTCATTACAATATAATTGTTGTATGGAGCAATGCTGTCATTTCGTCAGCCTGTCTGTCCGAGTAATTTCTGCTACAACTGCTTTCTTTATAGTCCGATCGTTTTAAGATGAAAAATGACCTTTGGTTTTATATGTGCTGATATAACGTTGCAAATAGTTGCAGTTTTGTTTGATGTACTGACAAGTTGAGCTATACTATTGTGCATTGCCATAAAATTGACCTTGACATTATAAAAAAAATTAAAAGATCAAATACATCCATACTAGCTATTGAATAAACAAACAAACAAATCCACCCACCAAATTCATTGATTATTTAGATATCAAAATATTTTAAAGAAATCTTGCCAAGTTGAGCTATGTGATATAGGACCAGTTCTAACGTTTGGCACAGGTCCTATTTCACGAAGATCAAATTATGAATTCGTAAACGATCTTGATAAGAAGAGTTCAAATCCTTGAGAAGAATAAGTCATCTTTAGATTAACCATAACTTATATTTGAAATATAAAAGCACAGGTCTTCCTCGAAGGCAACACTTCTGCGTATATGCATACTTTATTCTTTAATCATGTCATCTTGCTACCATTTAGGCAAAAAAAGAAGGTTTGTTTATCCAAACACGACTGACCCATAAAATCTAAAAAAACCTGCTCATTTTGGTTTCTTTTTGTAAGATATGTTTATGGTGATAAATGTATGTTTTAAATGATATTTTTATCTGAAGTTGCCAAATAAATAAACAAACTGTTCTAGACTTTATTTATATCCATATCCTTTCTAGTAAACACCAAGGAGGTGCAAATTCAATTTTTAGAAAGTTAATCGACTGACCGACCCACTTTCTCCTCCTTGTTTGGGGCAAACATTTCTGTTGTTGTTGCCTTATATACACATTCCAATTTTGTGTAGCAAAGGAATGTTCATCTCTAGTGCATTCACTACAAATGGAACATGGTCAAAACACATTGGCATTGCAAAATAGCAATATGTCATTGCCAAGTTATATTAAATGGAGTATATGTGACGTGTTCTACCGAAACCAGACGGAATTGGGCATAGCTCCAAACTGAGAAATAGCCTAAAACCTAATTGGGGGTGATTTTTTGTGAATTAGAGTTTCTGGTAAATAATTAATCTTCAGAGTGTTTATGACATTATTGTGAAAGTTTCAGATTAAAAAATCAAATCATCAACAAAACAAAACAAATTAAGTGCATTGTGAGTACATTGTAAGTACATCTTTAAAGGACGATAACTCAGAGGAGTTTTCATAAAGATGAACTTGAAAATGATTTAACTCCATAAAAAAAAAGTACCATTGTAAAGCTGAAGATCTCTACTTTAATAATCAATTACTAACTCAATTTTGATATCTTGCTCAATTGTTTCGGTTTCGGTAGAACGCGTCGCATATAGCCAGCCAGCCAGCTAATTAAGTATGTCTGTCATATCACCATGGTAATGTAGTAACCAACCAATCTTGGTTACCATGATGATAAAATCAATGTTATTGCTTGAACATACATTTCAATGTTTTACTAAACAGTCTATAGCTCGCCAAGTATTATATTATATATCTGTCATGTCACTATGGTAACGCATCAACCAACCGATCTTAGTTACCATGGTGATAAAATCAGTGTTATCTGCGTACATGCACATGTGTGTATCTTATATTGTGGTAACGATACCTTCTATTTTCGTCTTTTTTTGGTTTGTAAAATTTCTTTTTGTAACCTTGAAAAACAGATGAATCTTCTGATAGTGGTACGTAAGAAGATTTGTGTTCGTTTGCTGTGTAGTGATTGATAATCCAGAGTCGGTCATCAAGGTGGCTGGAACTGGATTTTTGCATGGAATAGATCACCCCCCACCCACCCCTCTCATTCCGACTCATGCTCTCCTCTCTCACTCCACCATAGCAAGGTTGATTTGTAGCCAGTGGCGTAGCTAGGATTTGTGTTTTTGGGGGGGCAAGATTTCCAAAAATTTTGATTTTTGAAAGTTTGACCCATATTTGTTTACAGTCAGCTCAGAAAATGTGAGGTAGGGGGGGGGGGGGTAGGGCATGTTTTTCACAAAACACGCTCGAAAAATGGTCCATGTAAGTTGTCATAATGCCTATACACACTCTATCTGGTAAATGGGGCAGGGGCACAATAGGGCTTGGGGGCGGGCCGTTTTAAGGATTTTTTTCTGTCAGGGGCCCCCCTCCTTAGCTACGCCACTGTTTGTAGCCCATTTCATAAGCACCATTACCATTTAGATTTCCCTTTGCAGAGTGGTCAATTTTAGAATAGCAAATTTATTTTTATTGAATGAAATCAATCCCACTATTAAAAATCATGGGCTAAATTAAGAAATCACTGAAAATGGTTCCAAGTGAAGTTAAAACAACTGTTCTTATTTGGAGAGAGGGGGTCTTTTTAATTTAAATTTAAATTTTTAGTGGTTCATATTCAATTAAAATGCATCAAGCAATTATCAATGGCACAAATTATGCCAAATTGTTAGAAATCCATCAAAATGATTGCATATGTTATGCAGTGTTGTTATTGTTTTTTTCTCCAACTCAGAAAAAGAAGATTAATCATATTATTCAATTGATATGTCACTTGTATTTATACTAATTTGATTAGAAAAAAGGTGAGGGTATGGTGCGCCAAATTTCATTATTGGAGAGTTGTTGATTTGCAACATTTATGCACAATTTTGACATTTTGTTTACAGGTTGGTTTTCTTTGGTCTTTTTTTATTGTGCATAAAGGGAAATGGCCTGTTAAATTCCCGGGGTGCTCAGTGGTCATTACAAGGGGGTATAATGCGCGTCCAAGGACTTTCAAAAAGTACCCTAAATACGTAATCGTGTTAATGTGAAAAAGTACCCTAAACGAGTATGGCACAGTATTTTACATACCCTAAGCAAGTAATATCAGTATTTCCAATACCCTAAACTAGTACTCAAAATATTTTGATATCCTAAACAAGTACTCAAAATGTTTTGATACCCTAAGCAAGTTATTTGAATAATTTAAACCTCTTACCGCGTATGACCCTAACCCTAAACCCTAACCCTTTTTCTTCCCTAAATAAGTATTATGAAACAAATGCCGAGCTGATTTATCGAATCACTTGCGAAGGATACAATTTGAGAAATATATCTCGCCCATGTGGCTATTTATAATCCTCATGGAGCAAATAAGGACCCTAAATACGAAAGGCAATGATTTAAAAAGTATACCCTTTTTTCTTAATTTGGCTTGTTTTGATCGTGCCCCAGCTTGAAAAACTACCCTAATTACGTGATTTATTGGACACGCATGATACCCCTCTTGTAATGACCACTGAGCACCCCGGGGTTAAATTATAAAATCCCCTATACCTGTCCGTCTAAACAAATGGTTTTAGGCTTGTACTCTCTCAGAACCCTTAATTGGTCTTGAATGGAACTAAAATTGGTTCTTCAGACACCTTGCAGAACCATTTTTGGGCTCTGTAGAACCATATTTGGTCTTATAGAACCTTAAAAGGTTCTCCAAAGGGTTCTTAATTTTTGGAGGTTCTATGAACCTTTCTCTTTAACCTTTAAAAAAGGTTCTTGAAAATTTGAGAATCATTTGGAGAACCAGTAAAGGTTCTAAAGAGACTAAGAAAAAGGTTCTGTAAGGCATCTGAAGAACCCATTTTGGTTCTACTCAAGAACCATTAACCCCCTGGGCACTACCTGCCTATCTAACGGTGTTTATGATTGGTTAATTGCAAGACATACTCATTGTAATAACCAATTAGAATACAGCTATTAAAATATTTCACGCCACTCATTATTAGGGATACAATTATTCTAACAATGTCTCTGATTGGTGCAATAAATGATTTATCCATCTTTCTGACCAATCGGCAGGTAGTTCTCAGGGAGTTTAGGGTTCTAAATAAGGGTTGCTTAATTTCAGAGAGTGTAGTATCAGATATTAATTGTAGTGTGATGTTTTTTTGCCACTCTTTTCCAGTTTGCTGTGTTTGCTTAAATTATTTAGCATTTTTACATGTTTTTTTTAAATCTGAAGTTGTGTGTACACATGCGAATGCATTGCTATTACTTAAGGTGGCTCTATTAGCGGAGTCCAAAATTTAGATTTCCTTTAAAATATAATATGTTTTATCCCTTGGTGTGACAATTCTGGAACTAAAAATTGTATTTCAATTGCAATTCCAGTTGCCAGATATTTTCCTAATTATGTCTAATTATGTATGCATACAATATGCAAAGTAAAGTTTGTGGATAGATGAGATGAGCTATGGTGATGTGACTTGGAACATGGGTAGTACACTTGGAGAGCTAAAAACGTATGTTGGCTTTTTGCTACTTTCCATTTGCATTTAACCCTTTGAACACTGACACCCCTGAGTAAACGGTAGCCCCACCCTGACACCCCTGCCAAAATACCCCTCAATAGGGCATAATGTTACTGTCTGTATCGTTCCCATAACAGTTACTAGCACTTTTTTAGTTGCAATATTCATGCTTACCGTGTCTTGTTCATCCTTATTACTATAGTCAGAATCATATATATCCTCCGTATCAGAGTCCATGACCCTTGCTAAAACATCTGCTGCCGACAGCGCCATTGAAAAATCCCGAAATTCCGACCAAATTGATGAAATAACCCCCCAGTTATCAGAATAGATATCGTTTCCAACGCATTGTTAGACAAACTATGTGCAGCCCGTAGCCCATAGGCTAGTCTCCGGGTCAAAGGGCATGTTTATATTCGATGGGGATTCCCTCAGACATTATAAACAGTGCAAACATGTTAGCGACTTTATACCGGCCGCCAGTGTATATACGATACGCGTATTAGGCTTTATACCGGCCGCCAGTGTTCAAAGGGTTAATAAAATGAAAGATATGTTCCAGGTTTAATGCCCCTTTGACCTAACATAAAATGTTCAGTTCCAGAATCGGAAGGGATAAAACATTATTGATTAACATCTAACTCTGTGCAGTGATGTCAGAGTGTATTCTAGTGGTCAGCGCAGCATTTATGCAAGAGTACCATGATTCCCCTTTGGTTGCATGGGTACTGTAAAACCAGAAGTGTTTGTGTGCATTTAAATTTCGCTAACTTCGCGAGTATTTCATGCCACAAATATTTCCAATCTACCTTGTACATGTAGCAGTGCAATGCAAAGTTACACAATGTAACTCAAAAGTTTACATTCGCAAAATGTGCACGCCGTGAATTAAGCCAGTATTGTTGATCAGTGACATTTTAAACTCACGAACATTTCTGGTTTACAGTATATAATCATGTGCATGAAATTAGGGGTAGATCATTAGAATATGTTTTGACGTCACTGCACAGAGTTAGATGAAATAAGTGTACACCCTTTAGATTTGTCTTATGGGAAAGGAGGGGCAGTGGCAGTACTCGGTGACTGTGCTACAAAAAATGTGACCCAACATGCGTAAATGAGGCACTATAATTTGATTTAAGAGCACAAATGTGGGACAAGGTCATAATAAGTCAAATTCATAAAAATATATTATTTCTGATCTTTGATACATCTTTCATGTAATCAAATACTCAATTTATGAAAATAAAGAGTTCTAAACTACACTTTGAGGTATTTACTTTTCATTTACTCCATCAAATCGATGGTTAACCAAACTTTAAATGCCCATAACTTGTATTTGATGATTTTCAATAATCTGTAACTTTGGTTAGGAATGTGATATAACATTGATTTTGGTACCAAAATGTCACTTTAACTTAGGGGTCGTCCATAATTTTCGCCATTTTCAGTTACGTACAAAGCGTACGTAAGAGGGGGGAGGGGGTCGAAATATACCCCAACCGTACGTAACTTAAATGGCGATCTTGCGAGGCGGGATTTTTTTTTTTAAAGTACAAAATAAAATAAAATTTCGCCATTTATTGCGTACGTAACTCGAGGGGGGGGGGGGGGAGGGGGTGAAAAGTTACGTACGCTCTGTACGTAAGTGAAAATGGCGATAATTTTGGACGACCCCTTATATGTATACTATCATGATATCAATAACTCAATATTCATGTCCCTCATTGTGCCCCTATACTCACGTTGGGTCACAAATATCCAACACATATCCAAGCAATACAAATCCAAGTACCCTTCCCCTCCCCTCCGTGGGAAATTCATTAAAGGTATATTATGTGATCTTTCCAGGGAACGCCCTCAACATCAAGAAAAAAATAGAAAGCAGATTTTCTTGCAGATTTACATTTCTGATCATAAATCATGCATACATTCCAAGTTACAGGGCGATACGATTCTTAATTACTTCAAAATCATGGTTTTAGAGTGAAAATAAACTGTCGGATATCCGACAACTTATTTATTCTAGTCTAAATTCACTCTAAAACCATGATTTTGAGGTAATTAGGAATCGTATCGCTCTGTAACTTGGAATGTATGTACGATTTATGATCAGAAATGTAAATCTGCAGGAAAATCTACTTTCTAAAAAAAATCATGAATAGAGGGCGCTCTCTGGAAAAGATCACATAATATGCCTTTAAGCTGAAAAGTAATACCAAGGCAGTATACCTTATTTATCAGTTTGCTGTGGGAAATTTCATATTTTGCATTGGTTAGTAAAAGAGATGATAAAAGTTTTAACTTTTAACTTTATTTATCTTTTATTTTATTTAAAATGGCAACAGTTTTCATGGTTTCCTATACATTTTGATTTGCTGTGGTGTGTGTTTTAAAGCTTACCGGAAACTTCTCGTAAAGGATGGGTCATTGTATCTTTGATTTTTGCTTTGTAGAAAGATTTGCCATTTGAGGTTTAATTCTATATAGGCCAAAATTGTTGTTGTATTGGTGTAACCCGTCTGATCCTAATTAACCCCGACCTCAACCCTGATTCTTTTTTTGCAGAAGAAAAATGATTTTTTTTTAACCCCCCTAAAACCCGATCTTTGGCGCTCCGCATCAAAAACTTGAGTTGGCAAAGTAGTTCTTTTGTTATTTTGTGATTTATATGACTCTGTGAGATCAAATTTAGTAATTCATAGTATATATATAATATGCAAACAAAAATCAACCCACCCTACCCTAATTTTCAATGGCATGTTACGCCAATACAAAAAAAAAAAGGAGTAATTCTGTTATACCCTTCACAGAGGTATTCATAGTGCTTGATTTTTAAGAACGACGCATACTACCGATGTAGGTGTGCAGGGTATAACAGAATTATGCCAAACATTTTGCCGTAGCTTAAGAACCACCCAAATTATTCAGTTTCTTTTACCTGCATGATGCCGAGCTTAATAAATAATGCCTCTATCCAGAGCATCTGATTAAGCTACCTTCTAGAGAATTAGTTAGATTTCACTCCAACCTTAAATTCTTAAAGTAGTATATTACAAAGATATCATGCATGTGTAGTCATTTAGATCCCTTCATTTTGAATGGGGTTTCAGGGCTCAAATATATTTGGAGGGATATGCCACCATTTTCATTTTTTTGTCGCCTATCCGGGTTACCTAAATTCAACTTAGACTGCATTATATACTTACTTTCACAATACAGTATGTGTCTCTAGATCCAGGTCAAAATTCTGTGTCAAAAATAATAAGAATGTTGACAAAAATAAGTCGAGCAATAAATATGTCTTTAACACTTTCCACGCGGCAGGCGTCTGCAGACGACATTCAAAAATGTTTCAAAAATGTCAAAATTATTGAATTTCATTACCATATTTGGAATCACCATGAGAAATGCATTGAGATAAGTACAAACATGCCTAGCATTGGTTCAGAAATCCTTGAGGTAGACCTTGAAAGTTGGGAAAGGTTTCTGACAAATCTGTTTGTAAATGGTAAAACTAATAGCTGCGTGGAAAGTGTTAAGAGAGTGTTTACATAAAAGAAAAGGTTTGTTGACTTTGATGTGTACACCACAGGAATGCATAACTGTGTGTACAAATACTATAAATAAAACTGCTGTCGATTTGCGTTGAGTATGCGCATTTATTATGGTACGAGTGGTAATTAGTGTGCAATTTTTTTGCATTTTGCCTATTTGGAACCATTTTGCTTGTTTTTAAATTCTTAATTTGAAAGTTTATTTCATAGAATTATACACAAAAGAATTTTATTTGTGCTTTTTTATTTTCATGGTACCAGCTTTAAGTGTGGAAAATTTGAAAATTAGTGTAGCACAAAAAACAAAAATGTGCTTGTTTACGGTATTCACTATCGAAGTGTAGTGATTATATAACCCCCTGGTAAATGGATCACACACCATAGACTTTATGTGGCGATCATTTCGATCGGGGTTCAATACTCAAAAGCGTGATCCAGTTCAGACATAGTGATAATCTATTTACACGTAACACTTCGCTGCTGAATGGACCTACGGCACATAATCTCCTGGCCACAGTTCGACATACGTGGGCGCACTTCGATCAGTCTGCGCACGCATGCTTGAACTCACAAAATACTGCCAACCAACAACACCAAAGCACCCGATTGATCAAATTTAAACTGAAGCCTTTTTAACGATCGTCACGCTGCGCCGTATCCACCAATGCAGTGCTCCCGCTGCGCCGTAACCACCGACGCAGTGGGGCGTGATGGTGTGTGGAAAAGCTCATGAGTTTTTCAGTTCTCACGTTTGAGCACCAACCAATCAGAGCCTTGAGGTCGAGATGACGTAGTGCGCACAACAGAGAACCCAGGTACCGTTTTTGGGTGAGGTTGTGCAGGCGTACTTTACGCGAGATCAACCTCATGTGACGTAGGTCCATTGGACTCTGAAAAACAAAGCAGCCCAACCATACTACTGTGAAATTGGAAATTGCTACATGTATTTTTTCGCTTTTCGCGCCCTAACCAGCTACTACAAAAATAATTACACACAAATGTATTTCTTTTGCGTATAGTTCTATGTGATGAAGCTACAAATTGTGAATTAAAAAACATGCTGAACAGTTAATTATTGGCAAAGCGTGAACAATTAATCACACAAAATTACCACTTTACAGTATATTCAGGCCAAGAAAAATAATAAGTTGTGTTGCCCTCAAGTGCCAAAAATTTAAAATCGGCTTGGTCGGTTGGAAATCCTTTTTTCTTTCTATTTTTTCTTTTTTTTCTTTTCAAATTTGTTGTTTCAATTTCTTTTTTTTGAAAAATATATGGTCTATGTCAAGACAAAATTGATATAGGCCTATATGTCAATTTAACTAATGTTTCTAGTCTGACAATAATCTAAAAAACATTTATTTAAGCTTACTTATTCATTTTAAGCAAGAAATAGTAAAATTTAAACACTTTTAATAAAATTTAAATCTAAATCTAAAAAAAGAAATGCGACCCTAGTTTTTACGATTTTAGGGTTGGTCGCTGAGGGCAACACAACTTATTATTTTTCTTGGCCTCAATGTCGCGACCAATTCCAAAAATGTACCTGATTATTTGGCAAACTTTCTCACAAACAATGATGATTTCCAAAGAAATGTGAATTTATTTCATCATGGAATCCTATTTTTAATTTGTTGTTTATTACAAAGTATTGTCAAGCGTTTATTGTAAGCCATAATTTTGTGGGTCAGGAAATAGCGATGCAAAAAGCATATGCATGGCAACATCAATAACAAATATTCTAAGATTTTTTAAGATTTTTTATATTTACAAAGAAACATAAAAAAAGTGTGAAATATCCTAACTTGCATCTAATGACGTTCTTATGTTATTCTAAATTCACTATGGTGTTCTTAAAAATAGGTTTGGAATGCAGCAGCGTAACCAGGGGGGAGAACCCCCATGCTTGAAACCCTTGTCCTCTTCCTTCGTTTTCCCTCGCCCCAAAATTTAAATAAATTAATAAGAACATGCAGTAGGTAGATTAATATTGATTTTATTGATTATGTTTAATTACACACTGAATGATGATTCTAATAGATGAAAATTGGCCAAAGCTGAATTTGACATGCCTGAGTAGATTTGCCATAATTTGATAATGACAGCTCCAAAATGGATAGGAACAAAATCTCATGTACAATTTGTATATTTTTCATGGCCAAAAAACAATCATGTTTCATATGGAACACTTTTATTCCGCCACTGTTGGATTGTCATTTCTTCCTTACACTATTCGATTGAAGAATTTCATTAACCCCCTGGGCACTACTTGTCTTTCGTACAACAATTCCCATTGGTCAATTAAATGATATAATCATTTTGATGACCAATTACAGTTTTGCTTATAAATATTATATGCTAATATTTTTGAAAATTGTAATTATTCTAACGATGTCTCTGATTGGCACAATATTTGACACATTCTAAATTTCAACCAATCGGCCGGTAGTTCTCAGGGGGTTAACAGTTAGTTCCATGATTCAATACTTTGCCATTGTCATATATTACAGATCCAGAGGGACCTCCAGATATGTCGGAGAAGAAAAAGAAATCAGGCTTCTTTAGCAGACTATCGAGAAAAAAGAAAGGGGTAAGCGAATATAATACCTGGGGGCAGGGTGTTTTGTACAGAAATGGGTACAGGATGTGCCCCCAAACCTTGGTGGCAAAAACAGCCATTTTGTAAAATTTGGTTACCATGTTTCATTATGTTCTCACAAATACCCTCTAAAATCTCTAAAGTTTCAGTTGCTAAAAAAACACTAAAATCTTCAACGTTTTCAATAAAAATGTCCTTTGATCAATAACTGTGATGCAATTTTGGCAAATTTTAGTTCAAATTTGAATCACCCAGTGTTACGATGTGAACACATTTCTTGGAAGTTTGGTATAATAATGGGTTCCACTTCACATTCTTTACCCAATAAAATTCATTGTGACCATTGGTGTTTACCAGGACTCCAAGATTTGTACCCACCCCATGGTTCACCTCAAATTAATCCTGGATTTAAAAAAAATAAATTTAGGATGAAAGTTTCAACCCTCATTCCACTGCATGGGGTTAGGGTTAATGAGAGCTCTTGGAAGCCAATAATTGCCATGAAAGATTAAGTTTTATTGCTTGTAACAGTTATTCATACACTCTTATGAGTATTTTTACATATAAAAATTATGCTTAAATTGTGAATTTTGATTTGTATAGTGTCGTGTATGAAATTAGGTCAATGCATTTGTATGTTTTGTTTCTCGAAAAATTAGACAAATCAATGCACTTTCGCAAACGTTGATATGCTCACAAAAAATAGCACTCCCCCTTCGGGGTCGTGCCATTATTCACACATCAACATCAGCGCGTGTGCATTGATTTGTCAAATTTCTCTCGAAACAACACATATGCATTTATTGACCTATAATCAATAGAAATTTTCAACAGCATATTTTAACTGTTTAGATGTATTTATGATGTTGTAAGACATAATTTCTGAACAAATGAAGATAGGATGACTAAATGTTTAGTATTTAATTACTTCAAACAAAATAAGCAAATATTTTACTGGATTTGGATTGGATTGGGCATAATTCCCGATTCCTTAGTGTCTGAGTTCTTCAAAAAAGGGGCTCGAGACCAGTCTCGAGTCCGAGTCCAGACTTAAGTATATACTCCATCACTGTTCCAAGGTGCTATTTTAATGAAAGGATTGAAATGAAATGGTACTCAAGACATATATACAGACCATTTTTATGATAAGTGCATAGTTCACTGCATTGAAAAACTATGTTGATCACGCAGTGCATATATCCCGGATCAATGTGTGCTGATCGGAATTCTGATATGCAGATGAAATGATTTAATGCAGATGGAATAATTTGGAATTGAGAATCATATGCATACATTTATGCTTTATTTATTGAGGGTAAAACACTTCAGTGACCAGCACTGAAGTAGGCCCTCATGTTATGCATAACAGATTATAAACAGATTGTCAAAAAGATATATACATGTAAATGTAATATAATAATCATAAAATAACAAATAATAATTAGTGCTAATTGGAAATACATGATTTAAATTGACTTAATGACATATTTCTTAACTCTATACATATTTTTGGTGAAACACTGTTCCAAAGAGACGGAAAAGCTCTGGCATGAAATATACGCTAACCAGAATTGCTATTACATTTTGGAATAGAGCATAATATGATGAATGGTTTATGACTGTATGACTGTTATGTACAAATCAAATGGGCATGATAAATAATTTGGACTGATATTTCTTAAACATTAGGAAAACAATGATAAGCATTTGATTTTTCAGTAAATTCATCAATCAATCACTGACATTTCTATAGCGCCTAATCCAAGGAACTTGTACTAAGGCACTTAAGCACAAAAGACAACTGCTGTCCTTAATGGGCTGGTTCAAGGACAATGCTCATATTAGGGTATGGTAATTATAGTAATTTGTTGCTGTGACACAAATAAGGCACACACAAAAAAAGTCTGTATCACATACATATGGTAAAATAGCTATGCTATATGCATTTTTTGAGGGGTTTTTTAGAAAAAATAGCTATGCTAAATGCAGAAGAAGAAAAAAATTATTGTGTTTTTGGCCCATTTGGTGTTTTTTTTTGCCCTTTATAGGAGCCAATTTGATTTTTTCTTCTTTTTCGGACAACAGAGACAGATCTATTTTCTTGGCCTAAACAGAGGTTTGGAGATGTCATAATTGTCTACCAAAAGGTATTAAAAACTGTAATGATAAATTCTCTGTTTCAATTTTTAACAATCAATTTGAATGATTCTTTCAATATTTTCAATTTCTAGTACGATTTTGGCGGCTCCGGTGAGATACCAACAACAGCCAGTGCAACCACTACTACCGTTGTAAAGCCTGCATCGTTGCCCATTCAAAGCACAGTACCAACAAACAAAATTGAACCGCCTTCGCCAAACGACACAGCTATCAGTAGAAACGTCAGCGTCAGTAAAAAGCGCCGACCCGCACCTAAACCGCCCGGCGCCCAGACTGTGACCAGCCCCACCCTTCAGGACGATTATAACAAGGGTATAGTGTCGCAGATGGGTAGTCTTAAGAAACGGAAAGCGCCACCGCCGCCGCCTAAAGTACCCGTGCCAGACACAATTGATGAATCGCAGGAGAGCCTGTCGAAGGTGTCTGTCAACGACTCGCAGTCGGAATCTATTAATGATAGTGGGATTGTGACGTCAACACCGATGCGCGGTGAAGACAACGAAAGACTGGACCGATCCAGATCGCCTAGTCCTCCGGCTTTACCTGTGGATCCCCCGCCTCCGCTCCCACCCATAGGACTAGATTATGAGGATGGTAAGTGAAGATCGTAGGCTCAATTTTAAAGCCAAAAAAAATATGTGTTGCACAAAGCAGGCAGGAGAATGGTCAGGTTTGGGTGGAGGTGGTCAGTAGGTTATAGCCATAAGGCGATGACAAAAAGAATAAGAATCCCTGTTGTATGGGCAAACGGACATCTCGGTTAGGCTTTCTTTTCTTCTTATTTTTCCTTGAAAATGACAGTACAAATCACAAACAATCTGTCAAAATGTTTAACAATCTGTAAACATTTTGCCGTTTAAAAAAATAAAAAAATAAAAAAATTGGGTGGGTATTCATTTGCATGTGAAATATTTTTCTATTGATTTCTAAAAAAAATTGGGTCGATCGGGCCTGTACAACAGGGTTTCTATTTTTCGTCACCTAAACATGAATTTAGGGTGCTGGGTAAAGTGTGTCCAAAATGTCTACACCATACACTTTTAACCCCCTGGGGTCTACCTTTCTATCTTACAGTGGTTCTGATTGGTTTATTACAAGATGTACTCATATGAATAGCCAATTCAAATGCAGCTTGTAAAATGTTTCACTCCCATCTTTATCAGGGATACAATTATTCTAACAATGTCTCTCATTGGTGCAATAAATGATGTAACCATCTTTCTAACCAATCGGCCGGTAGTTCTCAGGGGGTTAAGGGGTATTTTCATGTGTGATCATTCTCATGTCTGCTCATGCGACTCTCCAAAATTAGGTTGTATGTTTTCTTCTTTTTTTATTTAAAAAAAAGTATTTTAGTTTTTCGTTACCTTCATGTAAAGAGTCATGAAACTAGTCTAGCGTGAAAACTTCATTGAGATATTATAAGCTTTATTAACCTCTCAATAAGTCTTTATCCTAGACTAACTCTGCCTCCCTTACATGAAGGTAGCACCAGTTTTTCTTTGTAAAATGTATTTTAGGTCCTTAGTATGCATCAATTGCAAGATAGAATAGTTTGTCGTATTTGATATTAATTTATCAATTATATGATGCGCTTTATTCTGTTGAATTCTTGATACATGCCATGCATCCTATAAAGTACATAATTTCCTCTTATATTTTATTTATCTATTTGTTCTTCTTTTTGAAATTTTGTTTTATATATTATGTATTATTTCTAACCATAAATTAGTGATAGATACTATATAATTATCTTACCTATCCTCTGATCCTCCTCTGATCCTCCTCTAATCCTCCTCTGATCCTCCCACTTCAACCTAGAACTTTGGTTCTACCTCCATGTATGGGAATCACGAAACTAGTCTAGTGTGAAAACTTCATTGTGGGATTATAAGCTTTATTCAGTATAATCCCTCAATGAAGTCTTTACCCTAGGCTAACTCTGCCTCCCTTACATGAAGGTAATACCAGAACTTTACCCAATAATAAACCTACCCATATACAGAAAGAGTCAGAAAGAACAGGCCCTTTTTTCGCAAAGGCTTCACACAAAATTCTGGCATGCATATTCAAAACCAAAGATAATTGATTTGGCTCTCATTTAAAAAAAAAAAAAAAAAAAAAAAAATGATCATTGCGTTATCATGTTGCACTAAATTTTAGTAAAACCCTCCAAACCCTCCAAAATGTAGACAACCACACGATGGGCGAATTATCACACCATGCACTCTTCAATGTTTTCTAATGAAGCACGCTTTCTTCAATCAGCTGAGATGCCTGTTATCAATTTTTCATTATTTTTAATCAATAGTTCAATCTTTTTTGTGTTCAAATTTCCACAGTTCTATGTTTTTTCAGTTGGTAAAGTTTGTATCCAAAATTCATGTATCATTATGATGCAATGGTCAAATTTAAAAGAATTTGTTTGAACGAAAGCCAACTATGTAGTCTTTATAACACTATCATTAGTTTTGAATATTCAGGCTTGGAATTTTCTTGGCGCTTTTGAAAAAAAGGTGCTTATCTGACTTCCCCTCTTAGTCGAGCCTATAGCTCCCTTTTCTGTAAATCTTCCATAACAAGAACTCTAATAATATCTTATTTATTACTGTGTGTCCAAACATGGAAATCTCTAGAACTGATAATAGTCTCACTCTTTCTACACAGCTGTTTTCTTTTGCATGGCATCATGTTTACTCTGGGCAAACCGTACCTGGTACTGTTTGCCCAGTACCTGTATGTGTACTGCGAAAGTACCTGTGCAGCACCACTGTACTGTACAGCTTCCTTGGTTGTACTGCACAGGTACTGTACAGTTCCCATACAGGTACTAAGCATTGAGTACCTGCATAGGTACTGGGAGCTGAATAACCATGATGTCGGGCATAAGAAAATAGCTGTGTAGGTCAAAGTAAACTTCCTAATTTTAGATCCAATAGACATTAATTTCAAAGTGTGTGTAGTGGAAACATTTTAACAAGAACCTACAATTC
Source organism: Ophiura sarsii (assembly GCA_035610835.1). Lineage (NCBI taxonomy): Eukaryota > Metazoa > Echinodermata > Ophiuroidea > Amphilepidida > Ophiuridae > Ophiura > Ophiura sarsii. The sequence goes on along the minus strand of CM069447.1, from coordinate 42,969,342 downwards.
TTTACTGATAACAACTCTAACCTAGCTATTGGTAGCTATTAATCTCCTTTCAACTAAAACACTAAACCGCGAATGCTGGGGACTAGGTTAGTGGATACTAGTGATACTGGTTTGACTCTTTTAGGAGGCCTTTGAAGTTGATAGGACAAGTGTGTGGTCTGGGAGAGATTCCAGAGTTTATTGCAGGGCAAGTGTGGTGTTCTAGGGGCTCAATGAACTACAACGGTGCAAATTGGAGAAGGGGCTCAACTAACCTACACATTTGGGGATTTTTATCAAATTTTCGAAAAACTATTTGTAATTGAAAAAAAAAATGAATAAAAGTTGAAAAAATAAATATTTGAAAAGGTTTTAAAATGTTGAAAGTTTAAAAAAATATTTTCTAGTAAATTTTCAATATAAAAATAAGCTGAAGAAAAAAATCTGACCGACCACAATAACTTGACAGAGGTCTTGCAGTTGTCCACAAGCCTAAATCAGTCAAACCTAATCGCCAATGTCCACTCGCCAACCATCCCGTAAGTGCATGCATTGATCAAGAAATGTAAAAAAGACCATGATCCCCTTACCCTCCGTTAGGTCCGTTAGGCAAAACTGCTCCTTGTAAACCGCCTCGTCCATTATCCTTTGAAGGATTGGAGGGACACACCGACTCGGAATCGGAGTTTGAGTTCCCGCCACCTCCCGAGGTGCTGCCACCAGCGGAGATTGAAGGTGACTTACAAAGTAAGAGATTGAAAATAATGTAAAGTTTGCCTGGTTTTTGTAGTGTAAATCTGCTTTTGATTGCAAAGCAAAGTTATTGATGAATGGCTATAACTTTTTTATGAGTTATTTTTAGCTTGTTTAATGTCACCTCAAGTAAAGGTCCATTCATACTCGCATTGTTGCGCATCGGCCGACGTCGCCGGGTAAAAGTTGACATTGCTTCAACTCGTGTGTCGATATCAATCAACGACAGGAGTATGAACGGAACTTTAGGGTTAGGTCAACTCTGGAGCACAATTGCTACACCTATGTGTAGAACTATAATCAGTACAGTTCAATCATTTCTTGATCATTTTGTATAATATCCTTGTGACCTATGCATTTGGTGTGTGATTAAAACAGCCGTGTAGCGCAATGGCACCAAATGTTATGAAATGCAGTGCGTCATTACACTGCGCATTTGTGCGTTGAACATTGAACGTGGTGATGCTAGGATCAAGAGATTATTGAACTGATTATTGGACTAGAACACATTTCTATAAAATTGCCATCTTAGTTTCTTGGACATAACTGCACACATAGAATGGGTTTAAAGAGGTCATAAAAGCTCTTTTAAAAGATTTGTTTGCAGCTTGAGTTTAGGCTACTTCCACTTATCTTCCAGGTCACAATTTCTTTTTTCCGTACATGAGTTGAATAAAATTCGGAATAATACGGAATAAAGCAAAATTCACTGAATAAAATGATTTTCTAACAAATCAACTGATTTCACTCAACTCATGTACAAAAAAAAAAAAGCTTCCAGGTCAAGCATTATCAAATCCTCAAAATCATAGCTTGCACTATGTTTATAGACCTTATCGCAGATAGGCAAACAACAATTTATTATCCTTTTCAGATGCATTATGGGATTGAAAAGGGACAACATTTCCCACTTTTTATCCCACAATGCATCAGAAAAGGATAACTAATTGATAAGGTCTGCGATAAGGCCTATTCCATGCTGTTATTTGAAATTATGTCCAAGAAATTAAAAATGACACCGTTTTGTTATAATTTCTATCTGGTGGTTGGTACATACTCTTTACTCATAGTCACGTCACGCATGTATGCATGCATTCATTCTTCCATATAGACACTAGTAGCAGTAGCGCAGAGCACACAGCAGGGACAGAGTCTGTAACCAGTGATGTTGAAGAGGTGGATGTCGTAGAAGATATTGTTCAAGAGAATGATGAAATAGAAGTAGAAATAGAAGAAGGTATAAAGTTTTTGCTTATAAATGCAGCAAAAAGTGTATATTGATAGTTTGTGACCAGTCGCGTCAAAAAGGACATGTTGTCGGCAAACATAGTTTTGAGATAGAGGCCAATATATTTGAGGAAATATATAGAAAATAATAGATAAAAATGTGCTTCTTCAAATCATATCTTTTGATTACAATGTCCGATTACCTTCAACATGGTGTCATTTCAAAGCTTAAAATGTGCCCTTTCAAGTCATACCAATAACTCGGATTTGACATGTCTATTTTGATGTGACGGGTCACATTTAAGAAAGATTTGATGTGACTTGCATGGTTTGTTAAAATGCATGGGAAAAAAACCCCACCCTGCTTTACGAGCCGACCGATTAATTTTTTTATCATGTGCAATGTTTTGAAAAAAGTTGGACAATATGATTTTTTTTTTAAATGTTGAAATTTTCACGAAGTAAAAATGCCCGACAGTACAGGAGAGGTCCGTTTACCTGTCGAACAGGTTTTTTTTTGCCTTTTGATTTTTTAATTAAGGATCTTAACCCTGGTTATTAAATATAGGGTCATCAACCTTAATCCCCTAACCAGGATTTTAACCATGATCAAATTTTGGAAGAGAAAACACCAACTAATTTTCCTGGGACCGACCGGGAATTGATCTGGGGACCCGGCCTATGCACGTCTGCACTTAATCCCACCCTCTTAGCTACTACCCTCAGCTACTTTTGTATATGGTTAAACTAATAGCCACATGGAAAGTGCTAAGATAACACACACCCTGCAATGACTTTATTTATTTAGATGCTGCCTCCGATGTGTCGTCACAAGATCTAGAGCCCAGGGAATCTGTGAGCAGAGAGGTGGCCCCTCCGAACCAACCATGTTTCTACTGCGGCGTGAACCCAGAGAATGGGGAGTGTGAGTGCACCAGGGCAAAAAGACAGAACCAAGAAGATGGAGTGTATGAATTTGAAGAAACGGAAATACCGGAAGCAGGAGATGGAGAGGAGGAGGAGGGGGCAGAGGATGAGGATAGCAACGAAGATGCATCTGCAGGTATGTCGACTGATTGGGGCATGTATGTCTGTCTGTTTGTCTGTCTGTCTGTGTGTCTATTGGATGGAAAGTCTTACGATATCAAAGCAATGTTTCAAAGAGATATTAACCTAGTAGGTGTTTTGTGGTAAAGTAGCCCAATTTTGTGATCATGTCACTCAGTTGTGATATTGGCAACACTTTTGGTGTGTGTGTGTGGGGAGTGTAGTGTTACCATTCCTGTTGAGCTGAATTTTGAAGACCACACAGTTCTTTAGCTATTCATTGTTTTGATCAAATTTAGTTTGTTCTTGTCTGGTCCTAACAATTTGTTGTCCCTACCAGACTGTCAGTGTCAAAAAATGTAGATATCTGAACTATAATTCTGACCAGATTTCTACTCTTGCTTTGTCTTTTAGCGTGTGATGGTCGAGTAAACATTGTGGTGATTCGTTATCCCAAATTGGGTTCATTATTATTCTCTCCCTCCTTCCGATAAATGAAATAGGTTGAATATCCCACAAAGATTGTGTTTATTTCTATTTTATTTTTTCCCGGCCAATTTAACTCATTTTTTTTTGGGGGGGGGGGGGGGCTCATGGTCGTCCATTTAGTGCAAATAAGGCTGGTTTCTACTATAAATAGGGCCCATTTTTATTTAAAACTTCTCATTTCAATAAAATTGTTTCGATTCATATTTTAGAATTGGGCTCAGTGGTGTTATCTGAGATTGGGTCCATTTTCTTCACAATATTGAACTAATTTCCCTACAGAAATTGGGACAACATTGTCACAAGTTAGGTTAATTTGTATCATAAATTGAGCTACTGAGGTCAATATCGTCTAGAAACACTTCTGATGGAAAAGGCTTTAAAGCACGTTGTTGATGTATGCTGGTTCCCTGCATCAATGGGCTCCACACAACTCATCTATGGGTGAGTTGGCGCAGGGATCCAAGGTGCAGGGAACCAGCGTACTTTTTGATGTTGTTTGTTTTGTGAGTGTCAAAATGTCTGCAATATAAAGCACCAACCCTTTTCACTAACCGAACACTGATCTTTGTGTGTAGTTTGTCTGTGGTGATTGGGTTTTCACTCACTATATAGTCAGCAATTCTGTAAAAATCTTGTATCACTTTTCCCCCTCCTCTGCTCACTTACACTCACCAGCTTGGGGCACCTTCTCTTCCCCTTCTCATTATTTTCTTGCAGCGTCACAATGCCCCGCCCCTTCTCGGACAGAGGACCAATCAGAATCGGCGACCTGCGACCCTACTAGCCAATCCCAAGAGGTCTTTGTAGCAGATGATCATTCACATAATACTATGCATTCTAATAACATTAATTTAAATAATGGTGATGGTATCCAATTAGAGTTTGTCCCTGATGTAGCAGCGAATCATCGATCAGAAAGGGAGACATTACAGGCAGACCAATCAGGAGATTCGGATGATGATGCGCTACCAGACGACGCCATCCCTTCGACAAACGAACCTGTCGTTTTACTTGGTGTGAGGCGACTCACATCGGTATCAACAGGTACGGACTTTACTCCTAGCTCCGATTCGGAAACTGATCTACCGCCCTCTAGGGGTGGTATTGCAAATAAAGAAACAGTTTCCAGAGATGGGGAAGCGTATGCTCAACATCATTACCTTGAAACCAAACCTATGTCAAGCGAGGGCGCTGCTATGCAGGATACATCGTTTGCGACAAAGCAGGTCAGTCAGTGCATGGTGGCGGATGAATCGCAAGGTACTGGAAAAAAGGCATGCCTAGCAACAAGAGGGAGTGATAAGTCCTACCTAGCAACCGGATGTAGTGAGGCACGTGTGGTGGAGGGATATACTAGCATGTCTTTGTCGTCTGCTAATAACTTGCAAGGTATATATCTAACAGTAGATGGGATTTAGAATTTAGATAACATGTACTTTGGGTCATAGGTATGCAGTAATTGCACGGTAAAATGAGGCGTCTCATGATGACCACATTATTTGCACGGTAGAATGAGGCGTCTCATGATAACCAATTGTTGCCCTTTCCACCATTAAAACATACTTGATTCATGCCTGTGACCTCAAGTGCACTATTTTCTTCTTTTCGCATTTCAAACGAATACTGTAAAAGTGGACAATTTTTGTGCACAATCGATTTTCACACAGTTCGCACACCAAATTGTTTAGGCTAAAATTTAAAGCTTCGATATGTTACTTAAGTGAACATATCGATGAGAAGGAACACAAAAGCATCAGCTCCATAACATACAAAACTGTGTAAAAATTAACAACAACAATAAACCACTTTTACAGTATGGCTTTCAAGACTTAATCCGTGTGCCTGGTTCAGAGTAATTGATCTTCATCATATCGGGTGGGGGGGGGGGGGGAGGAGGGAGGAGGTGGAGGGCTCATTATTTTTTTCCTGATCGGGATGTACCTGCATAGAGAAGGATCTAATAAATGCACTTCATACTACTGTAAAACCACTTAATTTCGTGAATTTTGCGAGGGATGCGGATTCGCGAAATTAAATACCTGGAAAACAGACAATTTTGCATTGAAAGTAACAGTAACATTTCCAGATTCGTAAAATTAAATGCCCGCTAGAATAGCAGTTATTTTGAATTCGCAAAATAAAGTATCCTCAAAATTATAGTGTGTTACAGTATGTCAGATTGGGGGTTTATGTCAGTGTATATTCTAGTGCCTGAATCATGATATACACAGCCAATGTCAAAGGTTAAGCTGCTCATTATCATCCCCTTGTGCACTGTCCAGTAACCCGCATATACTCATTTTCTGTAACACTGACCTCCTGGTATTATAGGTATGAGTTATGCACGGTTAGGTTACTACTTCAGACTTGTGTATGTTGTTTGAACTTTGCATACTGTATATGAGGATATTTTAATTCGGTGGAGGGACACTAACTTGAGTGCCAACATTACTCATTCCTAAACTCACAACTTTCTGACCAAGTTTATATTATGCCATATTTTTCAAAATCTACATCTCATTTCAAAAATGAAAATATACTAGTTACATGATCCCATGGATCGATAATGTCATGTACTACAACTTTTTGTTGTTGAAATAATCAACATTTAAATTAAGCTTTACATTATATATTTAAGATTTTGATATAGGTTTGGAACAAAAAGCATAATATATCACCTGTCAAGAACCTTTCGGCTTGGGTGTAAATCATCATTATTAAGCAACATGTTTTCAATCACTATTTTATTCCATAATATTTTGAGAAATCATCACATTTCAAATTGTCCCAATCATTCACAAATGATCAAACTGCATAACCATACAAATTGATTAACTAATATTTCAACAACAAAAAGGTTTTACTTGTTATTTATTGACTTTGAAACTGGCCATATCAATTTAATTTCAATATCTCAATAATGTTTTATTTTTTCTACTGTATGCCATACACCACAAATTGCTGTGAGAAACTGGCTATGCTTATGGTTCAAAGTTATTTAGATATCTCTACTTTTTGTTGATATAAATCTTTTTGTGATTTGCTGAAGCGTGTAGAATAAATACAATATTTGTTGTCTGCTTGGCTGCCACCAAATTCTAAGTACTGAAAAACACTATTATTTCGCGGATACTTTATTTTCACGAATTTAAAATTACTGCTATTTTGGCGGGCATTCAATTTCACGAATCTCGAAATGTAACTGTTAGTTTCACAGGTGTTTAATTTTGTGAATCCACCCCTTCACGAAATTTAAATCCCTCGCGAAATTAAGTGGTTTTACAGAATCGTTTAGACTACAGCACAATCCACTGTTTGAGGGATGGTTGATATAGTTTCAATTATAATCAGTTGGGCCAAACAGAGAAGATAGTCTGTCTCAGAAACATTTTGCAAATAAGTTCAGTGCTGTGCGATTTTTATTTTTTTTAGAAAATAGGCTATGAGGTTTGCGATTTTTTGTTGTTGCTAATCCAAGCTTCAGAGAACTTTTTTAAAACTTTTTTTCTAAAAAAAATAAAAATAAAAAAAGATCAATAAAAAAATAAATATATATATATCAACAAAAAACCCAACTTTTTTAGCATAGACCTACGCGCCGTAGCGCATTTCACATACCAATGCGGGCGGGCTTCTGAGACAGACTATCTTCTTTGTTTGGCCTTGTCCAGGATATATTTTTGATCAATTTTTGTACATAAAAAGGCTGAAATACCATTAGGAAATTGCAACAATTTTAATATAGCAGGACGGGTTTGAAAAGTCCATGTTGCCTAATAATTACGTAGTAGTGTATAATATTCTATTCTAAAGTTTTGTGTGACAAATATTTTTATAAACCTCTCGCCTTGAAGACACGAAATATAATGAGACTGGTTAAACCAGCGCGGCATCGCGAAAACATCAAAGGGGCGGGGCGTCAAACCGGATACCAATCGTGCGTGGGATTGGCTAACGGAACAGGACTAGACCATTTCTAGCGCGGGCGGTAAATTGGAAATTCTCTCAACGTGCTCAATAATTTCTGATTCTATCAAATTGTGTTTCTTACTGTCTAAAAGCAGAGTGCTCGATGCGTAATGCACAGCAATAATATAACATAATACAAAATACAGGTTACAGCTTTTTATCATTTTATATATTCTATTCTAGATATTCATGGGGTTCATTAATTATATCATAATTCATAATTTAGTTTGAACAAATCCATTTAAGCGAGACACATATCCTGCCAGTTTTGAATTCCCTTATCTGAGCAAAAATTGTTTCTGAGTTTTAATGTCCTATCAACTCGTGTGGATATCTTATTATGACCTCACAGGAGTCTCTCTCAGAGATCCATTTTGTCCATGGGAAAAACTGGTATTATGCGATGAAAGCCCCTGTTTTATAGACAAGACCAACCCAATTTTGGTTGAATTTTCAAAAAGATATTACAATTTATTTTTTGAAACATTTTGGATTTGTTTTAAACAAATTGAAATTTATTTGAATTTATTTTAAATTTTCAACATTTTTTTGAAAATTCACCATGAAAATTTACTCTCTTTTTTTGAAAATTCACCATGAAAATTTGCAAACTTTTTGAAGAAAAAAACTAACAAAAACGCCTGAAGGATTGACACACCCTACCTAAGAGGACCATTCGTCCATAGAAAAGTTTTTTTCTTCTTCATTGCCTTGTTGATTCCAAACATTTACCAAATTACTGTTGCCCGATTTGCAATTCCTATTCAAAATGGCTGTATTAACCATGTAATGGCCTTAAAAGCACCTGGTTAGTCCTCATTGGGCCATATGTCCCTTCCTAATTCAATCTGGCAAACACAATTGGATAGTGTTTCACTAAATTGGTCTTGTTCAAATTATAAGTATCTTCAAATAATCATTTGGTGTTCTTGGGGCTACTTTCTTGTCTGTGGCCATCTTTATGTGTAAGACTATTGTGTGTTTACTTCTATTTTGTGTAGTAGTATCACTACGCCCATGTTGCCATGTAGCTGCCAATTTAGCTGACAATTCATTCAATATTGCACACACTGGCACAGCTATGCAATCTTCAAGTAAGTAACGGCCAGTCGGTCGGACAGGTCAAATGTCAATTGATAGCAATCGTGGCCATGTACATGTCTAAACTCTGTGTCTATTAGTGAAACATTGTGTTAACAAACCGTATTAAGATGAAAATCACAAAATTCTAGAATGAAAAAAAAATTAAAAAAAATTGCTGTATATAACCCTAACTCTAGTAAACCACACGGCAACAGATTTGTTTTCCGACCCCAAAAATTCACCAGAAACCACGGACGTCCAGCACCAGGGTCCAGATCCTAGCCACTACACCATGGCTGTCAGTCACACTCTGCGAAGTATATTCGCCTCGTTATATAGCCTGGGTCTGTTTTGTAGCCCAAAAACCTGCATGCCGGGTTATAAAAACATTTTTTCTACCCAGTTGCCGTGTGGTGTAATAGAGTTAAGGTTAATGGTGATTTAGCTCAATGACCAAATTGAAATCAATGAAGTTGCCCAATTATATGCATGGAATTGCCCATATACTTCATGATCTTAGATTACCTAATAATGCGTAACCAAAACTTAAAAAAACACATTATAAAAAAACAAAAAAATAAAGCGAACAGATTTAACATTTTGAATTTAAGAAAGGGTAGGTCAGGATTTTAATGGAATAAACCCATAGACGACAAAAATGGTTGTTCAACAGGTCCGACTGACCCTTATGTTATTCAGGATTGTTTTAAACATTTAAAAAAATATCTTTGAAGATTTGTGAAATTTAGATTTTTTATGGAAATTGTCGAAAATTCACCAAAATCTTCACAAACCCCAACAAAAAACCTGTTATATATATAGAATGACTGACCCTACCTGAGAGGTCCAGTTGCCCTTCATCTTATCCTAATCGTTATTCTGTAGTTACACATATATACATTGACCAGAGGCAAAGTAAGTTTAGGTTCGGTTAACACAAAGTTGATAAGTAAGGGTAAATTCAGCTCTGAATAGCCATGCATTGCTATTCAATTTTAATATCACTGCTGTTTGTCTTGTATTATACGTTGTGATGTTTGTAATTGTTTCAATGTAATTACTGATTTCTACAGCAGGCAGAAAGGCTTTTACTTTTAAAAAGCCATAAAATGCCATGCAATTCCTCATAGTATTTGGTTGTAATACTAGTATTATAGTATTCAATTTGAACCCAGGGGAAGTTATTGCCAAAATGCCCAAATGTTACCGTTGCAATCTTGCTCGCCTTTTCAAATACTGTAAACACTACATTAATCTTCCCGCTTTTCGGGCGCCAAGCCGCTACCGCGAAAATAAAAACACGCAAATGTATTTTGTGTGTGTATAAGTGTATGAAATGAGCTTTCAAACTGCGAATTTCAAAACAAGCAAAATGGCTAAATAACAACAAAGCGCGAAAATTAGGTAATCAGGCGAAAATTAGCACTTTCCCAGTATATTCAGACAACAAATCCCTAGAAATGATTTTAACCATAGCAAGAAATCTGTCGTTCCTGAACTTTTAAAAAGATAGAGCAAAGCAATTGTATACACATTTTCAGATTTGATCCAGACAGAAGCCCAGTATATTTATACAAATACTACATGGTTAGACGAGCTACTGGCTACAGGCCTACCACCCCGAACCCGGAGGGTGAGGGGTGGTAGGCCTGTAGCCAGTACCGAGGGAAATAAGTGTGCCCTATTGCCCCGATCATACCATGTAGTATTTGTTTTATTACACCTCACTGTGACTCTGGGGATGAGGTTGTAGGGAAATAGTCAAAACTATTTCCCTAGGGAAATAGTACTTTTGATAGGAATTGGCCAATAAATTGGCATGATTAGTTCATGAATATTTATGAGGTGTAATAACACACAATATTGATTTTGGAGATGGCATGTATGATCGCCATAAACATCATGGAAAAAGGGTTCTTTTCTGTTTGTGGACAAAAATGTCTTGGAAATTAAGAAAGGGGTGTTTTGAAAAGCAGTTTCCAAGTTATAACCCATATACAAATAAGGGACATTTTAATAGCAATATCTCAAGTAGGTGATTGTCCCATCCCCTCCCCTCCCCCTTTTACTACCTTCCAATAATTGGTGATCAAATTTGTCTTCGTCATTGATTTTGTGCAAAACAGGGTTTTCAAATTGATGGGATATTTCAATTTCCTAGAGCAGTCATGTGTTACCCCTGCAAGCATGAATTAAGACCAGAAGGCAGAAACTGTAACTGGTAAATCTCTTCAATCATTTTATATTCATATTTACTAAGATGTGAATAGTGAAAATAAAAGGCTTCAATCCCCCTGCCCCACCCCAAAAAACAAACTCACATTGTAACTTCGTTACCTGCCAAGTTTTATATTTTAGGAGTCTTTAATCAATGATGAGGAAAAAACCCATAGAAATAAGATACATCCATGGTTTGCCGTTATCTTTGGCCTCTAAAATAGTGTAATGCGTTTGGCTACCTTCTCTCGCGTGCATCACATATTCCATATTGGTCATATTTGTTACTGATCCATTCGTACTGTCAAAATTCCTTAAAGTTTCGTCTTCATTCAAGGCTACCATTGCATGTTATTTTTGCATTCCAGGCATGCATATGCTAAGCTTTTTGGTTTAATTGCTTATGGGTATTTGTTATTAAGAATGTTCCATCACCGATTATGATCATTTGCCATATATGTGTAGAGGGGAATCACTTTCTTGACATACCCATGATCCTGTCTGGTAAGGCAAAAAACAAACAGATGATGTCCCAGCATCTTTTAGTATTTTTCATATGATTTATTCTAACACATTTGTGTATTTTTGATCATCTGGTCATACCAAAAGGGTTTAACAGCTTGTAAGCTCCAAAGTCCTAGCCATGGGCATAAATCATGGGGGTGAGTATAATAAGGGTGGGGTGTGGGGGATTTACCCCTCTAATTTGGGCAAATTAGAACTTTTTTTTGCTTGTTTCAGCCACTTGTTTGCAATATTTGCACTGCTGGTCTTATAGCTAAGATCAAAATTGATTGCCACATGCACAATGAAGCTATATTTTAAGAAACCATAATTTTCTACACATATTTCACTGACCTTGTTGACAATGATCTCAAACTAAGATTGCTGTCATGTCTAAATTAAAATTCAGTACCTGTGTCACCAGTACTGCTGCACAGGCTGATGCCCAATTTGTTTGCATTTTAATCTTGCAACCCTAACCTTCCTGGACCTTAGAAAACCCGACAGTGCTACAATCTTGTACCGCGCGGCGGCCCCATCAATCTCGTGCCACGCTCAGCACATGGTTCAACTTGTGAAAAAAACAAAAGTTTTTTGAACCTCGCCCATGTAGCTCAATCGGTAGAGCATCAGACTTGCACGCACACGGCCCGGGTTCGATCCGCGGCGCGTGCGGAGACTGATTTTCCCCTAAAATTTGACCCTTTTTCCTTCCCTTCAATTCTTCAATTCTTCAATTTGGTGGCCGCTAGAGTCGGATGACCAACTATTACAGCGGGTGATGTCAAGGTGCATGGGTGTACCAAGTGCGAGTAAAAATCCACAATATATACAGGACAATTAAAAAAGACCATGTAGCAAGTTACACGGTCCTGAGGGTGGAGAGTGCTGCTGTTTGGAACATCCTCACAGATGGTGCTACAACTGCGCTGCCTGGTAATCTATTCCAAACTGGTATTGTTCTGATGAAAAATGATAGTTAAATTCACAAAACATGCTCGGGAGTAAAGGTTAATAGAAAAAGCTGCACAGGACTGCGCACTGTTGTTAGGGCTATCACTGGTGTGGGTTAACTTTTTCAAAGCTTTTGGTTGGCAATGTTTGAATCACCAGAGGCAGACTGTATGGAATTGGTTTGTCCAAAAAGCAATGTTGCCAAAAATTGGAATTCAGTAGCCCAACTACTCACATACTCACTTTTACATAGATGTCTACAGCGCAATGTTCTGTTTGTCTGCGGAACACAAAATAGAGGGTTTGAGGTTCTTGTTTAAAATGCTTATACCAAATAGAACTCTGGAATATGTTAAAATGGTGAATTAGTAGAGGGCATGATGTATTATTGTGCATGAATGCAATTAGTGATTTTGTGCGTAATATGTTGGTAATGTTTTATCAGTTATAGCGCATTCAAAACAAAATGGACTATGACCCTGTCATATTGTACTTCAAGTGAATGCTCTATGATTATGCAAGTGTATTATTTACTGTGAGTTGGTTTGTGACCTCCGAGTATTGTGCTTTGTGAACCACTTCGAAAATGTGATCAATTTGTTTCATGTTACACTGAACAGTCTATAGTCCATTCACTATAAAACAGACTTTGAACTGAAATACTTTGCACTGAGTTAACATTGTAAAAGGTCACCGTTATGACCTGTTTTGTACTAAACAGATGTATAGCTACTGATACTGTGCTTTGTAAGAAGGTCATGATTGTATTTTGTTTTATTGTGAATGGACTAGAACATGTTATATTGCAAGCATATGCTGGGTATGTGCACAGGGCTTATTGCATTTCTGTGCTACTAACTTGTATGTCCGTCCCTTGCAGATCAATCGAAAGCCGAGCGTCAGCAGGCTCTGTCCAGAATGATGAAGCTTAGTTTTGAGGCAGAAGGTGACAGCAACGAAACCACAAATTGCTCTCCCAGTCCACATCCTGAGAACGACGTCAACGTATTGGAGGAGAAATCTTTGCACGCGCTCGCGTACGACGTCAAACGCACGCCGGTGATGTTCGACAAGGAAGGGAACGAAGTCGCTGATGATGATAATGATGACAGTGGGGTGGAGTTAAGTGTAGAGGCCTTACAAGAGCAATATAAAACGTTACAGCAGCAGATGGCAGGGTTACAGCAACAGTTGGCCTATCAGCAGCAGAATCAGCAGGTGCCGCCTGTAGGCATGAATGTACATATGCAACAGTTACAGCAACAGCAAGTTGTTATGCAACAGCAGATGCTGATGCAGATGCAGAACCCAGCAATGGCCGCCATGATGATGCAACAACCTCTTATGTATGGGATGGTACCCATGGCAACGCCCGGTGGAGTAGTTGTTGCACCGATACAACAAGGGCAGGGTGAGGAGGGGGAGGGGTCAGATGGGCAGGGTTATTATGAGCAGACCGATATGGGTGTGCAGCACACGCCAGGCTCGCCTAAAGTGAATATGAAACAAACAATGCATACAGATGTGAACCAGAATGGCACTGTGGAAAAGACATCGACACATTATGTAGAGGACAAAGATAAAAAACTGCCGTTTAAAATGCTCCACAAAGGTAGCTCAGAGAAGGGTAAATCACTCAAGTATTCATCGTACTTAATGTCTGCAAAGCGTGAATTTGCCAAAAAGGAATCGCACCGGAGCCCTAATCCCCCTCAGGCTGCCATAGCACCTAATGTTATTGAGACCAATCAGAGAGAGGGTGATTCAAGTACGGATGTTGCGTCGGGACTATCAGACAGTGAAAGGTCAAAGGTAATTGATGAACCCCTCCCTCAGGAGAAATATCCCCCTGAGGCAGTGGTACAACCCATGCCACAATCAGTGGCCCCCGAACATGTAGGTGTACAGCTAGAGGCCCCTGAACATGTAGAAAATATATCTATATCTGATAGAGACTCTGACACAGACCATGCTATCATCTCTTCCACAACTTCCATATCTACTTCATCTATCACTACTGCTACCAACTCACTCACATCTACCGAGGTAGACACTGCTTTCACATCTTCTTCTGACGGTGACAAATCACATTTAGTAGAAGAGACTGGTGTTACTAACAAGCACGGCAGCAGCATACCACAGGCGCGAGTAGCTCCTGTGGTGGCGGCCAAACCAGCCACTCGCGGTCCGGCTCGTCGGATCTCGGTCAGAACGGATCGGGACAAGGAGGTGGCCAAGATCAGCCATGCGGGAAATGTGAACAAGTTTAGACAGGTGGGTGTTAGAGGGCGCTAATCTAATTATAGTGCTTTCAGTGTATATCGAATGCTGACCGTAGGCCCTGTATTGTATTAGCATATAGAGGGAAGGTCACTGATGAACTACATCTTACACTGAAGATTGTGTAGTACTATAGCACATTCAATGTAAAATGGATCTTGACTGCAGAAGCTGTAGCGCATTGCATTCGCAAAATGTAACAGTCACAGATGGACTCCATCTTACACTGAACCGAAGATTATGTAGCTATTATAGCATGTTCATTGTAAGATGGACCCTGACCTAAGTAGGAAGGTCACAGGTGAGTTTAATCCTACATTGAAAGTGTATATAGTCATTAGATTATAGTTTATTCATAATACTTGTTAATTCATTAATTCAATTTAATAGCTATAATACTAGTAATAGATACTAATTGAAAAAACATAACACGGTTCAGACCTGTGTCCTTCCTCATTCAATACTACCATAATGACATCCAAATTAGTAGAACCTTTACTTGAAATGTTAAGATTACATACATTTTTAGCCCAGGAATACTTGAAAAGAGTTTAGCGTATCCTCTTACAATTGCTGCTAGCAGAACACAGAATCTCTCTATCGTTGGAAGTATTCATGGACAATCACAAATGAATTGGCATCAACTTTTGATATTCCAAAAGAGAACTCTCTTGCCTTGCCATATAATTTCTATAGACTATCCTGCTACCGCTTGTGTTGTCATCTGGATATTTTGAATCATGCGCTGGGGCAAAAAAGCACATGTTGTGGCCTGCCAAATGTAGCGCTACCAATCTATTTTCTATTGGCTCACGAAAATGTGGCTATTTTTGTTGTTATAGGCCTAGACAATACTTTCGCTTTGGTTTGGGAGAAATTTCAGTTAAAACACTTGCTAAGGTCCTCTGCCACTTATGGTGGTATGCTGGTTCCCTGCACCCTGGATCCCCAGGTATTGGCAACTCCATTACTTGCGAGAATCGACTCTACACCACATTGCGTTGTCCTTCAGTATATCACATACGGGAGTAACGATCAACACAAGTTGTTGTTGAGGTAACACATCAAACACTGAATGCATTGTCGCGCTGCTATGCCAATGGGGAGCGCGCTGCACCATGCGTGTGAAGTCCGACGCTGTCGTGGGTGCAGACACAGTGTATTTGGTGTCAATCAGCAAATTTGTTATCTTTAAAGCGTGAAGCTGGCATTGACCAAATTTAATTTTGGATTATTTACGTCATTTTATGCATGGGCTTGTCTTTTATGCCAGCAAACCGGCATCTATGGATGAGTTGTGTGGAGCCCATTGATGCAGGGAACCAGCATATTACTGTGGTACCTCTCAGGAATATAAAATATTAATATGAATATCTTTTTATCATCAGGTTTCAAAGAAACAAACTTTTTAAGAGTTTAAAATTGGTATTAATTTGTAAAAATGTTTGTGTGTGTGTGTGCATGGTCGCTGTGTGTTTGGTGTTTGCTTGAAGCATGGATGTAATGTTCTTGTATGGGATATGATAGCTTATGCTGTGTTTATAATGTCATGCACAATGAAGATTAACATATGCATAGAGTATTATTACTAGTCAACCTAAACCAGGTTAATTTTATGGGCATAGGGTCTGTAATTTTAGTTGGGATGTGTTTTCCTGATTCTCAAATGAGGGCGCTTGGTAATATATTGTTTACAGAAAGTACGGTTAATAAATCAATCAGAAAGCAAGATTTTGAATAAATTTGCATTTATGAAATTATATTTTTCCTACATTTTTGGATTTAGAGCAGACATTTTCTTGAATTTTAGCATTTGGAGGGGGAAAAAAATCGAGTTGAAGTAAGTCGAAAAGGAAAATAGTAAAAAGGATGATTTAGTGGGTGGATGTTACCTTTTTGCAAAACCAATGTGAATGTCATTGCTCCCAATTTTGCTAAAATCTTGTTTTGACATGTAGGGCTTTGAACAAATAGCAACATGCATTGTTTAATTCAACCTGAACTTGCATGTAGTATGAATGGACCAAAGTTGTCACCTTTTTTTCTTATGTGATACCTATACATAATAAAGAACTGCTGACAAATATAGAAAATAAGTTCAAAACAATTGTTTAATGTAGGTTAATACTTTCTGCCATGCAAATAAAGATATGTACATAAAGGGGTCCTGGATGGTATATAGTTCATTGGTAGTTAAATTTGATTCAAAAATATGATATCACATTTCTGTTCCATACAAAACAAACATCTGATCTTTTCTGTTGTTGACTTCATGAACTTTGAGCTTTTTGTCAGCTGAAAAGTTATTGTTTTTTCTTCACAAAGATTCGTAAGGAAAAAAAGGAAAATGTGTTGTTTAGGTTTGACACTGTATTTGCCAAATTTCAAAAGGGTCTACACAGTGGAACCTTGTTAACACAAACTCTGTTAACACAAAATTCCTGTTAACACAAAGAGTTATTCAATTCCCGAGCTTATATTTAACCATTATAATATAACTGGATTACACAAATTCCTGTTAACACAAACTAAAATGCCAGGCCCAGGCAACTCTGTGTTAACGAGGTTCCGCTGTAGTTTTCAAATAGAATAAGCTCTTGAATAATTACTATTGGATGAGTGCCCTGACAGTTTTGATTTTGATGCCAACATTATCACAAGTGTTTGAGTTTGAGTCACGCATGTAAGAGAGTGTTATGTATAGATGTATGTATGTAGCGAGTGAAAAAGTGTTCAAAATAAATTAAGTATACATTATATATCATTGTTCTGTCAAAACCTTTTATCTCCATTGGGCCCTTCAGCATGTATAAAGTAGTACTTCCTACGTATAACCTTTGGTAATCTGCCCTAAACATGTTCAAGGGCCAAACACATCTACCAACACCTTGTAAGTGCTCTTGCTCCTGAACATGTATAAATGAACACTTCCTATGCATAACCTTTGGGCAGTTTATCTTTATACATGCTGAAGGGCCCGAAAACATACACGGTTTTGACAGAACAGCAATGATAGGCCTATACTTCATGCCATCTGAAGTGCATATGGACCAAAAACACATCTACCAACACCTTGTAAATGCTGAACATGTGTAAATAAACATTTCCTATGCATAACCGTGGGGCAATTTATCTATTTATACATGCCGAAGGGAAGGTTTTGACAGACGATATACTATACTATACTATACTATACTATACTATACTATACTATACTATACTATACTATACTATACTATACTATACTATACTATACTATACTATACTATACTATACTATACTATACTATACACCTCACAAAAAGTATCAAGACACTTAAAAATGATCCAATAATTAACGACCCGAAAGGGTATGGATTAATCGAAGCCAATAACCCAGCGCATAATTTTGTTCTGCGTATTTTGACACCTCGATTGTTGAGATCCAACGTTGCGGAGCGGAGTTATTGTCATTTCAATGGTTCTATCGATCCATCAACTAATTGTAAAAAAGGCTGTAGAATAACAAATGTAATAACCATTGATAATGTTTTCACTGATTATTTTTTCATTTCAGAAATAACCCTCATTATCTTTTTAAATAATTATTAGCTTCCCACTCAATTGCATATATCCATTGTTTGTTTGTCTGAATCCATACATAATAAGAAATATGCTGACATTACCTACTATAATAACCCTTCCTTGCTTCATCATGCCATGAGGCGAAAAAAGAAACCCTGTTCTACGGGCACACAGACCTCCGAGGTTGGTCGGGGTTGTTGAATTTTCAACATTTTATGAATTTTTTTTGAAATTTTCAATTATATTCCAAATTATTTCAACATTTTTCAAAAATTTCAAAACAAATTCAAAAATTTCAAAACAAATTCAAAAATTTCAAAACAATTCATAAATTGCAAACAAATGTGTTAAAAATGGGTCACCAGGTCTCGTAGAACAGGGCCTTTTTCCTATCACCTTAATCTGCTATTATTATTCTAATGATGACATCATTGCATGCTAACCCATAACAAAACAATTGCAGAGTGCATACTAAAATTGAATATTTCTGAGAAAAGAATCTTGAACAAAATCAGGATTACCGAACCAATACTAGGCATGTTTGCACTTTTTCCAATGCGTTCCAAATATGGTAATGAAATTCAATAATTTTGACATTTTGAAACATTTTGTGAGGTTTTGGAATGTCGTCTGCAGACGCTTGCCGTGTGGAAAGTGTTAACTTATCATTATCAAGTTTATCCATCAATACTGTATGTTTCATTTGTTGATAAGACTTCACAAAAGCCCTGTCATTGAAATGTGCATCAATATTTCCCGCAAATGTTACATGCTGCAATTGTTGTTAGACTTAACCCAAAACCTCACACCGCACTAATTTGCATCCTAATTACCAAATAGGGCCATGTGTATGCTGCAATTATTAATAGATTTGAACCCAAATCCTCCTATGTTGATCTGCATCGTTATCCCAGTATGTTGCATGCTGCTGATAGGATAGACTTTGCCCAAACCCTTTGTTGCTGCAATTTGCATCACAATTACCTACTGTTTTGCAGCCCAATCTGTTAACCTTGCAAGTGCAGATGACAGTATATGTTTATAACCCTCGTTTATGTTGTGTGCGTTTATTTGAGTGTTACAAAATTAATCATTTTCACTTTGTAAAGGTTTTTTGATAACATACTTTTGATCTATATTTGCCCATAATTTGGGACAGATTTATTTAAATCCAACCAAAAATAATAACATGCATGCATTAGATCGCATTATATGCAGTTACGTGTGAAGTGTTTGGATTTAATTTGAATACTAAGGATATGTTTTGCCCACGTCACTAAATACCAAGGCAGTTTTAGCGTGAGGCGTCTACTTCATTATGTACCATTCCACATTAGCATAACTATTTTCATTTATTCCATCAAAAACTTTATTTCATATTATTTATGCTATTTTTGCATATACTTACTAAATGATGACTCGCATCATTGACTTATCCACCACATTTCAATTTATCACATTCTAACTTCTTACATCAAAATTGTAATAACTTTGGATATTTAAAAAACAAATTTAGCCTTAACTGATCAAACCCAATTCATAATTACTTGATCAAACCCAATTCATAATTAAGGGGAGGTTAAGTTTTATTAACCAATTTTATTGAACAAACCAAGAGGTACACCTAACCTAACAGAGTTATGTGCCTTGTGTGTGACCCCCTCTGATAAGTGGTAGCATATAAAATAGCGCCCTCGCTTGATTGGGATCACATAGCAACTATCATCATGGCTGCTTGCACAGAGCCTCCCTAAACCCAATTCATAATTAATTCCCATTACTATAATTCAATGCATACACTGGCAAATTATTCAGAATTTTATTGAAGTGAAAAAAAATGGAAATTGGGGAAATAAATGCTGAGAATAACAAATATTGAATTATAATTCTTGTTATTTTCTGTGATTGAAAACAAAAAAAGATGTCAGCAACTGACAAAAAAACCCAATTTTAACATGGGTATAAGTAACACAAATTTGTGATTTAAATAATCGAGATTGTTTGCTTGCCTCTGTATGCTATTTTCAACAAAATCTATACACATTTTTGGTCTACATTTTTCAAGTGCGCATATTTCTTCTAGCTATTGTTACCCTCTAACTGTATATTCTGGCGATATCGCTCTTATTTCCAGATGTTCGGAGGAGGTGATCACTGATTGGTCGGCCAAGTAAACAGCATCGACCGGAGGATGTGTTCACTAGATGGTCAAGTTCAGCAACCAACATTTGTCGATAACAATGTACACTATTAGGCAAGGAAAATTGTCTGGTTTTTTTTGGCCCTGAAACATGTGTTTAACACAAAACTGCCAAGAAGTTACATTGGAGGTTTTCCTTTAAACATGTTCCAAAGCCAAAGCTTCACAGGTATTTCATGCCCAACAATGATATTACATTTTGTGATAGCTTTATTATTATTTTTTCTTTGTAATTTTTTTGTAGTGTATATTCTTTATCAAGAAGATTTTGTACAGGTATTTATGAAGAAAACAAGAAAAACAAGAGAAGTTTATTATATTATTGATAAGAAATTAGAAATAGTTTAACATTTTTGCTCACAGGGTATGGAGTAAAAGATGATCACAGGCCAAGTAAAAAAGAAAACATGTTTCTTGTGCTGCCCTTTTTTTAAACAGTAATGCAAGAGGTATCTTTAGTATTTTAAAACATGTAGCAAACTAATTCTTCCAAATTTATGTTAAAATAATAATAATGTATCATTGATAATCAGTGAAAATGGCTGATCAATTGTTTTATGTATAGAAAATGGAGAAATATGAAATTGGCAACCTTTTACTAAAGTATGAAGTAAGAAACATGTTATTTTATTTACTTGGCCTTCACTGGGGCCACATCCGAGAATTGATTCTGTATTCTCTCATTTGTGCGTGACTTATCATCAGAAATTAAGTTGTAAATTGAGAAATTGGTATCCCCCATATCCCCACACTTCACTATAGTCTAATTAACAATTGTGGAAAAGCGTATTGGGTTAACAAGTACAAGCAAATCGTCAGCCTGCTTCGATAATTGCCTAACTCATTTTTTCTAGTTCTTAGAACACAACAAAAGTATGAAACCTGTTACCTGTGTACCTGTTACTCATTTTGCATTATTGATGGATGGATATTCATTATGTGGAATGAGGCTTGTATTGTTGATGCCTCAATTGGCGTGCATGGATGCACTAATCCAAGTCATAGAAACAGATGAACACAGCCATACAATAATTTGATTAATTCCATGGATTTGTCAATGCAAATTCAATAATGCAAAATGAGTAACATGTTGGAGTGGTCTGGTGGCCCTTTTGCAACAAAGCTCTTAATTTATCAACACTTTTGATTGGTCAATGACTTAGGTATTATAACAGAATGTGCATAATGTAATGAAGTCATGATTTATGCAAAAAACTCAATTTTGCTGAAAAGTGAGTTAGGCAATTATCGAAGCAGGCTGACGAAATGTGCTGCGTGCATAATGAGTACACAATCGCTCTGTATGCCATGTTAACCCAAAAATACGCACAAATCCCCACGCTAGCGCTACAATATTATCACATATCTCATAGTTGCGCATACGCTAGTGGAAACTTGTGTATTCAATAATTAATCAGACTAGTAATTACCTTCAAATGTGGATACAGTTTTGAGACGTCCAACCGAGTACACAAGAAACATGTTTTAATTGATAAACTAAGGGTATTTTCAGCAGTTTTTGTGGAGTATTATACACAGCATAGGATTGTACTATCCAAATTAAGGTATTTTAAATATGTGATGCGATCTGTGAAAACCCGCCACATGGTGGCATTTTTCATATTGGAGATATTTATATCATTAGAAAGCTAAAACTGTGCTGATTACACAGAACTGTTTCGATCATTTTTCTACGATCAATACAAAAAAAGTTATGAGTGAATGATGATTGTGATGTCACCAAAAGCTACAAAACAAGAAATCGTGAAAACAGGCCAAAAAGATACATAATTCAATAGAATAACATTATAAGGTTAATAATAAAAGTGACTCAAGTAAGTTTGTCAAGGTGAAATTTCATGAAAGATGATGACGCAAAGTACTGGAAACTAATTTTCTTTAAAAAAATCTAAAAAAAAGAAAAACACTTTTTTATTTTTTTATTTTTTCTATTTTACCCATAATCCCTAGTTCACATTTTGCGACATCCGACGGGTTTTCTCAGATTGCATCACATATTGTTCACTACATAAGTATCCTGTTTGCTATGTTTTGCACATTTTGAGGGAACAGGGAATTATGGACATCCAAGGTGGCAAATGTGTCCACGGTTGAAGGTTTGTCTCCATAGTTGCAGGTGTGTCCATGGTTGGAATGAAGAATCAGGTTGTCTACATGTTTGCAGGGTTTCCCAAATTTGCCAGCACACCACACCAAACCAAAACAATACGTTTGCTAGTTCAACAACGTGGGCCAATATTCACCAAAGGTCACAAGATTATGTATTTTGTATACAATGTACAGTAAGATTGACAGTCATTGTGTATCAAATTCAGCAAATAGTTTTCATAGCACAGTATACAATTGTATTAATATTACCCAAGTGCTGATCCTACAAAGGCCTCACAAAAAGTAGCTAGACCATTTCAAATGCCTATATAATCAGGGATGGAACTTTTTCAACCAGCCAGTCGGGCAGGTAACTAACAAAAATACCTGCCAGGCAGATATTCCACCAGCCCCTGTAGGCTGTATCTCACTTACACTGTGAGTTTGGAAAATTTACCCGCCAGTTGGTCGGGTACTTATGCATCTTCACCTGCCTGACGCAAAAGTTACCTGCTATGGGCAGGTGGGCGGGTGTTTTTCAGGGCCTGCCTATAATTCTAAATCAACTTATTAGTATGGACACTATTTTAATATAGACGGAATGATGGTTTATTTAGGAGTATATTGATAACGTTTCAATATTATTAATAACACAGCATTGTTTATATAAAAAATGCCTTTTAAGTTGTACTTAAAGCAATCAATTAAAGCAATCAATGGTTAGTGATTGCAGCCATTTTATGATAAGATAAGGCAAATATGATACATTTCAATACAATCCACTGTAGCGGTAAATACTATAATTATAAACATCTTGAATTACTACTGAAGCATTTGTGCCTTTTCATGCATGCCCCTTTCAGTTTATTTGTCTCAAAATGGGGACAAAGTTTCTAAGTCTTACGACTTTAAGACTTTACGACTAGGCTAATTGAGGACCCTAGATCTAAAAGGGGGTTAAGTCACATTGAGAAAAATGGCAAAAACTGGGTTTCATTGTGTCCATGTGTGGACTTGACCCACTCAGGTTGTACCTCACATGGACTCTTACATAGCTTTACCACATAACTTAACTGTAACATTTGAACAGAGGGTGCAGAGATCCTCCTTGTAGCAGAAACTGATACTTAACTACAATTTCACAAGATTGTGACTTAACCCCCTTTTAGATCTAGGGTCCTCAATTGTGATAAAGCTTACTCATGATAGGTAACACCCAAGTATCATAAAAACTTATTCAATAGCCTTTAAAATGACACCTTGTTGAAGACTATGACTCTGTATTGTCTTGATATGATTGTATGAAACAATATATTTTATCTATTAATCTTTGTAAAAATCATCCGAAAAACTTTATTGCATTAGATCTTGGTCTGTATTCATTTTGCCATGTGACATGCATTTGATGTCCATGAGACTTGCATGTGATGATCATGTGACATGCATTTGATGTCCATGTGACATACATGATCATGTTCATGTGACACCAATGTGAAAGCTGTGTGTAGAATAGCTCTAAAAATATGGTCATGTTCAATCTTTGACTAAGTAGAGTAAGTCAAGATTTCCCTCAATTTAATCATAGATAAGCAATACTGCCACCAACCAGAACATCTAATGAAAGGAAGTTTCATCAATGCATGGCTAAAAATTGAATTAGTTTGCAACTGGAGGTCATTGAAGGTCAACAATTTGATTGAGATGGGAGCATCGTGGTGGTGTCACTGTAAAGAAGACCCGTCCAGCTCTGATGAATTCGCTAAGAAGCCTGTGGCATTTCCTATTCCGCACCAGGCTACGCAGGTTATGAATATTCATAAGATATGTAAATATCCTCAAGGAATCGTGTTTATTAATTAATGCTTAAATTAATTAATCGGCTAGTTCATTAACATTGATTAAGGTATTAATTAACCATATACAATTAATTATTGATAGAGCAAAGTAATTATTGGAGCCTTAATGATCAATGTAATTAATTAATAAATTGGCTATTCAAATATTAATTCAATATCCAATTCTTGTTAAAAAATTAGGCTTTATAAGTATTAGTACCTGTACACCCTGGGTAGGGATAAAGAACCCTGAAGTGTATACCAGAAATTCTTGTATCTAAGCACAATATACTTTGAATGAAGCATTGACACTTTCCATGCGGCTATTAGTTTCACCATATACAAAACAGATTTTTCAGAAACCTTTCCCAACTTTCAAAGTCAAGAATTACTGAACTAATATTAGGCATGTTTGTACTTATTTTAATCCATTTCTCATGTTAATTCCAAATATGGTGATGAAGTTCAATACATTTGACATTTTTGAAACATTTTGTGAAATTTTGGAACTGTCGTCTGCAGACGACTGCCGCATGGAAAGCGTCAATTGTGTTATTACACAGTTTTGCTGATAATGAAGTAAGTGCAAGTATGAATAATCTGTCACCAAGAAATGCTTTGATATTATAATGCTGTGAAAATTATCAATGTATTGACTCATTTGAAATTACATCGTGAGTATGTTTCAGGTATTTAAGTAGACATTCCAAATGTTTTTACCGTTGATTTAGAGGGAAAATGATTTAATATTATCGATACAGTCCGAGTTTTTGAAGTGATTTAGTTGCCAATCTGTATGGTTATTATAAGTTTCACTTAATTATTCGTTTGTGTAATTATATGTTTGTTTTGCATCTCAGCTATGAAACTACTGTAGTTTCCAGATTAGAAACCGCCAGCCAAATTGCATATCGTCGCTATTCTTTCAATACCTTGTATGTGTTTCCGGCCCTTCAGCATGTATAAAGTAAAACTGCCAATGGTTATGCATAGGAAGAGTTGCTTTATGTTCCAAGACAAGCGAACTTACAAGGTTTTGATAGATGTGATTTTGTCACTTAAAAATGTTTAGAGCTGACCGCCTAAAGGTCATACATAGGAACTGATAGGAAGTATTACTTTATACATGCTGAAGGGCTGGATGGAGATACAAGGTTTTGAAAGAATAGTGACGATATGTTATTGACTTTCATTAGCATAAACCGCAACAGATAAAGTGCGGTCTATAGTCTGGACATTACAGTAGTGGTTATTTTAGCACTTAATGTATGTGCCATATGTACAACTGTAAAAGTGGTAATTTTTGCGTGATTATATTCTAATGTGTGCTGATTTGTAACTGTTTTGCGCGTATTTAAAGTCACGATTTGTAGCTTATACGCAAAAGAAATAAATTCACATGTTATTCGTGGTAGCCGATTCGAGCACGAAAAGCGTGAAAATATAAGTAGCGCGAAAATTTCCACTTTTACAGTATTAATACCACTCCTATGTATTCAGGATTGATTTAGTTGATTACGTTGTATATGTGTGTTAATTTGAAAACAAAGTAACGATTGATGGATATCATTAATTGGCACGTCTATGCCTTGTGTGAGTGCCCCATACAGAAATTCTGAAATTCTACTATAGATTAATAATTGGTGCAGCTTTGTTGTAGCGCTTCATATTCTTTATCTATTTCAATTTAATTGATTCGTTATTTTGGTTTTGATATTGTATATTTTCTGTTAATTATGTAGTACTAAATAGTGGCGATATTCAAAGCTCTACAGTGATTGGTTATCGAGATGATTGTATCAGACCAGTAACCAATTAGAGAACCTGTAAGAAGCTAACTTATATGATGGGATGCCCAGATGATTAGATCATACAAGCAACCAATCAGAGATGCTATAAGAAACTAGCTTAATTTTGATTGGATGCTCAGATGATTAGATCATACAAACAACCTATCAGAGATGCTGTAAGAAATTAGCTTAATTTTGATTGGATGCCCAGATGATTAGATCATACAAGCAACCAATCAGAGATGCTATAAGAAACTAGCTTAATTTTGATTGGATGCTTAGATGATTAGATCATACAAACAACCAATCAGAGATGCTGTAAGAAGCTAGCTTAATTTTGATTGGATGCCCAGATGATTAGATCATACAAGCAACCAATCAGAGATGCTGTAAGAAGCTAGCTTAATTTTGATTGGATGCCCAGATGATTAGATCATACAAGCAACCAATCAGAGATGCTGTAAGAAGCTAGCTTAATTTTGATTGGATGCCCAGATGATTAGATCATACAAACAACCAATCAGAGATGCTGTAAGAAGCTAGCTTAATTTTGATTGGATGCCCAGATGATTAGATCATACAAGCAACCAATCAGAGATGCTGTAAGAAACTAGCTTAATTTTGATTGGTTGCTTAGATGATTAGATCATACAAACAACCAATCAGAGATGCTATAAGAAACTAGCTTAATTTTGATTGGATGCCCAGATGATTAGATCATACAAGCAACCAATCAGAGATGCTGTAAGAAGCTAGCTTAATTTTGATTGGATGCCCAGATGATTAGATCATACAAGCAACCAATCAGAGATGCTGTAAGAAGCTAGCTTAATTTTGATTGGATGCCCAGATGATTAGATCATACAAGCAACCAATCAGAGATGCTGTAAGAAACTAGCTTAATTTTGATTGGTTGCTTAGATGATTAGATCATACAAACAACCAATCAGAGATGCTATAAGAAACTAGCTTAATTTTGATTGGATGCCCAGATGATTAGATCATACAAGCAACCAATCAGAGATGCTGTAAGAAGCTAGCTTAATTTTGATTGGATGCCCAGATGATTAGATCATACAAGCAACCAATCAGAGATGCTGTAAGAAGCTAGCTTAATTTTGATTGGATGCCCAGATGATTAGATCATACAAGCAACCAATCAGAGATGCTGTAAGAAGCTAGCTTAATTTTGATTGGATGCTCAGATGATTAGATCATACAAACAACCAATCAGAGATGCTGTAAGAAATTAGCTTAATTTTGATTGGTTGCTTAGATGATTACGTGGGATCAAACATAATATGGCCAGGATATTTGTATATAGTTGGTGATAGACATAATAAATGTATAGAAAAATATATTAAATTATTACTATTATTGTTATTTTAATGCTATTATTATTATAATTTTAGGCTAAAATGTTATGTCTCAAAACTGCTGTTTTGACGCTGTACCTTTGATGGTCTAATTAAAAGTAGGTGTTCTGATTGCTGGCACAATTGTCAACTTGATGTTTTATATTCTACATCCCTAATAATAGTTGTATTCAAAAGTTTGAGTTGCATAACTCCAATGGTTCGTATTTTAGAAGCACTAGGTGACATAAAAATTGCCCATTGAGATGTACACAAACTGACCGGGTGGTTAACCACCTTTGGCTGTAATTCACTGCATTTTGGCCTGCAACATATAAATGGAACATATATCTTGTGCCAGAAAATTTACAAAAATATTGAGAAAAATATGGGGTTTCTTGTTATATCAAAATATGTTGATGGAAAAAAAGCTACGGTGATCAGAACATCAACCTTTAATCTAATGATCTTCTAAGGTACTAACTCGTTAAATGTAAAATAGTGAGCTTTGAGACTTGAGATTTAATATAGCCGTAACATAGCCTATACAAGGTAGTATTTGTTCTGCCAGTATTCTTTTAGTACGGTTTGTCAGTACCAAATAGGTGAGCCTCATTTCTTCGTAAACGGAATTGATTTAACCACTTCCCAGCTAACTATAGTGCACTACAAGTGAAAGCTGTGTGCTGAGCCAATACAAGGTCATGCCACTGCTATAACAGCTACTGCATGAAGTGAATATTTTTTCAATTTCGAGGTCTGATTCAACCTCTAATTCATCGAATTCCGAACCAAAACAGGATTCAGAATCACTCCCAAAGTCATCTTGATATTCCTCACTAATATCACTATCACTGTCATCATTGAAATTCCTTGATTTATCAACATTTCTTTGGTCAGAATGCTTGCGATTCTGTGCGATCGTAAATTTACGTAAACAAATGTGACTTTCAACTTTGACCCGCTGTATTAATTTCCCTATCCATCGTATCAACAAATGAAATAGTGCCCTCTGTTGGACATTTATTTATCTTCAAGCTGTCGTGCGAATGGAGTCTCCAGCAGGTGTAGGACGCATTTTATAAAGGTTTTAAAAATCTGAGCTATTGACTCATTCAGCATGTCTATTGACGTGCTCAGCTGGGAAGTGGTTAAAGGTATATTATGTGATCTTTTCCAGGGGACGCCCTCAATCCTCGAGAGAAACAAAATTGGAACCATTCTTTGAAAACCCCATGCGTGCCCATCGCAAGCCCCTCGCGACTTGAGTGGTTTTACAGTTAACATGAACCTTGAAATCTTGGAAAATCATTTGCCTGGGGGGGGGGGGGGGGGGGTTCTCAAGTATATAAGGTTTACAGGCATGTGCCACCCAAATTAACCAAGCCGACCCCCCCCCCCCCCCCGCCCCGCCCCAAAATGTTTTGTTACGAAACAACTATAAATGTATTCTCTATTTAATTGTGCAAATCTCTGCGAATAAGCTATCCATATAGCAGCTATTTGTTATCAACCGCTGAATTATTCATGAAACAAATAACTGCTATTTGTGTTATTTATTTTGGGAGAAAGCCTTCTAAATGTATTATTGTAGTACTATAATGAATGTAAAGCCTTGATAATAAATAGTCCATATATATCACAGAATTTTTGTAACTATTTTTACCATAATTAGTTGAAATTTCTTGAAATTCATTAATGCCTTTTGTGTTCTGGTCGCTTACGAGTGATTTAAGGATCTGTTATGACCGTTGTTAATTAATTCTAAAAGTTTTGTTTATAGTTATGATGGTTCAACAAATTGTAAGGCCAAACAAAGAAGAAGGTTTGTCTCAGAAACATTTGGCAGAAAAGCTAAGTGCTGTGCGATTTTTCTTCTTCTTTTTTTCTTAGAAAATAGGCTATGAGGTATGCAATTTTTGTTGTTGCTAATCCAAGCTTACAGAGACCTTTTTAAAAATATTTTGTAAAAAATCCAAACAACAACAAAAAAGTCCTAAAAATGTTTAGGCCTCAGCGCGTCCATAGCTCATTTCACATACCAATGCGGGCGGGCTTCTGAGACGAACAATCTTATTTGTTTGGCCTAAACTATATGTAATTATTTCTATACAGGGTCACAGTAATATAATAATGTGCTCCCTGCAGTTTACGTTTAGTTCATATAAACCTTGTAAGTCAAAGTCAGTACATTATATTATTTGTAACCCATTAGTTGCTGTTCGGTCTTTATTAATGGTACAATTGAGATGGTTCTGCAACTTTCATAAACTTTTGACTCATTTCATTTTTTGTCACCAAAACTGCAATGCAATGCTTGATACTGTGAAACCAAAAATGTTTGCGTGCATTTAAATTCCCGAGGAGCACTTACTAACGAAAATTACATGCCACAAATATTTCTAATCTACCTTGTAGCAGTGCATTACAAAGTTACATTTCGAGGCTATTTTGAGATAATCAACTTTCAAATAGTTGGGACTCATTACAATACACACTGTAGCACCCAAATTATAACTCTAATTTTAGTCAGATTAAAAGTGTTTATGAGTTATCTCTTGATAGAGTTGATATTATCTAGGTTATATGGATTATTTTTGTACCAAAATATAAATTTGCCCAAAAATTGAGTTACGGCCTTCTGGCGCTCAATCCTCAATTTGCGAAATCTTCATCCTGTGAATTAGCCCCATTATTGCTGATTCATGAAATTTTTAACTCACGAATATTTCTGGTTTACATTGATGGAGATAAGGTGTCTGGCTGCTTATTAATATTAAGATGTTCATTTCATTTGAAAAATTAAGGCAAAATAGCTAACATATATGGAGGTATTCATGTGTGGATTTCATTTTCTGTATTCGGATTCTGGTTTCTTCTGAGAAATAGTTGCAGGTGATTAACCATCGTTGGCAGTAATTCACCACATTTTAGCGTATAATTTCTAAATGGAACATTTTTGGCCTCAAGATTTTACAGACATGAGAAAAATATGGGGATTCTTCTGATATCAAAATTTCTTGATTAAAAAAAAACATAGCAAAAAAAAAAATGATCAGAACATACACCTTTAATGTGACAACTGTGAACTAATGGCTCGTTATGGGTGCATGTCAAAATAGGTTGATCTTGCGAAAAAGTGTGCGAGATCAACCTACATCTCAAAATGCATGTGCAGTGAGCTTATTATGTTCCCATGTGTGTGTGTGTGTGTATGGTGGCCTGTGTCAGTTATCATTTACTAAACAGGTATACAGGAGTATTTGTACAGTTTTGTGATTTCTATTTATATAAACCTTGAAAATCAGAACATGCTATAATTATATTCGTAACCTTGAAATTCCCGCTATGTGTCTTCACCAAGAGGGAAAATAATCCTAGTTTATTCATAAAATTATCTCATTACAGTATTCGTAACCTTGGGAATTCTTGCTATGTGTCTTGGCAAAGGAGAAAAATAATCTTAATTTACATTAATTAATATTGTCAGTACTTATATCCCCTACCTTAAATTATCTGTAATGTTAGGGTCGTAACACAAGGTTGCATTAATGGAATATGATGTACTTCATAGGGACAAGGGAGTGTTTGAACTCCCCTAGATCTAATTTTGTTTTTGTATAAACTATTATATTGCATTTTGTCACAAAGGATTTGTACACAGGACTGCCTTGATTGAATCATGTATGTTTCACAGAGACATGGGAGTGTTTGAACTCCCTTGTATTTAAAGATTTGTGTAACACGATATTGAATTGATTGAATCATGTATGTTTCACAGGGATATGGGAGTGTCTGAACTCCCTTATATTACATCTAATTAAGAAAACTATTTTATTTTATAGCAGTACTACTGATATACCTAATATTGATTAAATCATAATGCTTTGCAGGGTCATCAGAGTGTTTGAGCTCCCTTACAGTCAACACAACAAGTAACTGATCAGGTAATAAATGTGCTGATAACTCTGAAAGTATAACGTCTACGTAAACATATTAAATTATTAAGTTATTAAGAAATTTCTTCTCTTTAATTTGAGATATTGCACGCTAAGAATGGTTGATTATTGAGGAAGTTTCAAACCCAAATGTAATGTCAAGTACAATTATCATTTTCGCAAGTTGCTTTTCTACAAACCGGCCAAGTATTGATTACTGGTAGTGGTAATGCTATTAACCGATTGATGCAACGGTTGTCCATTACTTATTGTGTTGACTGTATAATTATGTGTTGTAAATCATGAACATTTGTAACTTGACTTTGACTGGTTAATGATGGATTTGTACACAAGACCGAATTGATTGAATCAGAATGCTTAACAAGGATATGGTAGTTTGTGAAGAAGCCTCATGGTTGGAACCATTTATGTGTAAACACAATAGTATTTTGTTCCTGTACTTAAAAATATCAGTTTCCAACGCTTCAGCATGGAATCATTATGGGTATAATTGGCTGAATTTTAATACACTAGGTATCTTTACCAGTAATTTTTGTAAGGATTTGAAGCTAAAATTGTAACCATGTTCATGTTAGGAGACAAATCTTAAATTCCATGAAATATTATAGCAGACTATTATGCTAAATTGCCTAAAATATGACTAAATAAATGCACATTTGGCAAAAATATTGACATTTGAGGAAAAATACCTACTTATCTACAATGAATGTCTTGTCGAAATTAGTCGGGCAAATCCATTTGGGATTCACATAACATTTAAATGACCAAATACTGCCCCCTTGGGTGCAACAATTCTGCACATGACAACAGTTTTCTGAAGGACCAAAAAAACACATTTGTATTCCAATGATTAAAATATTCAGCAAATGGCTGACATTCCTATTAAACATTAAAATTATACCAAGTTCACAAAATGTATTCTATTTATTATTATAAAATGATAGTCACAACTGTTTTTGTACTGCATTCACTATTCATAATATATCACTGAATTATAATAATATAACCTTGTACTTCTTATTAAAATATTATCACATATAAGAAATGTATGTCTCCCTTATCCTTTGTTAGCAAAGTTTATTTTGTTATTGAAAAAGTATGAAAGAGGACATTTTGAGTCTGCTTAGATATTAAATCACACTGAAACGGTATAAAAACAAATATGAAACTTATGGTCTTTGAGTTATGTATTTTATTGTCTTGTGTATAAATATTTTGCGCGGTGGGACCACACATATATAAAAGTTATAATCATCCATATGAATCCACTCTCAAAAACTCCCGGGGGGGGGGGGGCAGTCAAACATAATGGTGTACACATGCGTGACCAAATTTTTTCCAGACACCCCCTAAACAAGTTTTACCCGGCAAGCAAAATTACCCCCTAAACAAGTTTTTAGCGCGCTTTCCTTGCAAATTTTGACCCCTAAACAAGTTCTTGCCAGAATATGACCCCTAAACAAGTTTTGTATATTTAACGGGGAACAAAATAAGTTACCCTAAACACGTTCGACCTGTATTTTAAGCTGGAATTTTAAGCCACCCTTTTTCTTGAAAATCAGCGTTTTTGATACCCTTAACGCGTGACGCGTCCAACACTGAAAAAACACCCCTTTTTACGCGTTTTTTTGGTCACGCATGTGTACAACATTATGTTTGACTGGCCCCCCCCCCCCGGGCAAAAACTACCCTTAAAGGTCAACCAAAATGGTGATTCTTGTCAGGCGTAAGTAACACCCTATCTGCCCATTGTTGAGATTTTGTTCAGTATAGCGCCCACTATAAGTTCATCATTCGGAAGTTAAGCGTAAACTGTCAATCATTTGTTGTAAATGAATATTCATCGTGACTATTTATGACCTCACACGATGTGATCCAGCATCCTTCCCAACTGATCGGATTACAATATTCATAAAATGCAAATAACGCCACGTCCCGCCTCGCTCACTGTCAGACGATGCCATCCACAATTTGAAATTCGTATTTTGTTCCACGTGAAAATTAATTTCAAATAACCAATTCTGAATGTTTCGTGTCACATAAGAACTAAATTCTGCTATCATCAAAGCAAATAAGTTGAACTCTAAATCACAATCAGCTTTTTTGGACCATTGATGTACTATTTCTGTGCCACAAATCATGTTTTGAGCCGATAAAATCCACCGCGTCTTAGGTCCTCTGGTTTGCTACGACCATGATGCGCCCTCTCTAAGATCATCATTAGTCAATTTAAGCATAGTAAACGGGGAAATTTGCCTCCGAGATATTGTGCATATATCTTATCCCGTCTGCAAGTTGTGCCCCATGACCACATTGAGATGTATTCCTTCTTGGCACCCAAAAAGGAATAAAGCGCAATAACACCGACCAAAAATAGTTTATTAATTGTTTTAGCGAGTTGCCATCCTTGTTTTACTTGTT
Source organism: Ophiura sarsii (assembly GCA_035610835.1). Taxonomy (NCBI): domain Eukaryota; kingdom Metazoa; phylum Echinodermata; class Ophiuroidea; order Amphilepidida; family Ophiuridae; genus Ophiura; species Ophiura sarsii. The sequence continues at coordinate 42,935,608 of CM069447.1, read as the reverse complement.
TTTTACCTTCCTGACCACCAACCCGAGTATTTTGACATACATTTGTTTATGAATATCATTTCAGCGGTGTCAAAATATAAACACTTGTGGTCCTGGGACCCAAGTTGCGGATGGGATTAGATATATGCAAGATATTGTCCCATACTAAAATATTTGATACCAAAATCTCATTTTTGAAAAAAATGGAGATGAGGCCTTGTGTTTCACTTTTGTTATAGTCTATCCATCTGAGAGCGATCTTTGGTGCTCGGATGGGCAGGGGAGATGAGCAAAAAGCTGAAAAGATCGAAAGTGATGGACTTTTAACATTTAGCATAATGTAGGAGGCCACATTTAATTTTTATATGCTATCTTGTAATGTTTCCAACAGTAAATAATGTTTATTTTTCAGATTGGCCGGGCCTATAGTAAGATAAAATGGTTGTAAAATGATATGAAACTCCATATCCCTATTATATGCTCTGTCTGCATGTCCGAATCAATCAGATTTCCTTGTTAAGTATAGAAAGAAACAAATACGCTTACAATGATATGGTATCAATATTGAAAGGTATAAATAGCCTCCTCTCCCAGTCAATGGAACGGCTGAGTCACGTGGTTGGAAGATCGGTCTCAGATTTGTCTTATAGACCTATTTTGGGCTAATTGATGACACCCTTAGCGTGGATTCAGGTTGAAAAGACACCCTTATTCATGGAAATTAGTGATTTTGATACCTTAGCACGGGCCCGCGTTGTGATTGAAAAAGCACCCCTAATCAGAGTTTTTGTTCACACGGATGATTGCATTTGTTAGACATCATTTTAATACTAAAAATCCTAATGCAGCCGAGACAATTTTAACAATAAGAAAATGCATACATTACGGTTTGGTATCAAAATGTATCTAATTAATGTGTAAATTAAGTCAAATAGAGTCTTATCTACAAGTCTAATTAATGTGTATATTTTTTCTAACTTGAATGAAATAAATAAATCAAATATTTCTGTAGCTGGTATACACCCCCACCCACCAGCAGAGCCATTAAGACAATGTAGCATTTCCAAAGATATGTTATTAAACATAACAAATTAATAAATAATTATTTCCACTAGGAAAAAAGTGAAACACAATATGTATTTGCTTTGTCCTCTCTCACAAAACTTTTAAATTTATTCTGTTAAAACAGCATTAATTTATTTCTTGGAGACATACAGCGTGTCCCAAAACACTGGATTCAAAAGTTTGCGAGCTTATAACGAAATAAGTTGGAAACATGGATAGTTTATATTTATGGATATCAAACAAAATATACCTGACCTTAATGTGGTAAATTCGGAGACCAATCCAATGTACACTTTTTGAAATACAAAGATTTGAATAGAGCGTGGTCAGAACCCATTTGTCCCGATATAAGGAATAAACCATCCGTGCGTTGCATAAAACTGTGCGTTGCATAAAACTGTGCGCTATGTGCAGTATTCCCGTCATGGGGTTTATTCTCCGAAGGAACTTAACAATAACTCTTGACTATAAAAAAGAACATTTTGTTTTAATGTTTATGTAAATAATGAACTTGTATTATTGCAATATGACCAAGATAATTTTGTGTACTGCCTAAGTCTTTGTAAAGAATGAATGCACAGGCAAAACTTTGATAAAGTCACAACAATGCGCAATTGCAACATGTCGGGAGGTTCCTTGAAAAGTGGGACAAATGGGTTTTGACCACGCTTTATTAAAATCTTTGTATTTCAATACGTTTATGTTGCATTAATCACAGATTTTATCCGATTAAGGTCAGGTATATTGATATCCCTAAATATGAACTATCCATGTTTCCTAGTTTTTTAGTTATAAGCTTGCAAACTTTTGAACCCAGTTTTTTGGGACACGCTGTACAATCTTGTAACTGTATAATTCTTTTGTTATAGTCTGTACTGAAGGTGAAGTGGCTAAGGGAGCACATCAAAACTCGACCGCCCGGCAACCGCCGGTTCCGTGGGGTTCCCTGCGGTTGCAGCCGGTTTCTATTGTTCTAAACAATGATATGCGGTCCAACCGGGCGGAACCGGCGGTTGCCGCGCGGTCGAGTTTTGATGTGCTCCCTAACAAAAAAGGGTGCACATTTTTGGAGACACTGTAAAGAGGTTGATCTAACACTGTACAGTGATGTCAAAGCGTATTCCAATGATGACGCCTAATCGCATGCGTGATTGTAAAACGTTTACATAACACAGAGATGGGCAACCCTTTTAAATGAATGGGCCAGATAATCATAAGGAGTGAAAATTGACTGGGCCGCACCTAACCAAATTTTCTAACAATGACCTGCTGTTGATTTCAAACCTTGATTCCAAAGACTTTCAAGCAATAGGTGTGTGTGCTTAATAATCTATCTTCACAAAAACGTAATCTCAATACAGTACAGATGACAATTAATGGGGAAAATAGAGGTACCTACGCACGTTGAGGAACATCATTTGTGCAGCTAGCTTGTTTTTTGTGATGATGTAAAAAATATATATTTGTGTTCATTTTCTTGAGACATCTGGCGGGCCTAAAAAAACTACTGGCGGCCCGCAGGTTGCCCACCCCTGGCATAATCACAAAGAAAAAGAAGGTCCGTCTCACAAACCCAGCGTGCATAAGTATGTGGAGTCACTTTTACCCCACAATCCTATGCGATGAGCCTAATTTTGGGCTTAATTTTTTTTGTCCTAACAACATGAGAGAAAAATGGCTCCGAAAGGGGGAAAGAAAAGAAAAGTGAGCCAAAAACACAATAAATAAGAATTTCCTCATTTAGCATACCATAAAACGGCCCATGTCCCTATTCACCCTGTTTTACGGTACACAAACTAGTCGGGTGACATTTAAAAAACTGTTCCCATTTTTGTCCCTATTCACCCCGTTTTACGGTAGCTATTATTTCTTAAAAAAAACCAAAAAAACCCATATCGTATAGCTAAATCGGAACTGATTAAACTATAGATAAAATAACGGATTGGAAAGTTGGAAACATTGGATTGAAGAAAGAAAATGGTTGAAATTGATCCAAATACAATGTCTGCACCTTGTCATCTCAAAGTTATTTCATTTTTAGTCTGGTGCTTCGCCACACAAACCATTCTTGTAATGATTCTCATGGTAGATCTTTAACCCTAACACTCTTGAGTACTACGAATTACTACGATGCGGTGTACTTGTGTCACCCGGCTCAGCAGTTTTTCGATGAAATAATGGCCCCAGGGTATATCCAGGGGGAATATACTCCGCCATGTATGGTTTCCCCCGTGGCCTAGCGGTAGATCGTCTGCCTCTGAACCCAGGTCCGGGGTTCGAGGGCACTTTTTCCCCTCGCTATTTGGCCGCGTAAAAAAATCTTTGGAAAAGGTGCCTCGGGGGTTAGGGTTATGGATCGATTTTTTTCACTATTTTTCTTTTTTCATTTATTTTCTAATTTTGATGTCATTAACCCTAACACTGGCCCCAGGGTGGGCGGAATATACTCCGCCATATATGGTTTCCCCCCGTGGCCTAGCGGTAGATCGTCTGCCTCTGAACCAGAGGTCCAGGGTTAGGGTTAATAGAGGGGTTGATATCTCTATTGAAATGTTGCGTGGAGCTGATACTGTGCCTGTTTCGCCCACAACTGTATGACTAGCATGTTTGAAATCCCCGGTAAACTGTATGTGTATTGATAGTATATTGCCACAATTTCATTATTATTGATTCCTACCGATTTAACGTGTCTGGGAACGAGAGTTACTTTTCATTTATGGATGGTAAAAAGTTATTTCATGACAGGGCGAAAGAATACATGTTAATGTTTTTTTGTCCGAAACATACATAGCTTCAAAAGAAACTACCCACGTCTTGATTATCTATGATTCTAGAGAAAGGTTAACCATACTAGGGGCTTGGATTGTTTGCTGATTGTTTGTTAGTAGGTAGCAGCTTGGCGCTGAATCAGCTGCTGCCTGGACGTTGCATACAAGTGCAGGGGTGTGAGAGGCCACAAATAAAAAAAGAGGAAAACAGACAAAAACGATGAAAAACAGTGTAAAATTGGGTAAAAATGCCAAATATGGGCTGAAAAGTAAAGAAAAGGCTGAAATGTTGGCATAAGATTTGTTTTAAAATAGAAATTACAAATTCGTCACCTAAATTACCCCAATTGACCACTATGTGACCCCACTCTGAAACATTTATCCAGACTTTGTCTTTTTAATATCAAAATTTAGTTAAATTATAAACCTCAGTGTATTCCAGTGTGATTTAGCCATTCTTTGGAATCTAATTTTTTTTTTTAATTTAAAAAAAAAAATCAACCTACCGACGCAAAAACAATTGAGGTGAAAGGGCAATCCAATTTATGTTTTTGGGCCTTAATGAACAGCGCATTGGTCGATTTGGAAATACCCTATATAAAATCAAAAAAAATAATTAAATTAAAACACAATTTGAGTAGACGAGAATTAAAGGATTCTCGTACAGGAATCTAGATGGATTCACATAACTTTTGACAAAACTTCTTTCTGACCCTACACAATAATCTTAGTTTAGACTCTGTATCCACTCCTTTTAACACCTCGTCCAGTCAGAAAATCGACAAGAATCTCTTCTCGTAAAGATTAATCGTCTAAATCACCATTTGAATACACAAGAATCCACAGATTCTCGTAAAACCCTGTACAGGAATCTTTCAACAGGGTCTTAAAGATTACTCGTCTACAACACTATTTGAGTAGACGAGACGTAAAACCCTTTACAGGAATCTAAATGGATTCTTGCGACCTTTAACAATACTTCTGTCCCTGCACAATAATCTAGGTCATCATAATTTAGACTCCGAGTCCACTCCTTCCAACACCTCATTCAGTCATAACAAGGTCCGAAATTTTGACAAGAATCTCTTCTAGGGAAGTGTCTCTGTGAGAATCCAAGTTGATTCTCGAACGATTACTCTTCTACAGGGTCAGAAATTTGACGATAATCTCTTCTCTTAACGCTTTCCATGCGGCAGCAGACGACATTCCAAATTTTCACAAAATGTTTCAAAAATGTCAAATGTATTAAACTTCATTACCGTATTAAGAATCACTATGAGAAATGCATTGACATAAGTACAAACATGCCTAGTATTGGGTCAGTAATCCTTGAGATAGACTTTGAAAATTGTGAAAGGTTTCTGAAAAATCTGTTTTGTGTATGGTAAAAATAATAGCCGCGTGGAAAGATTACTTGTCTATAACACTATTTGAGTAGACGAGACATAAAACCCTTTACAGGAATCTAAATGGATTCTTGCAACCTTTAAAGGCGCATTGAGAGATGTATCGATATACTAAATGAGCAAATAACGTAAAGATAATCATCATCATAGCCCAAATCCAAAATGACATACAATTCCGACATCGCCTTCATGCCAAATAAGCAAATAACGGCACTTCCGGGTTGAGATTTGCCGCGAAAGTGCGTGAGTAAAACGATAGCATAACTTCCGAATTCAAAGTATTACTTTGATGCAAACAAATTGATTTCCAGGATAATTGAGGGTGCACTCCCATACGTATCTCTCAATGCCCCGCCCCTTTAACAATACTTCTGTCCCTGCACAATAATCTAGGTCATCATAATTTAGACTCCGAATCCAGTCCTTTCAACACGTCATCGACCAGCTTGCATTTCAAGCGAATCTGTGCCTGAATCTCCTTCGATAAATTCAACGCTTTCTTGTTTAGATACCCTTTCAATATAAAATGATGCAGGAACAGTCTTAGACTGTCTCTCAATGTCTTTAGTTTAGGATTGCTGACCACGATGTCAAGTGTGGACCTGATGGTGTCTTCGTTGTGTTTTAAAAGTCCAAGGAGGATGGTGCGAAGGAAGGTCACCGTCGACTTGTCGATGTCGGCGAATTCGATCACCTGGAAAGAAAGAAGTCAGAAATGTTGGTAAATTATATGTGGTTATTTTTAATAACGATTAATATCATTAAAATGATTTTGTATGCCCTAAAAATGGAGTGTATTTTCTTCGGAATGAAATAGACAAATAATGCTGTGATTGAAAACCCAAATTTTGTTTCCTGATTTTATTCTGAATTTCCTTGAATTTTGTTTCCAGATTTTTCCTGAATTTTATTCCCTGAATTTTGTTACAAGCTATACACTTAGTTTATACCAAATACTCTGCATACAAACAACCCCTTGCATAACAACTGGCAGATATCACAGATAGGACCTTGTGGCACTACTATAAGTCCTCGAAATTCACATGCTACAGTACAGTCTCAAAGCGTTTTAGCCAATTATTATGACATTCCCATGATCAATTCATTATTTCCTGTGTGGCTTATATTCATTTGCCGCCCGTACGGCACCTACACCTAGCAACAAAAGTCCCGGACCAGGTGCTTTGAGGTTGGCTAATTCAAAATAGATAATCGGTACCAAAAATCTGAGATATACATTAAAAGAGCAAATTCCTTCTCCGCAGTTTGATACCTCATTCAACAAAATGCTCATTTAATGTATATCTCAGATTTTTGGTACCGATCATCTATTTTGAATTAGCCAACCTCAAAGCACCTGGTCCGGGACTTCTGGTGCTAGGTGTATGTGGGGTTTTAGGCAACTACCAGGCAACATGCTCAGCCTAGAATTAGATTATGACATTCCAAAACAGCTTTCCTAATATCGCTTGGGTTTACAAAGGCAATTGAGATGAAGTATCTTGCGAATACAAACATGTTGGCCATTAGGCCAAACAAAGAAGAAGGTCTGTCTCAGAAGCCCGCCCGCATTGGTATGTGAAATGAGCTACGGCGCGTAGGTCTATGCGCTGGGGGCTAAAAAACCTTTTTTTCTCTTTTTTTTTGATTTTTTTTTGATTTTAAATTTTTTATTTTAAAATAAGAAGTTTAACAAAGTTCTCCGTAAGCTTGGATAAGCAAACAAACAAAAAATCAAAAAAACAACAAAAGAATCACATACCTCATAGCCTATTTTCTAAAAAAAGTTTAAAAAAACCCAAAAAAACAGCACTTAGCTTTTTTGCACAATGTTTCTGAGACAGACCTTCTTCTTTGTTAAATAAATTAATAATAAATTACATTTGTTAAGCGCATAATACAAAAGTTTCGATGCGCTGTACAATAAAAACATAAAAAGCATTTTTAAAAAGCACACACAAAATATACAAGTGTGCACATAGGAATAAAAAGTACAATGAGATATATATATATATAAAACAAAAAACAAAACTGAGCATAATATACATTATAAAGCAAACACATGTCGGTATAGACCATAATAAATTATTATATAAAACACTGCAATACACGCAATATAAGACAACCTAAGCATAGAGGAACACTGGCAAGAGTCAATTTCAACAGGCACAATTAAAAAGGTGAGTTTTCAGTTTTGATTTAAATTCTGCCAAGGACATGGTGCAGCGAAGTGAAGGTGGCAACCGGTTCCACAAATATGGCGCTGCTACAGTGAAACATCTGTCACCATAGTACCGTGTGTTAGTCCTAGGTCCAGGTTGGAGCAGATGTTGTGATGATGATCTGAGCGAAACTGATGTACAGGGCCGTCAGACACTTTTGCCCAAGGGGGGTGCGTTTTCACCTAAAATTTTTCGTAAAAGGTTGCCCCCAAAAATGTTTAAGTCAGTCACATTGTGAATTTCACGTAAGTGGGAGGGGGGAGGGGAAGGTGAAGTCAAAAAATTTCGCACGTCAAAAAATTTCGCACGGACATAAAATTTCGCAGTACAAAAAGCACTGTAGTCAATGTTTTATGAGTAGTTTTACTATCATTGAAATTTGAAACTAAGAAAAACGCAATTTTTACCCTAAAAAAAAAAGAAGAAAAAAAAAATTCAAGGGGGGTGCATCCGCACCCAACGCACCCCCCCATCTGACGGCCCTGATGTAGCTGGTGTGTAGTCTGTTATGAGTTCGGTGATGTATTGTGGTGCAAGTCCATGCTTGGCTTTGAAAGTTAACAGCAGAATCTTAAAAAGAATGCGTTTTTCAACTGGCAGCCAGTGAAGTTTACGGAGAGTGGGGGAGATGTGATTATGACGCTTAGTCCTAGTTACCAGCCTAGCCGCCGAGTTTTGAATCAGCTGGAGAGATTTAATATCACCAGTTGGTAGGCCGTACAGAAGGCTGTTATTACAGTCGAGACGTGATGTTACAAATGCGTGAACTAAACGTTCAGTAGAGTCCTGGTCCAAGTATTTTCTCATTTTACCGATTTTGTAGATGCCGAAGGATGCCGAGCGACATATATTACGGACATGTTGCTTCAATTGCAGAGTGCTGTCAATAACAACACCAAGATCTTTTGCTGAAGACGAGGGGTTGATCTCGACGCCGCCGATGTTAACAGGTGGAAGTGGCGATGATTTGCGGAACTGTGAACTGACATGCACAATTTCAGTCTTATTGTCATTGAGCATGAGCTTGTTATGAATGGCCCATGATCTAACATCAGCTATACATGCCTCAAGTCTGCTGATTCCTTCAGAGTGCTCAGAGGGCTTAAGGATTAAATACAGTTGTGTATCGTCAGCATATATAATATGCTCGATGCCTTTGTGAGCACTGATCACATCACTTAAAGGTCCGGTGTATAACACAAAATCCAATGGTCCCTTCACGGATCCCTGCGGTACTCCCCAGGGCAAAGGAAAGTCATCAGAGGTCTTGTCCTCCACAACAACAGCTTGGACGCGATTCTCTAGGTAAGACACAAACCAGTTCAGGACAGTTCCGCCGATACCATACTTGTTCTTCAGTCTCTCAAACATAATTCCGTGGTCTATGGTGTCAAATGCTGCCGAATAGTCTAACAGGACAAGCACTGCCTCCTGGCCCTTGTCTATTGCCATAAGAAGGTCGTTTTGCACACGTAGGAGGGCTGTCTCTGTGGGATGATGGCGACGATATGCAGACTGTGCAACAGAGAAAAGATTATGTCCATCTAGATAAGTCTTCAATTGAGCAGCAACAACTCTCTCTAGCACTTTGAATACAAACATCAAATTGGCGATGGGTCTGTAGTTTCGCAGATTGTTGCGGTCAAGATTTGATTTCTTCAGTAGAGGCATAATGTGTGATATCTTTAATGCAGCTGGTACAGATCCTGATGACAATGAGGAATTGACAATGTTGGTGATGACAGGCAACAGTACGTCAAGAGAAGCCTTGAGCAACCACGTCGGTATGGGATCTAAGTTGCATGACTTGGTTGCACTCTCACAGATTATTTTGCGCACCGTTTCTTGGGTCACAGATTGAAATTCGGTGAAACTACTGCTGCAGAGCTCAGGCGTATCCACACTTGGCCGAGGAAGCTGAATGTTGTCAAGTTTGTCGTGTATCTTTTGTATCTTGCTGTTAAAGAAAGAGCCAAATTGGTTTGCGAGTTCTTTTGCAGAAGAGTGATCTGGCAAAGTTGCGGCAGAGTCAGACGAGCAAAGTTTCTTTACCAGGCGGAAAAGCTGCTTAGTATCGGATTCAGCAACTTCATTGCGATAATAATCACACTTGGACTGCTGAAGTGCGTCATTGTATATCTTGCATTGTTCTTTGTAGCACTGTTTGTCTACCTCAAGACCACTTTTGTTCATTTTCCGCTCCAAACGTCTTTTACGTTTTTTAATATCGCAAATCTTGTCTGTATACCAAGGAACTTTTGGTCGCACAGTCACCATTTTGGTCTTTTTGGGAGCATGTTTATTTAACAACCCACACAGAACGGTATTGTATTTATCAACAAGAGTAGAAACATCAGAAGTATCAGAAGCAAGGGACGTTGAAATGTCTTTCTTGAACTGATCGACATCAATATCGCGCAACTTTCGGTAAACAACATATTTTTTCAATGGTCTAGGACGTGCAAGGTCAAGCTTGCCTATTATTGAGTTGTGATCAGATGGAAGACCAGTTAGGACTGTTGTTTCAAGCACAATGTTTTCACATTTACGTGAGATCAAAAGATCCAACGTGTGTCCTTTGTCATGGGTTGGTCCTTGAATATGTTGCTGAAGACCGATACTGTCCAACATTCCAGTAAACAACTGTGCTTCCATTTTTGCTTCCTCATCAACATGGCCACTGTTTGGCCTTAGTGGGGCTTGAACTCACAATCTTTGTATCATGAGTCCTGCATGTTATATAGATGATATACTGTAAAGCAACAACATTTCTCTAGCATTTTAATTTCATTAATTTCGCTAGGACCGCTATTCGCTAAATTAAAATGCTAATTAAGATTTTATACATACATGTATGTTAACATAGAAAGATGATTCAAATTAGTGGAATTAAAAACCACTTAAACAGGTGGTGTTTTGCAAATTCACTAAATTTTAATACCATGAAATTTTAATGTTTACAGTATTTCTCTGATATCTATATGTTTGTGGCACAATTGGTTCAATTCCAGACGAATGCACACATTTTTACCAAATTTAAAATCTTACCTTCAATATTGAGATAGGCAACGCCTTATGAACAATGAGGTGCACGATTAGACGAGCTAAGTTGATTTTATTCTCGTCTGATAAGTCGGTACTCAGCATCTTGAATTTATCCCACAGTGAAAACTGAAACGCCATCTGAAATTTAACAAGGGAGTAGCGATTTATTACGTCTTGCTTATTACAATGTAGGTGTCAAGGGATTTTCTTGCATCTGATTTAGGGATTTTTCTTTACAGTGATCTTGCAACCTGCACATCAGATACATACAGCTTCATAATGATGGTTTTATGGTTCAGAGCACAAGGATTATGCAACTTTTTTGAAAACTGCCAGAGTGACGAGGCATATTTGACAACCCAAATGATCGGTTTCAACCATAGTGGAATTGGATCCATCTGTCCAATTATTTACCGGTCTGGGGAGTATTATAGCCCGGTGGTTTCAGTCAACATTAACTTTGGGTACACATGATTGTTTCAAAAATCGCAGAAAAGGAGGGTTTTCTGTACCATGTCCGCAATTTCTAAAAATAAGGGGTCATTTTGGAAGCTATGTCCGTGATTTCCAAAAGAAGAAAAGAAACTAGAATGAGTATTGTGTCATATCAAATTGTCCTGAGAATAGGAAAAAGGTGTATTTTGAACCAAATGTGTCCTCGTTTTTATGCAAATAGGGGGACTATATAGAAAATATCCTTGAAATGGTGAAAAAGGGGGTTATTTTCAGTCAAAATGTTCGCATTTTTGGGCGAAAAAATGGGTCAAGTTAGCAAAATTGTCTGCGAAACACTGTCAAATAGGGGGGTATTTCAAGATCCTGGAACGATTATGTGTTACCCCTCTGAATACGAAGAGAGAACACCAGGGCATATAGTCGAGTCAGTTTGGGTTTGGGCCACTTTGCGTTGGGGCGGAAAAATCAAGAAAAAAGAAATGGTCAAAAATAAAATGGTCTGGTCTAGTCTTGGTAAAATAATTTGCGGGTCGGGTTCGGGGTAGATGAACAGTGAAGTCTGGGATCAGGGGAAATTTTCAAGGGGAAAAAGAGGATGATCATGAAAACAAGTTGAATGCACCCCTTTCCACCACTCTAAGATCTCACCTTAAACTTCCTATCAAATTGACACAGCTTAGTGGCGAAATAAGCATAGTAAGGATTGAATGACTTCTCTTGCATACAACAATCTAGTAGAACGTTGACTACCTCCTTCTCCCGACCTCCAGACAGCCCGAGACGTAGACACTTCTCGAACGCATCCATGTAGTCCTGAAAAATGAAAACGAACCAACAAATTGTACTACAGGGTGTATCAAAAAAAACGCAACACGTTTTGTCGCGAGCTCTCCGATTACGGCAAATCACAAATCACTCTGAAATTTATATATTCTGTTAGGTGTACTTATTGGCTATCACATAGTCAAATTACAGCGATATCGATTATTGATTCGCTGAGATATTAACGATACACGTAGACAAGTGCAAAACACGTTTTACATCGTTTATCCTGTATGCCTGAATTTCTTGTCAGGTGAATATTAGCAAGACACTTTAATCGCTCATTGTACTTAAATAATTGGAATCAAACTCATCATTCTGAGAAGGAAATGACATGTTAAAGGTCATTGTTAGTCTGTTGTGAATGGGAATGGGACATTACGGTGCTGCTCGACACTCAAAATGCTGTCCTTGTTCTAAGATGCATCGATTATGAACTTTAATTTATGAAAGAACGTACCATAGACATTATGTGGCGATCATAGCAATCGGTTCAGAACTTAAAAAGGGTGATTGACGTATTCAAATGCTCGAATGATTATCAGATTACACGACTCAATGATTTTATGTACCACCTTACTCAAACAAAGGAAATTAAGATGAACTATTCCAGACATTAAAGTTACATAGTTATTAAACTGTTAACCCATAACACTAATCGGACAGGAAAATCCAAGTTTTTAGAATGAACGATGTAAACAGCTGAAACTGTGAAATAGAGGATAATAATATAATGGACTAAATATTGACTGTGGGAGTCTATGAGCGTGTTTCTGCTGGGGAAGAAACCGCTAATAAACGCTAAGTTTGCCCAGTAGAAACAGGCAGAACCCGGCAATAATCGGTATTTTTGGTAATCCCAAAAACCTTCACAAACCAGGTTTGGAACCGGCAATAATCGGCAATAAACCCAATAGAAACAGAAAGGCAATTCTTAGCGGTTTGCGCCGGAACCGTGTCATGCTGGGTTATACACATTATTGTGAAGCAATCTTTTTCAGGTGGGGTGGCATTGTTTGCTATTACAAAAGGTCAAATGTCGTGGCCCATCGACTAACTTAGCGGTAACTTTTTGCAAGTAGAAACAGGGGGGATTAAAAACTGACCGATTGAAACTTTTTTGCAGTGCCCCAGCAGAAACACGCTCCATGACAAGGTAATGAAACAGGTGCAGGTCAAGACAGCAGGGTGAAAAAGTAGACAAGAAAAGTCTATAAAAGGTGGGGAGCATGAAAACCCAGGGGAAAAAAAACCAATGAAAAAATAGGGTGACCACTGGATTATGGTTGAAACCCGACATGTACAAAAGTGCGAGTCCTGCCACCAGCAGAGCCCATTCTTCCCAATCCTTGAGGGCCCAAAATCCAACACGAAAAAGTATACTCCCCAATCCCTCCTTGGAGCATTAACACTTTCCCGCGGTTATTGGTCTTACCATATTATACAAAACAGATTTTTCAGAAACCGTTTCCAACTTTCAAGATCTATCCAAAGAATTACTGAATCAATACTAGGCATGTTTGTACTTATTTCAATGCATTTCACATGGTGATTCCAAATATGGTTATGAAATTCAACACTTTTGACCTTTTTGAAACATTTTGTGAAATGTTGGAATGTCGTCTGCAGACGCCTGCCGCATGGAGAGTGTTAAGGTTAAAAGATATGAAGAAACCGGGTGAAGAAATTACCTCAGCCGTCATAATGATTCCAAATATGGTCCTCCTGATGTCCGTATTCATACGCTGCTTCCTCGACAGCTCACTGATCTTATCACCTGCCCTGTCACCCAAAATGGCCGCCTCTGTCGTTGCCATGGTTTCCCCATTAGGGTTACTGTGTTGATTGCCAACCCATGCAGAGCCGACTATCCACCAACGACCTTTGTCCTCCGCAGACAGGAGGTCTTTGAAGGAGATACGCAGAGTTCCGTCCGAATCTGAGTGACCTTTGGAGAGAGACAAGAGGGGTCAATTGTAGGTACAGGGTGAGTAAAAAAAACTGCAATAGAGAAAGGATTAAGGAAGCCATCTCGTTTTCGAAATCAATTTCAGCTTTGACACTTTTCAAATGTTACAAGAATGAAATTTGTTTGAAAAAATGAATTCATTTGCATTTTCCGTTTGTCTTTGGTGAACCTTTTTACTGCGCAAGTGAATGTATGTATTTGTCCATGAGGCAAAGTGATTTTTTAAAAAAAAATTGCAATAATTTCAAATTTGGAACATCATAACTAATACATAGCATGGGCATTAACCTCCTGGGCACTACGGGCCTATCTTACAATGGTTCTGATTGGTTAATTGCAAGATATACTCATTTGAATAGCCAATTAAAATGCTGATTGTAAAATATTTCACTTCAATCTATTGTAAAAATGTCTCTGATTGTGCAATAAATATTGTATCTATCTCTATGACCAATCGGCCATAAGTTCTCAGGGGGTTAGGCAAAAAACAACAAAAAAGTTGACTTGCCCTTTCTGACCGACCCGAATTTTCGGAAATCTAGGGTCGCTATTTTTTTTATTTTTTTTTGATGAAAGTAAAATTTTGTTTACATTTTTTTTTTTAAATTGAAAAAAGCACATAACAATAAAGAAAGATGAAAATGTGTTTTTGAGTAGTATCTGCTTGTTTAAATTAAAAAATTAAAAAATTAAAAATTCCGACTGTCCGACCCAGACTCTGTCCCTGAAAGGGCAAGTCAACTTTTTTTTTTTGGCCTTAAGGGTGGGATTTTCGAGAAATTGTGCTCCCGGGACTCGATTTAACCAATCAAAAACACTGTAAGATAGGCAGGTAGTGTTCAGGGGTTAACAGTTAACAATGAACTGCATCTTACCTCTCTCTTTGATGAGCGATCTCAACAGTTTGCGCAGATGCTCCAGATGGGATGGATCAAAATTTGGAATCTTACGCAGGTTGTTATTTCTTATGGCAAAGATGGTTTCTAACATAAACTTAACTCTTGACCTGTTAAAAAATAAAACAATATTTATCTTAATGTAAGATCATTGGTTATATAAAAAAAAAAGCATTAGGCTATATTAAAAAAATCATTTGTCTCAAAGCTCCCGTGCGCGTTAGTTAATTGGTGCGCGTTAGAAAAAAAATTCTGAAAAAAAAAAAAAATATATATATATATATTTTTTTTTTCAAAAAAAAAGGAAAAAATCCAAAGATTTCACAGATTTTTCCGATTTTCATTGTCCAAAAAGAAGAAAAAAATCCCAACATTTCACAGATTTTTCAGATTTTCATTGGTCACATCATTTTAAATACAAAACTTCACTTTTACAAGGATTTCAATATTTTATATTTATATAAAATTAAAAAAAACTTTTAAAAAAATCGCATTCCGCATTAGGTTTTGAAAAACTGAAGAGCTTTGAGACAAAAGATATTTTTAATATAGCCTTATAGATCGTCGTGCAACAACACCGTATGTGACATTTTTGGCTTGTTAACATATTTTTGAAAGAGTAGGTATTAGCCCACATTTTAAGCTAATTTTGAAGTTCAAAAGACAATTAATTAATTTGTAATTAATAAAAAACAATGTTGTAAGTGCACTACAATTTTATGGTTGTGTGCAATAACATCACATCTACCACTTACATTAGTATTGCACTCTGCTTTCAAAGCATTCTGAGTAATATGGAGTACTCAAAAGTGTTAGGGTTAATTCTATGTAGTATGATACCCCTTAACCCCAACCTTCCTGGACCTTACAAAACCCTACAGTGCTACAATCTTGTGCCGCACGGTGGCCCCATCAATCTCATGCTACTCTCAGTGCGTGGTTCAACTTGTGAAAAATCCTTCAGACTCGTACTTCCACGCACGAGTCCCGGGTTCGATTTGACCCGTTTTAAAAAAAAAAAAATTGGGTTCTTGTCTTTTTTTTCTCTTTCCAGCCCGTTTATAGGGACTTTTTTATTGTATGCCATACATGTACAACAATAAATTAACAAAATACAAAAATATATCAATAACGCTACAAAAAAACACATCAAATACAGCCACAGCATCAACATTCAGATGCCACAAATGCCAGACAAAGTTTTACTATTATATAAGCACATAATGGTTTGTTTTGAAATTATTGACCAAAAAGTGCCAAAAATGAGATTTTTGAGATAAAAAAACAATTTTTTAAAACTTTTTGGTCAATATTTTCAAAATAAACAAAGTTTAGGTAACAAAAAATGAGCTTCTCGATAATTGACTTTAGATGATTTTAGTGAAATTTTGGAATTTTGAATCAAAAACTGATTGTGTTAGGTTGTCTGATAAATGTTGTCGCCATTTTGGGAAAAAATGTAAAAATCACTATTTTAGTCAAATTTGATACCAAAAATGGATTCTTTGACTCATTTCATTACAAAAAATGTATACTTTTATGTACATCACATTTATAATTTAAAAGGTAGAGTGCTTGATAAATTTGGCACCAAACAGGGTTGACACCGCCCTTAAATGCGACCATATCGGTATTGATGAATGCATAGTCTTGTCTCAGTCTTTTGATGACACACCTCAACGCCCGCTATACACCTAAATAAACAAACTAATGCAAGGACTGCAGGACTTATTTATAGACTATCACACTGTTATCTGGTTGTACAGACCAGGGGTATTCAAGTGCATTCAATCGAATCGGCCCATTATGCAGTGCGTTTTGTTGGATTTTTTAACGGTTCAATTGCACTGAAAGGAAAAGGAATTCCTATGGTTTACATGTAGTTGATAGTAAACAACATATTCATTGAGACAAACTATTTGCACTTACTTGTACTCTAACATAGCGCTACACCCACCAACGGTACATACCACTACCGAATCAATTTTAATCTAAGGAGATTGGGTCTTTGCAGCTAGATTTAGATACTTGGTCATCATGGCACACGCATACGTCGCTAGTATAGAAGAAGAATTGACATGCTGTGTGTGTTTTGAACTCTTTATTGATCCACATACACCAAAAGAGTTGAGATGTCCGCATGTAATTTGTGAATTGTGCCTCAATCACCTTGTCAAGGACAGAGCTATCGATTGCCCTCAATGCCGTATGATAACCAGATTGACAAAAAAAGGTGTGGCTGCTTTGCGAACCAACCTTGGTATTCGCAATCTTGCAGAGAAGCACAAGAAACATTTGCAAAAGCAAGAGCATCAAAGTCAACCTTCATCACAGAGCAGAACCCAGAATGATCAGGTTCCTGTTTGCCTTGAACATGGTGAAAAGATGCATTTCTACTGTGTGACTTGCAATGTCCTTGTGTGTCGTGCTTGCACTGTGGTCAGTCACATGCGCCCTCAACATCAAATTCAAGATGTGAAAGTGTTACGCAGGGAGAAGATTAAACTATCGGATGCAACGATCAACAAACTAGAACAAGATATTCTGCTGTGTGAGAAAAAATCTCGCGAAATTGGTGGAACTGAACAGAAAATTCAGTCTTCTATCAAAGCTGAAGAGGAGAAAGTTGACAAAGCAGTAGCCTTGTTAATAGAAAAGGCGTATGAACAAAGTGACACTCTAAAGGTTGAAATCAGAAGAAAAAATGATCCTAAGATAAAGCTGTGTCAGGAAAGAAAGGGGTCGCTGCAGAAACAAGTGCATACATTGCGGAACATAGTCACTGATACTAAGGCAGTCGTGGAAGAGTCATCAAGTCATGACTTTATATTGCGACACAATACACTGATGGATAAGATCAAGGCCATACCAGCCCATAGCGATGAAGGACTGGTTCAGTATGAGCCTGGTGAGGTGAAATTCAAGGCAGAGCAGTTGGCACTGAAATTAGGTACAATTACAGTGAGTGCTGTGAAAAAGAGGAATACTGTGGGATTGGTAAGGAAGATAAAGCAGACTTCTATAGAAGTTTCTGATGTGGCTGTATTCAACATGGCATCAAATAGATCGGGTGACATTCTTGCAATCTGTGAACATCTTACATATAATTCAAGACCTAAATGTGCAGTGCGCATATACTGTAAGCAATCACATGGTCAGTACGAGGAACAATTGGACTTGAATATAAGTTGCCCTCCGTTTGATGCCAGTGGACGCATTTATTTAGCAATAGCAGCAGATGGAAAGTACTTAGTAGCCCAAGGTAGATCCATCCATGTGTTTTCTACATCAGGACAGTACCAGCGTATTTGCTACACTGCACCTGCACATACCGATATACCACGACTGTCATGTATCACCACTACCCAGAATGGCAGGATTATCGCAGGAGACTATGCCCGGTCTGTCATTACCGTACACACCCCTGATGGTATGACACTGCTAAAGACAATCAACACAAGTATCAAGCCACTCCATATTGCTGCCATCAACGACACATATGTCGCAATAAGTGAGTACGGTGCTAACAAGGTGTGTGTGACTGACTTGAAGTCAGGTAGAGAAACTCTCAGTATTGACATTGATGGGCCACAGGAAGTTTGCTATGATGAAGAGACTGACTGTTTACTGATTGGTGCAAGCAATGTTATAGACCAGTACAATCTGCAAACAGGACATAAGGTTACATGCATTGCACAGGATTTGGGTTATGTAATAGCTATAATCTTCACAGCTGATGGTATGCTAGTATTAACTAACATGATAATCAAACTATACACGACTTCAGTTTAGTCATCGCGCAGTTACTACTTTACAGAACTATGCCACATGGACTCTGCCATCATTCTGAATTATGTGTGACAATATAACTATAACTTTTATATATGCTGCAGACATTGCAAACTCACTGTCTCGTGTAAATATACCATCTTCAAATATCAGCTATGCTACCATTTTCATCTTAACCCTAACCAGCAAGGCTATGTTTTTGTGTGGAAACCAGGGGAGGGGGACAAAGTATGATTTTGTTACCAAACAAATTGCCGCGACACACCCGGGATTCGATCCCCGGACCCTCCGATCACCATTGCTGCGTCCCTGCTCTGAATTGGTTCAAATCATACCTATCTTATCGCGATCAATCAGTGGCAATCGGTCATGTGTCGGACGGTTAACCACTTATATACGATTTGCCACAAGGATCAGTTGTTGGTCCTACGGAATTCAGTATACAGCGCCCCACTTGAAGATGTGATTTTAAACCATGCAATAAATGTTTTATCTTTTGCGGATAACACACAGCTGTATTGTTCATTTGATGCATCTGATAGGGCTGATAAGCTTGAGAGATTAGAACGTTATTTCTTGGACATCAAAAGCTGGATGCTGGCCAACAAACTCAAATCAAATGATCAAAAAAGAGAGCAGTGTCCAAATTAAGTGGTAATCCGGGCGTCCTGACGACCAAAATGGCCGCCGGACGACCAGAAAATTCAATGCTGGTAATCCGTTGGACGACCACACTTTAAAAATTAAAAAATGACCCATATTTGACCCGAAATAAGTTGCATGGTACCCCATGACCCACATCATAGCTATGGTAACTTACAACTTAAGATCCTAAATATTTGTATTTCATTATTCTGATTGAAAGTACAACCAAGGAGTTATTATATTGACTATGATAACTCCTTGGAACAACTTTTGAGGACCGTTTTCAGTGTCAAAAAACCCTATTTTTTTTAAAAGTGAACAACATCTAACTAAATTCAGTAAACTATGCACATTGTTCTTTATCGCAGATGACAATAGAAGTGTTGCCTGTAACCTTATGCACCATTATAAAGATTGATAAATGTTTGCATTAACTATTTTGATTTGTTTTAAATATATTTTTAATTTCAAGTTAAAAAGATTATAACTTTATTTCTTATGCATGTGATAAATGGTAAACAAATTGTTTGATGTATGTATGATGGAAATAATAACACATAGGTTTTGAATGCATTTCAAAATCTTTAATACACAGATTTACCATTTTGCAATACCTCATCACATGCCTATGAACCACAAATATAATTTTTCTGACTTGAATTTGCAAATATATTTTTATTATTATTTTATTGTTATGTCATTTAATAGGCAACACTTCTCTTCCCATATTAAATGATAATTTACTGAATTTAGGTATTTTTCAATTTATGTGCAATTGAAATAAAAACTAGACTTAACCTCTACCGATAGCCCTACCTTGGGGCTAGGCTGTTGACCAAGTTTTGGTGGTTATAACTTTATTTTGTCTGTCAGTGTCAATGTCATAAGCACAAAAATAAATACAAATAAACATAATGGTTCGAAAAAGGTCTCTAAATTATTCCTAATATACAAAGTAAGTTAGTAAGTAGGCTATTAATACCTTATTTGTGCATAACTATTAGGTTAAAAGAAATTTCCAGAAATCTGCATAATTAATGGTCAAATTACGGATTACCAAAAATGTTGACGGATTACCAGATTTCATGACATTGCCAGATTTTTTTCCTTAATTTGGACACTGAAAGAGAGGTTATCCACATCATGTTTCGATGTACTGTCTGCGATTGCGACAATTCACCTTCTGAAAAAGTGTGCAACCTCGGAGTCATTTTTTATTGTAATCTGACAATGACTTCTCAAGAGTATGTCAGAATGCCACATATGCCTAATACGTGCCATCGGACAGGTCCGTAAATATCTTGACCATGGGTCAGCAGAGAGGTTATGCTTTTGTTACATCATGGCTGGACTACTGCAACAGTCTACTCTCAGCCTCCTCGATAAACTTATATCACAACTACAGCGAGTACAAAACTCGGCCGCGAGACTTGTGACAGGTGTCAATAAACGCACGCATATCACCCAGATTCTGATTGATCTTCACTGGCTAACAATTAAAAATTCTTTTAACTGTGTATAGCTTTAAACAACTCTGCACCCAACTATATCAACGAACTTCTCACACCATACTGTCCATCTGCTAATCTCCGCTCAGGTAGCCGTAACCTCCCGTAGTCCCTGAAAGTGCCACTGCTACATACGGGGACAGGGCTTTCTGCATCGCGGGACCAAAACTCTTGAACAATCTTCCTCTACAGATCCGTAATTCAAAGACAGTTGCAATTTTCATCTCTTCAGTTAACCAGAATATGTAGTCATTTTATTGCATTCATATATCACTACATTATAACTTGTTTTGTGTATTACTGTATTGCTTTATTGCATTTTATTAGGCCATCACTTTTTAGTGTACTTTTATTAAGTATGCTGCCTTCTATGTATATACGAGGGGTATCAAAAAGTTCTTGAAATCACCCAGTAGTGAAGGAGCTATATTGATTAAATTTTGTCAGTGTAATCACTGGTCCTTAAAAACATTATGTGCAAAAATGGTCTCATAAGTATGTTTACTTTCTTTACAGGTGGCGCTAGATCCCAAGGCCATGTAAATCAATGATGTCTTCCAACGGTGCTATGTACATGGTAAATTAATTTTGCTCGCAAACACGGATTAAATGTTCATTCTTACGCGGACGATACACAACTATATGTGCCTTTTAATTTAAATGATCGTAATGATGAAATGTCGGCCCGTCAACGCGCAGAAGCTTGTATTTTAGAAATCAAGTCGTGGATGTCTGTAAACAAGCTGAAATTGAATGATGATAAGACAGAGTTTTTAATTATGACCTCCAGATTCAATCAACGTAAAATAATTGATCATCATATCAATATCGACACTTCTTCTGTTCTTGCTTCAAAATCTGCTCGGAACTTAGGAATTGTGTTTGATAATAATCTATGTATGGATGTTCAAGTTCGACGGATATGCCAATCAGTGTATTATCATATACGGAATGTCAATAGTATAAGGAAAATGTTAACATTTGAAACCGCAGCTACTATTGTCCATGCTCTTATAACTTTTCGTATTGACAATGGCAATTCTCTTCTTTTTGGCATCACTGATCACTTACTTCACAAACTACAACTTGCTCAAAATGCAGCTGCTCGCGTTCTCACAAAGACAAGGAAATTCGATCATATCACTCCAATATTGAAAGATCTCCACTGGCTTCCTGTTCGCGAAAGAATTCATTTTAAACTTCTTCTTTTAACTTGGAAAGCTTTGCATGGCACTTCACCAACATATATTGCTAATCTTCTTGTACCATATCATCCAAAACGTACTCTCCGGTCCACTGATAAACTTTTACTTGTTGTTCCACGGACTACTTCTTCATTTGGAGATCGCGCATTTTCGGTTGCTGCACCAACTCTCTGGAACTCACTACCTTATAATTTAAGATGCTGTGATTCACTTGACTCTTTTAAGAACTTGTTAAAAACAAGATTATTTGACTCAGTTTATAATTGATTTCTTTGTATTATACATATGTACATGTATATGCACATCATCCTTGTTTATGTATTTTTCATGTTAATTTGTATTTTTGTTTTATATGTTTGCGCCTCGGAATAGTTTTACCTAGATTGACGGCGCATTATAAATGCCATTATTATTATTATTATTATTATAAATTATAATGGTCCAATAACTGATCCTTGTGGGATGCCCTCCAGAGGAGTGTGAGGCTTATACATTTTGTAATTTAAATTGAGATATTATGAGTGACAAATGACAAAATAAAAAAATTCTAAGGCGTCCCACAAGAATCAGTTATTGGACCATTTTAATTTACCATGTACACAGCACTGTTGGAAGACGTCATTGATTTACATGGCCTTGGCATCTAGCGCCACCTGTATAAAAAGTAAACATACTTATGAGACCATTTTTGCACCATAATGTTTTTAAGGACCAGTGACTACACTGACAAAATGTAATCGATATAGCTCCTTCACTTCTGGGTGATTTCAAGAACTTTTTGATACCCCCTTGTATACCCACATGACTTTCCACCCGGGGTTGACTAGGAACTACACACTTTGTGGACTTAAAATATTTCTAACCATACCCGGTTACCGTCTATGTTCTAACCCAACTTTTACAAAAGGAAATAAATCAGTTGAAAAATAAGGTCCTAGTGGGAATCGAACCATGGACCTCTGCATTATAAAGAATGTAAGTCAACCACTAGACCAGCGAGGGGTGAACTGGCCAAGACATGGTTTTAATCACTCTTATTATTACAGAATAAAGCAATACTACTATTATGATCAGTACATGCGATATTATTAATAGAGCTGCAACAAACATGATCGTCAACCCCAGGTGGAAAGTCATGTGGGTATTTCCATTGCTGCGTATACATGTATATATAATATGTTATATTCTTTCATTTATTGTATTTTGTAAAGCATTTTGTGATCCTTTCTTATGTAAGGCGCAATATAAATGCCTGTTGTTATTATTATCATTATTATGATTACCAACCCTGCCAACGCTTGCACGAGCAGCGTTTTTTTACTCATGTATCAGTTTGCATGATGACGTCATCGAATCAATGCTCTAGCATGTGCATGGACATTGTTTTGGCCGTGGTGAATCGTAGTGCTACGGAAGGTTAGAGTTAAGGACCATTGCAAATTGTGTGTTTTAACCCTAACCAACCAGGCTATGTTTTTGTGTGGAAACCGGGGGAGGGGGACAAAGCATGATCTTTTTACCCAACAAATCACCACGACACACCCCGGATTCGATCCCGGACCCTCCGATCACCACTGCCGCCGCGTCCCTACCAACTGAGCTAACCTGCCAATGCTTGCCTGGGCAGCGATTTCGTACTCACATATTGGTTCGGATGATGATGTCATCGAATCAATGCTCTAGCATGCGTGTGGACATTGTTTTTGGCCGCAGTGAATCGTAGTGCTACAGTGTTTTCCCATATACAAAACACTATTTTCACATTTCTCACAAAATTAAACACATTTTCCTCTTGAAAAAGCACCATATTGCACTAAATATTTCCGTTTTCACCACAATACCCAATATTTTTCATCAAAACCCTGACTATTTATTGTTAAAATTTCACTTCTAATAAAAGCCAGTGTATATACATCCAATTAATTGGTGGTAAGAGCAATCAAAATAACGCAAGCCTGAATAACGCATGTGTAGTGTGTAATAGGACATTGAACTTCGAAAAGTGTTTATCAAACTTTGGATAATGGCAGAAGCCTCAATCAAATAAATAGTCTACTGTTAATGTTGACAACGGCTAGATATCATATCATATCAATGTACAAAGTGCACCATCAAATTTACAGAGTTGTGATTAGACTGGATCCTCATGTCTTCCCTATTTTACACATGGCCCCTGCGAGGGTGCTCAAATGTGAAGACTGGAAAAAATACAGTTCCAAAAGTGTGCGCTGATAAACTCGTGAATAAATATGAGCTTTACACGCACCCGTCACGCCACAGTGTGCCGGTTGCTTCACGCGGTGCTGTACACCACGTGATGCGATAGGGCGCGCGATTTGCCTCCCGCGGGACGCAGCGTGACTATTGTTCGATGCACTTCCTTTCAATTGGACCAATCGTGTGGTATTTCTGTTGTTGCTCTCAGACAAATGTGCATGCTCGGTATTGGTATGCATATTCATATATGCAAAGTTTACATGGAATTCCACGTTAAAACCGCACACTTTTTGAGCGTACTATTTTCCCGGTCCGTCTTTTTGGTCCGCCATTTTTCAAGATGGCGGCCATGTAGAGGGACACGGGGACCCAGTCTAAGTTGTGACCAAGTCACTAAATCCCAGGTCACAAGTCAAGTTACATTCTTACCCATTTCCATCAAGTCAATTCAAGTCAATTCACTATAATTGGCATGAGTCAAGTATAAATCCAAGTCACAAGTGAAGTCACAGACAGATGGGACTCGAGTCAAGTTACATTCTTGCCCATATCCATCAATTCAAGTCAATTCAATAATTGGCACGAGTCAAGTATAAAGCCAAGTTGATGATCACTTTGAGCATACTTAATTTGATAAAGCACTTATTAGTCGTGTAAAGCATTTTCTTCCACATCCAACTCTTGTGACGTTATCCAATGCTCTTGTGATTCCTCATTTTGATTATGCCAGCCCAGTATGGTCCAACTGTTCAAATGCATATCAAGCCAGACTTCAAGTCTTACACAACCGTTTAGCCAGAACAATATTATCTGCTGATATCAGAACACCAATAAATGATATGATGAACTTATTTCATTGGGCAAAACTAAGTGATAGATGGAAAATTCAAATACTTATTATTTTATTCAAATGTTTAAAAGATATAAGTCCAACCTATTTATCATCCAATTTTTGATTTTGTACATAACTATCACAATCATACTACCAGGAAGCATTCATTATTCAAGTAATACTTTAATCTATTTATATACTTTTATATATAGTAGGCCAGTGGCAACCTACGTGTAGAGCACTTTTCAGAGCCACCATCTCTGTTCAGTGGAAGCGGCAATCCATCTGAACGGCTCTTTTCAGAGCCACCAATTCTTTCACAAGTAGGAAAGGGCACCTACTCTCAAATCATCGGGCAAGGGGCAGCCCAAATGATGATAACAAGAGAAGTGGCAATCTCTATGTTTTGTTTAATATTATAATAATTTGGTCCTGAAAAAGTCAGAGCTAATCCTGACGAAAGCTTGACATATTAAAACTTGTCCGACGTTAAACTTTTAACTTATAATACTTAATCATTCCTAAAATCAACTCAAATTCTGGTATGCGCACTCTTCTTTACAGATCTGGCCATCTGTGGAACAATTAATCACCATCTATTTGTATTGATTTAAAAAATATGTAACTCATCAATGTCAATAAAAATCCTACATTTCCATTGTATCATAATTGAATAATATCATAATTTGTATTTATAATTTGTATTATATTTAAACACTGTAACATTTGTTATTTGTATGTAATATGTATGTATCGAAATGGGGGCCTGCTTGGAAAGCAGTGCAAATCACTGAAGCATATTACCCTCAATAAAGAAAGCATGAATAAATAAATATATAAAAGCTAACATTTAAAAGGTAACATTTATTGTGTTAAAGTCACACCAAATCATATCAAAATGTTAAAAATCATATCAAAATGTTAACAATCAAATCTTATTTAACTTAACCAAGCATTAAGCATTAGTCCTAAGTCAAGTCATGTTTTTTGCAAAAGTGTCAAGCCAAGTCTTTTTGGAAACTGACTTGAGTCAAGTCAAGTCTTTTTGATAAACTGACTCGAGTCAAGTCAAGTCTTTTGAAAAAAAATTAAAACTGAGTCACCAAACAAGTCATTGCCCTCAGTGACCCGATGTCAAATGTCTTCTATATGAATAAAACTATTGCTGGAACAATTTTGATTTGTACTTCAGTTGTTTGTTTTACGCAAACATGGATAATGTGTGACCCATCACATCAAAACCAAAGCAACCAGTTGTAAGCTAGCATGATTTTCAGATAGCAATAAAAAAGATGATAGAGTTAAATGGAAATTGTAGCCTCTCTTCAAACTGTTTAATAAAACCTGTGCTCCCTTTCCCTGTTGTACAAGTAAGGGAGGTGTCAACCCTTTTTGGCGCCAAATTTATCAAGCACCGTAACTTTTAAACTTTAAATGTGATCTACATAAAAGTATAATTTTTTTTAATGAAATGAGTCAGAGAATCCATTTTGGTATCAAATTTCACTTCAAATAGTGATTTTTACATTTTTGCCCAAAAATCACTTTTTGGTGCCAATTTTTTTTAGACAACCTAACAAAATCTGTTTTTGGTAAAAAATTCCAAAATGTCACCAAAATAATCTAAAGTCAATTATCTAGGATCGGTTGGGGTTTTTTTTGGCAAAAAAAAGGGTTTTAAAATGATTGACCAAAAAGTGCAAACATTTTGTTTTTAAACTTAACAAGGCGGTTCTCGAACAGCGCGTCTCGCCTGTTCATCAAAAGTGAATTGAAAGAAATGATGGTGAGATGTATGATAAAATGTAGCACTGTCACAGAGGTAGGCATTGTAGTTTTACATTAAAATGTAAGGGATGTAATACCTTAAGGGATGCTCAAATGTTACCCAGTACTAAAAACCTTCCTTTGTACCAACTGTACACATTAAAGTAGTTCCTTCATAGCAACTGTATACATTAAGGTAGTTTTATCTTAAGGGAAGTACTGTAGCGCAGGGGGGGGGGGGGGTTATCATTTATCTCTTTAGCCTTGTCTTGTCAGGATGGCATACGTATACCTCCCAATTTCTATTGCTATTTTAATTAGGTCCGTTTGGTGGGGGGAACCACCATGCTCTTCTTTTTAAGCAAAAAGAACACACCATCCCCCTTCCCTCCACCAAATCCCATCAAAATAGGCCTTACGGATCTTATTTGTCCCCCAGATGACCTTCAATGACCTCCAATGACCTTAAAAATTCTATCAGCAAAAAGAACACACCACCCCATTCCCTCCACCAAATTCCATCACGATAGGCCTTACGGATCTTATTTGACCCCAGATGACCTTGAATGACCTCCGATGACCTTGAAAATGTTATCAGCAAAAAGAACGCACCACCCCCTTCCATCCACTGAATCCCATCAAGATAGGCCTTACTGATCTATTTGACCCCAGATGACCTTGAATGACCTCGAAAATTTAATCAGCTAAAAGAACACACCACCCCCCTTCCCTCCACCAAATCCCATCAAGGTAGACCTTACGGATCTTATTTGACCCCCAGATGACCTTGAATGACCTCCGATGACCTTAAAAATTCTATCAGCAAATCGAACACACCACCCCCATTCCCTCCACCAAATCTCATCACGATAGGCCTTACAGATCTTATTTGACCCCAGATGACCTTGAATGACATCCGATGACCTTGAACATTTTATCAGCCAAAAGAACGCACCACCCCCCTTCCATCCACCGAATCCCATCAAGATAGGCCTTACTGATCTATTTGACCCCATATGACCTTGAATGACCTCCAATGACCATGACAATTTAATCAGCTAAAAGAACACACCACCCCCTTCCCTCCACCAAATCCCATCAAGATAGGCCTTACGGATCTTATTTGACCCCATATTTGACCCCGATGACCTTTTATGACTTCCAATGACCTTGAAAATGTAATCAGCAAAAGAACACACCACCCCCCTTCCTTTCATCAAAACCCATCAAGATAGGCCTTACGGATCTCCAGATATCGCGTTACAACACATCACAAAAGTTTTAAACATATTTTACCCCGATGACCTTGAATGACCTCCAATGACCTTGAAAATGTAATCAGCAAAAGAACCTACCACCCCCTTCTCTTCACCAAGACCCATCAAGATAGGCCATACGGATCTCCACATATCGCGTGACAAAGGTATTTCTAAGCGGACGGCGGACGGTGGACAGAAATAGTGATAACATAGTCTCATCCTGATTACATCAGGCGAGACAAAAATCACATTTTTAAGATTAATATTTTCAAAACTAAACATTTTTAAGCCAAAAAAACCAAAACGATTCTAGATAATTGACTTTAGATGATTTGGGGGAAAGTTTGGAATTTTAAACCAAAAACTGATTTTTTTGGGGTGTCTGAAAAAGTTTGGTGCCAAAAAAGTGATTATTGGGCAAAAATGTAAAAATAACTATTTTTTGTGGAATTTTATACCAAAAATGGATTCTCCGACTCATGCACCCCCTCATAAATCTTGAAAATAGCTTTTGCAAGCCTAGCAATTTTCAATTCTTATGTTGAATTTAAATCTCAATTTTCATTTCTGGAAACCCTGTTCTTCGGGTGGGCACTTTGATGGACCTCCCAGATAGTGTCGCAGTGGTGTAGCTAAGGGGGGCAGGGGGCAGTTGCCACACCCTGACGGGGAACAATCCTTAAAAATCCCTTAAAACGCCCTTTGTGTCCCGCCTCAAGCCCTATTGTTCCCCCGTTCCTTCTCCGGATGTAGTGTGTATAAGCATTATGACAACTTACATGGACCATTTTTCGAGCACGATTTGTGTAAAACATGACCACCTCCCCCCCCCCCTCAAATTTTCTGAGCCGACTGCAAAAAAAATTGGGGCAACCTTTTACGCAAATTAAAAAATCCTAGCTACACCACTGTAGTGTCGGCTGGCAAGACATTTGTTTTTGTTGTTTTCACAAAGTTTCTTGAATTGTTGGTGGTTTTTCAATATCTTCAAAAAAATAATTTTTAAAATGTACAATTTGTTTTCAATTAGATCACTACAAATTTTTTCAAAACCTGTTTTTGTGGTTGTTTTTTATCATGGCCTTATCTAACTTTTTATGCCCTCTGTAATGCTGAAAACATACTAAGGGTGGTCGAGTCGCTCCCATGACAAGTTTTTCGGTTTTTTTCATGTGCTGTTAACCCTAACCTTCCTGGACCTTACAAAACCATACAGTGCTACAATCGTGTACCGTGCGGCGGCCCCATCAATCTCGTGCCACGCATGATTCAACTTGTGAACAAAATTTTAAATTTGTTTTTGAACATCACCTGTGTAGCTCAGTTGGTAGAGCATCAGACTTGCACGCACGCACGCGGCCCGGGTTCGATTCGTGGCCGTGCGGAGACCAATTTGTTTCACAAAAACATGTGCGAAGAGTTAGGTTTACCGATATCAGTAATTTGGGTTCTCGTCTTGAACATGTCCATGTGGACATTAGATCACATATAGAGGGGGGGAGGCAGTATTTCTTCAAAAACTGATAAATTTGAGATGGCAGAACATCCCTGCGTACAAAAGAATGACTACTCAGCAACCCCCTTCCCTCATAAAAACCTTTATTATATTCCACGCAATCATTTCATCTACTGCAAACAAAATACAATCTAATATAAACTAATTATTCTCTTGTCAATATTATAGAAAATATAATGAACTTTGTGCACGTTTGTTGATGATCATGTTGACCCACACGGCACCATTTGATTGGACGGTATGTATGACATGAGGCTCAGCGACCTTATCCAGCTCTCTGATTTGTTGCATTCCCTGGGGTGGGGGAGGCACTCAATTAAGACAGTGTACACACACCTGACAAAGCTTTTTCAGGACAATATAAAAACACCACTAACCAAGTCTATGTAGCATAGTCCTTAAAGAAACACCCCTGACCAATTCTATGTAGCATAGTCCTTTAATACAGAAACACCCCTGACCAAGTCTATGAGCATGTTTCTACAGGAGCCTCCGCTATTTGCCCGCGGAGATTTAGCCGGCTAAAAAGGCGGAGGTACTTGAACGCGCTGTTTGTATCATGGACCTTATAGAAAAGTTGACCCCTTAGCAAGTTTTGTCTCAAAATGTATTCCTTAAAAGGTAGCCGATGGAATAAAAGTCTAAAGGCTTAAGAATTGAATAAGATCAGTTACAAAACACTTCAAAAGAAACAGTCGACCTCTTCTACAACATATGATTACATATTTATTACATATGTATCCACTTTCATATTTCATTTTCATAATTAGATAATTTTTAAACACATAGGGAACTTTGGTTTAAAATCAGTATTTTCCATGTCTACTAACAAATACATCCTGTTTGACTTGTTTTTCTGGTAATGCCTCTGTTTACTACCATACATGGGTGGCACCCCTGGGTTTGAAATACCATATATAGATTCCTTGGGTGAACTTAGGCAAAAAACCCCGAAAGTTTGTCTCAAAGCTTGCGAAGGTTTCAAAATCGGGCAACGCATGCATAGTCTTGTCTCAGTCTTTTGTTGACACACCTCAACGCCCACTACATACCTAAATAAACAAACTAATGCAAGGACTGCAGGACTTATTTATAGACTATCACACTGTTATCTGGTTGTATACACACATACCAGGGGTATTCAAGTGCATTCAATCGAATCGGCCCACTACATGTACAGTGCATTTTGTTGGATTTTTTAAGGGTTCAATTGCACTGAAAGGAGTTCATATTTAGTTGATAATTAACAACATATTCATTGAGGCAACTATTTGTACTTCCTAACATAACGCTACACTCACCAACGGTACATACCACTACTGAATCAATTTTGATCTAAGGAGATTGGGTCTTTGCATCTAGATTTTGATACTTGGTCATCATGGCACACGCATACATCTCTAGTATAGAAGAAGAATTGACATGCTGTGTGTGTTTTGAACTCTTCATTGATCCACACACACCAAAAGAGTTGAGATGTCCGCATGTAATTTGTGAATTGTGCCTCAATTGCCTTGTCAAGGACAGTGCTATCGATTGCCCACAATGCCGAGCTATAACCAGGGTGTCAAAGGATGGTGTGGCTGCATTGAGAACCAACCTTGGTATTCGCAATCTTGCAGAGAAGCACCAGAAACATCTGCAAAACCAAGAGCATCAGAGTCATCCTTCATCACAGAGCAGAACCCAGAATGATCAGGTTCCTGTTTGCCTTGATCATGGTGAAAAGATGCATTTCTACTGTGTGACTTGCAATATCTTTGTGTGTCGTGCTTGCACTGTGGTCAGTCACTTGCGCCCTCAACATCAAATTCAAGATGTGAAAGTGTTACGCAGGGAGAAGATGAAACTATCGGATGCTACGATAAACAAACTAGAACAAGATATTCTTCTGTGTGAGAAAAAATCTCGCGAAATCGGTGGAACGGAACAGAAAATTCTGTCATCTATTAAAGCTGAAGAGGAGAAAATTGACCAATCAGTGGCAAAGGTGTATGAACAAAGCGACACTCTAAAGGCTGAAATCAGAAGAAAAAATGATCCTAAGTTAAGGCTGTGTCAGGAAAGGAAGGAGTCGCTGCAGAAACAAGCGCATAAATTGCGGAACATAGTCACTGATACTAAGGCTGTCGTGGAAGTGTCATCAAGTCATGACTTTATAATGCGACACAATACACTGATGGATAAGATCAAGGCCATACCAGACCATAGTGATGAAGGACTGGTTCAGTATGAGCCTGGGGAGGTGAAATTCAAGGCAGAGCAGTTGGCACTGAAATTAGGTACAATTACAGTGAGGCAGAATAATCAGAGTGCTGTGGAAGAGATATATAATGTGGGATTGGTAAGATAAAGTAGACAGCTATAATACATGTAGAAGGTTTTACTCTGGATGTACACTCGCAGTCAAAAGTCTTTCCGAATTGTATCAAATAAGCTTACCTCAAAAATACTGATTGTGTAATCCTTCAAGACAACTAAAATGTTAGGTTCAATATTTTAATCAGTTTTAATCATATTTTCAACATCGCAGGATTTTTATTTCAACGATGATAAAAGAAAATAAGCTGTTTTTTAATCCGAAATCACAGGTAAACATCCCATTCGTCGATTGGCAGCGCTTTCTTAATCAGCTCATTATGACATCAATTCCTTAACAACGGGGGAAGACCTGGTTTATTTTGGTCTGATAGTAGTGTAATCCTGCCCCTAAATTCCTTATTTGGGTATGACTGACAGCTCCAGGTCATCAGCTAACCAATCACAGTTACGATTTTGCAGGGTCGATGTCTGAATAACATTTCCTTGCTTTAGTAACTTGACTACCCCGCAGCCCACTTTTACGTCACGCTTTACCGTGGGATTCTCTATTCGAAAGGGTTTGTTTACGAAAATTATGTGCTGAAATTCATCAAAATTAACAACAATAACGATGCCTAGGCGACCCCCACTTTCAGATACAGTGAAAGGGATGATTCTATATCATAATGAAGCCAGAATGCTACAAATTGACGAGGGAAGTGTGCGATACAACCTGCAAAAACAAGAACTGCATGGTGACATGTCAACAAGACCGAGGTCAGGACGCCCGAAAAAGACTACGGCAAGAGATGACCGTGCACTGGTCAACACAAGCAGGCGTACCCGGTGGCTAACTGCACCAGCATTGCGTCAGGACTGCAATCTTCACCGTGTTTCTGTCTCTACAGTGAAAAGGCATTTGATAGCTGCCGGTTTGAATGGTAGAGTAGCAAGAAGGAAACCGAGACTCACTTTTTGTCCACAAGGCGTCGCCTACAATTTGCCAATGCTCACCTGAACTGGACACCTGAACAATGGACTAAGGTGCTTTGGTCCGATGAATCACGGTTTCAACTATATCAAAATGATAAAAGACGTAAATATGTCCCATGTTTAGTTGGAGAAGAATATCGTAAGGATTGTGTTCAAGCCACAGTGAAGAATGGGGGAAGTGGTATCATGGTATGGGACTGCATGAGCCGTGATGGACTCGGGAGATGCCTTCGAGTTGAAGGATCTATACACCAAGTAAATTCTTGAAATTCTCCAAGAATCAATTATTCTATCTGCGCACGGATTGATTGGCGTGGACTTTATATTACAGCTCGATAATGCGCCATCCCATACTGGACATTCCATCAACTTTTTTTGGGTAGGGGTGTGCCGCCCAGGGTCTCGAAAAGTGGGGCTACAGAACTGAACTGAGTGGATTTTATGACGAAAAATAGGGTCTTAGGAACTGATTTTTTCAAAAAAGTAGGTCTTGTGAACTGGCCTATAGTTCAATTTTGATTAGCAAGAACGAAAATTTTGCGATTTTGGTTTTTTTTTAGAACGCAACATTGTTGAAGAATTGGGGCTTTGGAACGCAAAATTTCGCGATTATTGAATTTTAAATTAAATTGGGGTCTTAAGAATTGATGCAGGCTCAAAAGGGGGGTCATAAGAGCTAGCAGCAGAGGGTGAAAAAGGGGGTCTTTAGCGCGGCACATACCTATACCCTTTTCCAATGTCAGTGCCAGGCCTCAAATTACAAATCTTTGAGGGCACTCATTTCAAGGCCAGTGCACAAGGGCACCAGAGGCCACTATATGCTATCAATGCATTTACATTAAGGGCACCAAGGCCAAGTCAAAGGGCATGGAGGCCATGGCCTCGATGTAATTTGAGCCCTGGTCAGTGCATACTTATACTTTATAACTGTGTGAAAAACAAGACACTCGAGACACTCATTTTCTTTCAATTTTATTCAAAAAGGCTACCATAAAAGTGAATAAATTACTGAATATTACTGATTATATTGACAACAAAGAACATGTATGAAGGTTTGTTTCTTGTTTCTCTATTTTTTGTAAATTTACAAAGTTGGTACAGTGTTAAAATTCAGAAAAGACTTTTGACCGCGAGTGTATTTAACATAGCATCAAATAGATCTGGTGACAGTCTTTCAATCTGTGAAGGTGATGTTTATTCAAGTAGACTCACAGTGCACATATACTGCAAGCGATCACATGGTCAGTACGAGGAACAATCAGACTTGAATATAAGTTGCTCTCAGTTTGATGACAGCAGTGAAAGCATTTATTTAGCAATAGCAGCAGATGGAAAGTACTTAGTAGCCAAAGGAAGATCTATCCATGTCACATGTTAATCAATCATTGGCCTATTGCTACATGGCAAATGTGTAGATGAACCAAATGCTAAAATTTAAAAAATAGGGATAGCGGTCCCACATAGGTCATCCGTTTATATGGGTAGTTTGGTTGCAATTATACTTCATCTGTTTAAATGTAATCAATTTTCCATATGCAGCCAATATTACATCTTGACCTCAGATGACCTTTGACCTTGGTATGTGACCTCATTAACATATTGTAACGGGAACGGGACTGTACGTCTCCTGTTCGGGATAGGAACCTCCTTATCAGGACCATATCCATTTCAACCATAGGATTATTCTCTTACCTATCATTTTTGGTAGCGTGTCTTAGGAGATGTCAGAATGCCCTTTAGATTCAGTATTTTCAGCTTAGATCTTAAGAGTACAACAATAAGATGGAGACAAATAACTGCAAACAGTATTGACACACGTTTAAAGTGTAAATTAATGTTTCCATATCCGTCTAATGGGTTTATATTTCATCTTCCATCTTTTCATATTATTGGTAATCCATCTTCCATCTTTTCATATTATTGGTAATCACACAAATTATTAAAACAATTACATAAAATCACAATGTATCTTGTACGAAAGTCTAGCTTGTTCTCTTCATTGACGCATTTTGGGATTCATACAATAAAGTTTGTGGTATGTTTTGACATAAATATTGCTAGACTGACGTCAAGACGTTAATAATTAAATTCTTACAATGATTTGATCATGTTTTTAATTATGCTTGCAGAATGCAGAACATTGCATTCCATCATTCATTTGCGTTAACAGAATTATCCTGAGCATTTTAGGTGTTTCCTCATACTAGGAGACTGATGAGGTAAACCTCATCTCTTTCCCAAGTTATAGGATCTAACTCAAATTCTGAGTATTGCCGCAGTTTTAGGACTTTCTTGGCCCGCATTTTCGGGAATCCCAATGCCTAATTGATAATCAGCATTCAAGTTCGAATTTCTGATTCAGCCTGGTTTGGCTTGGCTGGGTGAGCTTTTCAGGAGGAGGTTTGGTTGCCAACCTGTCTGGGTGCTCCCACCTGCCGGACTGACGAAATTCACCTCAATAATTACTTTCCAAAACATTTGAACTGTTCTAATCGCGCCAAGGACTTTCAACCATTTGATTTGCTCGCTCTAAATAGAATATATTTTTCACGTTGAACGCAGTTCTAAGCCACGCCCCCCAACTGCTGATAAATTATGCTTTTGTTTCTTAGCAAAGTGTTGCATGAATTGAGACATTTTTGTAAGTTTGAAAATGCATTTAAAATATAAAATTTTACACAAATATCGGATGAATTTACATCTACACAACATTTGCAACAACTTCAAGTGGTTTACAAAACGATTTGGTGATTTACTGGAAAATCAAAAGGAAATAATATATCTAGAAACACTCCGTAGAAACGGAAAATATGACGAATTCCATCATAGAGTATAAATATTATCGGAAACATCTTTCCTTACAAATCACATTTATGCACAAAATACACATAATGTGAACATTACAAGAAGCTACCTGACTGTTTTACATAACTAGGGATGGCTATGTGAATATCAAAAGGTGAGATTTTGAAGCCTAAATTACATGATATAAACAGTCAACAATTTCAATAACACTTCGCCAAAAATGCAGGTTATTCACCGTGTCGTCAATATCGGAGCATATTTCTCGACTCGTAACAACAAAAGTATTCAATCAAATGATTCCAAATCTCATATTTATATATAAAAACATGTTCTCTACGATCGACTAATGTTTCAACACCAAACTCTCAAAATAACTCTTACTTTTTAATAAGCTTATTTTCCCCTATACATTACATAGGCCTGACTGCACAATGCAAGTCTATAGGGCAAAACGGTATTCCGTTACAATATGAAGGTTTCCATGTTGCATCTATGACCCAAGCTTGGTTGCAATTGGTCATTGTATGGAAAAGAAATGGACAAGACAAAAAGTGTGTACTAAATTTTACATCTTGACCTCAGATGACCTTTGACCTAGGTATGTGACCTTTGACCTCATTAACATACGAGAGTGTCCATGTTGTATCTATGACCGAGGTTTGGTTGCAATTGGTCATTGTATGGAAAAGAAATGGACAATACAAAAAGTGTGTACTAAATTTTACATCTTGACCTCAGATGACCTTTGACCTTGGTATGTGACCTTTGAACTCATTAACATATGAAGGTTTCCATGTTGCATCTATGACCAAAGTTTGATTCCAATTGGTCCATTGTATGGAAAAGAAATGGACAAAACAAAAAGTGTATACCAAATTGTTGACAGACACACCCCGACAACACACACGAAGGATGCTGCCATAACGTCTCTTCCTACGGACGACCTAAAAAGACTTTGTTGTGGTTTTGGACACATAGTTGTGTGAATGTATAACACTGCAAATTATGAATGCGTAGTTTTGGACAGCTTGTACTATAGACGTTATTCATAATTGGCGCATTTACGTCAACAGAGGGTGTGAATTCTAACTGAGCATGCTCAGAGCAAATAGTGCGCCGATAAACATTACAATCTCGTACTTTTACTGCAATGTAAGTAATGAACTGTGAACTTTTACATTTTCCTAGTTATAGTGTCTGTTACCAGGAAACATTTCATTTCAAACTAGTGAAATAGATAGTTTACACGTTCAAGTTTATTTCACAAATGTCATTAGGTCAAATATTGAGAGCTCAGAAGTATGAATACTTTTTATGATTAGTGCAAAGTTCACCACATTGAAAAACTACATCACTCTCGTCTCGGCTACATCGCCTCGTCTCGGCTACATCGCTTTCGTAGCACTAATTGATCTGAGCATGCACAGTTGGATAGCACGGCCCTCTTTTAATTGCACCAATTATGAATAAAACGTCTATTGAATGTAGTTTTACGTGTACTATTGCAATAATACACACAAAAAGTAAACGCAACACTACACACACCCCTACACGCTGTCCAAAACTACACATTCATAATTTGCAGTATAATTTGTAGTCAATCTTTACATGTAAGATCTCAAGTTAAAGAGAATAATGGAATAGTTTCATCAGGAATTCAGAAGAACATGATAATAATTTTCGTTATCAACAAACAGACTAGAAACACTAGCTCTGGATCAAACACAATCCACTGAGGAAGACAACCGATGTGTTATTGAAACCCGTAGGGCCGTATGGAAAATTAATTAAAGAGAATACATTTCTCAACAACTTAATCATTCGATATTTTCAAGTAGGAATAATAATTTTAAAGAGTTAAGCACATTTATTGCCTGGTATGATACTTTTGTGATGACTGAATTGCATAGCATTTGTTTATAACCAAATGTTGATACAAACACTGGTTACTAGTGGATCTATGATAGTAGATTAGATGTATAATACAGTAAGTGAATATTGTTTGCATTCCATGTAACTCATGATTAAATCACTCTTTTCTTTTTCTTTCTTTTTTAACAGAGTTGGAATCGAGGGCCTCAACCACCTTACGATCAGAGAGGCCCACCCTCTCCTGGACACTATGCAAGGATGCCACCACACTTTCAGCACCCAATGGGCCCAGGGCCACGCCCACCTGGTCCCCCACATGCACCACCTGGTGGTCCACCTCATGGACCTCCACCACATGGACCCCCACAAGGCCCACCACACGGACCCCCAAAAGGCCCACCACATGGACCCCCACAAGGCCCACCTCATGGACCACCAACTGGTCCACCTCGTGGGCCACATGGTGCTCCTAGTGGTCCCCCACATGGGCCTCCAACTGGTCTGCCACATGGGCCCTCAACTGGTCCGCCACATGGGCCCCCGACTGGTCTGCCACATGGGCCCGCAACTGGTCAGCCACATGGGCCGCCAACTGGTCCACCACAAGGCCCACCACACGGCCCACCACATGGACCCCCACAAGGCCCACCTCATGGACCACCAACTGGTCCACCTTGTGGGCCACATGGTGCTCCTAGTGGTCCCCCACATGGGCCTCCAACTGGTCTGCCACATGGGCCCCCAACTGGTCCGCCACATGGGCCCCCAACTGGTCTGCCACATGGGCCCCCAACTGGTCAGCCACATGGGCCGCCAACTGGTCCACCACACGGGCCCCCAACTGGTCCGCCACATGGGCCCCCAATTTGTCCACCACATATGCCCCCAACTGGTCAGCAACATGGGCCCCCAACTGGTCAGCAACCACAGGACCAGGTTAGTTATCCATAAGTTTGACAATACAAAACTAATTATTTTCTATTGAAATTTATTTACACCACCCCTTATTACGTAGCACATCTTTGGCAATATGACCGCTTCACAATATTTGTAGATATCTTAATTATGTGCATACATCTTTAAATTCACAAAATGAGTCATTGCAAATTAGCTCTCATTGTAGAGTCAGGTACAGAAACAGTAGAAACTATGAATATGCCATTCCCTGATGTGTAAATGTTTTGATTTGGGTTGAGGAAGTCAATGTTATGTTCCAGTGTCATTTGTGTTTCTACAAGATAACTTCTTTTTGGTATAAACTTGTACAAAACCAAACTGACATATGAGGCTGATCAGTTTAAGGTTAACATATTGTCCATCCGTGACGCAAATATTTAACTGGGTCTCTTTTAGTAACAAACCACACCCACCAACATTTTAATAAATGTCAATGAAGTTGATGACACTCTTCAACATAATACATAAAACATTTGATTAAGTGCAAGTAGTTTGTGTTAATAATCCATTTAAAAATGTCCGTCCGTGACATGTCCGTCCGTGACAAACTGATCAGCCTCATATCATCTTATGTCTACTTCATTCACAACAGGCTAAACCTCCAATAGAAGATGACGAAACGTGGCGCCACCGGCAGAAAAAGCAGTCTGACGAAATGACAGCGGTCATTGAGCGGGCCAGGCAACGACGGCTAGAAGAAGAAAAAATACAAGAGGAGCAACGATTGAAACGTGCACAAGAGAAACTTCGCATGCTGGATGAAAGAATTGCGAAACGAGATAGCAGCGACACCATTCGTGGCGCCACCGGCAGAAAAAGCAGTCTGAAGAAATGACAGCGGTCATTGAGCGGGCCAGGCAACGACGGCTAAAAGAAGAAACGAGAGCATCAATGATGCAGAAGCTGACTACAAGTTGAGAATTTGTGAAGATTCTGATTCATAAAACATGTCTATAATATATAAACCACTATAATCTGTCCAGCATATAACAATTGATAAATGATGTAAAGCTCGAATCCATATTATACCTTACATGAAACAAGAATTAGATATTGGCCCTACATGTATATATGCATTCACAGTGTAAGCAAATTTGCCCTTCTATATATGCTTCAGTTGAGATTACATAAGATAAAGGTCATTGTGTCATCTTGGACTGAACAGACTATAATAGTGGCATATTTGTTTATTCATATATTTAACAAGCATTCTCTCCTGCTTATTAAAGAAATAGAATGACACAAATTGATCATTGCGTAGAGGAGATATGCCTATTTTAATAAAGGTACTCATTTTGCAAGCTGTCCACGGAATACTTGACCAACAAATGTTAAGTATGCATTTTAGCTGCGTACTTCTGACAAAGTATAAATTTGTTACTAAACAAATTGCCGCGACACCCCCTGGGATTCGATCCCTGGACCCTCCAATCACCACTGCTGCGTCACTACTTTGAATTGATTTAAATCATACCTATCTAATCGCGATCAATCAGTGGCAATCGGTCATCATGTGTCAGACGGTAAACCACTTATATACGGTTTGCCACAAGGATCAGTTGTTGGTCCTATGGAATTCAGTATATACAGCCCGGGTATACAGCGCCCCACTTGAAGATGTGATCTTAAACCATGGAATCAATGTTTTATCTTTTGCTGATAACACACAGCTATATTGTTCATTTGATGCATCTGATACTAGGGCTGATAAGCTTCAGAGATTAGAACGTTGTCTCATGGACGTCAAATGCTGGATGCTGGCCAACAAATTCAAATTAAATGATCACCAAAGGTATCAAACAATCAAAAAGTGTATTGTTTGAAAGACAAAGGTTTATACTTTGTATTCAATAGAATCACTCATGCGTCCCATACCATGATCACTTTCATTGTTTATTGACAGACCCTCGTATAGGGCACTTTTGCCAACAAGGCTTGGAAAAGCTGAACAATTTTGTAACACGATGGTATTTTCGATCCACCAACTTCGGCAAAAAGGCCTTGGAACAAATGTTGCTGAAGCAACATAGGCTAGGTCCTAATGGAAGATAGGTCAGCCCTTTTATGGCAAAAGGATGTATCTTATATGTACTTTCCTAATGATATACTTCCTTTTAACATGGATTGTGTTAACTTGGTTCAATAATCCTCACTTAGGAAAAGGTTGCAACTTGTAAAGACAATAAAAGTAATATACTGCCTTTTACCACTACATGATTTAAGGAGAAAAAAGCTAACTTTGATCATGTTAAAAGGAAGTATACTGTTAGAAAACTACATATAAGACACATTCTTTTGCCATAAAAGGGCTGAGGTGTGCTCGTCCCATGGAATGGAAAGTAACGTGCAGCGCTTGCAAAAAGAAAACTGGGCACAGTAAACGAACATGTCCTGAAAATCACTAAAATGGCTCATGAAAAGAAACACACTCTTTACTTGACAATGACATCCACTCTGTTGTTTCTTTTTGAAAAATAATAAAATCTGAAGTTTTAAAACTGTTGATGCTATTTTTATGGCATCGATATAGCTCCTTCACTTCTTGGTGATGTCAAGAACTTTTTGATACCCCCTCGTATCGTATAGTATTCACTTCTGGGTGATATCAAGAACTTTTTTATACCCCCTCGTACATTTAACTTTCTGAAACATTTTAGATCATAAAAATAGGCCACACGAAACTTAAAATACGTGTAATTTTGTAAGAAGTGTTGTCTTGTAGTGTAAGTGAAGTGCAAAAAAATGGTTTCATGCTACATGAGCAGAATAAGTGCCTGTTTGAAACCATTTCTTTCCGTACACACTTATCAAACTGCGTGATACATTTCACGGACATAAATTATGCTAATGAGCTAATTCATGAAGGGCGCCGCTCATTAAATGACGTCACTCGCATCATCAGGGTTTTTCTCGATGTCAGCGGAAAATTCCAAATCGATTCACTGGTAAATTGACTTCGTACATTGAACAGCTGCGCAGTAGAATTTGCTAGCCAATGATTGCCCTCGTGTCAGGTTTTCTGTATTGGCGCGAATCGATATATCAACATACTTTTACCGGATCAAAATTGGTCAAGCCAGTCGAATTTTAAAAATCTTCTTCCGATATTTTCGGAACGCCAAATTTATAAGTTTGAAATTCTAGGTCGAGTAAAATGATGTGCTTATTTGTTGTCTGTGAGCTTTTGTGAATTTTTTCATGAAATGGAGTATTTTTTATTGAAAATAGACAGTTCAAATTAAACGTTGGTTCCAAATTCAACAGACAGCACATGTATTTAGGTACACAGCAACAGCAATATTCAGGCACCATTTGAGAAAAACGATGCCGGGCTATGCAAGGGAGTGTACGGGGAAGTGTACGGGCGTGTAGCAGGGATGAACATGTACACATCCTGTTGCGATCGAAATCCAACAAAAAGGATAGGGCGAGTTTTATAAGTGGTACAGTATCTCATCAACATTCATTTATTATGTAAATCAATATTATTATTATATAAGAGACTTTGAAAACAAAAACTGAAGTCCCCTTGACTACATTTGAAAATGTTAATTTGATAAATACAGATCAAAAGAAAAGATTACTTAACTCACCGTACTTAGAACAGAATTAAGTTTCATATCTGAACCAAGTTACAATTTGTTCACTTTTACAAAAGGGCGAAAACACGCCCTGTCACACAATCAAGTGTATCTTTAGTTTGGTAAGGCCAATTTACATGATCTAAATTTCTCCAGAAAGCTGAATAAATTGTTTACATAATTGTTGAAAACAGAATGCCATATTTATTTATTTTTATTTTTATTTATTTTTATTAAACTTGTGATTTTTGGGTTCAACATTTTCTGGGTCACCCTGTAGTCCAAGTATTTAGAAACAAATTTCTAAAATTCTCATGTAATTCTTTATATGGAATCAGATATTGCCATGTTTTATAATAACATTTTTGATTAAAAATATATCATGTAGCAAACTTGAATAATAAAAGAAAACAAATGATCTTCTTTTTTACAATATTTTATTTCTAATTACAGTACTCTCTCCCCCTATCTAGCCTATTTCACTCCACTGCAGAAGGAAGGCCTCTTCATCAATTGTCCATTTCACTCTATCCTGAGCTGTCCTTTTCCAAGTAAGGCCAAGTAAAAAAAAACATATGT
Source organism: Ophiura sarsii (assembly GCA_035610835.1). Classification (NCBI taxonomy): domain Eukaryota; kingdom Metazoa; phylum Echinodermata; class Ophiuroidea; order Amphilepidida; family Ophiuridae; genus Ophiura; species Ophiura sarsii. The sequence continues at coordinate 42,893,154 of CM069447.1, read as the reverse complement.
TTCTCGTCCCCGCCCGCTTCCTTTTTGGGGGCCGCCTCCTTTTATCTTTTATTTTTTATTCACAAAAAAAAAAAGTATGACTTTTGAGAACCGTTTTCAGTGTAAACAATACCATTATTGTTTTATTGTAACAACATCTAACTAAATTTAGTAAACTACATGTATACATGTACATTTTGCTTGTTATGGCAATAGAAGTGTTGCCTGTAATATGATGCAGCATTAAAAAGATTTATAATGTTTGAATAAATGATTTCAATTTTGTTTAAATTGATCCCGAGAAATCTTTGACTTTGGCGGATAACCAAAAATGTTGGCGGATAACCTGATTTTATATCATGGTTATCCGCCGGATAACCTGATTTTTTTTCCTTAATTCGAACACTGCTCAGAAGTGTAAAACATGGTGCTAAACACTATTAAACAATGTAAATATATATTAACATGGTGCTAACACTATTAAAACAATGTAAATATGTTAAGTTCTTGTTTGTCTAACAATTGTCTCTTTTTCAATTGTCATTTCATTTAATAGGGAAAACACTATAGATTGCCAGAAATCTCAAACCGCTGCCATTTTGAAAAATAAAAAATAAAAAGCCCCTCATCCTCCTTTTTTTGAAAAACCTGGACGAGAAACATTTTTATTTGGCCTAACATTGCCATACTCTTTGATGCAGTCTTTCCACCATCTGTTTTGCCTGCCTATTCTTCTAGTGAATGCTCTGGGGATACAGTCTGTTAATTTATGAGTCCATAAATACCAGCTCAATAATAATGTGGTTTGTTTGTAACAATATCAAAAATGTGTGAGATTTTGTGAAGGTTCTTAGAATGTTTGTAAATAAAATTTGATTATCTCAAACAGTGGTCATCTTTTCTTTTCTTTTCTAGTGACAGTGAATGGGAAGCAGGTAATATTGTGCATTGGTGCATGTGGATTCCCCTTTAGAGCATAGAGGTTTCCCCTTTAGAGCACAATGGAACGGTCCATATCATACCATGCATGTGACGTGTGCACTGTCTGCTGTGTGTGTGTATATATAGCATGGATTTCAAGCATAAACAGCAAATGCGACTATACAGAGGAAATTTTACAATATGGGAAACTGGCTCAATGTTTACATCTATCGCCACAGTAAAACAACTGTTTGCATTATCGCTTAGCTCCGACCATACAGTCTCACTGAGAGTGTGCTCTTTCAGAAAAATGTCAATGGAATATCAATTATTGTTTCCATCAAAATTGGACTCGTTTTGCGTGTAAACACCAGCGATAACTAGCATCAAACGACCCCAGTTTGTCACTAGAAGCATCGATCACTTATCTAAAATTGATTTTGATTGGACACTGGTAAACATTCAGCAATTCCATCAAGACTAGGAATGGAATGGAATATTGTATCTTAAATGTGACAATATCAGTATTGATGAATGCATAGTCTTGTCTCAGTCTTTTGTTGACACGCCTCAACGCCGCTACATGTAATTAAACAATCTATACACAAGGACTGCAGGACTTATTTATAGACTATCACACTGTTATCTGGTTGCATACTAGTCTTTGTCAAAGACGCCTCTCAAGTGCCGGGCGAGGTGTGAGCTGTTGCGAACGCTGAAGGCGCGAGGGCCGAGCGAAGCGAGGTCGTCTTTGCACAAATAGCTATTCTACTGTGTAAGCAGTATCTGTCAATCAAACACCGTAGTCATCGTATTAAATCTTCACCTAATTTTATTGACGACCACATATAAAGGTAGCACTTGGCACCGATGTCATCTCCCGATATAGCATGACATCATTATCAACCAATCAGCAAGCGCAATTTTTCCGGCTAAAATCGTCCGTAAAACAATACGAAACATAACACAGAGAATATTTGCTGAAAGGCTTTGTATTCCACAAATTTTATAGAGGGCGCTCACACTGTTTTACCGCCACAAAGCCTTGATGAAAGGGTTCAATTGCACTGAAAGGAATTCATACGGTTGAGTTGATAATTAACAACATATTCATTGAGGCAAACTATTTGTACTCACTTGTACCCTAACATAACGCTACACTCACCAACGGAACATAACGCTACACTCAGCAACGGTACATACCACTACTGAATCAATTTTGATCTAAGGAGATTGGGTCTTTGCAGCTAGATTTAGATACTTGGTCATCATGGCACACGCATACGTCGCTAGTATAGAAGAAGAATTGACATGCTGTGTGTGTTTTGAACTCTTCATTGATCCACACACACCTAAAGATTTGAGCTGTCCGCATGTGATATGTGAATTGTGTCTCAAACGCCTTGTCAAGGACAGTGCTATTGATTGCCCACAATGCCGAGCAATAACCAGGGTGTCGAAGGATGGCGTGGCTGCATTGAGAACCAACCTTGGTATTCGTAATCTTGCAGAGAAGCACCAGAAACATCTGCAAAAGCAAGAGCATCAGAGTCAACCTTCATCACAAAGCAGATCCCAGAATGATCAGGTTGCTGTTTGCCTTGAACATGGTGAAAAGATGCATTTCTACTGTGTGACTTGCAATGTCCTTGTGTGTCATGCTTGCACTGTGGTCGGTCACTTGCGCCCTCAACATCAAATTCAAGATGTGAAAGTGTTACGCAGGGAGAAGATGAAACTATCGGATGCAACGATCAACAAACTAGAACAAGATATTCTGCTGTGTGAGAAAAAATCTCGCGAAATCGGTGGAACGGAACAGAGAATTCAGTCTTCTATCAAGGCTGAAGAGGAGAAAGTTGACAAAGCAGTAGCCTTGTTAATAGAAAAGGCGTATGAACAAAGTGACACTCTAAAGGTTGAAATCAGAAGAAAAAATGATCCTAAGATAAGGCTGTGTCAGGAAAAAAAGGGGTCGCTGCAGAAACAAGCGCATGAATTGCGGAGCATAGTCACTGATACTAAGGCAGTCATGAAAGTGTCATCAAGTCATGACTTTATAATGCGACACAATACACTGATGGATAAGATCAAAGCCATACCAGCCCATAGCGATGAAGGACTGGTTCAGTATCAGCCTGGGGAGGTGGAATTCAAGGCAGAGCAGTTGGCACTGAAATTAGGTACAATTACAGTGAAGCAGAGTCATCAGAGTGCTGTAAAAAAGAGGAATACTGTGGGATTGGTAAGGAAGATAAAGCAGACTATAGATGTTGATATCGGCTTTGTATTCAACATGGCATCAAATAGATCTGGTGACATTCTTGCAATCCATGGAAATACGCTTTGTACGATTGGAAGTAGGCCTGCAGTGAACATATACCGTAAGCAATCACATGGTCAGTACAAGAAACAATCAGACTTGAATATAAGTGGCTCTCAGTTTGATAACAGTGAAAGCGTTTGTTTAGCAATAGCACCAGATGGAAAGTACTTAGTAGCCAAAGGAAGATCCATCCATGTGTATTCTACATCAGGACAGTACCAGCGGGTTTGCTACACTGCACCTGCGCCTACACCTACACATACCGATACATTATTAAGACTGTCATGTATCACCACTACCCAGAATGGCAGGATTATCGCAGGGGACTTTGCACGGTCTGTCATTACCGTACACACACCTGATGGTATGACACTGCTGAAGACAATCTACACAAGTATCAAGCCAGACGGGATTGCTGCCATCAACAACACACATGTTGTAATAAGTGGTTACGGAGCTAACAAGGTGTGTGTGATTGACCTGAAGTCAGGTAGAGAAACTCTAAGTATTGACATTGATAGGCCAATGGCAGTTTGCTACGATGAAGAGACTGACTGTTTACTGATTGGTACAGAGAGTGGTACGTCGATAGATCAATACAGTCTGCTCACAGGACACAAGATTGCATGCATTGCACAGGACTTCGATCAAATAAGTGCTATAATCTTAACAGTTGATTGTATGCTGGTACTGAATCAGATGACAGTCAAACTATACACAACTTCAGTTTAGTCATCGCGCAGTTACTACTTTACAGAACTATGCCACATGGACTCTGACATCATTCTGAATTATGTGTGACAATATAACTATAACTTTGATATATGCTGCAGACATTGCAATCTCATTGTCTGGTGTAAAAATACCCATCTTCAAATATCAGCTAAGCTCCCATTTTCACCTTAACCGTAACCAGCCAGGCTATGTTTTTGTGTGGAAACCAGGGGAGGGGGAAAAAGTATGATTTTTTTACCAAACAAATTGCCGCGTCACCCCCAGGATTCAATCCTGGACCCTCCGATCACCACTGCTGCATCCCTGCTCTGAATTGGTTTAAATCATACCTATCTAATCACGATCAATCAGTGTCAGACAGTAAACCACTTATATAAGGTTTGCCACAAGGATCAGTTGTTGGTCCTATGGAATTCAGTATATACAGCACCCCACTTGAAGATGTGATCTTAAACCATGGAATAATGGAATAAATGTTTTATCTTTTGCTGATGACACACAGCTGTATTGTTCATTTGATGCATCTGATAGGGCTGATAAGCTTGAGAGATTAGAACGTTGTCTCTTTGACATCAAAAGCTGGATGCCAGCAAACAAACTTAATGATAAAAAAACAGAGGTTATTCACATCACGTCTCGATGTACTGTCTGCGATTGCGACATTTCACCTTCTGAAAAAGTGTGCAACCTCGGAGTCATTTTCTAATTGTAATCTGACAATGACTTCTCATGTAAACAGAGTATTGTGTCAGAATGCCACATATGCCTTACGTGCCATCGGACAGGTCCATAATATCTTGACTATGTGTCAGCAGAGAGGTTAGTTCATGCTTTTGTTACATCACAGCTGCAACAGTCTACTCTCCGGCCTCAGGACTTGTGACAGGTGTCAATAAATACACCCATATCACCCTGGTTCTGGTTGATATATAAATAATAAATTAATGGCGTCCAGATAGAATAGACGTGTGTGTGCGTGTGAGTCATCGCTAGGTCATCAACATTTTACCTCGTTCTACATAGTGCCACTACACCTTTTACATCTAGAAAGATTATTTTACATCTAAGGAACATACTAACACTGTTTATTGAACCAATTTGGAAATATCGAGGGAGGGAGATTTTGTGTGCAATAAATCAGAAGCCAGACCAAAATCTTCACCAGTACTGTTCACTATCGCTACACCGTGTGACCAAAATCTTCACCAGTACTGTTCACTATCGCTTCACCGTGTGACCAAAATCTTCACCAGTACTGTTCACTATCGCTACACCGTGTGACCAAAATCTTCACCAGTACTGTTCACTATCGCTTCACTGTGTGACCAAAATTTTCACCAGTACTGTTCACTATCGCTACACCGTGTGACGCGGGCAATACAAACTGTACCATGCTGGTCGCGGTTGCCAGAACAACGGTGAGGTGCCGTCATTGTCTGCAATAACTAAGCGTGACGGGTTTGGGCAAAGGCTAAACATATTACTGGCCAAGATAAACTCAAAAAGGACATGGATACCTTTAAATTGGACATCACTAGAGCTGTAGAATTTCAGGGAAATGAAATTGATGACCTAAAAAAGGAATCAAAAAAGCAACACGAGGCAGCGTCAGCAGTGAAAATTGAGGTAAACAATGCAAGTGAACGTACTTTTGTCAACAGAAAACACATTGAAATTAATAAACTAGAACGCTTCACACGAAAGAATAATATCCGCATTATCGGATATCCTGAAAGTGACCATGAGAATGTCTTGGCAATTGTGGATCATGTACTGCTTAATTTTGGCTTTGAGGATAAAGTTAAAGTTGAACTTAAGCACATCGAGATGGAAAAGTGTATCGTGGACATGGGAAACCTCGTCCACGCCATATTCTTATCAAGTTACTACGTTACACAGAAAAAAATTAACATTATCAAGACTAGTAAACGAGTCCTCAAGGATAAGTCACACAGATTTGCTGACGATTAAACGAGAATGGACCTAGAAGAAAAGACAAAATGGAAGGAGGAAGTTCAAGAGTTGTACCATCAGGGAACCAGACTCTGATTTACAGGAGGGATGTGGAGAATAGGTCAAGGAAAACTTGCACCATTCTATAAGGAAAGTCCAGAACCATAACAAGCAGTCTGAAAGGATATGAATAAACTAACTAAATGAAACTGTCAGAACTGCACTTACTTGGTAAAAAATAACGCCAATGTAAAACACAATGTTTAAAATCACATATTTATACCATTTACAGTTGAATATTCTATGAGTGTGTATTTACTTAAAACTTTGTCCATGTGGCCAAAATGAATTTTCCTTCTATGACTGTGACCTTGCGATGACGAAACATTGAATGTACATTTATTTTGCTCATTAATAACGTTTGATTGCTTCAAAAGTTATTGACTCTAAATTTCCTTGTGCCACTTGGTGTTAATGGCATATGTGACCTGCTCCCACAAAATGAGCATAAAGTTGTGGCGAAGATGTTGCTGAATTGAGCTATGATAGTATGTTATTGATTTTTGCCGTTTGTTGTTAGTATGGACCAAGCCCTTTTATTTATAGCGGGATTATAAAATAAATAGCCTGGCATGGCTGGTGATACTCTTAAAATAAGTAAACATACTGATATTTTAGAATTCCCCTATAATAGAAGGGACCATGGGTCCATACATACCAACAACAATTTAAACGGCAAATTGATAACATCCTATTGCTGCCTCAATTCAGCAACATCTTTGTCTCGACTTTACACTCATTTTGTGGGAGCATGTCACATATATAGTTTTTGCTGGAAAATACAAAAAGCAAATTTGTCTTTGCAAAGCCCACTTAATAATGATAATATTTTGAAAATCAGAGATTAATCCAATGAATAAGACTGCTAACATAATTTGCGCAAAACATGTCATTTACTTGTCTGTACAATGGGATTTACACATACAGACCAGAAAATGACATGGTTTATATTCTAATACTTTGCATTCATAAACATTGTAAATCATCTATCAATAACAACAGCAAAGATAAGTTTTGTATTCTTCTTAGTTCTGGCACAAATCATAAATAGCTATATATAATCCACAAATTTGATGCATGTAAATATTTCTGTGCCATGTTCAATGTTCTTATAAGAAAGCCTCAGAAAGTTGTGTTATAAAAGCACCAATCATGTCCATAGTACATACCAATTATTGACAGAGAAATTGGACTTGTAAGTCAACTACAATTTCTGTCATGAGCATGATAAAAATAAGCATAACTTAGCATGATAAAAAAACAATTAATTTCCCATTTAGCCTATATAAGTATGTAATCTTCCACTGTCAAGTTGCTCTACCTTTATTACTGTGTGACTTACCATTGTACATACTACAAAATGGGTTGACTTGCCAAGTTGGTCACACTGTCCTTAATTGATGATGGTCCTTAATTGCTCACTGTCCTTAATTGATGATTGTGCCTTTTCAGTCATTGGCCCCAAGTTGTGGAATGGCTTCCCTATTCAGGTCTGCCAGGCTCCCAATGATAAAGTTTTCAAAAAGCAACTCAAAACTCATCTCTTTCCAAAAGATTAGTTTTTTTATTGACTGTTTTAAATTATATTTGCGAGTTTTTAATGTGTTATGTATGCATTGCATGTTGTTTCTAAATTATTCTTGATGTAATTTACTGTGTAATTTTGTTAATGATATTTTTATACCGGTTTATATTATAATACACATATTTGTAAAGCGCTTTGATCTACGGAAAAGGCGGTATATAAAAGCCTTTTAATAATAATAATAAATAATGGACTCATGGTTCGATGGTTTTAATAAGGATTAAATCCATGCTGAAAAAGAGAGTCCTATTTTTTTGATACACCCTGTATAGGCCTAAAAACAAAAACCAAGGTGCTTAACAGGCAGACCGCAGTAGATTCGTTAAATGACCTTTCAATCAGATTTTACAAGCTCACATTTTGGGCGACATCGCCAATTTTGCCTTTCGAGATTTGGGCGACTTGGACTTCTCTGACTAGCACTACCCGAACAAAATCATTGATTATCAATTATTGACAAGTCACACCGATATCAGGTGACAACATTGCGAATGTAGTGGGTTCAGAGAAGGTAATTTTCTGGTCCTCAATAATCGTTCATTTTCTTAGATTCATCATGGTTATTACTATTAGCACAAAGTTTAATCAACCAGAATTAGATAATCGTTCATAAAATGACTCCAAAAGTTGCTAGTTCCAGGCTGTCTTAGCACATTTCGATGAATTTCATGGCGATATTCATGTAGATCGAGGACAACATTTCCTATCTGATTGTTGATGTCTGCCTCTGGATTAAATGTTCAATTGTCAACTATGTCTGCTAAACTGAGCCGCTTATAATTTGCTTGAATCACGATTTCCATCGAAAATATGTGTTTTGAGTACGGGACTGGTGTGGTGTGGTGGGACCATAAATGTAGGCATCATGTATAGCAAATGGCATCTAATACTACACGGTCTACACCAGTGGTTCCCACCATTTTTCTTGTGGTGACCCCATTCCAGAAACCGACATCAGAGCACGACCCCTCACAGAACAAAGTCACTGCCACATAATAGAAACCTAGCTCAATGAATTTGTCCTGGAACAGGTGTAAGGCTAATGAAATATGATTCCCAGTTTCCCGTTTCATATTTTTAAAAGAGTGGGTAGGTGTCTATTTCATTATTCATTATTCATTATTTCACTCAATTTCATTATTGCATCTGAAAGGGTGTTAACTACTAACTACCTATTGATTTGTATATATTACACCTTAATTAACACTTTAACACTTTGAAAAACAATTAAGGAAGCATTTTGTAGATGTGTTATTGAAAATGTCAACAAATCTGTCTGAAATATTGCAACGTCAATTACATCTGAAATCTGAGTAGGTAATGCAAACAATTTCATTATCAACCATATACCATGACACCACTGCCATTAAAATCCCTTAAAATCAACAGGAAGATATGCCTGGTATTTTGAGCCACTAACAGTTTTGATTTTTATTCAAGTTTGTCAGAAAATGTAATTTTGCACAAAATAATGAAAGTTTTGGTAAAACTGAAAAGTTGGGTCGGTAGGGAAACGGGAAACTGGGAATCATATTTCATTAGCCTAATCAAGCACGCCCTTCTTGTCAACCCCGTGAGAAGTTTTCTATTAGCACGCACAGCTGCTGTAAATAGGTCAATGATCATGCAATAATACATCTGTGTGCAGATATCGATTGGAATAATCGATTCTATTGTGGGTAGGCGTTAAGTTTCATTGGGCCATTAGCCATTACTATACAACTACAGGCTGTCCCAAAATGATTAGTACCCATCGATTCCCAAAGTTCAATCATTTTTGTCATCATCAAAATCGATGGGATTAGGTCCGCTGTTTTTACATCATCTTTATCATACTGTACTATTTTATTAGAATTTTAGATCATGAATATCGGATTTATCAAACTCAAGTTACACTCCATTATGTAAAACATGGTGATTTTACCTTTTTGACAAAATGATAAAAAAAATGTGTGTGCTATTACAGCTTGTTTGAAAGAAACTAGTGTATTCTCATACTCTCTTGTCTACTCAATATAATCTTGTGTGTCTTTGTGTTGTAACTGTTATTAGTTATGGGTGTTCAAATCATTAATAATTATTTTTCTTAATTCAATTTAACGGGTAAAAGAAGTTTGTCACACTTGAGTGACCCAGTGCATTGTTTTATTTGACAAGTGTTTAGCGACTTCTAAATGAAGTGGTATTTGGTGAATCACCAGTGGCTTAGATTTCATTTTAACGTTGGATAATGGATTTCGTGAGGTTAAACACTAAGGGACTGTATCATTTTTAGCAAGTTTGTAGGATATTGCATCCCAAATATGAAAAAGAAGTCTTAAGCCACTGCTAATTACCCATGACTACGTCTTTACCTGTTTAAATGTCCCTCAAGTTTAGCCTCAGAACTAGCTCATTATAGAAACAAGGCTTGGGGTCGCTCATGCGTGACGATCCATTTTTACTCTTCAAAATGAAGAAGTATTAATGGTTTGAACAACAATATGATACAACAGCAGTTTAAAATAGAAAGGAACCAAAGCTATTAGCAGACAAGCGATTGAGAGAATGTATTAGTTTCTTTCAAACAAGCTGTTTAAAAAACATTTTTTTTGCACTTTGCCAAAAAGGTGAAATCACTATGTCTTACACAATGGAGTGTAACTTCAATAAAATAAGTCCAATATTCATGATCTAAAATGCTCATAAAAGGGTAGAGTATAGCAAATATGATAGAAAAACAACGGATTTAATCTCATTGATTTTGATGATGAAAACATTTATTGAACTTTGGGCATCGATGGGTACTAATCATTTTGGGACAGCCTGTATACAGTACAGTACACTTTTCATGAAAACTTAGCATTTTATTTTTTGTTAAATTAGGTTAGTCAGCGACCCCTCAAAAAGGTGTGTCCTACAGAGGTTGGAAACCACTGGTCTACACATACAATACATTAGCGTCAGTAGGCTACGGAGAACAACAACACTACTGCACTAGATCAGTATTTAAACCTTCGCTTCACTCATAATTTTTAAACAGAACCACTATTTTTGCAGTCGGTACACCGCATCATGAAATTATGATTATTAACCCTAACTCTACCCCACTTTTTTCAGATTTTTTTCTTCAACGTGGAAAATCGACCAAAATATCCCCCCGATCCCCCGGGATTTGATCCAGGGACCTCCAGCACGTGGAGCTTCCAATCCCCCGCTACACCACGGCTTCCAAGCACAGTGCAGTGTATTGCCCAGACTGTATGGAGTGGGTCCATTTTTTCAGCGAAAAACTTCCACGCCGGGTGGTACTAACGTGCCTAGTCGTGGTATATTGTGGTATATGGCAGTGTTAGGGTTATGCTTTATTTTAATTTGTTGTGTTTGTGGTTCCAGGCTTTTTCATACAAACAAAATGATATTATTGATTCAATGATGTGAAATTGGTGTTCCTTTTAAATATAATGTAAATGATCAATCATTGAATCAATAATATAAAAAGTTGTGATGAAAATTGCCAGATGGTATGATTATGGTTGAATATTTGTAAAGACATTACTTGACTGGATGGATGGATACTAAACAGATAATAAGCTTGCGGTTATCAATCTTTGGGCACAACGTTAATTAGCCGCAGAGCAATACATCAGTACAGTTTAGTTGATAATTAACAACATATTCATTGAGGCAACACTGTTTGTACTTACTTGTACCCTAACATAACGCTACACCCACAACGGAACATAACGCTACACTCATCAACAGTACATACCACTACCGAATCAATTTTGATCTAAAGGAGATTGGGGCTTTGCAGCTAGATACTTGGTCATCATGGCACACGCATACATCTCTAGTATAGAAGAAGAATTGACATGCTGTGTGTGTTTTGAACTCTTCATTGATCCACACACACCAAAAGAGTTGAGATGTCCGCATGTAATTTGTGAATTGTGCCTGAATCACCTTGTCAAGGACAGTGCTATCGATTGCCCACAATGCCGAGCAATAACCAGGGTGTCAAAGGATGGCGTGGCTGCATTGAGAACCAACCTTGGTATTCGCAATCTTGCAGAGAAGCACCAGATACATCTCCAAAACCAAGAGCATCAGAGTCAACCTTCATCACAGAGCAGGCCCCAGAATGATCAGGTTCCTGTTTGCCTTAAACATGGTGAAAAGATGCATTTCTACTGTGTAACTTGCAATGTTCTTGTGTGTCGTGCTTGTACTGTGGTCAGTCACTTGCGCCCTCAACATCAAATTCAAGATGTGAAAGTGTTACGCAGGGAGAAGATGAAACTATTGGATGCTACGATCAACAAACTAGAACAAGATATTCTGCTGTGTGAGAAAAAATCTCGCGAAATCAGTGGAACGGAACAGAAAATTCTGTCATCTATCAAAGCTGAAGAGGAGAAAATTGACCAAGCAGTGGCCTTGTTGATGGAACAAAGTGACACTCTAAAGGCTGAAATCAGAAGAAAAAATGATCATAAGTTAAGGCTGTGTCAGGAGAGGAAAGGGTCGCTGCAGAAACGAGCGCATCAATTGCAGAGCATAGTCACTGGTACTAAGGCAGTCGTGGAAGTGTCATCAAGTCATGACTTTATAATGCGACACAATACACTGATGGATAAGATCAAAGCCACCAGCCCATAGCAATGAAGGACTGGTTCAGTATCAGCCTGGGGAGGTGGAATTCAAGGCACAGCAGTTGGCACTGAAATTAGGTACAATTACAGTGAAGCAGAATAATCAGAGTGCTGTGAAAAAGAGGAATACTGTGGTAGTTCTAAGGCTGATAGAGCAGACTATGGAATATTATTCTGATATGGATGCATTCAGCATGGCATCAAATAGATCTGGTGACATTCTTGCAATCTGTGAAATGATGATGTTTAGTACACCTAAAGTGTATATATACTGTAAGCAATCACAAGGTCAGTACGAAGAACAGGAACAATCAAACTTTGATTGCAATTTTGATAACAGTGACAGCATTTATTTAGCAATAGCAGCAGATGGAAAGTACTTAGTAGCCAGAGGAAGATCCATCCATGTGTATTCTACATCAGGAGGGTACCAGCGGGTTTGCTACACTGCACCTACACATACCGGTGTATTCAGACTGTCATGTATCACCACTACCCAGAATGGCCGGATTATCGCAGGGGACTTTGCACGGTCTGTCATTACCGTACACACACCTGATGGTACGAAGCTGCTGAAGACAATTAACACAAGTATCAAGCCAGACAGTATTGCTGCCATCAACGACACACATGTCGCAATAAGTGAGTACGGTGCTAACAAGGTGTGTGTGATTGACTTGAAGTCAGGTAGAGAAACTCTCAGTATTGACATTGGCGAGCCACGGGCAGTTTGCTACGATGAAGAGACTGATTGTTTACTGATTGGTACAAAGAATGGTACGATAGATCAGTACAGTCTGCTCACAGGACACAAGATTGCATGCATTGCACGGGACGCGTATGGTCTAAGTGATATAATCTTCACAGCTGATGGTATGCTAGTAGTAAATGACATGACAGTCGATCGATACACAACTTCAGTTTAGTCATCGTGCAGTTACTACTTTACAGAACTATGCCACATGGACTCTGCCATCATTCTGAATTATGTGTGACAATATAACTATAACTTTGATATATGCTGCAGACATTGAAATCTCATTGGCTCATGTAAAAATACCCATCTCCAAATATCAGCTAAGCTACAATGTTCATCTTAACCCTAACCAGCCAGGCTATGTTTTTGTGTGGAAACTGGGGGAGGGGACAAAGTATGAATTTCTTACCAAACAAATTGCTGCGACACACCCAGGATTCGATCCCCAGACCCTCCGATCACCACTGCTGCGTCCCTGCTCTGAATTGGTTTAAATCATACCTATCTAATCGCGATCAATCAGTGGCAATCTGTCATCATGTGTCAGACGTAAACCACTTATACGGTTTGCCACAAGGATCAGTTGTTGGTCCTAAGGAATTCAGTAAATAGAGCACCCCACTTGAAGATGTGATCTTAAACCATGAAATAAATATTTTATCTTTTGCTGATAACACACAGCTGTATTGTTCATTTGATGCATCTGATAGGGCTGATAAGCTTGAGAGATTAGAACGTTGTCTCTTGGACATCAAATGCTGGATGCTGGCAAACAAATTCAAATTAAATGATCACCAAAGGTATCAAAAATCAAAAAGTGTATTGTTTGAAAGACAAAGGTTCATACTTTGTATTGATCACATTGTACTTCGATAGAATCACTCATGCATCCCATACCATGATCACTTTCATTATTTATTGACTGACCCTCGTATAGGGCACTTTTGCCAACAAGGCTTGGAAAAACTGAACGATTTTGTAACACGATGGTACTTTAGATCCACCAACTTCGGATTGTGTTAACTTGGTTCAATAATCCTCACTTAGCAAAAGGTTGCAACTTGTAAAGACAATAAAAGTAATATACTGCCTTTTACCACTACATGATTTAAGGAGAAAAAAGCTAACTTTGATCATGTTAAAATGAAGTATACTGTTAGAAAACTACATATAAGATACATTCTTTTGCCATAAAAGGGCTGAGGTGTGCTCGTCCCATGAAAGGGAAAGTAACGTGCAGCGCTTGCAAAAAGAAAACTGGGCACAGTAAACGAACATGTCCTGAAAAACACTAAAATGGCTCATGAAAAGAAACACTCTTTACTTGACAATGACATCAACTCTGCTGTTTCTTTTTGAAAAAGAATAAAATCTGAAGTTTAAAAACTGTTGGTGCTATTTTTATGGCATTGGATAAATAGTAATTCCACTATTAGAATTTGAATTTGCCAAAGTTATGTTTTTAATAATGTTAAAAAGTCGGGCAATACGTGTTGATACAGAGGTATTTGTGATGTGTGTATACATGTACATGTATTATAAAGACATCAAAAAAAGTAACGCGGCTGTTGTAAAAGCACCTATAATTTTAAAATTGTTACTCATATTCTAAAAATGAGAACACCAGGAGATGGACAATTTAATTACGGTGATTTTGACACCTTGTTTGTTAAAATCGATAAAGTATTGTTGTCGCGGTATGTACTTACAGATGAAAAGTGCCATTTCCATTGTTGCATTAACTCCTGTTGATCTCTCTGATTCAGCGTGAAGATAATAGGGGGAATTTTGATAGGTTGTCCATGGCGATGACCTGTCCTGTCTGTCTTTTCGGAACCTTCTGAGCATTTGGAGTTTTATATTCATCCTTTTTAATTGTAAAGAAGTACGCCTGTAATCCCCATTAAATTTGTCCCGGATTATGCTAATCAAGTTTACAGCACAACAAGAACAGCTAATCAAAATTCCCGCTATTATCTTCACGCTGAATCAGAAAGTTCAATAGGAGTTAATGCAACAATGGAAATGGCACTTTTTATCTGTAAGCACACACCGCGACAACAATACTTTATCGATTTTAACAAACAAGGTGTCAAAATCACCGTAAATAAATTGTCCGTCTCCTGGTGTTCTCATTTTTAGAATATGAGTAACAATTTTAAAATTATAGGTGCTTTTACAACAGCCGCGTTACTTTTTTTGATGTCTTTACTATGCAATGTGTGTATTAATTATTTTATTCAACAGTGTGCTACAACAATTATGTGACAATATTACAATATTTTATTTCTAATTACAGTACTTTCTCCCCTCCCCCTATCTAGCCTATTTCACTCCACTGCAGAAGGAAGGCCTCTTCATCAATTGTCCATTTCACTCTATCCTGAGCTGTCCTTTTCCAAGTGACATTGCCATACTCTTGGATGTAGTCTTTCCACCATCTGTTTCGCCTGCCTCTTCTTCTAGTGAATGCTCTGGGGATACAGTCTGTTACCCGGGGGGGGGGGGGGGGGGGGGCACTGACATTGGAAAAGGGTATAGGTATGTGCCGCGCTGAAGACTCCCTTTTTCACCCTCTGCTGCTAGCTCTTATGACCCCCTTTTGAGCCCGCATCAGTTCTTAAGACCCCAATTTTATTGAAAATTCAAAAATCGCGCAATTTTGCGTTCCAAAGCCCCAATTCTTTGAAAATTTTGCGTTCTAAAACCAATTTCTTTTGAAAATTGAACTATAGGCCAGTTCTCAAGACCTACTTTTTTGAAAAAATCAGTTCCTAAGACCCTATTTTTCGTCCTTAAATCCAATCAGTTTAGTTCTGTAGCCCCCCTTTTTGAGACCCTGTGCGGCACACCCTACCCCAAAAAAAGTTGAGTGCCCCCCCCCCCCCCCCCCGGGGTCTGTTAATTTATGAGTCCATAAATACCAGCTCAATAATAATGCGTGGTTTGTTTGTAACAATATCAAAAATGTGTGAGATTTTGCGAAAGGTTCTTAAAATGTTTGTAAATAAAATTTGATTATCTCAAACAATGGTCATCTTTTTTTCTTTTTTCTTGTGACAGTGAATGGGAAGCAGGTAATATTGTGCATTGGTGTATGTGGATTCCCCTTTAGAGCATAGAGGTTTCCCCTTTAGAGCACAATGGAACGGTCCATATCATACCATGCATGTGTGACATCTTTTCTTTTCTTTTCTTGTGACAGTGAATGGGAAGCAGGTAATATTGTGGATTCCTCTTTAGAGCATAGAGGTTTCCCCTTTAGAGCACAATGGAACGGTCCATATCATACCATGCATGCAAGCCATGCATGTGACATGTGTGCACTGTCTGCTGTGTGTGTGTATATATAGAATGGATTTCAAGCAAAAACAGCAATGCGACTTTACAGGGGAAATTTTACAATATGGAAACTGGCTCAATGTTTACATCTATCGCCACCGTAAAATAACAGTTTGCACTATCGCTTAGCTCCGACCATACAGTCTCAATGAGTGTGTGCTCTGTCAGAAAAATTTCAATGGAATATCAATTATTGTTTCCATCAAAATTGGACTCGTTTTTGTGTGTAAACACCAGCGATCACTAGCATCAAACGACCCCAGTTTGTCACTAGAAGCATCGATCACTTATCTAAAATTGATTTTGATTGGACACTGGTAAACATTCAGCAATTCCATCAAGACTAGGAATGGAATGGAATATTGTATCTTAAATGTGACAATATCAGTATTGATGAATGCATAGTCTTGTCTCAGTCTTTTGGCGACACACGTCAACGCCCGCTATACACCTAAATAAACAAACTATACGCAAGGACTGCAGGACTTATTTATAGACTATCACACTGTTATCTGGTTGTACAGACCAGGGGTATTCAAGTGCATTCAATCGAATCGGCCCATCATACAGTGCGTTTTGTTGGATTTTTTAAGGGTTCAATTGCACTGAAAGGAGTTCATATTTAGTTGATAATTAACAACATATTCATTGAGGCAACTAGTTGTACTTCCTTGTACCCAAACATAACGCTACACTCACCAACGGTAAATACCACTACAGAATCAATTTTGATCTAAAGGAGATTGGGGCTTTGCAGCTAGATTTAGATACTTGGTCATCATGGCACACGCATACGTCGCTAGTATAGAAGAAGAATTGACATGCTGTGTGTGTTTTGAACTCTTTATTGATCCACATACACCAAAAGAGTTGAGATGTCCGCATGTAATTTGTGAATTATGCCTCGATCACCTTGTCAAGGACAGTGCTATCGATTGTCCACAATGCCGAGCAATAACCAGGGTGTCAAAGGATGGCGTGGCTGCATTGAGAACCAACCTTGGTATTCGCAATCTTGCAGAGAAGCACCAGAAACATTTGCAAGAGCAAGAGCAGCAGAGTCAACCTTCATCACAGAGCAGAACCCAGAATGATCAGGTTCCTGTTTGCCCTGATCATGGTGAAAAGATGCATTTCTACTGTGTGACTTGCAATGTCCTTGTGTGTCGTGCTTGCACTGTGGTCAGTCACTTGCGCCCTCAACATCAAATTCAAGATGTGAAAGTGTTACGCAGGGAGAAGATGAAACTATCCGATGCTACGATCAACAAACTAGAACAAGATATTCAGCTGTGTGAGAAAAAATCTCGCAAAATTGGTGGAACGGAACAGAAAATTCTGTCATCCATCAAAGCTGAAGAGGAGAAAATTGACCAAGCAGTGACCTTGCTAATGGAAAAGGCGTATGAACAAAGTGACACTCTAAAGGCTGAAATCAGAAGAAAAAATAATCCTAAGTTAAGGCTGTGTCAGGAGAGGAAGGGGTCGCTGCAGAAACAAGCGCATGAATTGCGGAGCATAGTCACTGATACTAAGGCAGTCGTGGAAGAGTCATCAAGTCATGACTTTATATTGCGACACAATGCACTGATGGATAAGATCAAGGCCATACCAGCCTATAGCGATAAAGGACTGGTTCAGTATCAGCCTGGAGAGGTAGAATTCAAGGCAGAGCAGTTGGCACTGAAATTAGGTACAATTACAGTGAAGCAGAATCATCAGAGTGCTGTGAAAAAGAGGAATACTGTGGGATTGGTAAGGAAGATAAAGCAGACTTCTATAGAAGTTTCTGATATGGCTGTATTCAACATGGCATCAAATAGATCTGATGACATTCTTGCAATCTATGATCCTGATTTGTTTGAAAGTAGGCCTGCAGTGCACATATACTGTAAGCAATCACATGGTCATTACAAGAAACAATCGGACTTTAAGATAAGTTGCTCTCAGTTTGATAACAGTGAAAGCATTTGTTTAGCAATAGCAGCAGATGGAAAGTACTTTGTAGCCAATGGAAGATCCATCCATGTATATTCTACATCAGGACAGTACCAGCGGGTTTGCTACACTGCACCTGCACATACCAATGAATGCAGACTGTCATGTATCACCACTACCCAGAATGGTAGGATTATTGCAGGGGACTCTGCACGGTCTGTTATTACCGTACACACCCCGGATGGTACGACGCTGCTGAAGACAATCAACACAAGTATCAAGCCAGACAGTATTACTGCTATCCACAACACACATGTCGCAATAAGTCATGTCTATGCTCACAAGGTGAGTGTGATTGACTTGGAGTCAGGTAGAGAAACTCTCAGTATTGACATTGATCAGCCACAGGCAGTTTGCTATGATGAAGAGACTGGCTGTTTACTGATTGGTACGGGGAATGGTACGATAGATCAGTACAGTCTGCTCACAGGACACAAGATTGCATGCATTGCACAGGACTTGTATGGTCTAAGTGCTATAATCTTCACAGGTGATGGTATGCTGATATTGAATCACACGAAAGTCGAACTATACACAACTTCAGTTTAGTCATCGCGCAGTTACTACTTTACAGAACTATGCCACATGGACTCTGCCATCATTATGAATTATGTGTGACAATATAACTATAACTTTGATATATGCTGCAGACATTGCAAACTCATTGTCTCATGTAAAGATACCCATCTTCAAATATCAGCTAAGCTCCCATTTTCACCTTAACCCTAACCAGCCAGGCTATGTTTTTGTGTGGAAACCAGGGGAGGGGGGAAAAGTACGATTTTTTACCAAACAAATTGCTGCGACACCCGGGATTTGATTCCCGGACCCCGAAATACTTCCAGCTAGCGATTATTAGGTGTAGCGACCTGTTGCAACCAGCGACCAGCTAGTATGATTCAAGCATTACTACTAAGCTACCGATAACATTTTAATAAAAACATATTGTTAGATATCATTTAAATGTTTGTTACTACAACTTTTGGTTACTTTGGTTCCCAGGTTTGTTGAAGAAAGAAATCAAGGATTTTATGACAACATACCTCAAACAGCTGTTAGCCATACAGAGCAGCAGACTGGCCTGTACATATTAGTAGTCAACATGGAATGAGCTGTTTCCTTGTATGGTTATTGGGAAATTGGAAAGCCTTTCTTAAAACAAAACAAGTTAAACGTGTATGTTCCGATCACTTTTTTTGGGCTATGATTTTTTTCTTCACATCATGATATTTTGATATCAGAAGAATCCCCATATTTTTATCATTATATATGCCTGTAAAATTTTAGGGGCCAGAAATGTTCCATTTAGAAATTATAGGCTAAAATGTGATGAATTACTGCCAAAGGTGGTTAACTACCAGCCAGTTTGTGTACTACTCAATGGGCAAAATGTGTGTGACCTTGTACTTCTAAAATTAGAACCATTGGAGTTATGCAACTCAAACTTTGGAATGTGACAATTTTAAGAACGACCTTTCATGTAAAATAGAAAACATCCAGTTAAAAATCGGGCCAGCAATCGGAACAGCTACCTTTAACTGAAACAGGCCAAAAACTCATCATATAAAGTAAAAAATAATTAAGGTTTTACAAATTCTCAAATGAATATTTTTACAATATAATTTAATCTGGTGGTTATATGGACCCTCAAAATACTGTTTTTATATTGGCTTCGCGCAGCGAGCCAATATACTGTGATCCTCCCGTTTCTTTCTTTCTTTCTTTCTTTCTTCCAACGCTCCTTTAAAATGCTTCTTCTCGTGTAAAGCTCACATGCCACAATCGCCAGATTTGGTCAAAAGAATTCTTATGACCATGTGCATATAGGGTGTACAGCGATTAAAAGTGGCGTGTCATATGGAGTCACTAGCGGTCATTGAACTTTACAGGGGTAAAAGTTAAGATATGGTCCGATTTGGACCGGTCTTGTTTCATCTTGTTTGATTTGATGAGCCAAGAAAATAAATCAATCATTACAACAAGGTCAAAGGTCATTGAGGGGTCACTAGAGGTCAAAATGTGAATTTTCGGCTATTTAACGTACATATTGCATGCTACAATCGCCAGAGTTAGTCAAAAGAATCAGTAGGTCCATGTGCATATAGGGTAAACAGCGATTAAAAGTGGCATGTCATATGGGGTCACGAGGGGTCATTGACAATACAGACAGGGGTAAAAGTTAAGACATGGTCCGATTTGGACCGGATTTGTTTCATCTTGTTTTGTTTGATGAGTTGAGGAAATAAGTCAATCATTACAACAAGGTCACAGGTCATTGACGGGGTCACTAGAGGTCAAAATGAGAATTTTCGGCTATTTCACTTAAAATGCTACTTGTCTCGGAGGTATTGACTGATGACATTCACAATTAGTCAAAAGAATAGATCTATTGTCCAATTAAGGAAGACAATATCCATGCTTCTTGAAGCACAATTTAGCTCTAGTATACTTTGACGTGCCCGTTATTATTATTAAAGAAATAAACAGGTACAAAGTACGAAACAACAGGTACAAATGTGTATTGTCTGCCTGGAAGGGGGCGGTGGGGTAACTTGTATACACAGTTGGATATATTTATGCAACGGGCACGCGTGGTCCAACGGATTCTCTCTCGCTCCACAATACAAAGATTGTGGGTTCGAGTCCTGTTGCTGCCAGCGTGCTGTGTCCTTGGGCAAGGCACTTTACCGCACTTGCCACGCTTCACCCAGGTGTATAATTGGGTACCGGCATCAATTCATGTTGGGAAGTAAAACAGACTCGCTGTGGGGGAGGAGTGGCGAACCCCCCACAGCCAAAAATTACATGGGGGAGTCTGGCCTAAACGCTAATGAAAGAGAGATGGGCACTCCGCGCGCGAGCTTAAGAAGCTCGGCGCGAGTCTTTACTTATGCAGAGGTATACAGTCAATAGTTAGGTCACCCGAGCACTATATGAAAGCTATGAATATTGTTAAACGGGTCGTCACAAACATGCACAAACACAATAGTCAAACGACCTTGCTATTGTCAACAATCTGTACGATTTTCGCCGTGTAATGTCTATGGCGGATTTCATTCCGTGGTATGAAGCTATGAAGTTTCTGTAGTCTTCTTTATCTCCAAGCAGATAGAGCAATACGTACATGGACTTTTTTGTAGATGAGGGTTCATTTCATGATTTGGTGAGGTTTAGAATGAGTTAGGATTTCTGTAATTTCGAAGACCACAGATTTTCAAAACGTGAATTTTCCAACATTTTAAGACATAAATTTGGTCACAAAACGTGTTTAATACTATACATTTTACCGTTCTGCAGATGTTATTGACCCTCCTTTAAAATTCTACATGATTTTTAACACGTTTCTCAGTTTTTGCCCAAATAGACCAAAGCTATTTCGAAGCTATTGAAGCTATTGAAGCTATTTCGAAGCTAAGCTATTTCTGAAGCTATTTCTAGAGACTCCATGGTCTTCTTGCGTACAACAAAATCTGATATGCAGCGTGACCTCTCTGCTGGCTGTATAGACTGTCAGAATAGAATAGACCCTAAAAATATTCTTTTCTTGTGATCCATAGATACCTAAAAAAATATTTCAATACATTTTCCTGGTCTTTTCCTGTATTACGGGGTAGATATTTTTGAAAATTTGTCAGCTCCTCCCCTCAAGTGCTTAGTTTCTTCCCTATTACAAAATAATAATGTCCCCCTATTCTTCCTTTAAATTATCCACTTTCACCATTGTTATCCTCCTCCACCTTTTCTCCTTTCTTTCCTCCTCTTTCCCCCTTGCCCCTTACACACAAAATGACTGTGTTTCTTCCCCATTTCTCAAAAATGTTGAGTCCCCCACCCACAGGGCAAGGCATTTTCAAGTATATAAACCCAAGTGTGTATACATTTTTCATACATACAATTTTCTTTTGACAAGCACCCTTCCCCCACCCTGGATGGTCTTTTGAGCTCATTAGTCCACCCTGATAGCAAAGAAGATTTTAAAGACACCACCACAATGCATTGCGTTTGTAAAATGCCCTAATTCTGGTCTCCAATTTGTCTCGGTTCCCATAGACATATATGTAAGCCCCGGAATAAAACGCAATTAATTTTGGTAAAAAACGCACACACTTTTAAGCAAAAGCGAGATAAACCGTGATTTCATCAGATCACGCAAATCCCGAGAAAACACACTAAAACTGTTGATAGCGAGAGAATACCGCAAATTTATTTCTGGGAGCATTTGGTTTCTTAAAAACCTCCCGCGTTTTCACGGAATCGCACGTTTTTCGTATGAAAATTGCAATTTTTAATCATGGCGAACGACACGGCAGTTGGCCATTATTGTATGTGAATTATTTTGTTTTTCCTCGCGAGGTCATGACGTGACCTGAACACATGTAAACAATCGTCGCACGCACGCAAATAAATCTAAACCAATCGCACAGCCTCGTTTAAAAAATATTATTGTAATTTATTTATCATCACATGATTTATTTTATCAATGAATATTGTTTGTTGTTGTCGTGCGTTAAAAATGGATCCCGCGGTCGGTCTTTCTAGTTTCTTTACCATGTTTACGTAATGGCGTCCATCGTCCACGTGTATTTGCAATACGAGGCGCATTTGGTTGGTGTGGATCATGCTATGATCTAATTGTATGCTGCCCCAATCGATGGATAATCGAGGATAGAAAGTTATCTTCATTTTAATCGATCGGTCGGCACGCTAATTAGTATAAAAGCCCTTCTAATCACGCTATGATGTAATTGTATTCGCCGCATTGATGGGGAAAATCAAAGCTACTTCCTGGGCACTTGACATTTAATCTCATTCCCGGACGACTGTTAAAATGCTTGATACACAGGTCGATTTGATCTCTAT
The DNA here is from genome assembly GCA_035610835.1 of Ophiura sarsii. Taxonomy (NCBI): domain Eukaryota; kingdom Metazoa; phylum Echinodermata; class Ophiuroidea; order Amphilepidida; family Ophiuridae; genus Ophiura; species Ophiura sarsii. Next base: position 42,870,004 of record CM069447.1, on the reverse strand, counting down.
TTTAATGTTTCAGATTAAGAAATAAAAGATTGACATTTTTCTTTGAAAAACCCATGATTTCAGAATTTTTCTTTGATAAAACCCACGATGCCGAGAATTCGCGGGCGATTTTCATCAAACCGAGAAATGTTCCCAAAAGCGAGAATCACGCCGTGAATAGCGCAATCGCGTTATACTCTGGGGCTTACATATATGCACACAATCATGGCTTCACAGTGCGTTCATCATTGGAGCTCTTAGGTTCTAGTTTACATCAATGAATAAATTAGTTATCAGTGTTCCTTTTTCTTATTTCTAAAACATAAGAGCTCGACAAATGCATCTTGTGAAAAAGATTTACCGTATTATCCCTATTAAGCGCCCATGCCCTTATAAGCGCCCACCCCCGTTTTTCTCAATGACTACCAACAAACAATCCCTTATAAGCGCCCACCTTTTCAATTACCGTAGCACTGTACAACCACACTTTTCGCCACGGCGTCCTTCAGTAAAGCAGTACCCGTAAGCCTGGTTCGATCGCCGCCGCCGCCTGCTCTCCCCGATGCAAGCCGCCATCCTTTTTTTTAAATTCATGGCTTAAATACAACATCGCGCATGCTCAAACCTACCGAGAATAAACGAAGTTTTCGGAAGGGCACTTGAAGCTTGTCGGAACATTGACGTCATGTAATGTGGCCACAGTGAGACCACTGCAACGCCGCAATGTTGATTTTCCCCCCAAATTTTAAACAGTTTACTTTTTGATTGCACATGGTTTTCCGCTAGTGCAACCATGCCGAATTCGACAGTGTTTACGATAAATGTGTTTAAAAAGGTAACTTAATAAGCGCTCACCCAAAATGACTTTGCTAACCACCCTGGGCACTTAATAGGGATAATACGGTAGTTGGCTGGCGTTTGCACAATGCATTGTGGGAAGACCTTAAAAATATTCTTTGCCCTAATAGGGAGTGCGTCACTAATTCGGTCTCAAGCCTCGCTTTCAATCAAAGTTCAGTATGATAATAGTTCCTTCCTATTCATCAAAACAAATGAAGGAATATGGCAACATTTCTTTTTATAATTTTCACACCATTTTAATTTAATGAGTTGAATGTTTCATCAGCCATTTTACATAGGTGGTGCATCCCCATCTTAGGGACGGATAGTCTCTTGTCTGAGAGGGTCCTGTAAGCATGATGGTCTGGGCACTACCAAAACCCTATTGTATATTTCACGGACATAAATTATGCTAATGAGCTCATTAAATGACGTCACTCACATCATCGGGTTTTGCCGATGATTGAAATCCGTTGATTGAAATTCTAGGTCGAGTAAAATGATGTTCTTATTTGTTGTCTGTGAGCTTTTCTGATTTTTTTCCCGTATTGGAGTATTTTTTTATTGAAAATAGACAGTTCAAATTAAACGTTGGTTCCAAGTTCATGTGACAGCACATGTATTAAAGGCGACAGCAAAGGCAATATGCAAGCAACATTTGAGAAAAAACGATGCCCGACTTTGCAAGAAAGTGTACGGGGAAGTGTACGGGTGAACATGACAAACCAAAACAGCCTAGTAAATAATCACCTCCGTGGCGCAATTACCAACCGAACCACCAACCGAAAGGTTGGTGGTTCGAGTCCAGCCGGGGGCGTTGTTACTTTTTGCATTTAATGCAGATCGACAAATCACAGTAAAAATATAATATTGACAAAATCACAGACCACTTACACAAAAATCGCATCTGCGCATGCTCCTGTCGTGATCGAAATCTACCACACAAGCAATGGGCGAGTTTTATAAGTGCTGGGTAATTGCTGTGTAGAGAAACAGAGGGTCTCTTTCATGCACACAGGACCCCTCCCAGACAACAAACTAGGAGGAAAGTCAGAAATATGGCATATTCATGTTTGACAATATAAAACAAAAAGTGCATGGTAATAATATAAAGTTGAAATCATATTAATTTACACTACGTTGAATGTATAACATGTCCAAATTTCATTGATCAAAACATGCGCACAAAGACACTAGAGCTATTTTAGTAAGCCTTTCTGAACACATAACACAAATTAGTATTGTGCTCACGATTAAATATATACCCAAAAATCAGAGTTGAAGTCCCACCCACCAGTTTGTTTCATGTATAACTAAGGCTAACAAAAATGGATCGACATGCAAAACATACTGCAACATGCAAAACATATTGCGACATGCAAAACATATTGCGACATGCAAAACATACTGCGACATGCAAAACATACTGCGACATGCAAAACATACTGCGACATGCAAAACATACTGCGACATGCAAAACATACTGCGACATGCAAAACATACTGCGACATGCAAAACATACTGCGACATGTAAACATACTGCAACATGCAAAACATATTGCGACATGCAAAACATACTGCAACATGCAAAACATATTGCGACATGCAAAACATATTGCGACATGCAAAACATATTGCGACATGCAAAACATACTGCGACATGCAAAACATACTGCGACATGCAAAACATACTGCGACATGCAAAACATACTGCGACATGCAAAACATACTGCGACATGCAAAACATACTGCGACATGCAAAACATACTGCGACATGCAAAACATACTAAGACATGCAAAACATACTGCGACATGCAAAACATACTGCGACATGCAAAACATACTGCGACATGCAAAACATACTGCGACATGCAAAACATACTGCGACATGCAAAATATACTGCGACATGCAAAACATACTGCGACATGCAAAACATACTGCAACATGTAAACATACTGCAACATGCAAAACATACTGCGACATGCAAAACATACTGCGACATGCAACACATACTGCGACATGCAAAACATACTGCGACATGCAAAACATACTGCGACATGCAAAACATACTGCGACATGCAAAACATACTGCGACATGCAAAACATACTGCAACATGTAAACATACTGCGACATGCAAAACATACTGCGACATGCAAAACATACTGCGACATGCAAAACATACTGCGACATGCAAAACATACTGCAACATGTAAACATACTGCGACATGCAAAACATACTGCGACATGCAAAACAGACGCAGCAGAATCACCACCCCACTCAAGAAATTAAATATGTCCCTGTCCTCGCCTAAATTGTCCCTGCCACCCTAAACTCTGAAGCATTTGGCAGAATGCGGAAATAACCTAACCTGTACATGAAAATAGACAAGACGTTCAAACATGGTTAACCCCCTGAGAACTACCGGCCGATTTGATTGGTTACTATTACAGTTATGTGATCAAATTAACCAATCAGACACACAGGAAGAAAAGCTTAAAAGTGCATAAGTTATCTAGAAGGTCTATTTTGATTGGTTACTCACAGTGGTACATCATGGTCATATCATGTAATCAGCCAATCAGAGATAGTGTAAGAAAGGTGGTAGACCCCAGGGGGTTAAACGTCCCATTGATATTACAATCGATGCAATAGGCACTGATTGTCCTAGTTTGTTGTCATACAAACGCCTTCACACACTCTGATCGTTAGACTTCCACTTCCACTTTACGCACTTGGATAATTCGTGCCACTATGGATTGATATCATGTCCATCCAACTCGTGCATTAATTTGCAACTGATTGAAATGAAATCTTCAGTTCAATATTTATTTCGGAATCTACAGGAATACTTTTCAATTAATCACTTATTTTATATATACGCTAAAGATTATTCTGTCATCATCAGTATACTAATTAATAACTCGTCCCTTTTTTGAAACAGTTGAATTGAATTGACCTAAACAGATCACAAGCCTCAAGATAACAGTTTTTTACCAGGAGCTACTTTTTCAGAAGTAGCGCTCGGATCAGGGGGATTTATTGAGAACCGGGAGCTACTTTTAGTCTACCAGGAGCTAACGTTTTATTAAACCATTAAGCTTAAACGAAATTCGATGTTTTGGGCAAGCTTCCAGGGCGCTGGTTTGGACAAAATATCAGGCGCTTTGGCAGAAGGACTGAGGGGTAAAAATTGCCCAGCGCCCGCTTTTCTTGAGCCTTGACAGATAATAATAATAATAATAATCGTTTAACCATGTTCGAACGTCTTGTGAAAATAGTACATTAGGCCAAACAAAGAAGAAAGTCTGTCTCAGAAACATTGTGCAAAAAAGCTAAGTGCTGTGCAATTTTTAAAAAAAATTTTTTTTTAGAAAATAGGCTGAGGTATGCGGGTTTTTTTTGTTGTTGCTTATCCAAGCTTACAGAGAACTTTTTAAAACTTTTTTTAAAAATCAAAACAAAAAAAAATCCAAACCCCCCCCCCCAAAAAGAAGTTGTTTAGCCCCAGCGCATAGACCTACGCGCCATAGCTCATTTCACATACCAATGCGGGTGGGCTTCTGAGACAGACCTTCTTCTTTGTTTGGCCTTATCCCAATGAACTGATAACCTACTGTGCTTTGAAATCTTCTGAGCAAGTAGCTGCCTTGTTTTGTATCTGTAGGATGATGTCTTTGAGAGATGATGGGTCGTCCTTTCTCAGCATCATTCCACTATCTGTAGAAATTGAAGGAAAATATAAGGTTAGGTGACGAAAAAACCCTGTAACTAGCAAACGGACCTGTCATGAGGTAGGGTCAGTCGGTGGGTCAGGCGTTCTTATTTTGTTTCTAACATTTTCAAAATTTTCCCACAAAAGTCAGTCGGCCCCATAGAAAAAGGGTTTTTCCTGTCTCCTTAGGCTATATTAAAAAATCTTTTGTCTCAAAGCTCTTTAGTTTTTCAAAACCTAATGCAGAATGCAGGTTTTTTTTAAAGTTTTTTTTTAAATATAAAATATTGAAATCCTTGTAAAAGTGACCTTTTGTATTTAAAATGATGTGATCAATGAAAATCTGACAAATCTGTGACATTTTGGGTTTTGGGGGTTTTTTTAAAAAGAAGAAGAAAAAAAGAAAGAAAAAAAGAAGAAAAAAAGATTTTTTAAGATTTTTGTCTTTCTACTGCGCATCAATAATCTAACGCGTGGGAGCTTTGAGACGAATGGTTTTTTTAATATAGCCTTGTTGGTAAACGGACCTGTCATGAGGTAGGGTCGTTGGTTAGGCGTTGTTATCATGTTTCTAAAATTTTCCAAATTTTCCCACAAAAGTAAGTCGGCCCCATAGAAAAAGGGTTTTTCTTGTCACTTTATTGGTCTCGGACCTGGGAAGTTAGAAGTTATTGAAAGTTGGTATACATATCGTCAGCTTGCTTCGATAATTGCCTAACTCACTTTTCAGCGAAATTGAGCTTTTTGCATTAGTAAATCATGACTTCATTACATTATGCACATGCTGTAATAATACCTAAGTCAATGACCAAACAAAAGTGTTGATAAATGCACACTTTCAATTCCGCATTGTGAGTTAGGTCGATTGTAATCATTATTTAAAATGTTTGAAATGGGTCATATTAACTTGTATTAGGCCTATAACAAGCCACATTTCACTTAAGGGGGGTGTGGACTCTCAGGTACAGCCTCCGTAAAACTGCCGTAACTACTTCATTATTCATTTAATCTATATAGAAGTATACATTTTCTTGATGGAAAGGGTTCAATGAATCCAACCATGAACATGAAATTGACCATTTTGGAAAAAATTATAAAAAACATGTTCTTTACCTCCAAAATCGTTTTTTGGCACTTTTTAGTCTATAATTCAAAAATAAATAAGATAATAATGCAAAAAAAAATACGCCTCCTAGGGAATTTTATTAGGATTATGATAAAACTAGTATGACAAAAATTGACAAAATATTGTTAACTTGGATGCCTAGTAGTCAACATCTATTATATTACTGGCATTGTGCTATAATTACAGTGGTGGACTTGTCTAGTTCATTATCTTATTTATAGTTCTTAACACTTTTGTTTTTATATTTTGTCCCTGATGAAGGGTGGTATATCCACTTGAAACGTCAGTTTTTATTGTTACCATATATCCTGAGCAGTCTCAGATATATCTTTGTTGTTTTATTGCACAGAAATCTAAGCAATAGAGGTCGGCAGGCTATCTCATGTGTAACTTAAAAGTGTTTGTAACATGATCCAAACCGGAATAATCCACATTCACCATCAAGCTATATTTGACACCAGCATATTGATGGGACCAAACTATAGGATCACTGGTGATTTCGTTGTATAGTTTGATCAGTTCCAACTTGGCGAAGCCTCCTTACAGCAGCGAATGAATACAGAAGGACGCAAGTATGCATGAAGGCAACATGTGCCCTCTGCATCATATGCATGACGTGTGCATGTGGCCAAAACCGTGTGCGTGTGGCCATTCGCGCTTGTATTACTTTTGCCTGCGGAGAGATAAAAAACAAATATTTCTCGCCAATTTTGGAAATTATTGTCCTGAAAATAAGGCTGTAAAGATGGCTGTTGCGACGTCAGTACGATGACCTCTATGCCCACCACCATATATGGCAAAAAGTGTCAAAACCCTAACTTTTGTGAACCATAAAGTCACATGTGACTTCAATGCTACAAGGTCTCAGAGGATTGTATCATGTTTTGAGGGTCATATCAGAGGATAAACACCAGTAGAATTAAGGGCTTAAAATCTCTGTATATTTTTCATACCAAGCAAAAGTGATGTAACCACAAACTTATTCCTTTATCGTTACACCATTTTGCCTCAAAATTAAAAATGGACAAAGTCTGACCTGGGTTTAAGCCTTTGGCTCGTATAAAGTTCATTATTCACTCTTTGCAAGGATCCGCCATTTGCGAGGCGAGCCTTGAACAGGAATCAGAGTGAATGAAAGTGTTGCAAGATTTCACAATGTCTCACTGCATGACCAGTCATTTTGTGCAGACTCAAATTTTGTGAGAGAGTCAAATTATTTACATTCACATCACATAATGTTATGGAATAGTCCCCATTCAAAGAGCAAATGTTGTTTTGAATTAGATTCCATCAAATTCCAATTCAATCATATTCAGCAAATTGTTGATATCACAACAAATATATCTGAAAATCATTCCATATTTTCATATATCTTACTTCTTAGTAACAGTAGCAGCATTTCTATGTCCTTTTCCAGGAATCTCTCGACCAATAGACGAATCAGATCATAGATGATGGTGCAGTGTATCACCTGTAATGGAAAAATAATTTATTACACAGGATTAACAGAGTTTTCAGAAACCTTTCCAAACTTTCAAGGTCTATCTCAAGGATTACTGAATTAATAATAGGCATGTTTGTACTTATTGCAACACGTTTCTCAGGATGATTTCAAATATGGTAATGAAATTCAGTAATTTTGATATTTTTGAAACATTTTGTGACATTTTGGAATGTCGTCTGCAGTCTTTTTCCTGGAATCTCTTGACCAATAAACGAATCAGATCATAGATGATGGTGCAGTGTATCACAGGATTAAAAATTGTATACAGATTCTTAACATTTTCCATGCGGATATTTGTTTTACCATACAAAACAGAGTTTTCAGAATCCTTTCACAACTTTCAAGGTCTATCTCAAGGATTACTGAAACAACAATAGGCCTGTTTGTACTTATTGCAACGCAACACATTTCTCAGGATGATTCTAAATATGGTAATGAAATTCAATAATTTTGATATTTTTGAAACATTTTGTGACATTTTGGAATGTCGTCTGCAGTCTTTTTCCTGGAATCTCTCGACCAATAGACGAATCAGATCATAGATGAGGGTGCAGTGTATCACCTGTAACAGCACACAATTTATTACACAGAATTAACAGTTTTCAAAAACCTTTCCCAACTTTCAAGGTCTATCTCAAGGATTACTGAACCAATAATAGGCATGTTTGTACTTATTGCAACACATTTCTCAGGGTGATTCCAAATATGGTAATGAAATTCAGTAATTTTGATATTTTTGAAACATTTTGTGACATTTTGGAATGTCGTCTGCAGTCTTTTTCCTGGAATCTCTCCACCAATAGATGAATCAGACCATAGAGGAGGGTGCAGTGTATCACCTGTAACAGCACATAATTAATTACACAGGATTAAAAATCATATACAGATTCTTAATACTTTCCATGCGGCAATTTGTTTTACCATACAAAACAGAGTTTTCAGAAACCTCTCCCAACTTTCACAGTCTATCTCAAAGATTACTGAAACAACAATAGGCCTGTTTGTACTTATTGCAACACATTTCTCAGGGTGATTCCAAATATGGTAATGAAATTCAATAATTCGGACATTTTTGAAACATTTTGTGACATTTTGGAATGTCGTCTGCAGACGCCTGCCGCGTGGAAAGTGTTAACACCATTCCCAATAACCATGCCCACCTCCTTTTATAAATTGGATTTAAGAACCCGAGGGGGGGGGGTCTTATACTTGCTGCCCTTAAAACAGAAAACACCACCTCCTATGACAAAAGACAGTATAGTACCATGCTATTATGTGTGAGATACTTCTTTTTGCACTACACAAACCTACCTTTAAGTTATAGAGATGTGTAAATAATACTATGATATTATCGCACTGTTTGTCCGCTGTGTCCACATCCTATGACAAAAGGCAGTACCATGCTTTTGTGTGTGAGATACTTCTTTTTGACCTACACAAACCTACCTTTAAGTTATAGAGATGTGTAAATAGTACTATGATATTATCGCACTGTTTGTCCGCCGTGTCCGGCTCATCCTGGTATAATCCGTCAAATTTCACGGCCAAACACTGTATGAAATGAGCACCTGTAGGGATGACACACAAAAATAAATCAGATTAAATCTGTCAGTTTTGTCCACGTCTGATCACCAACCCACTCCTATCAACTATAATATCAACACTCTCCACTGGGGTGGCACAAACCGTTTCAGATTAAATCTGTCACAGTCTTGTCCATGTCTGATCCAGAGGGGAGTGGTCTGACCACCCTCTAAATCTAACCACTCATATCCACATATTTTAACGTCTATAAACATTCAAATCTCACACAGCCACACAAGGATGGCAGAAAAAGTTTAATTAAATCTGTCACAGTCTTGTCCATGTTTGATCACCCTCTGACCCATTCGTATCGACATACTTTCTACAAACTTACAAACCTCACAGGTATCTGGTACAAGATTAGCAATAAGGCTAAATCAAAATTGTTGTGTTGCCCTCTATTGCCAAAAATCTGGCGATTTTCCTTCTTTTTTTTTGCTGACAAATATTACTGACAGACCATGGTTTATAACAAGACAAAATTGGTAAATGTCAATTTGACTAATGTTTCTAGTGTGATAATAGTTAAAAGCAATATATTAACAAATCAAATACAAAAAATTGTGATCCTGATTTTTTAGATTTAGGGTCGGTCGCTGAGGGCAAGAGCAACACAACAATTTATTTTTCGCCTAACTCAAAGCTTTAGTCTTATGCATGTCTAATTTGATCCCCTGTTTGTATGCATGACTGCCATAGCATATCTGCCTTAACAGAAATTCCACCAGCCAGTGTAACTCACTTACAAAAATGTTTACCAACCAGTTGGTTGGGTACTTTGGCATCTTCGCCCGCCCGAGGCAAAAGTTACTCGCTATATGGGCGGGTGGGTGTGCAGGTGCTATTTTTATGCCTACAAATGATCCATGATAAGAGTTCATCATGTCTGACTCCTCCAATCCCCCTCCTCCTTACATACTTACCAATTTCATTGCCAACATTGGTATGCAAGACAGCCACGAGTAACATCTGTTCCATTATAAGCCTATCCGGATTAAGACTATTACCAACGCATGATAGTAACATAAGGTCTGTTAATGTCTCGTTCATATCTGAAAAAAAATATAAGTATAAATGGTAATAGTTAAACGAATGGGTAGCGTAGTTAAACGAATGGGTAGCGACCGATATTCTTCTATAGTTCAATCAGTTCCAAATTGGCGAGGAAATATTCGGTTTTAATCTATACGCGCGCAAAAGTAATCCAAGCGTACAAACACAATTTTGGCATATGCAAGCATTATGCATACAATGACACTGCGACATTGCACCATGCTAGCATTTTGCGTGCGATGCTCTTCTGAATTCATTCGCTGCTGTAAACAGGTTTCGCCGATTTGGAACTGACTGAACTATAGAAGGCTAGAAGGTTACATAGCAGGCAGCAGACCCAGAGGGAATTCGAAAATGGCAGCTCGACGATATCTTCTGTGAAGAGGCTGACATACACTCTGTGCCAGCAGCAGAACTGCGTATTCTACTAATTGCAGCGCATAACGCTCCCGCTTACAGGAGGTGCTGGCGTATACACACAAGCGTTGAAAGACGGAACATACATAAGTGTGCATAAAAGCTGCGCCTGTTAAGTTATGTCACTGTCAGGAGGAAGCCAAATAGAGAACAGCAAGCAACAGAGACCTATAAGTCAAGTAAGTCAAGTATGTTTAGTCAAGGCATGTCATCTGCATCCCTACATAACTAACCCTATGCCATTGGGGGTTCAAAGGAATAAAACTATCAGGGGGTAAACATGGGCAATATAATGAAACAAAAATGGGGTCAGTCGCTCGGCACTTATCAAACTGTATTATACATTTCACGGACATAAATTATGCTAATGAGCTAATTCATGAAGGGCGCCGCTCATTAAATGACGTCACTCGCATCATCGGGTTTTCCCGGTGATTGAAATCCGTTGATTGAAATTCTAGGTCGAGTAAAATGATGTGCTTATTTGTTGTCTGTGAGCTTTTGTGAATTTTTTCCCGTATTGGAGTATTTTTTTATTGAAAATAGACAGTTCAAATTAAACGTTGGTTCCAAGTTCAACAGGCAGCACATGTATTTAAGGTGACAGCAACTACAATATGCAGGCAACATTTGAGAAAAAACGATGCCCGGCTTTGCAAGGGAGTGTACGGACGGGTGAACATGACAAACTAAAACAGCCTAGTAAATAATCACCTCCGTGGCGCAATTGGTTAGCGCGTTCGGCTGTTAACCGAAAGGTTGGTGGTTCGAGTCCAGCCGGGGGCGTTGTTTCTTTTTGCATTTAATGCAGATCGACAAATCACAGTAAAAATATAATATTGACAAAATCACAGACCACTTACACAAAAATCGCATCTGCGCATGCTCCTGTCGTGATCGAAATCCAACACACAAGCAATGGGCGAGTTTTATAAGTGCTCGGGCAATCATGCTATTTGGATCATGCTACCAAAAAATGTATTTGTGTAAAGCGCGCTACACCTAAATTACACCAACTAAAAACCTAAACACACATAAAAGTAAAATACCAAAACAGAATAATATACCTAAAATAAGAATTCATCATGGAACTTTTAACTTTTGTGTGATCATATCTTGATGGCGCTGTAGCGCTGTTTGTCGTCTGCTTGGGTATAGACTTAATTGAAGTTTACACAGAATTGTTGGGAAAAATCCTGGAAAATTGTGCAGTTTCGAAAATTATCATAAAACCTTACATGCTGCAGGGTTTTTGCCATCCTGAATATGATTAAATCATGTTTAATTGTTTGGTTTATACATTTTCAGCTAAAATTGTTTGTTTTATACATTTTCAGCTAAGTTTGTCACTTCCCATACCGTTGTTGTTTGTGTCCGACAGACTTGATACAAGTCTATACCTAAGCAGACGACAGACAGCGCTACAGCGCCATCAAGATATGATCACATACGCCTCCAAATAAGCGTGCCCAGGAGTTTTGTACCCACCGGTTACAGAGTTTTGGCTCCTGGTGTTTTCCAAACTTTGCACAGTAAATTATTGGACCAGGAAACATTTTATGTTAAAATAGTAAAAAGTACAATGTAGCTCCTGGTCAAAACCTGCTTATTTGGAGGCTTGTAATCACACAAAAGTTAAAAGTTCCTGGATGAAGTAGCATCCGATCGGCAATTTGAGTTGCACACCCCTGGTCTACTCCCATCCCACCCCTAGTGGAACATACCAAGTGATGAGTGGAATTTATAACAGTTATAACATGATATTGTACTCACCATTCCTACTGTATTTCATGTACAATTCCTCCACTTGATCACTGATTGACTTGATGTTAGCATCACTCAATCTAGAATGGGGGAACAAATTGTTATATAAATACTTTGTGTCACAGATTGTCTCTACCAGCAACTCTCACTAATTGCAGACAGTATTGATGTGAAAGAATAACCCCTCATAATATTGAGTTGACCCCATAGTTACCTGTTTAAATGAAAATCCTCAGTCATATACAGGGTGTCCCTAAAAAAATTGTGCACATGTTTGCGCAACTTGTTGACCATGAAGTCCTATAGTTTGGTGTAATATGTTTATACACACAGAAAGGGAAAACACTCAGCATTCAGATGCCGTTTATTTTATCTGATTTGGATTTGTTAATCCTGAGATATGGACAATTAACTAGAGCTACCTAGAATCGATGTTGTGCCACTTTACAGTTTCAAAGGTTTACTCCTAAGATACAACTTCCACTTGAATGATTGCCCTTCAGCAGTGTTATGCAAAATAACATTTTTGTATTGAGATTGAATAGGTTTAAATAATAGAATGAGTGCCTGTGTATCCAAGCAGAACTGAATATAAAGATGTTTGTTACATGATTCGAACCAGTCCTTTTGACGAGGTTTCACAAAATGTTTATAGGGCCTACATTTTCAAAACAAGACAGACGTCCCAATGGCTTGGTGCGGCCTTGATTTTCAATAGACATGATATAAGAGGGTGTTCATGGTCTTAACATATCACGAAACGAGAAGTCCAGCAGAAGAGTCACTAGAGAGTTTGCCATTCATTTCTCAAACACTCTCGTACCATCTAGGAATACACCTATATAAAAAGAAGTATTGGAAATGCTTGGTAGATGGTATGGTACAAGCACCAATATGAATAAAGAACATTCTGGAAGACTAAGATATCAAAAGTGGCAGGACACAGTAACACATTGATAACGTGCGGCGTGCACTTCAGAGGGATCCCAGAATAACTGCTCGTAGAAATCCCTTACCACATATTCCAAGGACATCATTTTTGTTCCTCGGCCTCTTTTAAACAATTCTGGTCAAATGCCCACCTCAATGTTTCAAGACGATTGATACCCATGGATAGACCAATGTTAGTATCGTTTTGACACTCATAATCATTTATTCTGTAAAAGTGGCACAACATCGATTTTGGGTAGCTTTGATTACATGGGTATATCTCAGGATTGACAAATCCAAATCAGATAAAATAAACGGCATCTGAAAGCTGAGTGTTTTCCCTTTCCGTGTGTATAAACATATTACACCAAACTTTAGGACTTCATGGTCAACCAGTTGCGCAAACATGTGCACAATTTTTTTATTTTTAGGGACACCCTGTATAGTATAGTGTCCACATCTTCATCAATTCACCCCTTCCCCCTAGGGTTCAATAAATAGTGATGGTATTGTTTTAATCAAGTATTGCTGTGTTTTTGTGAGTAGAAACAACACTAATAGTAATTTTTAATGTTCATCTTGAATTCTGAAGTAAATTAATTTTAAACAAAATTTTCAACACTACTTTGCATCCCTTTAATTTAACAAGTTTGCTAACACGCGTAGTGAAAATTGGTGAACCCGTGATTCCTGAACGACGAATCAAAACAAAGCGTGTAGTGCGCAAATTGAATGGCGCGCATGCAGAGTGCATTAGACACTTTCAATGTATTTACTACACGTACACTCCACATATTTTAGTTACTTGCTTTCTGATTGGTTCGAAACTATTAAGAGTGTATGAATTCATAATAACAAACCTTCAGAACAAAACAACAATCCATAACAAACGGAGATTATCATATGACGATAGAACTGAATTGAAACCAACAATTGGGGCACTAGTAACTGTTATGAGCCGATTTTAAAAAAAAGGTCAATCCAGACAACTATAAAACCAACAAATCCACCTCAACTATTGTTCGTATAACTTTTACTTTAATCCAAACTTTCTTTAAATTCATTTCTTTTATTTCTAACACTAACACACTCTCAACCTAGTATATAGTAGTCAATTTCAGAATCTGTAACCATCAGTAGTACTATTAAACCTGAGACTAATATACCTAAAGAGATAAGAAGCGCCCATTGATAACTGCCATGTGCAGCGATCCATGGTCCGATGCGACATTGTTATAGTTGATGGCCCATCGATTATCGTCATTCAATTTAATCTGTATCACGAACTCATCCTTTGAGTAGTAGCGCGCTATTTTGAATCCAGTGTTATCCACACGTGTATTAAACTTTTCTTAATTTCCTGAACGCACTTTAGTATGGGATGGCGACCGACTCATATACCTTGATGTATTTCTGAAATAATATGCATTTATATCGCTTAAATTATGGCATTTCAGAAGAGATATGCAAATAAAAACCTATTGGGTACATTCTTGAACATAAACAATGTATTGTGATATCCAAATGTCATAGTTTGTATTTAGGTTCATTATGAATTAAACTAAAAAAGGTGATGTTTTGTAGAACTTGTTCATGAATTAAAGTATAACATTTGTTTCTCAATTCATGTTAAATATAAACATATTACCATGGAATTTGTTATCATAATACATTGTGTATATGCCCAAGAATGTACCCAATAGGTTTTAATTGTCATATCTCTTCTGAAATGTCAAACATATAGCGATATAAACCTATATTAATTTTAGAAATCTATCATGATCTGTATGTCGGTAGCCATCCCATGCTAAAGTGCGTTCAGGGTTATTTAAAAAGTGTAATAAACGTGTGGATAATACTGGATTCAAATAGCGCGCTTACTCAAATAATGAGGTCGTGCTACAAATTAAACTGAATGATAAAAATCGATTGGCGATTGAATAAACAATATCGCATCGGACCTTGTGCACAGTGATGAATAGCTGTAGTACCGTGCTTCTTATCTCTTTAGGTATATTAGTCTCAGATTAAACCCTAACCCCAAACCAGGTTTGAACCGATATCGCAATTTTGGAGAAAAATCCCGAAACACTGGACCTCCTAGGCAAGCCACAGCTACTTGTGCGCTCAGTATACTGCACTCACTATTATAGGCACGGTTGATTACGTCATTGAAAACTGTCCGCACATGCGCTTGGAGATAGGCTTGGAAGTAGTATTTTGTAGTACTCAATTAGGTTAGGGTTTAAAAGCATACTTTAATACTTTCCACACGGCAGGCAGCTGCAGACGACATTCCAAAATTTCACAAAATGTTTCAAAATGTCAAAATTGTTGAATGTCCTTACCGTATTTGGAATCACCATGAGAAATGCATTAAAATAAGTACAAACATGCCTAGTATTGGGTCAGGAATCCTTGATATAGACCCTGAAAATTGGGAAAGGTTTCTGAAAATTCTGTTTTGTATATGGTAAAACTTAGAGCCGCGTGGAAAGTGTTAAGAATCTGTTGTACACATACAGTGTGCTTATTACACCAGTACAAACTGCTGTGATTGGTGAGAAGGCATTATCGTAACAGCCACTTAAATACAAATTCACATGCAAACAACTATGACTACACGAGCAGCCCGACTGAAATAATGAAATCACTAAAATGGGACTCCCTTCAAACAAGAAGGAAAATAAACAGAGTCACAATGATGCACAAAATCACAAACGGTCAGGCAGCCATACCAGCTCAACAGTATCTACAACCGGTAACTCGATCCACCAGAGGTATCCACGACAAAGCATACCTACGTCCATCCGGAACAAAAGACTGTTGGAAAAACTCTTACTTCCCAAATACAATTAAAGATTGGAACAATCTATCGCAACAACTGGTCCCTATCGCTGAGCCAGGAACTTTCAAAGAAACTGTAACTAAACACTACAGACAAGAAATTAACCGCATCTAAATAGCACACAGCGCACAACCAATTCCTTCTCGCTTGGCTCCGGATGGAGTGTTGAGAAGTATTCTCACAGATACAGATACAGATACACAATCAAGAATTCAGAGGGCTGCTTTAAATATGTCAATCAAGCCTCACCTGTTAATGAGCCCCTTCAACTGTTTCCGTAACCTCTCCAGCTGTTCCTTCTTCTGGCTATCCTCCCCCATCATTCTCGCTCTCATCTGGGGCGGCACGTACGCACCAGTCTTGGCCGGCAATTTCTCACCAACGATGTTCCCGTAAGGGTCCATTTTTAATTCTGCTTGCTTCTTGTTGAGAGTCCTCAATTCTTTACGGTCCTCATCATCACTACTACCCTCCTCTTCGTCCTCCTCGTCATTCTGAGCATCTGCCTGTTTCCTTTTTTGAGTTTTTGAGTGACTCTGCTTTACGGAATTTGAGTCACTGAATTCATCATCTAACTCTCCATCATCATCTAAATCATCTCTCACATTTTTTCTCCCGGAAGTTCTTTCATCCTCATCTTCCATTTCATCAATATCTTCCTCCTCCTCATCATCATCAACATCATCCATCTCCTCATCCTCATCATCATCAGAACCTAAAACATCCAGGAGCCCCAGTCCCTCATCGTCCTCCTCATTAGCAGCATCCTCCTCATCATCTTCTCCATCTAAATCGTCCATCTTGGTTGGATCCACAACATCCAAGAGGTCTGTTTATCGGTGGTTAAGGAGATTTTCAATGTTCAATATTAGCTGTATAAATCTACCTCTGTGCAGTGTCGTTAGTGTATGTTCCAGTGGTTAGGCCAAACAAAGAAGATAGTCTGTCTTAGAAACATTGTGCAAAAAAGCTAAGTGCTGTGCGATTTTTTTTTTGATTTTTTTTTTTTAGAAAATAGGCTATGAGGTATGCTTTTTTTCTTGCTTTTTTTGTTGCTTATCCAAGCTTACGAAGAACTTTTTAAAACTTTTTAAAAAAATAAATAAAAAAATAATAATAATAATAATAATAATAATAATTAAAAAAAAGTTTAACCCCCAGCGCATAGACCTACGCGCCGTTGCTCATTTCACATACCAAGACAGACCTTCTTCTTTGTTTGGCCTTACATTGTTTTTTTATTTTGCATGTAATTCTAAAGGGTTCTATCTAAAGAGTATGAACTTCCCTGATTAGATCAGACCTGAATTAGGCCAAAATAAAATTAAAAAGTTGACTTGCCCTTTAAAGGCATATTATGTGATCTTTTCCAGGGAACGCCCTCAATCCTCGAAAAAAATTGAAAGCAGATTTTCTTGCAGATTTACATTTCTGATCATAAATCGTACATACATTCCAAGTTACAGGGCGATACGATTCTCAATCACTTCAAAATACCTTTCCTTCCCTTTTTTCTTTTTCCTTTCCTTCCTCTTCTCCCTTTCTTTCTTTAAGAGTGAGAATAAAATATAGTTCGTAGCTGTTTTGCTATCTACGTTGGTCTCATAATGTATAGGCTGTACCATATTTGCGTCGTCGTGTCTAGCATACATTGTGAGACCAGCGTATATATATATTTATATAATGATAGGCCTGATTTCAGCCATGTGATAGTTTTTACTATCATTATGGCTAGATATTAGATTTGTGATATCATTATATAAAACTAATATTGAATGCCTTTTGCTTGTGTAATAGTAAAACTATATCACTCAGTCCAATTTGAATTGTTCCATCACACTCGGCTGCACCTCATGTAATGGAAAAATCCAAATTGACCTCGTGATATAGTTTTTACTATCCCACTCTCTGGCATTCAATATTTGTATAATAGCAAATCAGCTACTAACTAAATTTTATTCTCTATTAAAATAGAATACATTCTGATGTTACTGCACCTCGTTTCTGCCTAATTAAATATTACCATCAATAATAACAAATACTCATTGAGCAATACTATAAAACAACTTGATTTAGCGGCAACCTAATTTAGAGGGAGTTAGCTTTTAGTCAACTTGTTGCGGCAATTTAATTAATTCACTAATTTTTACCATCTTCCGATAACCATTATAAATAATATAATTGGAGGCAATTTAATTTGCCAAATTGGAAGTCTTTGCGAAATAAGCGAAATAAAGTTGTTTTGAGGCTGATCGGTTAAAGGTTAACATGGTTATGAAGAAGAAGAAAAAATCTGATTTTGATATTGATAGGTACCTCACAATGTTGGACAATATCTAGGCTATCTGAAACTGCATTAAAAAAAATTCAAAATGCGGTACGTTCGCCGAACAGTCCATTATTTTCCAAGGGGTGAAAACAAGATGCGTCACGGACGGACATTTTAGTTCAAGTTCATCATGCTATATTTTTATGTTTATGTAACATTTTCAGAGTTTTGGGATGTAATATTGATAGCTGACACACTTTTCCATCAAATAAGATAAATATTTGGGAAAAAAGTTCTGGGGAAGTTATATCGCTAGACTTGCGTTAACATTTTGATGTTTTGCTGTCCGTCCGTGACACAAAAAAAGTTTAAAAGTTTTTTAACTAATTTCAAGGACAAAGTAAAAAAATAAAAACATAGTGAAGTATCTCCCTTATATGTATTCTATCCCATGCAGGAGTATTAATTAATTAGGGCAGGCATAAATTAGTTAAATCTTTAGTTAAAAGTTGTCACGGACGGACACAAATTTTGTCACGGACGGACACTGTTAGCTACTGGTCAGTTCTGAGCACACAAGCAAAGCTGAATACCACCCCTCTTACCATTAAATGAACTAGTCCATACAGGTATGCCCTTTATGCAAATGATTAGGTTTGCTACAGCAGTGAGCACATGTTATGATGCTCACCAGGTGCACTGTAAAATTACTTGAAGTCAAATGAAGTCATTTGCTTATTTGCGCATTTGTGAACGCTCAGCAGATCTTCTTTGGTGAATCTGTAGTATAGCTTGCACTTGTTAACCTTACTGCCTGTACATGCTGAAATAATGCTTGCAAATAAAAGGGGTAGCATGAGATCAGTTAAAAGACACTGTTTAAAATTGCCCCATATAATAAGTGTATGTAAAATAAAAGCAAGTAACAGCATTGAAATCAGGAAGTATCATTGGAGATGTTAGCACAAATTTAATTTTAAGCTTTGCACTATCAAAAGTTGCAGGCTTTTTCTTCATGAAACTTTGAAAAACTCAAAACACGGTTGGATGCCTACATGTATCCATTATAACTAATAATACTACTAGTAATTACACAATTAATTGAACAAAAACTTATCAAAGAAGGGTCAAAATTGTTTTAAAAAGTTGTATCACAGCATACAGTCTTTTACACAATTAATCGAACAAAATTTATCAAAGAAGGGTCAAAATTGTTTTACAAAGTTGTATCACAGCACACAGTCTATTTATATGATGCAGCAGGTCTATCTCTTGCCATTTATGGTAAGAGGGGCAGGATTCAGTTTGGCATTTGTACTCAGAACTGAATAATGTCCGTCCGTGACCAAATTTGTGTCCGTCTGTGACAACTTTTAATCACTGATTTAACTTATTTATTGACGCCATTGTTAAGTTTCATTTCTACATGAGAAAGGGGGTATATAGGGGAGATAGCTCACTATGTTTTTATTTTTTCTCTCTTTCCTTGAAAAAAAGTTGTACAACTTTCAAACTTTTTTGCGTCACGGACGGACAGCTCTTCATCAAAAAGTTATCACAAGGGCAGGGTAATTACTTCCCAGAACTTGTTTTCTAAAATATATTTCTTATTTAATGGATAAATGTGCCATCTATCAATTTTTAATTAAAACAATTGAAAATGTTTCATTAACATAAAATATGGCAAGGTCAACTTCTACTAAGAATGTCCGTCCATGACGCATCTTGTTTCTACCCCTTGGGCAATAATGGACTGTTCCGAAAACTTTTCCGCATTTTTTCTTCTTTTCAAATGCAGTTTCAGTTAGCCAAGATGTTGTCCAATATTGTGAGGTACATTTCAATATCAATATCAAAAAGTAATTTTTTCACACCAATGTGAACCTTGAACTGTTCACCCTCTGCTATCAAAGTGCCAAAAAAGACTAAATATCTTGACTGCTTTTTATTACTAAGACTGAAAATTCATGACTTAACATTTTTCTTACTATTTTGTAAGTATTTGATACCATTTTTTCATACTAAAGTGTAAATAAGTGGCAATTTCAAAGTTTGTTATGTAGTTAACATTTGCGTCCGTCCGTGACGCTCAAAGATGTCCGTCTGTGACAAAGTTTGTTACCCTACCCCTGTGAAAAATAAGAAATATTTTCAAATGCTGTGTATCAGATATTCAAACCATGTATCTTACTTGCTATTTGACCTGGAAAGCATTGGGGAATATGGAGTTGACTAGATAGAAATTAAAAAGAAGCACTAAAAGGTAGAGAACCCTATTTCTATCTAGTCCGTCCGTGACACAAACATTTCCGTCGTTCTATTTTTAGTAACAAACCACACCTTAATTTTTTTTTTGTATTTCAATCAAGTTGATGATTCTCTATAACATTAAACATAAAAAGTTGAATAAATGTCAGTAGTTACTTTTTACAAACTGTTTTTCGCTCATGTTTTGCACAAACGTCCGTCCGTGACAAACCGATCAGCCTCTTTTACAGTATCAATTATCAATAGTCAATGATCAATACACATAATCACAGGGTTGTAGCTAGACCAGATTGAGTGCCGGACAATTTTACTGACGGCGAACGGAGTAAGTGTAGCTAACGAAGTGCAGTGGATCATGGAATGGGGTCTAGAGGCCTTCTTAATGTTTTTAAGGGGTTATGCACTTTGAGGGTTCCTGCCACATAATTTCTTGTTTTATGAGGCAGTTTAATGATTTTTTCCACAAATTGTTAAAAAAAAATTAAAAATTTAGTGCTGGATTTTTTACCCTTATTTTTTAAGAGTGCCGGACGCTGGGCACAACTTCCGGGACGGCCCCGTCCGGCGTAGCTACGACCCTGCATAATCAATAACCAATAATCAATAAGGATACAATCCAGGCCATCTGCTTTGAATATTGATGGTAATATCTTCTTCTTAGTTTTCCTGTTCTTGTTGAAGTGTAGATCTTTCTCCAGCTTCTTGATAGTTCTCTCATCCTCCACATTGGCTTCATTTAAACTCTGTTTGTGGGCCTCTTCCCTTTCCTAAAAATGAAGACAAACATTTTTTTAAAGGCAATATAACCCGGGGGGGGGGGGTGGTACTCGGATTTGGTTTAGTCGGGGTGTGCCGCTGGAGATTCAAAACCCCTACCCATTTCTAAGGATTTTACTTCATTATAGACCCAATTTTCGCAATTTTTCGCGAAATGTAAAAAAAGTGACCCCATTAATATTATTAGGGATTTTCCAGAACATTTTGCTTACATGGTTTTCAGTCAATTTTGAGAGAACTAGATAGAGGAGTTTATTATCTATTGCCCGCATTTCTTTAAAAATCAGTTGACAAAATAACATTTTGTGCTGCCCGTCAGTTTACATGACCCCATTAGAGCTTTAAGAATTAGTACATTAGGGTACCAATTCAGCCTCTGGTTGTCTTTAAGGGGGACTCAAGGAAGTTTTTGATTATTTGATTTTTTGAATTTTGTGAGTGCTATAATTATTGAACTATTAATCGAATGTATATAAAAGTATACATTTTTGGAAAGAATCAGAGAAATCAAATTCTCATTTTTTAACCTAATTTTATATTTTTTGAAATTTTGACCAAAAAGTGCCAAAAAAGTGATTTTTCCAATTTGTTTCACGTTTTAGTCAACTTTTCAAAAAATATAAGTTAAGGTTAAAAAATTAGAAATTCGTCCCTAAGTTAGTGTCTTTACATCATAATCAAGCGATTTGGGCATTTTTTACTCAAAAATTATTTTTGTTAGCTTTGTTCAAAAAACTTCGGTCAAAAAATTCAACATTTTTATTCTCTAATCCATTTCCAAAAATGTATACTTTTATATACATTTGAGTCATAGTTCAATAATTACAGCACTCACAATCACAAAATTCAAAAAGTGACTTCCTTGAGTCACCCATTAGACAAAAAAAAGAAGTAATGTTGTCCTCCACAGCTTTCAGAGAGGAGGGGCGGGCGGGCGGATTTCTTTTTTTTAATTTTTTTCCCTTTTTTTCTTATACCAGCGGAAGATCAAAGTTCAGCCAACAAGAAGTTGTAATCACTCTAAGAGTCGCACATATATGTTATAAACACTTAATTTAATATTCAATGCCATTTCAAAAAACAAAAAAATCTGGAGGAAAAAAAAATCTGAAAAAAAAAAATCTGGGGAAAAAAACAATTGGAGCAGCCCTAAATCTGACGAGCGGGCGGTCGAGGACAACATAACATTTTTTTTTTGCCTTATGAAAATCACTGTCCAAAGAAAGTTAGAGTTGCGATCTTACCTCTGCTCTCTTCTGTTTTAGTCGGAGTTTCTTCCGCTGATGTTCCTTTCTTCTCTTCTCCAACTTTTTCTCCTTTTTTCTATCCTTTTCTGTGATTTTTCTCTCCGCAGGCTTCAGCTGAACTTTGACCTCATCAAGCTGTGAAATTATAATCCCCATGGGTAGTTATCGACATTGCGTAATTAATTATTTGCATCATGCATAATAGTTTTACAACAATATCCAATTTGCGAGTTACAAAACTGTAAAAAGTGTCAATTTTAGCGACAAATACCTCATTCATATAAGGAGAGAGACCTTATACCATGCTTATACCTAAACTGTCACTGCTTATACTAATAGTACTCAAGGAGAAAGATTTTGTATGAAGCATCTAAATATACTCCATTCATACACTCTATAGTGGTGTCTGAACATGTTCCCATGATGGCACCTCATCGGTGCACATATGACCTGTCTAGGCACTTGCACATAAATGTTATAGCCATAGATTACTGAACACTGTATTTGCCTGGGCAGACAAATGGCAGATGAGCTTCAACGCCTCCAAATGCCAGCTCCTGACCATCACCTGTAAAACAAAACCTCGGACCCATACATATACAGTTGCTGACCAAACGATAGAGAAGACCAACCATCATAAATACTTAGGCGTCACCATATCACACAACCTCAAGTGGACTGATCATATCTCCAAAGTAAGAGCTAAAGCATCCAGCACCCTGGGCATTATCAGAAGAAACTTGGGTCCTTGTGCCAAAGGAGTGAAACTAAAAGCATTACCAAGCACTTGTACGCCCACAACTGGAATATGCAGCAGCAGCATGGAATCCACACACACAAAGCAACATCAAGTCCCTTGAGGCCATCCAGCGCCAAGCTGTGAGATTCATCTGTGGAGAATATGGAAGACGCACAAGCATAACGCCATTACGTGAACAACTTCAACTTGACGAGCTACACACCAGGAGACTTATGACCCAATGCACAATGTTCTACAAAATCAAAAACAACCTTGTAAACATGGAATTCCCATCATGTGTAAATCAGCATCAAACAAACAGCAGAACTGGCCATCAACTTAGGTACAATCCCATCCAAGCGTCCCGGAACACTTTTAAATTTTCATTAGAACAATTCCAATCTGGAACCGTCTGCCAGTCCAAGCCGTAACAGCAACAACCGTTGCCAGCTTCCAGACTGCAGCTCTACCAGCAGTGAGAGTTCTACAGCCCACTGCAACCCATCAACACCTGTAGCTGGTCTTGCTACTTTTTACTTGCACATCTACATCTTTGTTTATTGCACCCTGCACATCGGCTTGACATGAATGATGTTTGCAACTATCCTTGGACAAGCAGTGCTTACTAGGATTCCACATTCAAGATTCAAGACTACATTTTCTATCAGAGTTAGATGAACTACATTTTCTATCAGAGTTAGATGAACTACATTTTCTATCAGAGTTAGATGAACCAATTACTGTAAAAGCTGAAATTTTCGCGGTGGTTTTATTTTCGCCCTATTCGCGAAAATTATGACACACAAAAATATTATTTTTAAAATTCATGCAGTGCATTCAGAAGATCGCCCCCCAAAAAAATGAGTTGTGGAGACTTCCAAATAAAATATTCGACTCGATTTTAAACAAAATATCCAGCGTGGCAGCATTGGCAATTCAAAATTCAATGTCTTGGACAAGCTTCCCGATCGTCAATGGGCGCTGGTATGTACAAATTATCAGCGCTCGGTTGTTTATTTTTCAGCATTACCGGATGCTATAGCAGGAGTATCCAGGGGTAAAAATCGCCGAGCGCCCGCTTATCTTGAGCCTTGCTTGAGCTGCAAGTGCAACAAACATATTCTTACTCACGTTCAGGTTCTTATTGAAAGCATTTACCCTAGCTTTCTTAAGCAATCTCGTCTCCTTGCGTATCTGCTTACGATTCTTCCCCTTGAGTGCAGACATTGATGCATTTCGTTTGACGTTGAAGCGTGGGTCCTTGGTGCTTTCCTTTCCTTTGATTGGCTCATCAGATAACTGTTTGAGCATCTGATCCACAGACCTTTTGTTGGCTCGCTTCCTGATTGGTTGTGTAGGAGGCGCCATTTTGAAGGACTGTCACAGAGACTGATCTTATCACAATTCTACCACAAAACAAACCTGTAAGTGTGAATAAATTAAACAATAATGTAAAACCATTTAATTATACAGGTTGTGTAGGAGGCACCATTTTATAGGACTGTCTGTCACAGAGACTAATTTTATCACAATGGACCCACGTCACATGAGGTTGACCTCCTGTAAAGTACGCCATCACAATCACATCCACAACGGACATCCGTGGGGCGCAATACGTAAGCTCGACCTCACGACTCTGATTGGTTATCGGTATCCAAGAGTTTTCAAGAATGCGCACGCAGCTGATTGAAATGCGGCCGCGTATGTTGGACTGTGGCCAGGAGAATATCTGCTACAAAACAATTCCTGTGAGTGTGAATGAATAAGAAACTGTAAAACAACTTAATTTCGCAAAGTAAGGCCAAGTAACAAAAATAACATGTTACTCATCCGAACGCTTCAAAAAAGTTGGTGAGGGAGGCCCTTATTATTTGTTATTTTCCATTTTTTTGTCATTTTTTCCAAGATTGGCGCCATGTCTAAGATGGCCGCCATAACATATTTAGAGATGGCTTTATGGTGCCGTTTAAGTTTATTAAGGTTCAATGTAGATCAATCAAATGATTAATATATCATACATGTACTGTCCACTTGTCTGTTGTCAAGAAAGTTGCTAATATCACAAACAATAATTTGCAGCTTGAATGACAAATGAATATTGTGTGATCAATTTAGGATTGTTTTTAAATTAAAATTGCACCAACTATAAAATTGATGTCGCATGCAAATACGCATGCAAATAAGCAACACTATGTTTAAGTATATTCTTATGTTTTAATGCAATCCAAAAAAAACTCACTTAATTCGAAAATATAACAATTATGGCAGGCTGCAATTTTCTGCAATGATCCCTGATCAGCCCCCACTTCATGAGGGAATATCAATATTTTATCCAAAGCTGACATTCCAGCAATATCAATAAAAGTTTTTCATTCTTATGCAATCAAATCAGGTGATACATGCTCCTCATTTTGTGTGACTAATTAAATCTTAACATAATTAGTCACACAAAATGAGGAGCATGTATCACCTGATTTGATTGCATGTAAGTCCTCTAAATCAAAATTCATGCAAGAAAGATGATGACATTGGTCAATAAAAATGAAGGATACACTTGATAATATACATGTAGGTGGGAGAGTTAGGGCAACGATTTTTTTAATTTTTAATTTAATTTTTAATTTTAAATAACAAATAACAAAAAAATTGGTGCGGCATCCAAAATCGGAGTGGGCGGGGATGAGTAACATGTTATTTTTGTAACTTGGCCTAATTAATTTCAAGAATTTTGAGAGGACCTCAAATTGGCAAAATTATATCCCTATGAAATAAATTGTGATAAAAGCTTAAAATCTGAGACATATTTATTTTACAATCACAAATTAAATCCTCACGAAAATGTTGGCTTTCAGCAATTTGCGAAATAAAGTAGGCCTACCTACACATTTTAAGTGTTTTACAGTACCGTACATAATGATGCAGTTTTAAAACATGTTTTTCAGGAATTAAACACACATATAATTGATTTGAAACATCTTTATAAAGTAAAGCAAGAAAGCTTAATCTACCTGTGGAAATAACATCTACATCTACATCTATACAACTACTCGTCAACGCCTTTCAGCAACTAGACAAGGTATCCCTGGAACCTAGGAATACAAACATGAGCGTATAGACACAGACCGGGATGATCCCCTACTCTTTACGAAGGAGTCTGTCATAACCATAGGCTATAGTAGATTCATAAACTCTGGCGTATCGGTCTTGATTTTGGACCTCGTCCATTGTGCGTCAGAGGAACCCATTTTGACCAATGATGAAACAGCGGTACTTTTATAGATGTTATTATTTGCGCTCCATAATCAAATGCTATTCATGATAGTGTGGCTTTATGAATAGGGCTGATCATGTATGTAGCTTTACAATCACGACAACCAAATACGTAATACAACAGCTTGAAATATGTTATCCCTTTGGAAGCGGTCACCACAATAAAAACAAATCGACCATCATCGACCGTATATAGGTTTCGAAAGAAAAATATTATGTTTGTCATTTTAATTTTTACCTATTCATTATTCATTAACAATTTTAGTGGGGGATGAACACAAAACGCACGGACATTTTGGCATTTACTGTTAAAATTGCATGAAAATAGCTTAATGATTTGTTCGGAATTAGACATTTTAATTAAAGTAATTTAGACATTTATTTAATAAATTAAATATTTAAATAATAAATTAAAATGTCAACATTTTCGATTGTTTTTTGCGTGGGGACAAAGTCAAAGTGGGGCTTCAGCTGTACACATTGGCAACGTCTAGAATGATTATTAAATATTAGAAGCAGCAGACATTAAGTTAAGAAGTAACCCTTCGATCCATACACGTTAAAGGAGGAAAAGGTTGCCGAATTTTGAACATCATATAGAACTATTCAAGCAAAGTACATATTAAAACGCAATTTATGTCACATTTTAACAACCAAACCTGTGGATCTAAACACACATTGTATAATAAATTCGATTTACGAAGAACGATGTCCAAAATGTCTTTAAAAGGTTCATATAAACGTGTTTATTTTACTCACGTGTGTAATTTTAGCCCGAAATGAAATCCACCATTTTGAAAACTGCCCTCTGTTGGGAAATTCCCGTAATTTATTAGATTTATACGCCTAATTGGGCTGGAATAACGCGTCACCTTTCACTTGACAGGGATAGACTTAAAAAATGCTCACTAGAATTGGGCGCATTTTAGTTGGCAACACAGACCGTGCCTAAATGAAAACATTGCTCAACACTCACACACACAGCAGCTGTTGCGAATTGAACTCATCTCATCTGAGACAATTCCTGGTGACATTTTCATTATATTTACTTGAAGTTGAAGTATAACTGTATCTGTATTGCATCGGGTTTTAATTAATTGTGTATGATTGCTCACTGTTTTCAGTATTTAGCATCTGAGAGACGAATATCAGATGGTTGGTAGCTCTGAATCCTAGCTCTCAGTCAGTCTCTGTGTGATCAGATAGCACAACAAGTATTCGCAACCAGTGCCCCCTTCGCAACACACACAAACCTGTTCATTGCTAGTGCCGGGTGCTAGTGCTAGAGTTTGTACCTATAAATGTAAGTTGTTGGCAATGTCTTGCTAGACGTCCCGTAACGGATGTGCGCATCCGCATGCTCACAATAATTACCGTACTGTGTTGTACTGTAGTAGTAGTACACAGTTTATTCCGTAAGGGACGTCTAGCAAAATATCGTCCAAGTTGTTTTGTTTTCATTAAGCTTCAAATCAAAACATGCAATCCTGGGCTTTAGGCATTGAGATGAATTTAAGGGGCGACTTTTGAATCCAACATACATTCATGGAAACGATGCTATTGCTAGACTGTAAAATAAGTCCTCGACAGAACAAAACGTTATAACACTCTTTTTAAGCAAGATTTGTATCTAGTCTAGGATGTATGTTGCATACGTAGTTCCGCCACATTTAATGTACAGTTGATAATTGATAGTCTCATTAATTGTTTTAAAGGGTTCTAGTTAATGTACAAACTCCATGAGTAATACCCCCGGGAATACCCCTCTTTCCGAATTTCGAGGAGACATGATTCATAAAATACCCACTATTTTCATGATTTTGAGGTCCGCACTGACACTCGAAAATATACGGTATACCCCTTTTCAGCAATATTTAGAACAATCAAGGTTACCAACTTTTGTGTTGAGATGGGGGGGGGGGGGGGGGAGCATCACATACCAACATATGAAGAGCTTTTTTGCAAAAGGGCCTACAGACCACCCCCACGTGACATGTGTTACTCATTTTTTTGCATTAGTGAATTTGTATGGCTGTGTTCATTACTGTTTCTATGACTTGGATTAGTGCATCCATTCACGCCAAATAAGGCACTAACAATACAAGCCACATTCCACATAATGAATAGCCATCCATTCAATAATGCAAAATGAGTAACATATGCAGAAGTGGATGTACCGTATTATCCCTATTAAGCGCCCAGGGCTCTTAGCAAAGTCATTTTGGGTGGGCGCTTATTAAGTTACTTTTTTTTAAATCGTTTATCGTGGAAACTGTCAAATTGTTTCCGAATTTTGATGCACATTTTTGGTGGAAAATGTGCACAGCCCGCTGATACATGGATCGCCAACATGTTGTTGATGCCGGGACTTTCGAACACTACTTTCATGCTTTATTTTGAGCTGCAGTGGCTAAAAAGATGGGCGCTTATTAGGTGTTACTTTTTGGTAGTCATTGGGAAAAAGAGGGGTGGGCGCTTTTAAGGGCATGGACGCTTAATAGGGATAATACGGTAAGCCCTTTTGCAAAACAGCTCTTCATATAAGGCTGTGAATGCACAAGTAGTTTCGTACCCGGGTACCCGACTTGACAAATTTGTCTCCAAAATGACACATAATGAGGTCATTTGGGGGGACAAATTTGTACTAAAAAATAAAAAAAAATTTTTTTTTTTTTTTTACATTTTGGGTATTCGGGTACCTAATTTGGTACCCAGGTACCTAATTTGGTACCCGGAATAGCAGGCGGGTACGGGCAGGTATAGGTCACAGCCTTATCTTCATATAGAGGAAAATTCAAAATTTGGGCCTGTAGAACAGGGTTAGGTTTTGTTGTCGCCTTAAGGTGCGTTCATACTCGCATCGTTGCGTATCGGTCAACGTCGACGGACAAAAGTTGACATTGCTTCAACTCGCGCACCGATATCCGTCGACGTCGGCCGATGCGCAACGACGTGAGTATGAACGCACCTTTACTGTATGGATTTGTTTCTCTTTCTATCTTTCAGGTGAAACAGATAACTGTCTCAATACTTTAGAAATAATAAACCTAGCACCATACTTTATGTAAGTTGTCCACATCAGACTATACTAAAGTGATGGCAGACGATTTGGACGATGTATTCTTGGATGACTCTGATGCGGACATAGCAATATCTGAGTGGGATCGCATACGTCAGTCACGTATCAAGGTAGGATAGCCATAGCGGTTCCCATTATTGGAACACTTTGATTGAACTATAGCTTGATATTGGGGATTGGGGCATATTTTGTTATGAACCGACAAAAGTTAGTGACCATATTGCAAGCGGATGGAACGAGTGTGTGGAGTGAAAAACAGGTAGGGTCCAAGGGCACGCCTAAGGCAGCCGGTGGGGGTTTGCCCCAGAAGTTCTTGAGCTTTAGGTGTAGCAGGAGGTCTAATAATTGAACCATCTAGATAACCAATCGCAATTTTGCAATATTTTATGCTAATCTTTTTGAAAATTGTGCAATTATCTAACAATGTCTCTGATTGGCACAATATTTGACACATCCTGAATTTCAACCAATTGGCAGATATAGTTCTCAGGGGGTTAAGCTATATTTTTGGTCGCATCGACTACCAATTATCACCGGTCTGTCTCTTGTTCGCCAGTCAACGGTTTGAACTCAATCAACGGCTCATTCTCAAACAACAAATATCAATATGGGGTGGGGGGGCTTGACCCCCTCTAGCTATGCCACTGCCAGTACATATTTAAATTTATAAATGACTTTTACATAAAGACTTTATGATTGGTGACACAGTTATATATTACATCACCATATACAATTGAACTAAGACCGTGCATTGGTATCACTTCACAGGAGTGCAGAAGAACCACAGTCGGAGCAATAACAGACTTTGACCGTGGTCAGGGCGGGGAGAAGAGTGCAAAACGACAAGCTCCTTGCCAGGAAATGTTGCCATCTCGCGGAAAAATCCCCCCCCCCCCCAATTTTTTTTTTTTATTTTATTTTGTAGATTTCTTTTAGATTTTTTTAAGATTTTTTTTATAGAGTAATAGGCACTATACAGCCAATATTACATGAAATGATGGCCCTCATGTCTGAGGGGGGCAGTCCCCCTCAGACACCCCATCCGCCGCTAAAGCAGTGGAAATCCAACTTCGTTGAATTTCCCTTGCAGGGTAACTTTGCATTTTTCCAGCCCTGACCGTGGTCGCCGTGTGATCTGAGGGTATTTGGGTTTTTTTTGTCGTCAAGGTGTACGGCGCGTCTCATTCTAACATTTTCATGCAACGTTTTAACGCACATACGCGCGCCCGATGTGTCTCTTTTTGATGGCGCGCATCTGTTGCACTGACAGACCCCACCCAATCACAACGCAGCGCAGTTTTATGCGCAAAGGCTTGCGTTGCATTTTTAATTAGTGTGGAATGTCACAATAACAATTCGCATCAGATTTTGGATTTGGGGCCAGTGCAACCACTAGAGATTAGTATTCTTTGAGAAGATTATTAAACCCCCTGAGAACTAGCGGCCGATTAGTTAAAAAGATGGATACATCATTTATTGAACCAATGAGAGACATTGTTAGAATAATTGTATCCCTGATAAAGATGGGAGTGAAACTTTTTACAAGCTGCATTTGAATTGGCTATTCATATGAGTACATCTTGTAATAAACCAATTAGAACCACTGTAAGATAGACAGGTAGACCCCAGGAGGTTATTTTCCAACTGATAATTATGTATTTCTATCTTACTAGGATGGTTTTCGCAGAGGATTTGAAGCAGGTCAAGATTCAAGTTTACAAGCTGGTTTCAACCAAGGTTATTGTGAAGGAGTCAAAGCTACTTATCAAATCAACTATATTAAAGGAATGCTAAGGTACGTCTTTAAACAAGAACAGTCTTTAAAAATAAAAAAAATCGTCGCCTAGACCAGTGGTTTCTAACCACTTTTTGTGGGGTCACGGACTAGCCTTATTTAACAAAAGTCTATGTTGTATCATAGTAAACACACATGACTTTGTTCTCTAAGGGGTCGCGCTCCGATGCTGGTTTCTGGAATGGGGTCACCACCAGAAAAAGGTTGGTAACCACTGGCCTAGACAGTTGTAGTGGAAATATGAGAACGTAACGTACGCATAGAAATGGTGTGATATCGGGCGTGACATGAATCCTGTAACTTGAATGCACTGCCGTAGTATGAAATAATGATGTCATAAGAGCAAACCCGCTCACAGTACAACACAGACACTAGTATAATACTTTATGCATGAAGTGAGACTTACGGTACGGTATCATCGTATTTAGGCAAGTTTCACAAAGTTCACATCTTCGACGAAAAAAACGAGTCAAACTCAACTAAAGTTAGATTAGTTATTTGACGTAACTCGTTGTATCAGTACTTGGATAATGAAACATAGATTGAGAAAAAACATATACACTCAAATTAAAATGTTTTGACATGATGACATTTTGAGACAAAAATCTAAGCATTTTTTTCTGTTGGACCCAAAACACTGCAATCCTGACCTTTGACCTTAAAGGGGCATCGAGAGATACGTTGGCTCATTCCATGAAGTTGGGGCATATTATGTGACATCCAAGTGAAATTTTCAAAATGGATATTTTCCAACTCTTTCTTCTTTTTTAGGTTCTACATTTACCAAAGTCCAATGTAGAACTTTTTATTTTAATGTAACATTTGGTGTAAAATAACCGCACATGTTCAACAGTTGGATGACATTTCCAAAAATCCTGATGCTACATGGACACCATTTCTCATTTCCATATCATTTTCTAATAAAATAGCTTAAGATGTGGGCCAAGTTTCTATACCTCAATTAACTACTTGGAACCACAAATACATGAAAAGAAACCAGATTTGTCTAGGTTGAACATAACTTAACGAACAAGACATCGTAGATTAACTGTTTTATGTAAAAACTCATTGAAAAGTGACTCTTTATTTTGCAATTTGTATAATGAATTTAAATAAAGTACATATCAATATTTGTTTGATGTAAAGTACTCTATAAACCATGCACATTGATTACATTATAGTCATAAAGTAAGTATATGAAGTATTATTTACCTGTATAATGTTATAAAATGCACTACCGATGCTACATGGACACCGCGTCTTGTAACATTGTTAATAATAAGACTATTCATACTGTTACAATTATTTGAGTGTGAATGGTTTGTCTACTTGTTCATCATATCAAGTAGATACACAGAGTGAATTGCTTGAAATTTATCTAAACACTGTTCATGTAAAATTTACCTTTTCTGTGTACTCAAGTATTACGATGCTACATGGACACCGTGCCCTAAAATATTTGGAACAGCTTGAACAGGTGCATCTTTTTCAGATCAATAGAGAGGATGTACTATGATGTTAACTTTTTATGTTATAAGCACACGATAAAATTAATAACATGGATTGTAAAACTACAAATTACACAAAAAGATAACCTGCCATGAAGCATAAAACATAATTACCTATGATACACATACACCATTTCTTACAATTACACAATAACAATACACCATTGATCAAAGAAACTTAAGATGTCCACTGAAACAAACTTCATGCAGTGTTGTTCTTAAAGTACCCTTTGTGATCTTAGTCTCTTTGCTTGTTTCTGATTGAATCATCCTCTATTAATGATAAGATGATTGAAAAGTTTGATCACTTAAAAAGTCAGTTTGCAAAAAAATAATTTAATTGCCATGATGGATTTCTTTGGAAGGTACTAGTTTTTGAAAATGATGGGTTCCTTGTCTTCATCTCCATAAATTCCAGGACGATAGAACTGTCTTCTGAATTAATGTCAAGAACCTGCAAAGCAAAACAAAATAAACCCTATGGCTTAGTATCTTCATGGAACATTGTGTATTGATATTGGAGTAGATTATTTATTCATGTTGCACTTTTTGTGTTGCAGGAAAATATTTATATTAAAATCATGCTGGAGTATTTTATTTATTATTCATTTAACATGAAAAAGAATAGCAAAGGATAGAGAACTTAAATGATTTACAATTATTTGTTTTATTTATAGTAAATAAAACTAAAATAAGGGAATGTTTATTGTGAATTCAGTGAAATGCTAATGGAAATGGTGTCCATGTAGCATTGTGTATTAATATATTTCATTAGATATACATCTCTCATAATATGCCTTTTTTTCTGTAAAGTGTAGTAAAATGTAGGCAATGTTTTGAATGTTTTGGGTGATGGATAATTTCGAATGGGGTAATTGTTTTAGTCTAATTAGGCAAATTTTATGAAATGCTACATGGACATGGTGTCCATGTAGCATCGTATTGGTAAGCTATATTATTAGCATTAAAAGAGCAAAAACTAATTCATTATTAACTTCAAAGTTTATTAATGATGTGATTCTACAAAAAAAATACAATTTCAACGAACTATAACGATACCCAATGCAAAATATTGCCCATGCTATGCCCGATGCTACATGGACGCCAAATTATTATGGTGTCCGTGACTCAAAATTAATATCATAACATGAAAAGAAATTCTGATTCAGTGTTTCCCTTTCAATAAAAATGCATTAATAAATACAGACATACAAGCAACATTAAGAAATAATTACAATCGCACTTACCATTCACAAAACTATCCAATGTTTACATTTTGATGCTACATAAAAGTCCCGATGCTACCATTGGACACCAGCGACTAAAACCTTGATAAAAC
This sequence comes from Ophiura sarsii, assembly GCA_035610835.1. Classification (NCBI taxonomy): domain Eukaryota; kingdom Metazoa; phylum Echinodermata; class Ophiuroidea; order Amphilepidida; family Ophiuridae; genus Ophiura; species Ophiura sarsii. Next base: position 42,835,953 of record CM069447.1, on the reverse strand, counting down.
TAGCCCACATGTGGCAAATTCCAAACAAACCTGATAGCTATTGACCTCTATCCTTACAAAAGAAATATGGAATGTTTTATTTATCTCCAGGGGGGGATTCCCACAAATTGCATAGGATGTTTATCACGATGCTACATTTTATGGTAAGGACACCATGCGCACGGCACGGTATACTTTTTCATGAATATATGGAATGGTCTACATGAAATTTATTCTCATTTGCAATAGTTTTCAATTGATAAATGCTCTTAATTTTGGAAAATAATTTAAAAATGTATGATAGAGAACTACCCCCATTCAGCAATGAAAACTCCCGATGCTACACGTGTATATTTTGTGGACACCGTGCATAGCATCGGAAAGGCAATTTTCATGTTGCTTGGGTGAAAAATCAGTCCAGCGTGACGAGGTGTTTTGGTCAGTAAACTATGAATACATGTATCTTTTATTAATCAAATCGATTTCCAAGCAATTCTATGATAGTTTTGCTTACATAAAACTCATATTAATTGTTGTGTTTTCCATGTCACGTTTTTAGCAAAAATGGTCTTGGACACCACCTAATTTTTTATTTTTTTCTTCTTCAAGGAAGGGTCGATTTTTTTTTCTTCTTTTTCATGGCTCAATACTATAACCTAGTACTGTTTTTGGACACTAATTTTTTTTTGATATACACATAGAGTAAAACAGTTTATAAGCTGCCTAAAGTACCAAATTCTGCTATTTTAACAAATGCCCCAACTTCATGGAATGAGCCGTATGGGAGTGTGCCCTCAATTATCCTGGAAATCAGTTTTTTTTGCATCAAAGTAATACTTTGGCATATACTAACTACTAGCCCTCAAATTAAGAAATGGAAAGGGCAAGCAATTTCAGGCAATTTGAAAAGGGCACCAAGGCAATTACGTACTTTTCAATGGAGTAAAAACAGCCAAAAGTTGAGGGCATCGAGGCAACTAGGTGGGGCACTGACGGCAATTGCCTTCGGTGCCTTCAGTTAATTTGAGGGCTGCTAACTACCATCTGAAACAGTTTACCAACATTCGCCGTTTATCATATAAAATTTCATGATTTTCTTAGTTTCGATATGTTACAAAAGAAACCTTTGTATTAAAGGGGCATTGAGAGATACGTATGGGAGTGCGCCCTCAATTACCCCCTGACTCTAGAAACCACAGGCAGGACGCAGAAGATTTATCTTTAGCAGACATCACCATGCAAATGCAAGAGATCGCTTTTATTGATAATGGCTATCACATGATATTCAATTCATAACATACAAACACGGCACAAGGCCCCAAGAATAATAACATTTTACCACAATCGACGGGGCAGGTTTGAATTCCTCGCCCCTAAGCGATAACGTGCAAAAACATGTGTAACGCCGAAGTGAAACCTCTGCCTAAGTCAAATCAAATTTCAAGTTTATCAGATCGTCAGGGTGGCCACGAATTACCTACCCTTACGCACCAGCGTCATATGACAACGCGAGGTGCCGAAGCAAAACCTAGCCTATGACTTAGGCGTCCATTTGTTATTAATTTAATCAAACCGTCAGAATTGAATATAGCCAAATCAGAGTCTCAAAATACAACTCATAATTATATAGAAATTGGTTGTGCCAATTTTCGCTGACTCTGTCAGTAAATTTCCTAATGCTCAAACCAAATCCTGCTCCGAGCAATTCCCAAGGAGCGAAATGTGCATATAATTAACTCATGTAATGAAACTAATCAATCATATTATTTGTAATACTTGACAGTATCCCACATTTTCAACACATCTTTCATTTTCCACCTTAAATCCTTTAAGATGTTTAATTTGTGAAACCTTTAGTTTATTTAATTTAGATCCATCGTTCATAATTAGCAATTTAATATTCCAATTTCTTACGTCGAAAAAATACCACTGCTACCCGGAATTCCATGTCCCGTTTGTGAGACATCCCAACTAAAACAATCGATACAAATAGCCAACTGTTTTTCTCTCTCGCCCCTCAAAAGGGTGGGAGGGTGGGGAATTTGTTAACCAACACCAGCCCGTCAAAGCCCGACCTCTTGCGTGTGTTGCATGAAACGTAATGGCGAATGGGGCCATGCCACCAAGCCGCCTGACGGGAAAGGCCTATCGCGCATGCGCCTGCCACGGGACTAACGCCCGCAGGGAAAGCCATTGGGCCACCACAATAAATATCTAGTGCAGGGGTTAAAGTCGAAATTTGCTTAATTGCATTTCGGAAATTTCTCGATTATCCTGGAAATCAGTTTTTTGGCATCAAAGTAATACTTAGGCATTATACTAACTACCATCTGAAACAGTTTACAGACATTCGCTGTTTATCATATAATATTTCATGATTTTCTTAGTTTCGATATGATCATATCGAAACTCAGGTGCTGAATTCGGAAGTTATGCATCATTTTACTTACGGACTTTCGCGGCAAATCTCAACCCGGAAGTGCCGTTATTTGCTAATTTTGGCATGAAGGCGATGTCGGAATTGTATGACATTTTGGATTTGGGCTATGTTGATGATTATCTTTACGTTATTAGCTCATTTAGTATATCGATACATCTCTCAATGCCCCTTTAATGGTATGAACTTAGGATAGGTTCATTCTGGATAGGTCAGACTATACATTTTCTAAATCTTTATTAAGAGGAATGCATTTATATGGTTTGGCCCGCTATAAATTATATGTAGGACATTTCCATTCATATAAATCTTTTTAACAAGGTACTTCATTTTCTGATTTAGAAACAATGATTAGGAATTAATCGTCAACGGAGCACAATGCCCCTTCAGTTTTATATAAGACTAATTTAATTTAGTTTGTCCGAGTCTATACATTATTTACTAATTTAATAAAATATATTTTTGATTTCTTTGTTAAAATTTCTTGATACTGCAGTGCATTGAAGGCCTACCACGAACAGAGTGACAGGCAGCAGTTCTCTCCAACAGACAAGGATGCTATCAGCGAAATGTTACAAGAACTAGAAACACTGGAGCAATCCCAACATGCATTGCTGCAAACCATAGTTACAAATAATGCAGATCCTGTTGCTATGGAAACTGGTGTAAAAATGTCGTTTGCAACTGATGACGATAAATCAGGGAGCGAAAATGCCATAGCAGAATTAAACAATGTGTCTGGGAAATTTACGCAGATGCATATTTCGCAGGACGTTAGTTCAGGAATCAATCCTCGTCCAGAGATAACTGAACCATCGAGTTTTGAACTTGGTGGCGCTGTTTCAATGTCAGGCAAACCTGGTGCGGAATATCCAGATTTGCAGCAAAGAATTATTTTGGAAAGATTGCAGGAGATTTCCGTAAAGTGCACATCGTTGTTTACACATCTAGATATAACAAGCTTGTTGCAATAGGTATTGTAAAACCAGAAATGTTCGCATGAGTTTAAATTTCGCTAATTTTGTTAATTTCGCGAGAAGCATTTACTCGAGGAAATTTCATGCCGCAAATATTTCCAATCTACCTTGTAGCAGTACATTGCCAAGTTACGTTCGCGAAATTGTTATGCCATGAATTAGGCCAGTATCACTGATTTCGTGAAATTTTAAACTCACGAACATTTCTGGTTTTACAGTATACCTACCTTTTGGAGAAATAGTGTACATCATGTCCCAGCCGTGCATCAAGTCTTTGACGGAATAAAGTGCATCATACAATTACAACACAGCTCTTTTTTCTACCGTGTAATTGATGCATACATAGGACGTTATGTACACTTTATCCCCTTTGTGCTGCAAAAGGGTGTATATTGTATTCAGTGTGCCAACAATATACCTCTTTTTACCTTACGATCAAAACAAATAATTCTCAATCCCAAATATGCAACTCATAAACACACACGCACACTCAAGTAATAAGTACAGGTTTTTTGGTTCTCTGTGTCCACGCCTGGTAACATACACAGCACGCCAGGGTTGCGCAAAGTGCGGGAGCAGGGAGCATCGCTCCCGGGAAATAATGAGCAGAATTGGGGAAATAATGCCAAGTGGAAAAAGAAAAAGTATTGGGGAAAAGGGTGAAAAAAGATGAAGAGAAAAAAATGCAAACTTTGGGTTATGAGCTGTGGTTGCAGGTATAGCCTACTAACGTGTTTATTATGTTATCGCTTTTCCCCAGTGGCGACGCTACAGGGGACAAGGAGAGGGTATTTCCCCAAAAGTAATTTTTGTACCCCACCCCCTCAAACAAAATCTATTTACTTAAAATTAGAACAAAGTCGTCAATTTTAGCTTAAAAAGGCAATTTATTTTCGCGCTTCGCGCAGATTTTCGTACTAAATTAGACAATTTTGTATCTAGGTCTATGTAAGGAAGCCCAATATCACCACTAAAATGAAAACAAGCAAAATTGTTCAAAACATGTGCAAATGCTAAAAATTATGTGTGCGACAATTTTCACTTATACAGTACCGCCTTTATCAGATGTTTTGTATTGGTAATATTTCACTGTAGAAACCAATATCACTGTTCTGTCAAAACCTCGTATCTCTATCTGGCCCTTCAGCATGTATAAAGTAATACTTCTTATGTATAACCTTTGGGCAGTCTGCTCTAAACATGTTCAAGGACCAAAACAAATATCAAAATCTTGTATGTGCTCTCGCCAGGGTTCTAGCCAGGACCATTTTAGAACCGGGTGGGGTTTTTTTAGAACCGGGTAAATTTACTGACGGCGAACGGAGAAAATGTAGCGAACGAAGTGCAGTGGATCATGGCATGGGATCCAGAGGCCCTATTAATGTCTTTTTAGGGTTTTTTAATGCACTTTGAGGGTTCCTGCCACATAATTTCTTGTTTTATGAGGCAGTTTAATGATTTTATCCACAAATTGTAAAAAAAAATTTTAAAAAAAATTCTTTTTTTAAAATTTTTTTTAGAGTGCCGGGCGGCCAGCCCATTTCCGGGCCCAGCGCCGGGAGGGCTAGCCCAGTGGTGGGCGGGCCCGCCCGGCACCGCCCGTCCTAGCTAGAACCCTGGCTCTCGCGGCTCTTGCCCCTGAACATGTATAAAGTAACACTTCCTATCCATAACGGTTAGGCAGTTTTACTACATGTCGAGTGTTGAGCACTAGAAGGTCGTAACTCAACTTTTGGGCAAATTTATATTTTGGTACCAAATAAATCCATATAACCTAGATTTTCAGAACCATAAAGAGATAACTCATAAACACTCTGAATTTGACAAAAATTAGAGTTGGGTGCTACAGTGTATTGTAATAAGTCCTAAATATATTTAAGTCAATAATCTCTAAATAGCATTTCTTGAGTTACGACCTTCTGGCGCTCAACCCGCGATAATACATTCTGAAGAGCCTGAAAAACGTACAAGGTTTTGACAAAACATCAACAATATAACAGTCAGGATAGACGGTGCACTTATATTTATAGACCATATACATTTCATTCACAATTCACAATAATATTTGGACAAATTGGAAAGATTTTCAAAATCATCAAAATGGAATATTTTAGATTGCAAATATTTGTTTGATGGTGCAACAGTAGTTTAGTTTGTTTGTTGTGTCTTGATCCGTTTTATAGGTGTTTGTCTGCAACTTGTATTGTAACTGATTCCAGTTAACACTTTCCACGCGGCTTTTTAGTTTTACCATAATACAAAACATATTTTTTCAGAAACCTTTCTCAAGTTTCAAGGTCTATCTCAAGTATTACTGAATTAATACTAGGTACGTTTGTACTTATTTTAATGCGTTTCTCATGGTGACTCCAAATATGGTAATGAATTTCAATAATGTTGATATTTTTGAAGCATTTTGTGAACTTTTGGAATGTCGTCTGCAGACGCCTGCCACATGGAAAGTGTTAATATGGATGATAATGAGCAATAAGGATTTAACCCCCTGGGCACTACCGGCCTATCTTACAGTGGTTTTGATTGGTTTATTGCAAGATATACTCATTTCAATGTCCAATTAAAATGCAGCTTGTAAAATATTTCACTCCAATCTTTATCAGGGATACAATTATTTTAAACATGTCTCTGATTGGTGCAATAAATCATGTATCTATCTTTCTGACCAATCGGCCGGTAGTTCTCAGGGGGTTAACAAATCCCATTTTTTATAATATATATGATCATGGAAACAGTTTTGGTAGAATATTATAAATGTTTTATGCTGCATGTACTTTGTATACTTCATTCAATCTGAAGAATGATTGTAACGTCAAATATGTATTCTACAGTTTGATCAGTTCCAAAATGGTGAAGCCTCCTTGCAGCAGTGAATGAATACAGAAGGACGTGGGCACACATGAAGGCAACAAACGCATTGCATCATACGTGTGAAGCGTGTGTGTGTCCTTAACCGTGTGCATGTGGCCATAATCGTGCGGGTACGATTGGATTACTTCTGCGCGTGGAGAGATAAAAACCGAATATTTCTCGCCAATTTGGAACTGCGCGCGCTTAAACTAAAGTGAGTGTTAGCTTAATCCTGGTGATGGCAGTCAAATATCATACGGTAAGCCCAGTGGGGGGGGGGGGCGGTACTTAGTGGATATGAGATTATGGGGATGTGCCGCCAAATAGGGTCCCATTTTTCACTCTCTGGTCTAAAATCCTTATTTTTGCTGATTTTCACAGACATCTTAGCAAAATCGGTCAAATATGGGTCTCCGGTAAACGTATGGTCCATTATTTCCCCCGAAAATTGGTAAATGTATGGGTCAGTTTTTCATTTTGCTGGTGGCACATCCCTACCAAAAACAATCTGAGCCCCCACCCCCCCCCCCCCCCCCCCCCGCCCCCTCGGGCTGTAAGCATGTGAAGCCAAAATTCACTATAAAATCAGGATTGTGTATATTCCCCCCCCCCCCCCCCCCCCCCATTTTGACCCCTTTTAACCCCTTGAGAACTACCGGCCGATTGGTTAAAAAGATGGATACATCATTTATTGCACCAATGAGAGACATTGTTAGAATAATTGTATCCCTGATAAAGATGGGAGTGAAACATTTTACAAGCTGCATTTGAATTGGCTATTCATATGAGTACATCTTGTAATAAACCAATCAGAACCACTGTAAGATAGACAGGTAGACCTTAAGGCAGGCCTTCTCAAATGGTGGCGCGCGCGCCACTTGTGGCGCATTGCATCAGTCCAAGTGGCGCGCGGAAGGACGCATGAACAAACAAAACAATAAATGTTGGGTTATATTTCGCGATATTCGAGGTTTTTTTGCAAGAAGCATATAGAGCCACTTCAGCCACTAACTGCAGTGGGGTAAGTCATGATTATTAGTAGTAGGCCTATTGCTTATCACTACATTTGCTACCAATTTTTGTACATTTTACCATCAACATCTCTTTATTTCTTGTACCATATTGCATGCAAATATAGCTCTCCTTAGCCTCTTAAAAGGGGGTAAACCCATGAGCTTCCAGGGAGCTTCGCCCCCTGGACCCCCACCAGGGCCCCTGGACCCCACCTGTTATTCACTACGCTCGCGGGGATAGTGGCGCTTCTAGATCACTAACATCTCAAAAGTGGTGCTTCACAAAATCTAATTGAGAAGGCCTGCCTTAGGGGGTTAAAACGAGTAACATCAACAGGATTTTGATAAAGTACCCTCATAGACTCTTTAAAAAACGTTCCTAATTTATTATGCATTTTTGGTCATGCATGGACCTTATTATCTTGGGTGAGATTTAAAGGTAGATGACCCGATCACATTTTCGTAACACAGAATTATTTCAAACATACTGAGATTTTCATATCATATGAAAGCTCGTATTTTTCTCATCATCATACTGAAATTTGACGGCCTAAATCGGTATAATTACGGAGAAATCGATGAAATAACGTCGAATTACCGCGAATGGTGGTAACCACCGATATAGTTTGTGTACTACTCAATGGGTACAGTTCACAGCATCTTGTGCGTCTAAAATAAGAACCATTAGCTATGCAACTCAAACTTTGGAACACAACTTTTTTAAGGATGACCTTTCATGTAGAATAGAAAACTTCAAGTTGAAAATCGGAACATCTACCTTTAATGCACTACATGTATACTCTATTTCCCTTCCTCAGGACAGTGACGTAACTATTCAGACGCAACATGACCGCACATGTATGTGTCTGCCGCCTTTCTATGCGTGAGTGTGCACGCCAGCGCTTCGACTAGGTGTGCGAGTTCATATACTGCAATTAGTGAATGACACAGTTACTTACGTCACTGTCTCGTGATGGACAAATAGACTATAGCATGTGTTCTCACGCAATGAAAGACAAATCTGGGCATGAGTGCACAGCATTAAAGGTATATTATGTGATCTTTCCAGGGAACGCCCTCAACATCGAAAATAAAATTGAAAGCAGATTTTCTTGCAGATTTACATTTCTGATCATAAATCGTACATACATTCCAAGTTACAGGGCGATACGATTCTGAATTACTTCAAAATCATGGTTTTAGAGTGAAAATAAACTGTCGGGATAACACGACAGTTTATATTTTCACTCTAAATTCACTCTAAAACCATGATTTTGAGGTAATTAGGAATCGTACCGCTCCGTAACTTGGAATGTATGTACGATATATGATCAGAAATGTAAATCTGCAAGAAAATCTACTTTCTAAAAAAAAAAAATGAATAGAGGGCGCTCTCTGGAAAAGATCACATAAAATGCCTTTAATAATGTGTCTATCACTGGGATACACACCAAGGTCAGGTGTGTACTTCAAGTGGGATAAGGCCAAACAAAGAAGATACAGTCTGTCTCAGAAGCCCGTCCGCATTGGTATGTGAAATGAGCGTAGGTCTATGCGCTGAGGCCTAAAAAAACTTCTTTTTTATCTTCTTTTTTTTTCTTCTTTTATTTTAATTTAATTTTTTTTTTCGATTTTTTTATTTTTTATTTTTTTAAGTTCTCTTACAAATTAAAAAATTTTAAAAAATTGTACAGCACATAGCTTATTTGCCAAATGCTTCTGAGACAGACCTTCTTCTTTGTTTGAGCTAACGTATAGTAATATAAAGATTTGCTGCAGTTAAGATAGCTGCACTCTAGAAATGTGCAATAAAGTGTTGTACAAAATTAGTAAAAAAATTAGTATATGGTTCTATGCAATAAATGATCATCACTAATTTAAAAAAAAACTGTACTTTTTCCAAACTTTATATTTCACTCTTTTAGGGGGAGTCATATTGAGGGGGAAACATGCAAATGTATATATAGGTTTTGTTTGCTTCAGAGGAAATACACATTCAGGGTTTTGTCTGGAAAACCTTTGGTCGTGTGATATCTTACCCAATAACACCATTTCTTGATCATATAATAGCTCAGCTTTTCAATCCAAGTAGAAATTAGCACTTCATGTACGATGCAAGAAAAAGAAAAAACACAAATATGGTGACCATTCATACAAAAGTGTGAGTGTGTTAGTGCAGTCTTTTAGACAGTAAAACAATGGAATTCCAAAGATGAAAAACCAAAATGAAGGCTCAAGGTTGTGTGAGTGTGTTTAATAGTGCAGTTTTTTAGATAGTAAAACCTGAGACCATTTAAGTTATTATGGTCTCAGGTAAAACAATGGAGTTCTAACATTTTTCACTCTTGATTTAATTTTAAGGGAGAAAATTAGTAGTACCGTAAAATGGGGTGAATAGGGACATGGGGGTGAATAGGGACAAAAATGGGAAACGTTTTTAAATGTCATGCACCCGGCCAGTTTGTATACCGTAAAACGGGATGAATAGGGACATGGGCCCCATGTTCCCTATTCAACCCGTTTTCGGTACACAAACTGGCCGGGTGACATTTAAAAAACTTTTCCCATTTTTGTCCTATTCACCCCCATGTCCCTATTCACCCCCTTTTACGGTACCTGCATGAGATAAATATACCTGTATATTTGTCTCGGCTTTAGTACAGTGTGAGTGAAAATATATCTCTGTAATATATTTGTGACACGTATCATGCCCCTGTAGTAACATAATTATGATAAGGCGACAAAAAACACAACCCTGTTCTTACAGGCAAAGGAACCTCTGTGGTTGGTTGATCAGGTCTTTTTTGGGGGGCGGTCAAAAAATGTTTGACAATTGTTTTGAATTTTCAACAAATTTCAAAAAAAATGTTACAAATGTCAAAAATTGTTCCAACATTTTCAAAAACAAGAGTAATTTGTTTCCCTTCAAATTAATAGAATGTTTCGGTCACAGAATGTGTCGGCCAAATTAGAAATTTCAAAAATTGTTCCAACATTTTCAAAAATGTGTACACTTTTGTTTTCAAATGTGTCGGTCAAGCCCAGGGTTGGTTTGTTGTTGCCTGATCATATATTTCTTTTTTAATATAAAGCTCTACTCCTCTTATTATAAATGATGTTATAGAAACAGATGAAAGCAAATTAAAGCAATAAATCATTCTTATTATGCAATATTGTCTATTGATTGTTGATTGCTGATGTTGATATACACCCAACACAAAAAGTTCCTGACCAAGGGCTTAGCAATATTATCAATTTGTCTGTTGATTATTGATGTTGATATGCACCTAACACAAACAGTTCCAGACCAGGGGCTTAGGCCAAGAAAAAAAGATCTGTCACACATTCACATACCCCGTGCGCATAAATACGTGGAGTAACGTTTGCCGCATAAGCCTACACGATGAGCCCAGTTTGGGGTGGGTTTTTTAGTTGTCCGAAAAAATTGACAAAAATTGGCTCCGAAAGGGGAAGAAAAAAAAGTGGGCCAAAAACACAATAGCTATTTTTCTAAAAAAATTAATTAAAAAAAATCTCAAATTGCGTAGTTATTTTCCCAAATGTGTGTGAGACAGACATTTTTTTTTTTGCCTTATATTAGCTAATCCAAAATCAGTAATTTTACCAAAAATCTAAAATCTACATTAACACTTTGCACGGGGCAGGCGTCTGCATACGACAATCAAAAATTGCACAAAATGTTTCAAAAATGTCAAAATTATTGAATTTCATTTACCAATATTTGGAATCACCATGTGAAATCAATTCAAATAAGTATAAATGAGCCTAGTATTTGTTCAGTTATCCTTGAGATAGACATGAAAGTTAGGAAAGGTTTCTAAAAATAAAAATCTGTTTTGTCCCGTGGTAAAACCAATAGCCGCGTGGAAAGTGTTAAGTAAGCAAACTTCTTCTCTGTAATTTGATCGATACCTCATTTATAACAAATTGAGTGACTAATTTTTAAGTTATGATGGCTTAAGTCACCAGGCCCAACAACAAAAAAGTTGTAGAAAATGCCTTTTCTATGGAATATCTTTAAATTGTATGTTACAAATCAAAATCAGTGGAGGAATGATTAGCTGTGACTCATTATACACATAGATACTGTGCAGTCCACACTACAGTCATCAAAAAAGTAACTATACAGGTAATAAATTGACTTTTAACTCTAAAAATATATATCCTACCTAAAAATTTTAAATCATAAAGTTGTTGAGAAGTTTATCTTCTTTGATATGAGACAATCTAGGATCGGTTGAATATTGAAAAAGTGACAATCCAAAATGTAAGGTAAAGTCACAATTTCATTTTCACATTTTACATTTCGACACAGGGGAGGGTATGACAGGTAGCATGTGTGTGGCGTATTGATCCATCGGAACAATATTACCTGTATACTTGCTTTTTTTTATGACTAAATAATCAAAACAAAAAAATGTCGATCACATCGTCATGGTCCGAGCGATCGCATCATTACAAAGGTTGAGCTTGTCCTTGCATGCAGTGCGTTCCAAAGCAGACGCAACACGGCGTGGGGTCTTGTTGATTATACTCCCTTTCATAATCCCTTGGACATAATTCCATCAAATCATGCGTACGTGCGAGTTGCGTACGTATGTGCGTAGGTTCGCGTAGTAATGCGTAGGTGCGTATGTGCGTTAACCCGGAAGTGCGTACCAAGTCCCTTTAAAAAATAATCGCGCATTCTAATTGGTCAATCGTGAAATCGTCACACGCCGTGATCGCCGGCGAGTGACCTTGTTCATGTTTATCGCGCCTGTCAAGCATTTTGACGCCGCGCCTCGAAAACAACAACAAAATACGCTCGCGTGAAATAACGCGAATTATGTCCAAGGGATTATGAAAGGGAGTATAGGGCCGCGATTTGTTTACAAGTACGTCACATCTTCCGGTTTTACTGCGCCCTTGCCATCGCGAATGACGCGGTTACGTACGATACGCACCAGTGGCATAGGAAGCTGGGGAATTGTATACAATGTGATCGACAAATTTCTGTTTTGATTACAGCAATGATAGCCCATAGACAAATTAATTTGCTACAACTTTTTTTGTTGTCTCTTAACACTTTCCACGCGGCTATTATTTTTACCATACACAAAACAGATTTTTCAAAAACATTTCATAATTTTCAAAGTCTATCGCAAGGATTACTGACTCAATACTAGGCATGTTTGTACTTATGTCAATGCATTTCTCATGGTGATTCTAAATATGTTAATGAAATTCAATAATGTTGACATTTTTTAAACATTTTGTGAACTTTTGGAATGTCGTCTGCAGCCGCCTGCCGCGTGGAAAGTGTTAACACTTTCCACGCGGCTATTTTGTTTACCATTCACAAAACAGATTTTTCAGAAACCTCTCACAATTTTCAAAGTTTATCTCAAGGATTACTGACCCAATACTAGGCATGTTTGTACTTATGTCAATGCATGTCTCATGGTGATTCTAAGTATGTTAACGAAATTCAATAATGTTGACATTTTTTAAACATTTTGTGACATTTCGGAATGTCGTCTGCAGCCGCCTGCCGCGTGGAAAGTGTTAAATATCCATTCAATTTTTATGATAAAAGCGGTGTCAAATTATGGGTAAGGAATTTGCGCACTTTTTGTGTATAATCTCAGATTTTTGGTACCGATTAATGATTTTGAATTACCTAACATAAACTGTAAAAGTGGAGTTTTCGCACTACATTGATTTTCGCGCTAAGATCAGCAAGCTCGACAATAAAAACGTGTGAATATAATATATTCCTTTTGTATGTAGGTCTATGTAAGGAAGCACATTTGTTCAAATTGTGCGAAGCGCAAATATTTACAAGCGCGAAAAATTTACACTTTTACAGTCACGTAGTTTTACAGTTTACAGCATTTGGTAAATAATTTACAAATAAAATAAATAACGGAGGTCCTAATTTTGAGCCTTGTGGAACACCAATATTTATATGCTCAAAATCTGACAAATTAGAATTAACATTTACAGCCTGTGATCTATTACTGAGATAAGATTTAAACCATCAAAGCTCAATGCCAACAACATCATACCTTTTTAATTTATCAATTATCAATTTATGGTTGACAGTATCAAATGCTTTCTTTAACCCTTTGAACCCGATAGGTCGATTTATCGACCTATCGGGGAACGTCGTATAACCCGATAGGTCGAAAAATCGACCTGAGCGAACAGGTTACACATTGATCATGGTCATGTGACTTGAAAGTCATATGATGTTCACCCGATGTGAAATACATTGTTTCGCAAGGTTTACATTGTGCTTTGATGTCATTTTGCTGAAGAAAACTGTCAAAAATAGCACGAAATTGGATGAACATGCAACCAAACATTGCGCAGATGAATCCCAAAAATGCATTGTTTTAGGCTCATGATTGGCAATTTTTGCAATAAAACGGATGTTTATGTTATGTTTATGTTATAACATTATACGTCTGAGTAGATTGGCATGATGCGGACTGCCCTCTGTCATCGTTAACATATATTACCGATGATAGAGGGCAGAAACATTCAGTCAGAGGGTGTAGGAATGACTGAAAATTAACTTGAAGTTTGGCTCCCGACCCTGCCTATACTTCCGGGTTCAAAGGTGGCATACTGGGTATGAGGTAAGCAATAAACACAGTTGTTTTGTTTCATTATCATGTCTTTATTCAATATATATAAATACATTTACACACAGATAAATACAAATCAGGACAGTATTACATTGAAACAACAAATTATAATAGCTTGTACTATATTTAGCATTTTACCCCCGGAGAAGTGTACCGAACCCTTATAATAACTCAGGGTTCAAAGGGTTAAATCAAGAAAAATGGCACCTGTGCATGTGACAATCATTATTCATATTATTGAGAATAAAATCTTGTGCATCTAGTAGAGTTGTTGTTAGTAGAGTGATCTGCACGAAATCCATATTGAGCACTTGAAAGAATCCCCTTAGTACTTATCTACTTAGGAAGTGTTCATAAATACTTTGGCGGGGGCGGTTGGACAAAATTGAGCCATGGACATCATTTTTTTCTTGATCCCCCCTTTTAAGAACCTTATTTTTGTTTTATCCCCAAAATTCGTTTTTTTTCTGATCCCCCTTTTAAGGACTTTTTTATCCACCCCCCCCCCCCCCCCCCCCCCACCCTCCCCCCTCATTGTTTCCAACAAATGATTTTAGACACTATTGGCAGCACTGAAATTGGCCTGTAGTTACCATCATCTGATTTCAAGGCTCAAGATAACAGTTTTTTTACCGGGAGCTACTTTTTTCAAAAGTAGCGCCCGGATCATGGGATTTATTGAGAACCGGGAGCTACTTTCAGTCTACCGGGAGCTAACTATTTATTAAATCCAGCGTGGCAGCATTGTCAAATCGAAATTCGATGTCTTGGGCAAGCTTCCCGATTGTCAACGGGCGGTTTGGACAAAATATCAGCGCCCGGTTGTTTATTTTTCAGCATAACCGGGCGCTATTGCAGGAGGACCGAGGGGTAAAAATCGCCCAGTGCCTGCTTATCTTGAGCCTTGTCTGATTTATCCCCTGATGAATACGTGTTACCTTTGCCCTTTTCCAATCATCAGGAACAGAGCTTCTCAGTGACAAATTACAAATAAAAGCGAGCGATTTTGAAATATAGGGTGCACCTAACTAATTTGAGCAACCTCACACTAAATTGATCTAGCCCTGCTGACTTATCATTGTATCTTGGGTGTCAAGTAGGCAACATCTATAACGGACACTGTGCTATATAATTATAATGGTGAATTTGTGTAGTTCACTATCTTTTTTATATTTCATACAACTTTTGTTTTTATATTTTGTCCCTGATGAAGGGTGGTATATTCACTTGAAACTTCGGTCTTTATTATTTCTTTATATTTCTGTTGTTTTATTGCACAGCAATTTGTATTGCTTGTCCCAGTGCATTTCCGTGTGTTATTGTTATTTGTCATTTCTCTGTTTTATCGCGTTATTATCCCTCGTCATTGCTTGTTTCCTCACACCCAGTTGGTATATCTTGCTTTTACTCTTTGCATTACTCATATTATTAATGTGATTATAAACAAAATCGGGTGTCATATTATAAAACTTAAATTTATCATTAGATGTATTCTTAGTATCATTGTTAATCCCAGAACATGAATTATTACATGGACAATTATTATTTATATCATTATCAAACTTCTTACCAAGTTTTCCCCCTATAGAAGTAAAACATTTGTTGAGTGCATTTAGCTGTATCTTTTTGAACTAGGTAAGCCATCATCAGAATTATACAATATTATCTTTTTCTTTTCCTTTTTTATAAGGGGGGGGGGGGGGGGGGGGGGGTGCATGGGACCCATCATTCTCCCAAGATTACTTGTCAATCAGTTGCGTAGCTAATTTTTTTTTATTAGGGACCGGGCAAAAATGAAAGTGACCAGAAAGTCTATTGAGCTCTTGATAACCAACAATGCCAATTACGCCACTGCTGTTATTGCTTATTAAAACTATGGGGGCGATTGCCCCACCAACATTTGAGTTGTGTCGGTTGAGATTGGCTCTGTCGGCTCATTTGTCAAGGGAAATCATGAAATTTTGACGGACAAAAGTACAAATATGGCAATTTTTAAAGCACGTTTAAAGCCAAAATAAACATCAATCATGGGGAAATATGGGGTAAAATAGCACATTTTCGATTTCGATTTTGTTTTGCCTCACAACATCCTGACTTGATATTATCTTGTGAAACTAGAATCTGACACATAATATTTTTGGGTCGTCTCTGTCCATCCCTGTCTGGACCATTCATTTGGGTGGACGAACGCCCTCATTAACCTGAAGGTCAATGTTGCCATTATACACTAAAAAGTCCCAATTTGGGCGTCATAAAGCTAGTTAACTACTTCATGTATGATGTATGACTCCATTTAAGTCATTACAACTTTATTGAGTCATTTCCAGCAATTGTCCTGACATCTTTGCAAACTTAATATCGAATATTAACAATGACATCCAAATTATTTTATTAGTCCCACTCCCATCCATTTTATGATCAACTGGGCGCGGGAATTGGGCGTCAAAACCTGTCATGTTTTGGCAACACTCTCATAGCGGCAAAAGTTGAAGTCCTCTGGTTTGCCGAGCTGACCCGTCGTCTCTCTGTCGAAGGTAAGAAAATGTGGTACAAACACATCGCAATTGTTTGAATGCATTTTGTGCGAATTATGTTGATGTAGAAGCATACATGTAGGGGGCCTACCTCTCTAACAAGATTTTAAAGGGGGAATCTTTATTCTTTAATGATTTCATACCTTGTTGACATCACGCATGCACATGTCAATGCAAGTGACGTGAATGCAATGCATGAATGAATGTGATGACTGATCACGCAATCTTTTAATTTAGTATCACAAATCAAATGTGATTCATCTTCCGAAAGTTAGAAGTTACATCAGATGTTTCTCCACTGGCTGATCACTGAGGTTTTTTGATCTGTTGGTCACCTGTGATACTGCATGTGCAATCGGATTTTTGTTATGATTTTGTCGTCAACTCAAATACAAAACAGCTGATATAGTGATAATGATAAGATTTACTAGAGTCTAGTACAACAAATCATACTAGTGTTATTTGTCATCAGTTGGTATTATAATTCATCATAGGGTATTTTGCTTGTTTCACTATCTGTCCCCATCCTATAATCTATTTTTAAACCATGATTTTGAAGTAATTAGGAATCGTATCAATCTGTAAACTTAGAAGATCTTTAAAGGCAGATGTTCCGATTTTCAACTTGAATTTTTCTATTCTTCATAATAGGTCATCCTTAAAAAAGTTGTGTTCCAAAGTTTGAGTTGCATAGCTCTAATGGTTCTTATTTTAGACGCACAAGATGCTGTGAATTGTACCCATTGAGTAGTACACAAACTATATCGGTGGTTACCACTACACGCCAAAGTCCCAGTTGCCAGTGTACTTACCAAGTCACAATTTTCTGCACTGTCAATGTATGGCCCTTGTAAAATCCACTTTAATCTACTGGCATCTACCTCAACATATTTTAATCAGTTATCACTGGTATTTATCATTTAGCATCTAAAATCTCATGAAAAATGGAGTAATTCTTGATGGTGAAAAAAATATTTATATATTTCAGAGGTAACAGAATTCTCACCACATCTTCTGCCATGTGTATTTATGAATGAAAATATCCAGAGGCCATAACCCTTGACCCCTGAAGAATGGTCAAATGTCCCACCCATTTTCTATCAAATGACCACATGTAATCCATATGATTGGTTAAGAATAAACTGTGTTTAATATTTTCAGATATTGACTATATTTATTTGACAGCTAATACTCTTGATGCTATGAGCGGTGATTGTCATGCTATACTCTATTGAATGTACTATAGTCCAGGTGCAATTCCCTTTTGTTGTCAGGAATGTCAGTTCATGCTGCCTGGCCAAATCTTTTATGATGTAGATAGATTATGTAAAGTACCTACGGTTGACACAATGAAAATTCTGACAAACATTGTTGCCAATCTAGTCAGCAAACAGTAAATTGGGCTCATTCTAAACTGTGTGCTGTTTTCCAAACAAAAAGATTTTGTTGCTCAAGTAGGATTTTCTAATGGGATTACCCAACATTGGGCCATGTGTTTGTCTTTGTCTATGGCCTAAAAAGCACCTAGATGGTAACACTTTGTGCATCTTTTACTATCGCTCAAATTGAACATGTACATTTGGTCAACAAAATGTAGGCATTTTATGATCAGTGGCCCATATTTTCCTTCAAATGCAAGGATCAAGTGTAAGCTTGGACTATTTAAGGAGGACATATATTTGTAAAGCCCATGCTGTAAGTATAGGTGCTGGTTATTGAATATTTTTCTTGTTTGCTATGTGGTTATTTTGGGTCTGTTTTGGCCTGTTCAAAACAGGCCAACGGTGGTTGTTTAAGTCATAATGTTTGTCAGGTCCCTCAATTAGTAAATTGAGGGACCTGAAGTTAGGTCTAGGTTACCACCATTCGCGGTAATTCAACGTTATTTCATCGATTTCTCTGTAATTATACCGATTTAGGCCGTCAAATTTCAGTATGATGATGAGAAATATACGAGCTTTCATATGATATGAAAATCTCCGTATGTTTGAAATAATTCTGTGTTACGAAAATGTGATCGGGTCATCTACCTTTAATGATTAATGATTAAAAATGCAAATCTGCAAGAAATCCTGCTTTCATAGTAAAAATCAATGATAGAGGACGCTACTTGGAAAATATCACATAATATGCCTTTAATTTGAACACACTGCACCCAGGGACTGGATGCATCTTGTTTTGATGGTGGTACATCTGCCATGTTAATGAATGAGCAAAGATGTTTTGAACATTCATTCAATGCAAGTGTAATGTAGGCCTACAGTGTACTGTGTACACTGTACACACCAAATGGGTTGACCATCATCATGACCTAGTTCAGAGGCCCCATGACAGGGTCCTTATTTCTACTTCAGAACCCGATATCAGAATTACCGGAATTACAAATTTTATTCGTCGAAAATTTAAGTTCGCACAAACTTCAAAAAACTTCACGGAATAATTGGGAATTACGCGGAGTTAGAGGGATCCGAATGTTTAAACAAAATAAGTGTTAGGACTCATTTGAAATTGGCGGGGTTATTCGGAATAGCGGAAACTAGGACCTGTCATGGGGCCTCGTGTAATGGATGTTGAGCATGAGTTTGGCCTAAAGTTATTATTTTTTCTTCTTCAGATACGTATGAAGAATTATGGATGATATTATCAAGACAAACGATCTATTCGCTCTGAGTAAATGGCAAAAATGTCACTTTGGACACAGCAAGGAGACGGACACAGGACCAGCGCAGAGGGCTGATGCTCTACGAGGTGTGCTGAACCAAATTTACCACGCCAGAGCTGCTAACAGGTTAGTGTTAACGACTTAACGTAATGTCAATTATTCTAGGGCTGGGATTTTTTTTTGGGAAACGTGCTCCCGGGATTAAATTAAACTGGTCAGGATTCCCTAATTTCTTCATACATACTCTGGGCTGATTGTTTGGGGCTGCAGCTTTTGTCGAAATTGTGTCCGACTTTTTGCAAGATGGCGTCACAGCAAACAGGAAATTTGTGAAAATCCACAGCGAAATCATATTTCAGCATAAGGGCAATTCCATAGATTGGTGATATGACCTGAAAATTTTAAATTCAATTTGGATGCTTATTACCCATTTTATTTTATTGAATACACTTGTAGGTATATGGGACAATCAAATGTTTGAATAATTTGTTTGTAAATTTCAAGAAATGATCGTCAGAAGTCGGAAAATGTTTTTTTCATAAAGAATAAGTGAAAAATGTGTGTTCAGGTTATGTTGACCTCTTACATTTAATATTAACTGTAAATATAAATATTTGTTGATTTCTGAAATGCATAATACCTTAGTTTCAAGTTACCAACTATGAAAAATACCTATGCATTGACACAAGTTGGGAGGAATCTCCTGTGTGTCTGATGGTAATTGAAAATGTAACGTGAGTAACGATAAACATCAAATAGTTGTCCTACTCAATTGTTCTTTGCTTTTAAATTCTGCCAAATGGAATAATAATCATACTCCAGGTACTTAATTTGAAAACAGGAAATATAATGGGCTATGTGTAGTTTTATTAAAATGGCAGAGGTTTGAAAACTGTAACGTGAGTAACAATTGTAACATGAGTAACAAAAATGTAACGTGAGTAACGGCCTAAAATGCATTCTAGCAATAAGAAATGGATCTCTTTTTACTTTTACTGCACTTAGTTTTATTCATTTATCAGTCTTATGTCAGTCTGGCACTTCCATCACTTCGTACGCAATATTTCCAGGGGTCATTGCGTGTCTTTCCAAGTTTTTCAACAAGTAAAACAGTAACTTTGTCCTCTGAAAGTCACTTTTAAAGGAAAATATTCAATTTTGTTGGTTACAAAGTGTTTAATATACATGCATAGCTTATGTACACAAATATTGTAGAGCATTTTCTGCATATTTCTTGCGTTCATCGTTCCTAAGTTAAAAATATTGATTTTGCGCAAAGGTGCTGAATTCGGCAACCTTGATAACTATGGTGTAATTCATCAATTATATGCAATTATTTTCACCTAACACTTGTTAAACATAATGTTAAGTTTCAAAAAAGAAAAAAGCTCTCAAATTGTTTCTGTTTTAATGCAAAATGATACCATTTTCATCAAGATATTGTTGATGTAACAGGTAGAGAGTTTGCAAAATGTCCTGTGAACTTGTGTAGCGGTCATAATTGACCGTTTGGAGACATAATAACATTTTGGGAAATTAAATGCATCATGTCAAGACTATTTCATAACATTTTGAGCTAATCTGCATGAGCTATATAAATACAATTTGAATTTGCAAAAACAAGTAACGTGAGTAACGTAACGTGAGTAACAGCTATTTTGGTCAATTTTCTGAAAAGTGTTTGTCGAATCAGATTATTTTCACCTGGCATTTGTAGATCTTAATGTTAGCTTTATCTACCATGTTAAACTTGTTTCCAAAAATATCCTGTATGAGGACACTTTGTGAATGAAGGCTTGTTGCCATTTTATGATGGCCAATCAAATGTAACGTGAGTAACAAAAGTGTTTTCCTTCTCACTCGCAAGTCATGTCTTGTATTGCAATTCTAATTGCATATAAAGTTAGTGCTGGGTCTTGTGTAACTACTGCAGAAAAAAATAATTCTGTCAAGCTTGTTCTTCTAAAAAATATGGCACTTCCAAAAGTGTAACGTAGCGAAAAAGCGTAACGTGAGTAACATGGAATTGCCCATAAGAGTTTAAAATATGCACAGATTTGACTAAATAAACCCATTTCAAGTGAATCTCCACTACAATAAATTAGCAAACATTTTTTTTTTTTAGTAAGCTAATTATTATTTTGTCAATCTTTTTGTTGTTGGTGTAATAAATATAAGAGGACCTGACGTTTCGATTCTAGCAGTAAGCTTTGTTCATTTTTTCCTACCATGCAGTATTTCAGAAGAAAGTCAGAGCCATTTGACGCAGCATTACCTTCAGTCGTATTCGTCTATTGTTGATAGCTGCAACGCACAAACAGGTGAGGGCGCTTCTATATGGCTCATTCCATGAAGTTGGGGTATTTGTTAAAATAGCAGAATTTGGTACTTTAGGCAGCTTATAAACTGTTTTACTCTATGTGTATATCAAATTTTTTTAGTGTCCAAAAACAGTACTAGGTTATAGTATTGAGCCCTCCTCCGGACGTGTTTTGGAATGTTTGACAGTCACTGCGGCCCGTGAATGGATCTCTAAAATCACAATGAGGCCCGGGTGGTAGAAAAGGTTGCACATGCTTGGTCTAAATCTTACTATAATTTGCGTAATGTTGTCTATGTTTATCTCTATGAGTACTGCAACCATACAGTTGGCGCATGTAACAAATAACGCATCTTAGTGCGTGGTGAAAATAGACACGCGCACACACCAGGCCTCAAATTACAAATTTTTGAGGGCACTCATTTCAAGGCCAGTGCACAAGGGCACCAGAGGCCACTATATGCATGAGGTTATAATTAAGTGTGGTTTCTGATAAGAATCTAAATCGTGTGACATGGTGTCAGATGTGGGATTTGACACTGTATGTAGTCCTGATTATTTACCAGATTTAAGTCTTTTATAATAATATGCATAATGTTGAATGTGTGTATGTATGTATCCTTAAAAGGCTCTCTCATGTTTCATCTCAAAGCCGTTAATGTTGCACTGATATTAATAGATGATGACCTGAGACGGTTTATAAGCTATAAATGGCCGAAAACCTCATATAATTGACCATGATATGAGGAAAATCCAGGGCTTTTTCAGACTATATCTATGGGCCGTGTTTGTTTATCTCTATGCCATGCGTACTGCAACCATGCAGCAGGGGTAGCGCTTACCTGCAGATTTAAGGGGTCCAAATTGAGAAAACTCAGGTTCCAGCTATCTAAAACTACACAAAGTTAGAAATTTAAGGGGTCCAAACCAGGGTGCGAATTCACCTGTATCGTGGTGCAAATTGCTCCACAATTTGAAGCATTTGCTATACAAATTTCAGCTTGCATAGAAGTTTTTACAGTGCTAACTCATAAGCCTTACGATGAATTGGAACACTATTGCTATGCAATTTTTTCAAATGAATTCGCACCTGGTCCAAACTAGACAAAACTGTCAAGCCAACAACAACAAAATTAAATTTGTTTTTCAAATTCAAGGCCGCTATTCGACTAAATAACAATTCTGGCCCGCATTTATCTGTCAAAGTGACAGCATAATATTTGGAAGCGGCCCTTTCGTATACTGTATAGCAAGATATTTCCGTGGGGGGGGAGGTAATTTTTCTTGTTTTTTTCATCGCCATTTTGCAAACCCGGAAGTGAAATATTTTACGAAGACAAAGTTGTAAGCATTGAATACTCATGAAATTAATTTAACCGCGCTTCCAAGCGCGCTCGGTAGATGAGGCTTCCAATCAGTGGCGGCTCGTGGGTGTTTTTAGCCCCGGTGCTAATCGGCGCACAGCGCCGCCGCATAGGTATGTTATGCCAGGGGGGAGTCTGAGGAGGGATATGCCACCCTCATAAGTTAGATTTTTAAAAAAATATGCAACGAAAATGGTGCAATTTGGTGCATACTTTTAACTAAATTTTTGACGAATATGTGTTCAAAATAATCAAGATAAATTACATTATTAATAACCTATTGAACTGCGACATCAGTCACTGATGAAATGGCCGCGGTATCGGACCAACGCCTTTTCATAATCTACTTACCGAAATATTACAGAAACCACGCATCACATCACTAGACCGGGTGCGTATTTTGATATATATTCCACCATGCGCCCTGCATTAATAATACCCTATCATGATCGTGCTAGACTCTAATAAGAAACAAGAGACTACCGGTGCAATGAGGTATTAGAACTGGTAAAATCAGTTAATGCGTAGCTGCCGTAGCATAATGTGTCGGTGGGTGGGTGGGTGCTAAGAACCGATAGAACTAATTGACCAGCCGCCACTGCTTCCAATATATCTTCGATCACAGCGACATAATTCGGTTCATACAACGAGAGTGAATAATAGGGGTTAGATTCGTAGCCATCTAAACACATGGCTTCTAAATTATATTTTCCTATACACAGGCCGTCGCCAAACTCAAGCTGGTTTTCGGTGAGCACATGTAATTTTATTCAGCAGAAAAACAACCGGGGTCTATAGGTTCGCGAGTGAAAAAACATGACAAATGTGACAGTTGAGTCGCACTACGTGACTAAATGAAGATTTTATGTGTTTAAATCGCAATTAAACGTAAACTGAACATGTTTTGGTTTTTCTTTAACCATAATGACTTTCAATTTTTTTAAATTTAAATAGCAACCCAGTATTTCCAATATTTCAGGTCGGTCAGAAAGGGCAGGTCAACTATTTTTTTTACCCTCATAAAGGGTTAGTCCCCCTAAAATTGGATCACGTTTGTTTGCAAAACTCCACACACAATTAGACATTTTGAGAAATTGAAAATGTTCACGAAAACGGAAAAACCTTAAACCTTGAGGTTATTTTTACCATCATGAAGGGTTAGTCCCCCTAAAATTGGATCACGTTTGTTTGCAAAACTCCACACACAATTAGACATTTAGAGAAATTGAAAATGTTCACGAAAAGGGAAAAACGCTTGGCTACACGGAAAAAGTTTTCTTCGCAATATCATTTTTACTTTTCCAAAAACAGTCACATTTCCCCAAAATAATGCTTTCAGAAAAAGTGGCACTTTTCAAGATTCTATGTAAGAAAGTTACAAAAATGTCGCCGGTGGGTCTTTTAATTTAATTTCGATTGTCTTTATTTTCAATTACAACAAGAAAGTCTCTTTTTTTCTCAACCTTTTTTTCCAAAACAATCTATATCGGTGAAGCCCCGGTGTTGAAGCCATCATCTTGGCCCGCGTGAAGCTCAACCTTTTTTAAAGCAATCAACATCGGCGAAGCATTGTTTACTAATAAAAAAAGAGAACAAAAAGTACTCTCATCCTCCTTTTATTCAAAGGTTAGGACGAGAAACTATTTTTAATTTTTATTTGGCCTAATTAGAAACCACTAGCTTGTTTGATTTTGTTCAGTGAACAATGGGTGCATTCATTTTATGGGCCAGCTAATTATATGACCTGGATTCCAGGAAGAGCATGCTTGTATAGGGGGTGTCTGACCTTATTGTATTGGGTGATGATTGGTGGAAGCATGGTAGATGGATGACCTGGGATCTGGGGTTGAGATGATTGGCTGAGACCTTGGCCCATCTGTGGTTGGAGCATGCATTGATGACGTCACTGATTGGATGTTGGCATGGGTGACCTGGGTGGGATCTGGCTGGGTATGAGATAATTGCCTTGTTTTGGTCAGATGGCTGGTGAAGAGCTTGCAGTGAGGACCATGAGCAATGGCTGGGTGATGTAAACTTGGATGTGTTCTGTGGTATAGGATTTGGTTTATTCAGGGAGGAGTGACCATTGAGCAGGCCGCAATGATAAGATCAAATAGCAACTCATTACATTTTGTATGGAGGCACATCAGTATCAAGGGGGTTTGCCCATCAGTCCGAAGTCCCATCAGTCCGAAGGCCCGCTAGTCCGAATTGTTTTTTTTTTATAAAACGGCCCGCTAGTCCGAAGGCCCGTCAGTCCGATTTTTTTTGATTTTTTAAAACGGCCCGCTAGTCCGAAGGCCCGTCAGTCCGAAGAAAAAATAAAAACGTCCCGTCAGTCCGAAGCACCGCTAGTCCGAAAAAACAGG
This sequence comes from Ophiura sarsii, assembly GCA_035610835.1. Lineage (NCBI taxonomy): Eukaryota > Metazoa > Echinodermata > Ophiuroidea > Amphilepidida > Ophiuridae > Ophiura > Ophiura sarsii. The sequence goes on along the minus strand of CM069447.1, from coordinate 42,810,777 downwards.
GGGGTACTCCCCCCAATAATATCAGTGGGTATTTGCAAAAAGTAGGTTTTCTCTTAATATACAAACTATCGGTACAGGATTGTTTCAAAATATAAAGGAGAGAAGGACTATGAACACATGTTAAGGTAATATTCCTTAGATATTCCGGGGGAACCACTCTTTATTTAATTGTGTACTTTTTAAATCATAAATAACTCAAAATCCTAAAAAGATACGACGTCCGGGTAGGTTACAAAAGAAAGAGATGATAATAAACAATACAATAAAAAAAATCCGGGGGTGCTACTCTACTCTTCACAGACGAAAAATCACAAAATATTGATTTTCCCCCAAAAAAGCAATGCCAAATGAGATTGAAGAATTACTTATGATTTTAATATATATCAAAACAATTTATTCAAAGGGTCCGATCGCCTAACGGTCGATTAATATGATATTTAAAAAATAAGTTATTCTCAAAATAAACAAAATCATTCCGGAATGTAAGCTTATCAGTGTCAAACAATAAAACCTATCCAGTTGGATGGGGAGGCCTGCGTACATCATAGCGGGGAGGGGCAAACCCCTACCCCCTTTGACTAAAAAAACCCATTTGTGCCCCCCCCCCCCCATCCCCTCTGAATTTTTTTTTAAAAAGGTGGAACAAATGATAAAAGACTGAGATGGCGTGCGCGGGCGGTTATGTTTAGGTACATACAAATAGTCAAATATAAGGCAAAATTGTATATGCGATTTGTTTTTTGACCGTGCGAAATTTGTTGACCTTGCCGTGCGAAATTTGTTGATCTCACCCCTCCCCCCCCCCTCCTCTGAAAAACCTAGCTACGCCACTGGGGGCGTCCCAACAAATTGTTAAGGTTGCCCCCTACCCTGTCGTTGCATGAAACTTTAAAGGAATATGGGGTTTGGGGACATGGGAAGGGTGGGTTCTCACATTGATATCGTATGCGTACATGTGCATGCATTTTGGGGTGCTTTTTTCGCAAACAAATGTATAGCGATGGAATGTTTTTATCACAGGTTGAGGATTTGTGCAAAATTCGGTGCTTCTAACAAAAATGGCATAGTGATGGGTGGGAAATTGACCAGAAAAAAAGAAATAGAGAAAGTAAGAGGAAGTCAAATTGTCCAAGTCCGGCATCGGCACATTACACGTACGATTTTGGCAAAGATTAGGGGGGGGGGGGGGGGGGGGGTTAAAGGCGGTTTGGGATGGCAATGGATCGTCTCCAAATCAGAGGAACGTGCAATGAACCCCTAGTCAGCATTATCCTTAGACCTGTAAAATTTGTCAGACGACATTGGACACGACGAATGGTCTTTAATTTTGAATTTCCGTTGGTTTCAATGCAATAACGGATTTGATTAGGCATAGTAAAAATAATTACATGTTTCCCGTCCGGACTTTTTAAAAAAAGGAGGAGGGAGGGTCTTACTATTTACTATTTTCCCATTTTTTGATATTTTTTCAAGGTGGCTGCCAAGTCGAAAGTGACCAACTGACTGTGTCGCAGACACTCCTAAACAGGATTTTCCACTCTAATTGCCAGAGGAATAACAATTTGAAAAGTTTAACCTTATATATAGAGCCAAGTACACATTGTTTCTTTATGTTTTCTTCATTTTTCAGGTTGAATGAGGAACAAAACATCATTGATCGAAAGGATGTAGGCCTACATTGTATTGGTCCCCATGGTACTATTTGAGAAGCCATGTCAATAATTCCGTGTCATGCCTATTAAATGATACAGCATTTCTATTACACCTGCCATTCCTATGGGCAAAGGATCAATCACTAAAAAAAAAAAAAAAAAAAAAAAATTAAAAAAAATTAAAAATTAAAAAAAAAAAAAAAAAAAAAATTTACAGAATTTTCGGAAATAGTAAATAGTAAAAAATAGGAGGCGGCGGCCAAAAAGGAGGCGGGCGGGGACGGGAAACATGTTTATTTTTTTACTAGGCCTTATATGACCCCATAAAATTCATCACACGTTGGAACTTAATTATTTCATCCTAAAAATCCGTTGGAGTATAACCAACTCCAGTGTCATTATCATTTATTGAATCTAAACCGCTGTTTAAGCGTTCGTCCCATTCACTTGATCACTTGATCACAATGCAATAAATGAAAGTCGGGTTTCATCCAAATCTATGCGTTTTGATATCTACTGGGCAGTGTATTTATGGCATAGGCCAACTTTGTCCGGTTTAAAAAACAGGGGGGGGGCGTGTGGTTGCTCTTTTTTACACAAAAACACGGCGTTATTTCAGTTGTTGTGTTATAGGTGGGTTAGGTCGACATAATCAGAGACTGATCAAAATCAAAATCAGTTGGATTTGAGTCAAAAAAGTTTTAATTTCGTGAGTGTAGGCCTAACAAGTCAAAGCGTGCCGCGTCCAGAGTCAAAAAACGGAAAACGGAAAATGTGGCCTCCGTGATCAGATCATTTCAAAAACGGATTGTTCAATTGTCATTTTATTTGGCTAGTTTGTTCAAAATTTCACGCTGAAAAAGTTGATATAAATTATGAATGATTTTGAACAAATTTTAAACAAAAAAATTGTAAATTAAAATAAAATAAAGCAAGGATGTAAATTCAAAGTATACCATCTCAATGTGAGAGGGGGAGGGGTTCCCACATTGATATGGTAAACGTAGCCTATATGTGCCTGCCCTTTGTGGTGCTTTTAAACAAAAAATGATATAGCAATGGGGTGGTTTTCATCACAGACCAAAGCGCCCAAATTGGCAGAAATTGGGTGTATTTTGAGGCATTTGTTCGTAAAAAAAATGGTTGTATTGACGGGTGGGAAATTGGCCAAAAAAAGGGAAGGCCTGTGATAGAGAAAGTCGTATTTTCGGTACACGTACGATTCTGGCGATAGTAACCCCTCCACATGGGCGCGAATTTATTAATCGTACACACTTTTGGCCAAACACGGTATAAATGTAGGGGTGTACAAATATGTATGTGTATATATAATAGTATGCGCTTTTCTTTACTCCGTCAAGGTATATAAAATGTTGTTTACGGTACAGAATATCGCCCCGGGCACGACCATACCTTATCGCGGAAAAAGTTTACATTTGTTGTCAGGGCCATTGTTAATAGAGGGCGCTGAATTTTCGTATGCAGACAACAGACGACGGTGGATACGAACGGCCGTTAATTTTGAATTGGTTTCAATGTAACAATGGATTTTTATTATATGACCCCATAACATTCATCACACGTTGGAACTAAATTATTTCATCCTAAAATCACTCTGGGTGGCTAACCACCCGCAGTGTCAGTATCATCTTTTGAATTTAAACCGTTGTTAAGCGTTCGTCCCATTCACTTTATCACGTAACCTTGTTCGCATATTTTAACCTGAATATTCGTATACGCCCGTTAGACTATTATAGGCCGTGCATGTTTTATTCCTTCAGAAAACAAATCTAGCACTCTCCATGTAGGGCACAGATGAAATGTGGCTTAAAATGAAGCTAATATATGCCTGATCAATATTTTACCTTATCCCACGTTCGTAGGTTGCACGTTATGACCCTAGACCTCGATTTAGGGTCAAAGGTCACATGTGTTTCAATGGGAAGTCAAAAACTAAATTTAACATGGTAAAAAAACTAACAAATGAGCTATTGACTATAAAAAGTATGTTACATTGTTGGGATAAGTGTTTTAAACAAAAAAAGTCAATTACAACTTCGATCGTAGATCAATAGTTTTTGAACTGTGACCTTTTGAAAATTACAAGTTGGCCAAAATAGACCATTTTGGTCATTTTTCGCAAAATTGGCACAAAAATGACATGTTATCATCATTAAAAAAATATTTTGACTCAATATGAATTGATAAACCATGTTATAATGTTGGTTTATAGATGAACTTTACATTACAAGACATTTTAAAAGTCAATGGAGTCCGCATGCCATGGCAAACAGCTTTAATATCCTTCAAATTCATCGAAAATGGGTAGAATCTGAGTCAAATTTAAAGGATTTGAAGGATATTAAAGCTGCTTGCCATGGCATCAGCATACCATGGACTTTTGAAATGTGTTGTAATGTAATGTACATCTATATACCAACATAACATGGTTTATCAATTCATAATGAGTCAAAATATTTTTTTAATGATGATAACGTGTCATTTTTGTGCCAATTTTGCGAAAATATGACCAAAATGGTCTATTTTGGCCAACTTGTAATTTTCAAAAGGTCACAGTTCAAAAACTATTGATCTACGATCAAACTTGTGATTGACTTTTTTGTTTAAAACACTTATCCCAACAATATAATATACTTTATATTTCTTAGTTTTTTTACCATGTTAAATTTAGTTTTTGACTTCCCATTGAAACACATGTGACCTTTGACCCTAAATCGAGGTCTAGGGTCATAACGTGCAACCTACGAACGTGGGATAAGGTGAATTTGTGTTAAGGGATATATTTGCCACCTTTTGGTAATAATTTCATGTGGGCCCCAGAGGTGGACTACAAGAGTGAACGATACAGACCAACGTCCCAGTGTATACGTGTCCAGCGTCGTCTGGCAGACAATGCCGGATAATAGTATAGCTCGCTCCTGAATATTAAGATTTTGCTCTAAGGTTTTGCCGTTTGCTCACGGGATTTGATTTCAGCCGGTTGTCAATCATTCAGCCATAATATACATATATGCCTATCGTGAACCAGAAACTTATAATCGGCAAGTACACTTACAATATAATAAAGTCAAGAAATGCAATGTCCGAAACATGAAATTAATTATACAATTACACCTCTTGATTTGAGTAAAAGCACTGTCAATATATAATAATTAAGTCTTGATCCTTGAGCAAAATAACTGCAGAGTAAACTCCGCCCACACAGGTAGAAAGACAACGCAACAGTGCCCTCAGTAATATGTGGCGTATTCTACCGAAACCAGACACAATTGTGCAAGATATCAAAATTGAGTTAGTAATTCATTATTAAGTAGAGATCATAAGCTGTACAATTGGTTCCTTTTTTCTAACTTCCGAAAGCTAAGTTAATTTTTTTCTTTTCAAGTTCATCTTTATAAAATCTCCAAACTGAAAAAAAACCCACCTATAGGCCTAACCCTATTAAACCCTACTACGTCTCACAGAAACCTCACAGCCGAGCCAGCACCACCGTGGCTTGCGCGCGCACAAGTTCTATATCATGTAGCACTAAACTACGGGTATATTATGGTGTCCGATTTTTTAGCATGGGCTGAAACGTCAAATTATTCTCTACTAATTTAGATATTGACTTCTTTCTCTTTTGATTTACAGGAAAGTGGCTGGCAGTGCATCGAGAACGAATTGAAGAAGGATAATATACTTTGATACTTAGAAAATAATTATTAGGCCTTTAAGTATAAATTAATAAGCTGTGTGATAAATATTTCGGTTAGCTATGACAAAATTGCAGTTGCTGTAGTATACCTTGTATAATTTCACAGTCACACAATCGAACAACACCCCCCCCCCTGATACTTCCAATCCGAGAACCGACCAACCTTTTCCCGGGGGTGAGATCAGAGGATGGGGAGCGGCAGACGACGGTGGATACGAACGGCCGGTAATTTTGAATTTCCGTTGGTTTCAATGTAACAGTGAATTTTGATTATATGACCCAATAAAATTCATCACACGTTGGAACTAAATTATTTCATCCTAAAACCACTGAGGATGGCTAACCATCCGCATTGTCAGTATCATTTTTTGAATTTAAAACCGCTGTTAAGCGTTCGTCCCATTCACTTGATCACGTAACCTCGTTTGCATATTTTTGCCTGAATATTCGTAAATACGCCCGTGTCCAGCGTCGTCTGGGTAGCGGTCCATGGTGAGTGAGCCCTCTATCGGTACATGTTCATATAGTGACAAAAAAAGGGGAAAAGGGTATATTTAGTAGACTACGATGCCCTCGGATCAGTAAAAAATTCACGGCCATAAGGCCTAAAAAAAAAGGTTTGATTGGCGTAACCCGACCGACCCTAAATACATCGCCGACCCTGAATATTTTTTATTATTTTGAGGGGGAAAACAAAATATATATATATATATATATATATCTATAAAAATTGAACAAAGTATTAAAGTTTTTGACTGTTTGCTTTCAATTTCGGCTATTTTAAGTCCCCATCGAAATGATATATTGTTGAACACAACAATACATTTTTGCCCGGCAATTAAATACGCTAGAGCTATGATTTGTGTGTACTGCTGTCTTTCAAGTGTTCAAAAGTAGGTGATTTGAAAAATATAAAAAAATAATTTAAAAAAGAAAAATCCCGACCCACCTACCCTATTTGTTTTGGTCATGTTACGCCAATCAAACTTCTTTTTTTTTTAGGCCTAATGGCCGTGCCCTATTTTTAACAGAGGCCGTGTGTGCCCTTGGTTTGGCCTTGGTATATTCTTAAGGCCAAAGTGGCCGTGCCCCTAAAATGACGAAATTTGATGCCTGGTTACCGCGCCATTTTGCGATATTTGCGAAAACGATCGTGGTTATCACGTGATACGTATCGTGACAAATAATTTACATTTTTTTAATGGAATGCACTGTGGGATTGTGTTACCAGTCTAAATCAAAGAGGTCGCAAACCCGGTCGCAAACTTGCTTATAATTGTATATTATATAATCATTAGCCTAGCTATAACAAGCTAATAAAAGTGACTCTCTGAATGTAGGTATATAAAGTGTGCAAAGGAGAAATTGTTGGCCAGGTAAAATAGTTTTACAACAAGTTTGCTATTATTATAATCAAACTGAACTCAAGTTAAAGATATATTCTCCACGGAACGCCCTTAACATCGAAAGAAAATGAAAAGAAGATTTTATTGCAGATTTACATTTCTGATAATAAATCGTTCATACATTCCAAGTTACAGGGCGATATGGTTCTTAATTACTTCAAATCATGATTTTAGAGTGAAAATAAACTGTCGGATAACACCGACAGTTTATATTTTCACTCTAACTTCACTCTAAAACCATATTTTCAGGTAATTAGGAATCGTATCGCTCTGTAACTTGAAATGTAGGCCTATGTATGATGTATGATTTATGGTCAAAAATGTAAATCTGCAATAAAATATACTTTCTAAAAAAATAATGAATAGAGGGCGCTTTCGGGAAAAGATCACATAATATGCCTTTAAATAACGTATTTACCGAGCAATAATATAATTTGTTTACGCATTTTAATTTAGATACAAAGTTCAATAAATCAATAGATAAATTTATGATAGATGAATAAATCAAAAGAAAACTAAACGCATGGGCGGCCTTTATAATTTATAAAAAATTACATAACAATGATGTTACATTAATTAATCCACAAAGTTTAAAAACTGTGTTAAATTCTCATTCCCACGCTTCCCGGCCGCCACTCTGTTCAAAGGCATAACAAAGTTGACTTGTTTTATGGGTTTTTTTGCAATTCTGAGGTGTGCAGTTCGATTTTCTTTCTCGAATTGTTTAGAAAACCATCAATTTTAGAATATCTGAAATTTGAAATGAACTGCACACCTGTGAAAGTATGATGAAGGGCATATGTTTTGCACGTAAATCCAATACAAGAGTTCTTAAATCGACAAAAATATGACGTCATAACCATTGCTTCGGGACAAATGGCGCAGTACCCCCCCCCCTTCCACCCACTAAAACCGAACAACCAAAATGATGCACCCCGCCTCATGCCCCCTGGTTGTTGGTTACACCCCTTGATTTTGTTTATCTCTAATGGAGAGGGCGCAATCACACTGTAAGCTCGGTTTCGTGTGTGGTTTCAAACTTAAATCAAGAGAGGGCTCACTTTCTGTTAAAGATTTCGTCAGACGACGATGGACACGCGCGCGAGGGACATATCTATCAATTCAGCAATGTATGTTCTTTCGGCGTTGAGGCGCATTCATTATACTTTTCCATCGCATTCATTATACTTTTCCATCGCATTCATTATACTTTTCCATCACTATCGTAAATAATCATAAATACGCAAATTCGGGCAATATTTAAGCGTTAAGCCCTGTATTTGGTCGCTGTACGCGTCTATAATTTCTTCACTGGCGATTGGCGATGGTAACACCACCGTGGGCCTTATATAGTAACATGACCGCTTCTCACTGGCCGGTGACGGTAACTGACATTGGAAAGCATGATAAGTGCCGCCCTGCAGACCCCTTCTTTTGTCACCCTCTTCCGCCCCTCCCTTACCCCCTCCCATTTTGAGCCCAAATTCGAATTGGCGTTCCTTATAAACAGATGTAGGGGTCCCGACCTTGTATCAAATATCTCTTAAGTTCTTACGACCCTACATTTTTGGAAAAGCCGCTCCGAGATTTTTGAGGAGTTCTGAAAATAAAATTTGACGGGGTTTGGTAATGGGTGAGGGGGAGGCACTCAACTTATGTACCAGCTATAGGGTTTATGATAGGGGCTTCGGAATTCTTGATAGAACAGAATAGGCCCAAAGAAGTGTGGAGCTATTGTGGCCCCTCGCCAGCATCAACATTGGGGCGGGGGGGGGGGGGGGGGGGGGGCCTTAATGGGCGGGGACAAGAATAACAAACTGGATGACACAAAACTTCTTCTTTTTGGTGGGGTCAACATTGTGGCTTTTATGTATATACATTTTTGACTTATTTTCGATTGTTTGGTGAAATGAGTTGGGCTTAAAGCTAAGAGGCACAGAGTGATTTCCCAGAAATGTAAATTAAATATTTTTACCTTGTTAAGATAGATAATATACATATAAACCCTCTCATGAAAGATTTCTTCAAAAAAATTAAAAATAAAAAATAAAGACATTTTCATTTCACATCATTTTTGACATGTTTGATGGTGTATTAGTGCTTATCACTTTTTTGTAGTTTGGTTAAAAGTCACCACCATCACCAATTGTATCATGGAGGTCAGTCATGATATACATAGAAACCCTCATGGCAGATTTCTTCCAAAAAAACTGGGACCTTGTATTTGGGTAGTTTCTAAATGATCCCAAATCGAACTCAAAACGCTATAAAATCCATGAATTTTGGGTGGTACGTATAATAAAGCATTACTAATATGTGAAAACACCATGAAGGATCTCTTAATACCCCTTTACGCTGAGTGAGGGACACTGGCCCGCACTTTGGATGGGAAAAGGTCTTTATTACCGGGCATTTGTGCCCCTTGCATCAGCCCTGTGTTACCGGTAATAACCTACGGTCCCGTCAAGGCTGGGCCGATCCCGGAACTGCGGGGGGGGGGGGGGGGGGGGGGGGGGGGGGGAGGCTACTCATCCCCGTATACCGATGTGGAGATCTAAGCGTGAGTATGAATTATGCTGTGTAATCCCTAATAATGGGGTCACTTTTTACAAATGGTTATTATTTTCGCAAAAATTCTGGCTACTTTGTCGCGAACATTTGCTAAAATTGTAGATATTTTCTCGATAATTGTGCGAAAATTGAGTCTATAATGATCATGATGATGAGGCCGCAAATCCTTAGAAATTGGGTACCGTTTTTTCCAAAATCACCCTTGGAAATCATAGGTGTTGCGGCACACCCCGACCAAACCAAACCCGAGTACACTCCCCCCCCCCCCCCCTCACGGGCTTTAATAAACTGTATCGTTTACAACCCACGGTTTGTCTCTTTTAGGGACCGTTCATTATTTATGGTGGAGGGCGGGTTGGGACAAATTCGAGACTAGTATGTCAAAATTACCTACACACAGAAAACACTATGTAAAAAATTATGTAAATATAGAACTCCATAATTATTATGTAAGAATTTACATAAAACATGTAATATATACCCAAGCTTGTGTAAATTCCTATGCAAAAGCTTAACACAACTGTTTACATAGTATTATGGAGTTCTATTTTTACACAGATTATGTATTTTTTACATAATTTGTGTAATTTTTTTACATAGTGTTTTCTGTGTGTAACCCCCCCCTACAGCTGAAACTGAAAATTACATGACCCCCCCCCCCCTGCTAACCAGTAGTTTTTTACACAACCCCCCCCCCCCCCAAAAAAAAAAAACCCCACAAAAACTTGTCACATCTCATCTTATCACATCTGTCCATGGATTCGTTGGTAAGTTCTGTTTGTGCCCCGCTCTGAACGGCCAATAATTAAATGATAACCCTTCTTGATCTTTTGATTGTGTGAAATTATACTATATAAGTAGGCCTACATTGCGAGCGTAGCGATGCGGAAAATTTGTCATACATTTATACATTTTGGGTGATTTTGTGAGTCTTTATATTTCCCCAAAAAAGTTAGAACATCCTGACAAAACGTATGCAACATTCTACTATTGTGAGCTTAGGTGCAGAGCTGAGAGTGAGAAGAGGGTGAAAAGCATGCAAGAAAATACCGTTTTTAATCATATATTGTTGGATTTGGCCCGGAACATAGGCCTTTAGGCTAATTAATGTTTTTATACACCCCATGTTTTCAACCGTTGATGATTATATAGGCGTCTTTTCAACAGATCGTCCAAGCAGATTTGCTGTCCGAAAGTCGTCTCATCATAAGTACATGTTTTGAAGTTGATAGGTCGTAAGAAAATGTGCGCGAAGCGCAGAAAAAAATGGCATTTACACTCCAAAATAGCCTCTAAAATCACCCCAATCACCATCTTGATAGTTAACAAAATTACAAAAAAAAACCTGTTTAAGAATAAAAAGTTACATAGCCCCCCCCTATTTCAACATATGAAAGTTACATGACCCACCCCCCCCCCCCATATATTTTACCCAACACCCCTCCAGCATAAATAATGAACGGTCCCTTAGTTTGAGAAAATTGTTGCTACCCAATTAAATATAAACAGGCATTAAAGCCGTATTTTAAACCGCAAGGAAACTCAAACGGATGCGCCGCACAAAGATCAAATCAATAAATAAAAAATAACAAGTAGCAGTTAAGAAAACGCTTTACTATTCGAGAGTGGTAGCAGTCCAATTATTATGGAGAGGAGAACCCCCAGGATATCTGGGACAATATTATTTTTTCAAAACTCTTTCATCTGTTTCAGAACCGCTGAGTCATAACAATATATTGTTAGTAGTAACTTATAATCTTAACATGTTCATGGGTAGGTGCACCCCCGGGGACCAATATATGTTAACGATAAAATGATTTGAATTAGTAACCAAATAGTCATAACATTTCTTTTTTTTAAATCATTTGCATTGGTTATTTATTCAAGTCTTTTAATATTTGTACCCGTAGGGAGTAGTACCCCCTGACTTAATATTTTAGTACTTTAATTCATCCATTTACCCATTCACATGACCTCACCCGGTGGTCATATCTATTTTGGTTTTCGAGTTATTTATACTTGAAAATACCCAAATATTTTGAAGTGGCACCCCCTGAGTCATAGCCAAAAAAACACAACTAAATACTATTTATTGTAAATTATCCAAAACGCCCCGTCAGTCCGAAGGCCCGCTAGTCCGAAAAAAATAAAAAAATAAAAACACCCCGCCAGTCCGAAGGCCCGTTAGTCCGAATTATTTTTTTCATTTTTCGGACTAGCGGGCCTTCGGACTGATGGGACTTCGGACTGATGGGAAGCACCCGTATCAAGTCACTCTACTCAATATGGAACAGTCATAACGTCACAACGACACAATGTAAGTTTTATCAAACATTCGTAAGCATATCAAGCAGAGTAAAATTACAATTTTAAACATTTAAATGGTTTATCAGCAACTTCAGTTAATAAGCCTTGAATACAATCCTCAATGCTAGCACTAGTAGCGTTAGTCAACGCGTACGCTGTCACAAAATGTACCAACCCTCTGCAGCTCAGTTGGTGATCAATGTTGAACGCTAGCGGTGGTCAACCAGCCCTTGACCAACCACTCTCACACAGTGGATGGGGCCTGGATTTTTCGGAGAGCAGACGACCAAACCATGAAAAATACCCCAAAACGCTAGTGCATCACATGTATCGATTTTCTGAAAAACTTGCTTAGGCCTACTATTGAAACTTCCCTTGGTATATGCAATGTTATTCCATCAGCACAAATAGCTTAAATTGGCCTATTTACACTAATTACATGCTGTATTTTATGAATGGTAGCATGAGAAAGTGTATGTGACACAAAAGCCAGACAAAGTTTTCCGCCACTTTCCCCCAAAGCGTAGGTAAATTGAATTATCGTAAACCGCTTTTCTGATCAAACATTGTTTCGTCATGTTCGTGAGCAGTGTTTTCAAACCACTAATTTGAACTTCCGCCAGAACGTCATTTTTCCAATCGCTTTCCCCGGAAATGTGAGCTCATTTAGTGTGCATGCAACACAATTTTGATTGTGAACAATTGCTTACACACATGCGATGCAAAAAATCACTATTAATTACTAGTCCTTTTTCCAATATCAACAAATCCAAGTCAAGGAAGGTCTCAAAGTCCCGGTGTTCTCTCTTCGTATTCAGAGGGGTAACACATGATCGTTCCAGGATCTTCAAATACCCCCCTATTTACGGCGTTTCGCGGACAATTTTGCTAATTTGACCCCCTTTTTCGCACAAAACGCGGACATTTTGTCTGAAAATAACCCCCCTTTTTTCACTATTTCAAGGACACTTTCTAAATATCCCCCCTTTTTGCGCAAAAACGCGGACACATCTGGTTCAAAATACCCCTTTTTCCTATTCCCAGGACAATTTGATATGACACAAAGCTCATTCTATTTGTTTTTCTTCCTCGCGGCCATAGCCTCTCAAAAAACACCCCTAATTTGTTGAAATCGCGGACATAGCTTCCAAAACGACCCCTTATTATTGGAAATCACGGACATAGTTTCAAAAAACACCCCTAATTTTGGGATATCGCGGACGTGGAATGTCCGCGGACATGATACGGAAAACCCCCCTTTTCCGCGATTTTTGGAACGATCATGCGTACCCAAAGTCAATGTTGACTGAAACCACCGGGCTCAAAGTAAGCAACAACCCTTTAAAAAGTGGTGAACAATCACTCTAAAAAGCTTACATTTCAATGAAAATAGTGACCATGCAACCTCTATCCTCCTAAAGCTTGCGATGAGTTTTAAATTCACATCACACTGTAGTTAAGGGGGATGTGCACCTTCGTATAGCCTCCGTAAAACTGCCATAACTTCTTCATTATTCATTTAAAGGTAGATGACCCGATCACATTTTCGTAACACAGAATTATTTCAAACATACGGAGATTTTCATATCATATGAAAGCTCGTATTTTTCTCATCATCATACTGAAATTTGACAGTCTAAATTGGTATAATTACGGAGAAATCGATGAAATAACGTCGAATTACCGCGAATGGTGGTAACCACCGATATAGTTTGTTTGCTACTCAATGGGTACAGTTCACAGCATCTTGTGCGTCTAAAATATGAACCATTAGAGCTATGCAACTCAAATTTTGGAACACGACTTTTTTAACACTTACTGTGACGGGGGCGGCCATTTTGAAGAATTGTGAGCTATTTTTGGGTGATTTCATAATAGCTGCCGGGTTGACTTTCACAAATAAATTTCCTACATTATGTAAAATAAACAATTTGAGTGAGTGTGATTTACTGAAATTCATCAGAATAATACTTCTATATTTGTTTTGAATACAATTTGAAATATAGAGAAGTTGAGCAATTGTAATGTACGCATTTCAATACTAATTGTATCAAAGTGAACAATTCAATCAAATAAAAACACCATGCTCGGTCTACAAATGTGTGTAAGCTTAGACTTCTAAGCTTTTTAGTCGTGTGTGATGTATGCCCATTGAATTATGTGCAAGCCTAAAAAATCAACAAATCTTACACACAAAAATTAGAAAACAGAACAAAAACAAAGTAACCTTACATTCCATGATTCAAAGATAGCCTTTTCCAAGTGACGGACGCGTAAATATGCTGTGTTGTTTTACGATCAGATCAGGAAATAACCGACAGTGTGCATCGTCCTATATGGTGAATTTCACCGCACACACACAGACTGCTGGTTACGCCATGACCCGACCGTTCCGCTAATATCAGTATAATTCCAAAGCGTAATCGTCAATTTGGTTCTACACAACTCCCAAAGCTATATTTATCTTGATTCTGAAGAGTCTGAATTCCGAAAAGTCCTCAAAAAAACGGTAAATGTTGTATACTTTTTGCGACGCCATCACGTTTTTTTGCTTCATTTTCTTTCGATGTTCCGAGAATTTCATTTTTGACGAAGTGTTTCTATTTGTATTTCTTCGACATCGAAAGTCTCTTTCATCCCATCGATCCGCTTAAATAAAATGCTCACTTTTGCATTGATTTTCAAAGAACTTTGATGTATGCCACGAGGCTGGACCGGATGTCAAATGATTATTGACCCTCAAATAATTGAACTCAGAAAAGAAAATTACGAAAGGTCAATCTGAACTGATTTTATAGCCAATAGAAAATGCCGTATTTCACCCGATCGCCGTAATATTTAAGTACAATTTTTTTAATTGGCCGCTGTGCAAATAAATATTTGAGGCAGCACATAATTTGATGACGCCATCGGAGTTTTTCTGATCGACTTCTGAATCACCCGTCACAGTAGGTGTTAAGGATGACCTTTCATGTAGAATAGAAAACTTCAAGTTAAAAATCGGAAAATGTGATCGGGTCATCTACCTTTAATCTACATAAAAGTATACATTTTTTTGCAGGAAAGGGTTCAATGAATCCAACGATGATAATGAAATTGACCATTTTGGAGAAAATTATAAAAAACACGTTTTTTGACCCAATTTAATAGGGGTTATGTATGTTTGTTCATGTTGGTTTATGTCACAACTTGGCGCTGATTTAGCTGCTGCCTGGATGTTGCATTGTTTATAAATGTATTTGATTTGTAATGTTGTTACAATTCAGCCAGTTGGTGCGGTGCGATGACAATAAAATTTAGACCTTTATTATTATTATTATTATTTAGATTTGGAAAACTTAGATAACTTGGATAACTCAAAACATATTTTGTCAAATTTGTTCATACTAGTTTTATTATATTCCTCATAAAATTCCCCAGGAATCTTTTTGTTTTGTTTTTGAAAATCTTTATTATTTTTTGTATTATAGACCAAAAGGTGCTAAAATACATGATTTTTTTACCTTCAAAATCGTGAAAATCACTATTTTTGGTAAAAATTCACATTTTTTGGTCGATAATTCAAAAAATAATAAAGATTTTCAAAAAAACACAGAAAATGATTCCTAGGGAATTATATGAGGAATATAATAAAACTAGTATGGCAAAATTTGACAAAATATGTTTCGAGTTATCTTTTCCAAACCTAAATTGGGTCAAAAAACGTGGTAATTTTCTCCAAAATGGTCAAATTTCATTATCATGGTGTTGGATTCATTGAACCCTTTACTTCAAAGAAATGAATACTTTTATATAGATTAAATGATTATGAATAATGAAGAAGTTACGGCAGTTTTACGGAGGCTGTACCTGGTGCACAGCCCCCTTAAAGGTATATTATGTGATCTTTTCCAGGTAACGCCCTCAATCCGCGACAAAAAATAGGAAGCAGATTTTCTTGCAGATTTACTTTTCTGATCATAAATCATAAATACATTCCAAGTTACAGAGCGATAGGATTCCTATTAACCTCAAAATCATGGTTTTTAGAGTGAATTTAGAGTTAAATTTTTAAAAATAGATTGTACCCGAGCGGTACAATGTATTTTCAAACCATGATTTTAAAGTGATTAGGAATCATATCGATCTGTAACTTGGAAGATCTTTATGATTTATGATCAAAAATGCAAATCTGCAAGAAATTCTGCTCTCATAGTAAAAATCAATGATTAAGGGCGCTACTTGGAAAAGATCACATAATAATGCCTTTTAAAGGTAGATGTTCCGATTTTCAACTTGAAGTTTTCTATTCTACATGAAAGGTCATCCTTGAAAAAGTCGTGTTCCAAAGTTTGAGTTGCATAGCTCTAAATGGTTCTTATTTTAGACGCACAAGATGCTGTGAACTGTACCCATTGAGTAGTACACAAACTATATCGGTGGTTACCACCATTAGCGGTAATTCGACGTTATTTCATCGATTTCTCCGTAATTATACCGATTTAGGCCGTCAAATTTCAGTATGATGATGAGAAAATATGAGCTTTCATATGATATGAAAATATCTGTATGTTTGAAACAATTCTGTGTTACGAAAATGTGATCGGGTCATCTACCTTAAAGTATGAGGAGCCTATTGGATGGGTATTGCCATGATTCATAAAATCATTGAAAACATGCACAGAAAATTCACAGACATTTTCTAACGAGGGCTGCAAAAAGAACATGGGGATCGGCAACATTTATAATGGAATTCCCAAACTTTTGTAGTCGCGTAAATATTAATGCACAGTTCAAAACATGCAATATCGCTTGAATGTTCTCGGGACGCAATCATTGATTCTGGGACGGCGGTGGGACACGTCTATTAAAAAGGAGGGGTGGTAAATTAGAAATGATGAACACTGATGGCTGATGCACAGATGTGGTGAAATGTTGTATTATGTCTCTTCATGTTTATACCAAGGAAATAAAAATAATTCAGCTGGGTTTGAAATAAAGATTTTGTATTGTCTTTGCACTTGGTCTCCCTCCCCAATCCCACAGTACATTAAAACGTAAAATCCCTTTGCTTGTTTCACCAAGCAAATGCGTGATGAACAAATCCATGTAAACATGTAAATCCCAGATCAGTTCTCCATTTAGGTGGACGAATGCAGGGAATCAGGGATAATGGGAAAATATACTGAACAAAACAATGTTAAACAGAACATGTTTAACACTTTACGACAAGCGGCTGCAGACGACATTCAAAATATTTCACAAAATGTTTTAAAAATGTCATAATTTTTTAATGTCATTACCATATTTGGAATCACCATGAGAAATGCATGCATTACAAGTACAAACATGCCTAGTTTTGGTTCAGTAATTCTAATTGAGATAGACCTTGAAAATTGGGGAAGGTTTCTGAAAAATCTGTTTTGTATGGTAAAACCAATAGCCGCGTGGAAATTGTAACCAAAAATTAAAAACATGATGTTGCAAAGTTTACTACATGTAGGTAGCACAGTGCTCTGTGTAATTTTTGGACGTGCTTTTCAATGAGAACGAACTGCTGCTTGGATGATACAACACTTAAAACTGAGTGCTGATTGGTTCCAACAAATATGCACATCCCCGCTCTCGTAGTCGTAGACTTGTTTCCATTCTGTAGAATCATTCACTCGCTTGCTAAGTTAGCAATGTAATCAGGCGGCAGGGAGTCTTACGCTCAGTCTAATTTGTCCATGTGTGACTGCGATGAATTGGTTGGTGGTACCAAACCGTTTAGTGTATCATGGTAAAAATAACCCCATACCAGGGATGTTTTATTTCAAGAAACGTTATCGTAATTTTGATGTGTGCGTAATTGAATGGTGTTGTAGTATTCACTCTTGCGAACGAAGGCACGGCTTAATGTGAGTGTGAAAAAAAAGGAAGAGGAAATCGGCTACCCGATGGTTGAATGTGCTGCCCTGGTAATGTAATTTTGGGCGGGTACCCGTTTGCTCGCCCAAAATTCCCAGCCTTAGTTCAGAAAATGTGTGTATAACACAGCAATTAAGGTTAAAAATCTGACGTTCTTGTTAGCTTTTTGAGCGTCTTGAATGAGCCATGTAAAATGTATGCCATACAATGAAATAAAATGAACCATGAGTGTGTGGGTGCGACTCCTGTTTAAAACAATCCCATTGTTGAGGTTGCACCTGACAGAGTGATTGGAACAAGGGAGCAATTGTGTTAGAAAATGGTTTGTGGTGATTTAACAAGAACCAGGGGCAATTTTTCAAAATTGCCTTCGATGCCCCACCTAGTATTTAAGTAGCCTTGGTGCCCTCAATTTCTGGCTGGTTTCACTCCATTCAAAAGTACATAATGGCCTTGGATAAAGTTAGTAGGGTTGTAATCGATACACTGCTGCGTATCGACATGTCGGAAGTCATAAAGTCCGACATATCGATAAAAGTATCGACAATAACACATTTTTAATATGCACGGCTGCTTTGTGAGTTTCGTTTTTATTTAACACTGACAAAAGTATACACGACTGCGACTACATAGCTAGCGACAATACATGACTAGTACAAGCAGAAAGAGTACAAACCTGTTACCCGTGGTGGTATGGCTATCAAAGCTAACTGTTTCAAACTATTTTAAACTTTTATTCTCCCGTTTTTGAACCCCCATGATGATTTGTGGATGAGTAAAAATAAATACTGCACACACGGCCGCTATCCATCATGGCCGATGGCGATCGTGTGCAATGAAAACTTTCTCGGAAGTATTATTGACTTGTCCTGTTCATTCATTACGCGTTACTCCCTCTGAAACAACATGTTTTAGACCAATATAATTCGACACATGTGACTACATAAGCGGGAGTGACGATCGTAAACATAATATGAAGTGGGGTATATCGAATTGTTCAATTGCGATACCCCTACAAGTAGACGATGATTTCGGGGAATATCATTATGACGTGGCCATTCTGATCAATTATACTTTTTCGCGGGTGGGAGACAGGCTACATACTTTTTCTTGTTATTTCAAGCTTACACCTTTGTTGTCGTTCTGTGTCGATACACGATCGTGTGTATCGACATGTCGGAAGTTTTAGAATTTAATTCGACAATCGATACATTCGACAATCGATTACACCACTAAAAGTTAGTGCCCCTTTCAATTTGCCTTAAATTGCCGTCCCTTTTCATTTCTTATTTCAAGGCCTGCTTGTGACGTGGAAATACAAGGCAGTAGTTAAAACAAACGCAATTTGCCATCAGGCATATGCTGGTATGCCCAGTGGTTCTGTTTCGATGATTTACAGGCACTATTTGTGACTTTCCAAGCCCAAATCCACACCTCGGAACCAATTGCTCATAATTTGAATGATTCAACAGCAAATTTGATTTACATTTTTGTATGATTTATTCACAGGTCTTAATAACTATGCAGATGGTGCTTTGGTGGTGTGTAGCAACAAACCCAATGGTAAGGCCAAATGTTTGTAGTTGTGTTGACCCTCAGTGACGCCAAAAGACTCAAGCTGGGGTATTTCAAGCGACAGCGTACCTACTTTTCATATGTTAATTTTACCAATAAAGTAACCATTCAGTTTACTGATAATTGGCACGAGTCAACGGTAGTTGCTTTAAGCGTGAGCTATCATGTCAGCTACCTTCATAACAGTATAGGGGACTGTACATTGACAATGTGATGTCAAACGGGTATAATTTCATACCGTCTGGCGTAGAATTAAGTTTGTTATAGTACTAAATCGATGTTATAACCACGGTTATCGGACGTTATATCACAACAGTGTAACTAGCAAAAACAGTGTTGCTGGTTGGCCGCTCGGGTTGGCTCGGACAATTAGCAGCAGGCGCGAGCGAGGCCTTGGGGGAGCGAGCGCCCTTCATACCAAGTTGCCAGTTTTGAAGTGCTTGGTAATAGACTGAGTACAGACTTGTAGAAATCTGGCTTTTGTGGCTATAAAAAATAAACTTAAATCGATCCGAATTTTAGGTATTTTAAAGACCAATACAATACGCATAAACGTAGACGTTATTTATACAAATTCTATGAATTTGAGGACATTCTGACATGAAAGAATTTGTTTTATTCATTTATTTCTACTTCTTTTTTTTTCTTTTTTTTTTTGGGGGGGGGGGGGGGAGAAAGTGGGTTTGGCTAATACCGGACTGGTTGAGTGGGTGACAGTTCGTGGCTGGGGGTGGGGCCCCATGGTAGAAATGGTCTTCGTATTTTAAATGCATTGCCCAGTGAAACTGAACCTTTTGCTAACTGCATCATCACTGAGCAAAAAGTCACAAACACGGGACAAAACAATTGGACAAAACATTGCGTGTACACCCGTCAAAGAATAAATTGGGTACCCCTCCCCCTCCTCTCCCGACAACAAGAGTATACCTTGTCTATATGACGGCACACGACGTTTACATACATGTGTGACGCCACTAACAATATGAAAAGTTGTTTAGTTTGTCTATTCACTGTCAATTTTATTTGACCATTTGTGGTTTCTTTTAGACTAACTGACTAATAGACTGGTTTTTTTTTATTCGTTGACTTTTGGATTCTTTCATCAAAAGTTTAATGCATAAACTCATACCCCAAACAAACAGTTATTGTTGACAAAAATCGGGAAGAACACATTATGGTTTACTCACATTATACATTATTATAGGCCATAACGTTGGATTTCATGGACAAAATTCCCGTTTCTGTTTCATGTCAGTTATCAATGTAAAGTTACAGATGTTGCCGGTTGACTCTTGACTCTTTTCACGCCCATCGAGTGTAAACTGTGTAATAATTCGTTTACGTCACTTGTAACAGCGTGCGCGTGCAAACAAACAAGGTAAAAGAAGAACAAAATAGCACACGTCACGTCACGTCACGGGGGGACGGGGGGGGGGGGGGGGGAAGGGACGGGGAGGACAGTCAATAGTCAAATATATTATCAATTATGCGTCATCTTTGCATCCTCTTAGTGATAATTTTACGTTTCTCTCCGAAATTGTGCATGCATAAAAAACCGAGAATACCAAATACTTCACCCCTTTCAAATGTTATATCAAAAGAATTTGTAAAAACATGGACACCCTTAGTCTTTATTGGAAGTTTTATGCACATAAAAAATATCTCTGAAACGTGGGACAACCCTATAACCTTGATATATTCGCGTATCGCGTGTTAGCCAAACATTATAATGTATAACCACACTATTACTCGTGGGGAAGAAGGGGTGAACCCCCTGCCAGAAAGCCTGCCACCCCATATACGCTACTGCAGTATTATAGTTGACCCCCCCCCCCACCCCCGATAATCAGAATTCCAAACAAACCACAGATGATAAGACAGACCGTGCATATAATAAAACCTCATGTACATATGTCCACGACTTAATATAGATCATTAGGCGCCAACACGATTCATCTAGCAACATTGCAAAAAACACTAGAACTGGGGGATTTCAGGCGACAGCGTACCTAGTATTCAAACAAACAGACCTTGCATATATTATATTAATAAAACCACAGACTGTCTATGTCCACGACTTATAGATCATTGGGTTGGGCGCCAACACGATTTGTCTGGCAACATTGCAAAAAACACTGGACCTGGGGCATTTCAGGCGACAGCGTACCTTGTATTCACGATTTACACCAACTTAGGCGTGCTAAACTTGATCGATAGTTATTGATCCAAAAGTAGGTACGCAGTCGCTTGAAATCCCCTAGGTCGACCCCAATCGCCTCAGTGACCCACCCTTAAATCTTAAAAATCAGGGTAATTTTTTTCTTAAAAATCAGGGTAAATTTTTTTTATTTATAATTTGTAATAAGATTTAAAATAAATTGCCCAATTTCTCAAACTAGTGCTATTTTCTGCTTAGAATGAATAAGTGTGCTTATAGATTGCTTTTAAACTATTAAGTATTATCACACTAGAAACATTAGTCAAATTGACATTACCAATTTTGCGTTGTCATGTACTACGGTCTGTCCTTAATATTTGTCAGGGAAATAAAAGAGAAAACAACTGATCCAACTTTAAGATTTTTGGCACTTAAGTACATAGGTTGAGACATTTTTGTAAATGACCCGCGCCCTACTTGTCTTTTATATATTTAGTTGTGGCTCATGTTTTAAGAGCTTGACCCCCACCACCCCCACCCCCCCATTTTTGGCTATTTGCGGTTAAATGTAAGGTCACACATTTAACCGCAAATAGACCGCAAAACCACAATAAAAACTACCCGTCAGTCCGAAGCACCGCTAGTCCGAAAAAACAGGGGGGGTACTCTCCCCAATAATATCAGTGGGTATTTGCAAAAGGTAGGTTTTTTCTTAATATACAAACTATCGGTACACGATTGTTTCAAAATATAAATATACCCCCTGACTTAATATTTTAGTACTTTAATTCATCCGCTAGTCCGAAAAAATAAGAAAAACCAAAACACCCCGCTAGTCCGAAGGCCCGCCCGTTAGTCCGAATTATTTTTTTCATTTTTCGGACTAGCGGGCTTTCGGACTGACGGGCCTTCGGACTGATGGGCAGCACCCGATGAAATAACTGTTATTTGAAAATTTGAAATCATGCAAAATAATGAATAATGACTAATAAGAACGTTGCCTCATTATGGTTTGGAAAAAAATGTTACGGGGGGGGGGGGGGGGGGGGGGGGGGGAACAAAACATTGACTTTCATGTGCCTAAATGTACAGGCCATGTGTAGAACAGCAGGTATCCAGGGGTGTGGTTTTGGGATTGGCTTATGTTTGGATTGGGATTTTGGCCTGAACATGGTCTTGAACTGCTCAGTCCCTGTCATCTAGGCCAGTGTATTTCAGATCTCCCAGGCACTTTATCATGAGGAATTTCATGATTTTATGAACAAGGCCTTTTCTAATAACTTCAATAAACAAACTGTGGAGTGTGGTTAGGCACTTAAATAAAATAAGATCTTGTTTGTGTATAACTGGGTTAAAAAGAAATTCACTTGGGTCTTGAAAGTGGCACGTAGCTTGAGGGGAAGGGGGAGGGTATGCAAGGGGGAGAGGGAGGTGGTAGCTTATTGCCCATCCCGTACATCGTTAAATTGGGAAGATCAGTCAGTAGAATTTACGTGGACGTGGAGGAAGCACTTGCCTAAATATTTAACAGACATGCCAGAAAATGTGAAAAAGTGAGGGCGCTGTGTGCGGGTCTGTAGCGAAATATCTAGGTTGATAACCCCCATTTAAACAAGGCTTAAATTAAAGTAAAGACTTTTTTGAAAATGGTCATAGTTGGCATACAAGTATGGCCTTTTTACGCGTATTTCAATGGGAAAGTTATTTGGTGCGATACTGCTGTTATGGAAAGCTTGCATGTCTAAATTGTATTGGAATTGGATTATAATGACTCCTCCTTCAAATCACTTTTAAAAGTGAAAAACATTGACCTATAATAGCTCCCACTCATCAAGAAGTTGATATAAATGAACAATGTGGTCTTGTGTGTTTGTGAAAAGTTGTGACGAAAAAGTGGTCATGGCCTATTTCCCAAGATAATTTTCTCCTCCTCAAAACCACAATCAGACAGACTGGCGCCAAATGTGGGCAACACTTTAAATCTTGTTTTGATTGCAGCACAGCCTATCATTTGATTGACATGCTAATTGTGTGACAACTGGTTTGTTGAAGATTTTGGGTTCTCTCAAAATTGTGTGGTATATAAAGGTATATTGAGAGGGAAATATACTTGTGGACAGGGCTCAAATTAATTGGTAGGCAATTGCCTTCGATGCCCCACGTATACTAGTTGCCTTGATGCCCCAATTTCTGGCTGTTTTCACTTCAAAGTACACAATTGCCTTGTAGAAAGTTGGGGCCAAAAGTCAATAATTTCTATTGCTGCCGGTTCACATCCTGTACGGGGGCCCTGGAGGTCACGATAAAGGGGCCAAAAAAATGTGTTTAATCAGCCAAAGAGGTACATGGACAAATCTGGTTGAATATGATTCCTTAGAGGGTACTTGTAATGATGGTAGCAATGACAGCAACTTTTGCCTGTACAGGGTTGACCCCGTGGCGCACTGGTAGGACGTTCGTCTCTCAACCGAGAGGTCCTGGGTTCAAGCCCCGGGGGCGTGGCCACTCTTTTTGTCCACGCTTATTTTCTTCAAATTTGTCTATGTATGGTTTCATTAACCATTTAATTGTTTTCAACAACAAAAAGCACGGACAAAAAGGGTGGCCACGCCCCCGGGGCTTGATCCCACAACCTCGCGGTTGAGAGAAGAACGCCCTACCAGTGCGCCACGGGGGTAAACCATACTTGGCCGAGTATCTCGGCCAACTATGTAGCCTAGGGCCATTATTTCAACGAAAAGCGAAAGTGCCACACCGCCAGCTTACACACTGCACTGTGGCCATTTGTGGCACTGGGGGTGGTTAGGGTTAACGGAATCTGTTTTTTCTTTTTTTCCAAATTGATCTATGTATGGTTTCATTAATCGGCGATTAATCGATAAATTTCGATGTTGTTCTCTTGTTTATCAAAATTTGCTGACATCGCGGAAGACTAGCAAGAAATCACTATACAGAAGCCAGGGCTCAAAATACACAGGGGCGAAGGGCGATTGGCCCCCAGTTTTCACAAAATATAGCCCCTGAGAAAATATTGGCCTATGGTAAAATGTACTATTAAGCACAGATAGTCATTGACTATCTGTGTATTAAGGGGCAATTTTTGGCAGAACTTGCTCAAAATAGCCCTCATAGCCAAATAAGTATTTTAACCCCTGACAGAAACCCATCTGCGTGCTTATGAAATAATAAATATAGCGCCATCTGTTGGGCTTTGTTAGGCAGTCTGTTTCTGTTTATTGCTCAGACAATATTGGTTCCTTAGGGACGCACCATTAGATTTTCAGGGGGGGGGGGGGTAGGAAGTTTTTGGAAGAAAAAAAATTCACCCTCTGTGCGGGGAAAAAAAAAAAATCACCCCCTGATGAGTAAAAAAAAAGAAGAAAAATTCTACCCCCACCCAATTTAATAAAAAAAATTCACCCCTTACGGCGGCCAAAAAAAAAAAAATCACCCCCGAACCCAACTTCCTACCCCCCCTGAAAATCAAATGGTGCGTCCCTTAGACTAGGGACTAGTCTCAGATTAGTTCCCCCATTAATGTTGTTGTTTATAATTATTATGTTATTTTGTATCTTTGTATAAATTATAAGGGACGCACCATTATATTTTCAGGGGGATAGGAAGTTGGGTTCGGGGGGAATTTTGTTTTTGGCAGCTGTAAGTGGGGATTATTTTTTAATGTATTCATTCATATTGAGTTGGGTGGGGTAGAGGTTGTTTTTTTACTCATCAGGGGGTGGGGGGGGGGGGGGGTTGGCCTGTATAGAGGGGGAATCTTTTTTCTTCCCATAAGTTTTGTGTGAGACAATTTTTGAATAACATTTTTGTTGTTGTTTAATTTCAGAGAGTGCTGAATGGAAGTCATCTCTTACACATGACTCAATAAGAACACTGCAGTGTGTGCAAGACCTGGTCAATTCATCACAGGTTGGTTAATGAATATTTTGTAGACACTGTTTGTAGAGCTGAACTTATGGGTTTTTTCCCTTGCCGATATGATTCAGAGATGCGATTTTCCCGGAAATTTCTGGAATTCCAGAAATTGGGCCATACAAAAAAAAAATCCGGATTTTTTGGAAGAAGGAAATTTTTTTTTTAATAATATATATTTTTTTGCATTTCCGGAATTGGATGATGATATTTCAGCATAAAAAGAGTCAAACATGTTTTTTTAGGGGGGGGGGGGGTGATACTCTATATCCCTGGACCCCCGGCCGTGAGGTGCCAGAGCTCCGCTCGCTACGCTTCGCCCTTCGCAATTTTCAGGAAATCTCTCAATCACTCAGTCACATCTCTGATGATAGCTGATGTTTTATTTCTGTCATCGACACTATAATTTCGCGGATACTTTATTTCACAAATTTAAAATAACTGCTATTTTAGCGAGCATTTAATTTCGCAAATCTGGAAATGTAACAGTTACTTTCGATGCAAAATTGTCAGTTTAGCAGCTATTTAAATTTTTACAGTATTTAATATAAACATTGAATTTAAACATCGGTAACTATAGCAGCGGCGAAGACATGTGCTTTTACGTTTGTTTGCCAATATATGGTGTACTGTGGGGCTGATACGAAGCATCGGTTCAACTCTCAACTGATTGTGTTTTAGTTTTTATTCGCTTATAAAGCAACTGGATTTCGGAAGAAGATTATGGTCTTGGCATTTCTGCATGTCAAACAATAAAACAAAGTAAGGCGAAGGAAAATGTTTCGAGATATGCGCCGTGAAAATATGCATGTATATAGGGCGCCCCGGCCTAGCCCCGGTTTAAAGCGATGCAATTCAAGTGTCTAAAATGATTCGGAAATCATACACGATTATGCAAACAAAGATAATTTGCTCTAAAAATTGTCTGATTTATAATCAAAAATGTTAGCCACTCCCCAAAAAATCCAGAAACTTCTTGAGCATTTTCATATCGTTCAATAACTCTAACTCTATTTCACCACACGGCAACAGAATTTTTTTCCGACACCCAAAATTCACCAGAAAGGTCACCCCGATCCCCCGGGATTTGAACCACGGACCTCCAGCATCAGGGCCCAGATCCTAGCCACTACACCACGGCTCCCAGTCGACACTCGGCGAGTATATTCGCCTCGTTATATAGCATGGGTCCGTTTTGTAGCCAAAAAAACTGCACGCCGGGTTATAGAAACACTTTTCCCGCACAGTTGCCGTATGGTGTAGTAGAGTTAGGGTTAAGATCAGGGTAGTCGCACCAAATTATACGGGCCCTAATTTTGTTGTCTGCCCCATTGTTTATTTAGCGTCTTACGATGTGATCTCGTTTGTTGCAGATTAACCAACAAATTGTTTGCTTGATTATTTCTGTACAGTTCAGTGCAGCTTCTAGAGAGACATTCCATTCTGATGAAATCATTCAGTTGAAGTCTACCCAATTGTCTGCTTCCAGTTATGACAAGTTGAGACTATCAACTGCTGGTGAAGCCCAATCAACACCATGGACTCCTGGTCAACCCCAAATAAGACTAACTTCTGGTCAAGCCCATTTAGGACCATCTGCTTCGGGTCAAGGACTTGTTGGAACATCTAGCATTGCTGCTAGTGACCATACCATGAGAGCTACAAATGACGGGCCGGATCATTCGTATACGGGGAATGTACAACAAAGTAGCTCCGGTTTCGGGAACCAAAAACTCCCTACACCCCTCTTTAAGAAAATGGACCAACCGCAGCAACCTGACTTTGATAGGAGTCAGCCGGGTAGTCGCACTACTTTCAGGGGTGATGGTGTGCAGAGGGGTGGACATTTCCCAGCATTCCAAGGAGGTCAAAGCAATCAACCAGGAGGTCAGAGGTCGTGGAAGGGCAGGTCATCTGGCGATGGTTCGTTGTTCGGTGGTCCAGGAATGAAGAGGAAGACCATGTCACCAGAAGGTATGTGAAAAAACAGTGTTGCCAATTGGTATAATGTTGCCAACTAGCGATAAGTGGCCCAATTGTGCTACTGTGGGTAACTCCTTGTACCTTACAGGCTTTGCCAAGCCATTGGACATAATCATGATAATACTCTTATAAAGACCACAGAGACACGCTTCAGGTTTGGGAGTTCCATTAATATTTGGTATTTTTGAAATCCTGCGTTTTGTAATATAGCAACGTTTATCGAAGTTTGGTGTGACAGGACTTCTTTGATGAAGGGCAAAGAGTATAAGGTTCATTTAAGATAAAGAAAATTCTTTGGAGAGGGATGGCATTTTACGGGTCTGGGCGTTCATGACTTCTTAGTTCGACCATTTTGGCTAGTTCGGACCCGTTAAATTTCATATGTTGTGCGAGTATCTCTTGACACACACACCACACACGTGTCAATTTGGATCCTCTATCTGTACAGGTCAGTGCTATAATGTGCTTGGGAGTTAACATGAAGTATATCAAACAGGTGTGTGCAACTCTAATTGCTGATCGGATGCTACTTCATCCAGGAATTTTAACTTTTTTGTGATTATATCTTGATGGCGCTGTAGCGCTGTCTTTAGTCTGCTTAGGTATAGACTTGCCTCAAGTCTGTTAGATACAAACAACATCGGTATGGTGTGTATTTGAAGTGAACTGAGCTAAAAATGTATAAAACAAACAATTGAATGTGATTTATAAGTCAGGGTGGTAAAAAAACCCTGCTGCATCTAAGGTTTCTATGATAATTTTTGAAACTGCACAATTTTTCAGGATTTTCCCCAATAATTCCGTGCAAACTTCAATTAAGTCTATACCGAAGCAGACAACAAACAGCGCTACAGCGCCACCAAGATATGATCACACAGAAGTTAAAG
Source organism: Ophiura sarsii (assembly GCA_035610835.1). Lineage (NCBI taxonomy): Eukaryota > Metazoa > Echinodermata > Ophiuroidea > Amphilepidida > Ophiuridae > Ophiura > Ophiura sarsii. The sequence continues at coordinate 42,782,701 of CM069447.1, read as the reverse complement.
TTCCCTGATGAGCTCATTAAATAGCCTAAAAAACGGCATTGTGTCATTTATTACGTATGCACAGTATAGGAGTTTCCTATCCCAAAATTAACAGTATCCCTGGTATAAACTCAGTATCTCTTGACCCCATTATTTCTAGGAGATGGTGGTCCATCAGGTTTTACCTATCCCCATCCTAACTCCTCTTGACCCCATTATTTCTAGGAGATGGTGGTCCATCAGGTTTTACCTATCCCCATCCTAACTCCTCTTGACCCCATTATTTCTAGGAGATGGTGGTCCATCAGGTTTTACCTATCCCCATCCTAACTCCTCTTAAACCCATTATTTCTAGGAGATGGTGGTCCATTAGGTTTTACCTATCCCCATCCTAACTCCTCTTAAACCCATTATTTCTAGGAGATGGTGGTCCATTAGGTTTTACCTATCCCCATCCTAACTCCTCTTAAACCCATTATTTCTAGGAGATGGTGGTCCATTAGGTTTTACCTATCCCCATCCTAACTCCTCTTGACCCCATTATTTCTAGGAGATGGTGGTCCATCAGGTTTTACCTATCCCCATCCTAACTCCTCTTGACCCCATTATTTCTAGGAGATGGTGGTCCATCAGGTTTTACCTATCCCCATCCTAACTCCTCTTGACCCCATTATTTCTAGGAGATGGTGGTCGTCCATCAGGTTTTACCTATCCCCATCCTAACTCCTCTTAAACCCATTATTTCTAGGAGATGGTGGTCCATTAGGTTTTACCTATCCCCATCCTAACTCCTCTTAAACCCATTATTTCTAGGAGATGGTGGTCCATTAGGTTTTACCTATCCCCATCCTAACTCCTCTTAAACCCATTATTTCTAGGAGATGGTGGTCCATTAGGTTTTACCTATCCCCATCCTAACTCCTCTTAAACCCATTATTTCTAGGAGATGGTGGTCCATTAGGTTTTACCTATCCCCATCCTAACTCCTCTTAAACCCATTATTTCTAGGAGATGGTGGTCCATCAGGTTTTACCTATCCCCATCCTAACTCCTCTTGACCCCATTATTTCTAGGAGATGGTGGTCCATCAGGTTTTACCTATCCCCATCCTAACTCCTCTTGACCCCATTATTTCTAGGAGATGGTGGTCCATCAGGTTTTACCTATCCCCATCCTAACTCCTCTTAAACCCATTATTTCTAGGAGATGGTGGTCCATTAGGTTTTACCTATCCCCATCCTAACTCCTCTTAAACCCATTATTTCTAGGAGATGGTGGTCCATTAGGTTTTACCTATCCCCATCCTAACTCCTCTTAAACCCATTATTTCTAGGAGATGGTGGTCCATCAGGTTTTACCTATCCCCATCCTAACTCCTCTTCAAGACATCAAGGCAGATTTCAGAGTGACGAGGAAGATATGGAACCTGTGAAGCCTCCAGGAGCATTTAAAACAGCCAAGGATCAATTGGTGAGTCCTTTTACAAAGTATAGGTATAGATTTTATTTACGTGGCAACCATTTTCCAAAATTTACCACCCAAGCCTTGTTCCTGTTTGGTCTATTTGCGCCTTGGCACACTTGATAGAACCGCGAGGAAGCGTGGTACCAACGTGTGTGGCGTACGGATACTCGCACAATGCGTAAGAAGTCACGCAGGCACAGGTAAACATAACGGGAACGAGGCTTGGGTGGCAAATTTTAGAAAATGGCTACTGCGTGAATAGGTTCTATTATTTATAATATACTAGCGGGCACCAGCGCGAAGCGCTGGACCCGCTAGAAAATTTCCCGGGGAATAAGTAAACAAAGCGTAAGAAAATTTGATACAATAATATCAAGAACATGTCCTATACATAATCCAGACGGGGCCCTAAATAATCCGAATATCGCAGGTGCTTTTGATAATCCATGTTATACATTGCCTTAATCTAGGTAGGCCTACGTTTGTGTTTCCAGATACCTATGTAGGCCTCCCATGAGACCTGAAATGCAGGTACCCGTTGTCCCTTACTTTATCATAGTCAAGTAAATTAAACGCGGGTGCCGAAGATAGCGGACAGTAAAAGTCACAATAGGCAGAGGTCAGTAATATCAAAGCGTTATAAATGTTTATATAAATATCAATCAAGAGTATGTCCTTAAATAATTCAGGTACTAAGGTGCCCTTGATATAATGTAAGTGACATGGTGCCCTTAATACACCATGAGCCTAGGCCCAATGTGCTCTTAAATAATACAGATACCCAAGATCTTAATCCGAGTAGGCCTACTCCATCAACGTGTTCTTAATACCCCCAGTGATACTCCTGTCAGCGCATGTCTCTACCTATTTTGTACCCCAAATAATAAAAAGTTGAATTTTAATGTCAAAATTGAAAGTTACCTAAAATTAGCTTTTAAATGTCTCCCCCGATTCTTTTATTGCCCTGCCACCCCGTTTTACTCCTTTAAAGGTATATTATGTGATCTTTCCATGGAACGCCCTCAACATCGAAAAAAATTGAAAGCAGATTTTCTTGCAGATTTACATTTCTGATCATAAATCGTACATACATTCCAAGTTACAGGGCGATAGCAATACGATTCTTAATTACTTCAAAATCATGGTTTTAGAGTGAAAATAAATTGTCGGATATCCGACAACTTATTTTATTCTAGTCTAAATTCACTCTAAAACCATGATTTTGAGGTAATTAGGAATCGTATCGCTCTGTAACTTGGAATATATGTACGATTTATGATCAGAAATGTAAATCTGCAAGAAAATCTACTCTCTAAAAAAAATCACGAATAGAGGGCGCTCTCTGGAAAAGATCACAAAATATGCCTTTAACATATGGTGCTGGTGCAAGTGTCGCCACTGCCCATATGCACATACTGTATCCAGGTAATTCAGTAGGCCTACGTTCTGAGCGTTATAGTTTTATAGTCGGTCGTTTAGTTTTATGGTCGGCGGAGTCTATCATCAAGATCACTTGTACCATTCCACGCTTGTACTTGAGCACAATGTGTGCCATCCGGGTTTTGTTTGGCCTATTTACATTAAATACATTATTCCTCCAATAGGCATGTGGGGCCTTAACGTATAGTATATGTAGTCCCTTTATCATGTTTGCTGTGTTCTATAAAGCCTCCCGAGATACTACCTGAGTGTACACCCTTGAAATCCAGTTATCACAGGTGGCCCACCTGCGCATAGTATATCCAGGTAATTTGAGACTCGTTTTATAGTGAACCCCGTAATCCAGATACCACGGATGCCCTGAATAATCCAGACACTCTATAATAATCATGATAATGTACCACACGTTCCGTTTATCCAGATGCCCCATGTGCCCTTATATCCAGATTATCAAGTAAGGGAAGTGCGGAGAGGAGGAGGTGGCTTTAGGGTACACTATTAGAAAAAGGGTGCTTCAGAGGGATTCTTGGCTGTCCCGTATAATGGTTTAAAGGTTCTTTGATTTTAAAGGCCCCAAAAGGTTCTGTAGAGAACCTTTAGAGGTTCGAAAGACCAATGTTTGCCCATATTTTGCCTATTTTGAACCTTAAAATGGTTCTTTTTTTGAACCTTTTAAGGTGATATAAAGGGTTCCATACGGGACAGCCAAGAACCCCTGAAGCCTGAAGCATCCTTTTTCTAAGAGTGTACGGACTGCCTGCTTTCACTCTGCTCCGTTACAATGTGCACGGTTTGCGCCACAAAACGCGTACACTTTTTGTCTGCGTCATTACGTGTGCGCCGAACCGCGTGCGCCATGTTAAACGCGGTCGCGCAGCACAACATAGAAACGGTTGACATGGTACTGCCAGTTTCTTTATCGTTTAGCAAACGTCGCATTCATCTATGTTACTAATGTGAAAGTGTCACTTTAAGATCTGTGTAAGAGTTTTTGTTTACATTTAGAAAATGTCGTGAAATATTTTTATTTGTCGGACGTATAAATGCTTGTTACTATGCGATCTTTAAGAATAACAAACAACCGCATATACAGAAATGTAGCTATATCCCTGAAGAAAATATTTTGGGTGAAGACCATATGTCATCACTCATTCCGAAAACCACAATTTGTGTCCGAAAGTAGCTACCCGAGTAAAAGAAATTCAACATTTCGGATTTTCACATGTGATCCTTTCTGCGCATGTCTGAAAACGGTAAAAAACGGGCATTGAACTATCTAATTAGCTCGTGTATTAGAGGCGCAATTACCACGCTTTTTCAGTTGAGGAGGGACGCGAGTGTAAAATTATATTGAACTATCTAATAAAGCCATGTTCCGAAAATTAGTATATAGATGTGACCCATGCAGGTAAATGAGGCACAATAAGGGAAATATGAATATTGAGTTATTGATATCATGATAATATGTGTAAGAAAAATTGACAATGGTAACAAAGTCAATGTTATGTCATATTCCTAACCAAAGTTACGAATGATTAAAAATCGCAAAACATCAAATACAAATTGTCAAGTTATGGACACTTTAAGTTTTGGTTTAGTTAGCAAAAATCTATGGAGTAAATAAAAATTCAATACCTGAAAATGTAGTTTAAATCATTATTTTCATGAATTTGAATCGTTGGCAGAAGTAAGACTTTTTATGAATTTGACTTATTTTAACCGTGTCCCACATTTGAGCTCTTAATCTAATTGTGCCTCATTTACTCATGTTGGGTCATATACCTTGTGAATTATTATTTAAGTTGTATCATTACCATATGTGAAAAAGATGCATCAAAATACACCTTCACATGAAAGTAAAATCTTAATTTTTACATTTTGAATAACCAAAGTCTCTTTTTTTGACGTCTCTGATCACATGTTGTTTTCTTATACATAGTCAGTACACTGTTTCCTGGTTTTTGATAAACTATTTTTAATATTATGTTAAAAAAGTTTTAAACAAGTGGAATTGTTTTGAAACATGTTCAAGCCTGGAAATAGCCACCGCCCGCTTACCCATAGCCGGTAACTTTTGCGTCGGGTGGGTGAAGATGCAAAAGTACCTGACCGACTGACGGGTAAAGTTGTGAAAACTTGGGCAGGTATTTTTGGGAGTTGATTGGCTGGTTGAAAAAAATCTGAAGTTCCAGCCCTGAACATGTTCAAATGTAGTTAGTAGTGTGCTTCATGTTTTCATTGCTAACAATTTGGCACATCTGGGTTTCCATTCTCTCATGGACTCATCGGACTCGATAGAGCAGACCAATGTAGATTCTCGAAAATATTTCATACGGCCCACCAACTCATTTGCAAGAATCAGATTATTATTTTCAAGATCTTTGCAGTGAATGATGCATGATGAGCATTTCTACTCTAGTTTTGCAACTGGCTCATTCCATGAAGTTGGGGCATATTATGTGACATCCAAGTGAAATTTTCAAAATGGATATTTTCCAACTCTTTCTTCTTTTTTAGGTTCTACATTTACCAAAGTCCAATGTAGAACCTTTTTTTTTAATGTAACATTTGGTGTAAAATAACCGCACATGTTCAACAGTTGGATGACATTTCCAAAAATCCTGATGCTACATGGACACCATTTCCCATTTCCATATCATTTTCTAATAAATTAGCTTAAGATGTGGGCCAAGTTTCTATACCTCATTGTGAATTCAGTGAAATGCTAATGGAAATGGTGTCCATGTAGCATTGTGTATTAATATATTTCATTAGATATACATCTCTCATAATATGCCTTTTTTCTGTAAAGTGTAGTAAAATGTAGGCAATGTTTTGAATGTTTTGGGTGATGGATAATTTCGAATGGGGTGATTGTTTTAGTCTAATTAGGCAAATTTTATGAAATGCTACATGGACATGGTGTCCATGTAGCATCGTATTGGTAAGCTATATTATTAGCATTAAAAGAGCAAAAACTAATTCATTATTAACTTCAAAGTTTATTAATGATGTGATTCTACAAAAAAATTACAATTTCAACGAACTATAACGATACCCAATGCAAAATATTGCCCATGCTATGCCCGATGCTACATGGACGCCAAATTATTATGGCGTCCGTGACTCAAAATTAATATCATAACATGAAAAGAAATTCTGATTCAGTGTTTCCCTTTCAATAAAAATGCATTAATAAATACAGACATACAAGCAACATTAAGAAATAATTACAATCGCACTTACCATTCACAAAACTATCCAATGTTTACATTTTGATGCTACATAAAAGTCCCGATGCTACAACGGGATACCAGCGACTGAAACCTTGATAAAACTAGCCCACATGTGGCAAATTCCAAATAAACCTGATAGCTATTGACCTCTATCCTTACAAAAAGAAATATGGAATGTTTTATTTATCTCCAGGGGGGGATTCCCACAAATTGCATAGGATGTTTATCACGATGCTACATTTTATGGTTAGGACACCATGCACACGGCATGGTATACTTTTTCATGAATATATGGAATGGTCTTCATGAAATTTATTCTCATTTGCAATAGTTTTCAATTGATAAATGCTCTTAATTTTGGAAAATAATTAAAAAATGTATGATAGAGAACTACCCCCATTCAGCAATGAAAACTCCCGATGCTACACGTGTATATTTTGTGGACACCGTGCGTAGCATCGGAAAGGCAATTTTCATGTTGCTTGGGTGAAAAATCAGTCCAGCGTGACGAGGTGTTTTGGTCAGTAAACTATGAATACATGTATCTTTTATTAATCAAATCGATTTCCAAGCAATTCTATGATAGTTTTGCTTACATAAAACTCATATTAATTGTTGTGCTTTCCATGTCACGTTTTTTAGCAAAAATGGTCTTGGACACCACCTCATTTTCTATTTATTTTTTCTTCAAGGAAGGGTCGATTTTTAATTTTTTTTCATGGCTCAATACTATAACCTAGTACTGTTTTTGGACACTAAGAAATTTTGATATACACATAGAGTAAAACAGTTTATAAGCTGCCTAAAGTACCAAATTCTGCTATTTTAACAAATGCCCCAACTTCATGGAATGAGCCAACTGCAAGCAAGTTGAGTTTTTGATTTCAAATATTTGTATTAGGCCAACAAAAAAAAAAGAGTTGACTTGCCCTTTCCGACCGACCCAAATTTTCGGAAATCTAGGGTCGCTATTTTTTTTTTTTTTTTTTTTTCAAAAAAAACCAACAACAATTGAAAGAAGCACATAACAATAAAGAAAGATAAAAATGTGTTTTGAGTAGTATCTGCAAAAAAAAAAAATCTTAAAAACTTGTCTTATGTGCATTAAATTTTCAAAAATTTCAACAAAAAAAAAAATCCGACCTTCCGACCCTGACTTTGACCCTGAAAGGGCAAGTCAACTTTTTTTGTTTGTTGGCCTTATGCATGTGTTTGCTTATTTTTAATAGGCAATTAACAATCAGAAGAAGTTTGGGAATAGAAGTGGTGGATCAGGGGGTGCCCCAACGTCATCATCTTATGGTACCACTAAGAAGAGTTTAGGTACTACCAGGTAAGCTTATTTTGTCCCAATTCCCTACACTCCCTACACTCTTTTTCAACGTCCGACGTAACATGTATCGCATCGCAAAATGCGACACAAAACAGCACTGTTTGCGACGCAACTGTAAAGTGGCGTCACATATTTTGCGATGCAGTATTTTGACTAAGAAGTACGAAAAATGTCCAAGTTCTCACTTTAATTGAGAAATACCTTCAAGTAAAATGCGTATTAAGTACTTGTTGGAGATATTCAGTTAATTATAACTTAATCATGGAGTTATTAATAATAACTCCTTGTTATAATTTAGTAAAAATAATATTTATGTGCGCTATTTTATTGCCTATAAAAACTGCGACACACAATTTAGGAATTGCTACACAAGTCAAAAAGTGTGTAGCAGTTTTTGCTTCGCAAAAATAAAGCCGAACATCTGACGTTGCTCTTTTTGTCTTCCCCTGGACAAGTGACGTAACTTTACAGGTGCAGCATTTACGCACACGTTTATGTGCTGCAACTAGTAGAATACGCAGTAACGTCACTGTCTCGAGATGGATAAATAGACTATAGCATGGACTGAAAGAATTTAAGGATTTGTTTATGTATTTTTTCCTATTGTGATATCAGAATGGTATTTTGTTTGTTTGGCTGCAAAAATAATTACACTCCCAAACGATATTTTATAAAAGATGCTAGTACAGTGAGGTATGGAAGAACAATACAAACGTGGCTGGCCAAATCTCAATTAAACTGATGGCACTACCGCCCCCACCCCACCCCCCCCCGACTAGTTTTGGGTTGGGGAATAAAACCAGGGGAAAAGACCGGTTGCACTAGTGCCGATGCTGGGAATCGAATCCACTATGTAATTGAGCCAAGGAGTCTGCTTGGAAAATGATCAAAGAAGATCTTAAGGACACCACCACAATGCATTGCGTATTTTCAAAATGCCCTAATTTTGGCCTCTAATTTGACTCGGTTCCTAAAGACATTATGCACACAATCAGTGGCTTCATAACGCACGCGTTTATCGTTGGAGCTCTAAGGTTCTAGTTTACATTAATGAATAAATTAGTTATAAGTGTTCCTTTTTCTTCTTTCTAAAACTAACTAAAGAACTCTACAAATCTCTACAAATGCATTGTGCGGAAAAAAGCTTTAGTTGGTTGGCGTTCATGCAATGCATTGTGGGAAGACCTTAAAATCTTCTTTGGAATCAATCAAGGCACACAACAAGTTGGTTTGTCCTTTGCGATTAATCTAGGCTCTCTTTTTTTATAAATGTGTTATTCTTTTTAAAATATCATTTTTAGGTTTTAATTCATTTTCAAAATGTGTTCTGTTTATGTTTACGTATACAATTGTCAATTACTCATTTAATTGTTCGATATTAAAAGTTCAATTACCCATTTATTCGTTGAATATTTAAAGTTCAATTACTCGCTTATTTGTTATTAAAAGTCAAAGAGTTATAGGAAAGAAGAATGGTGCGTGTTCCGCATTCATTAAAATTCTGTGTTGTTTACCTAACAAGAATTGAAAAATAAGAAATCGACCGACTAACCTAGATGTTACCACTTGAAGCCAAGTCAACTTTTTTTCTTTTCTTCTCAATTCAAGAATTACCATTTTGATTGTTCGTTATTGTTTGATGCCTTTTTCTCGTTTTTACAATTTTGATTAACTTCTTGCAATTTAAACGCAATCGCAATAACATTTGTTGTCTTTGTTTCAGGAGGGGTCTCAACAGCAAATTTGTCCCGCCCGTCATGAATAGAGACGACGATGAGGGCGCTACCGGGTAGGTATTTACAATTTTAGAATACTCTAAAACCAGAAATGTTCGCGAGTTTAATATTTTGCGAATCATCAATACTGGCCTTGTTCACGGCATCAACATTTCATGAATGTAAACTTTGCAATGCACTGCTACGTACCAAGGTGGATTGGATATATTTGCGGCATGACATTTACGCGAGTAAGTGCTCCACAAACTTTAAATGCACATGAACATTTCTGCTTTTATGGTGTACTGAAATGAGTCGTTTTGAAATAGAGATACATTTCTAATAATATTCGGGATTCGATCAATATATCGGTTTAATTGATACACACTACAGGCATGAGATTGAGTTATCGTGTGCAGTGGCGTAACTAGACTTTTTCATTTGGGGGGGGGGGGGCAAGAAGGGGCAGTGACTAAAAATGGGGGGCTCCTAATTTGTTTTGAGTCAAGAGATGCGCGCGAAAATTTTCGGCTTGACAGCTATTTTTTTGACAATTTGGCTCTAAACAAGGTTGTACCAAAGAATATTTCATTTTGGGCTGAAATATGCGCGCGTAGCGCGCGAAATTTTTTCATATGTGTACTTTTGACCATCATAATTCCATGATTCCTTTCGTCAAATGAACCGACAGTGCCAATCTCAACCGACACGATGTCATTATTGGGGGGGGGGGGGGATTTGGTGTGTACTTTGTTTGTAAATTTCATTTACAGCCGTACATGATTTCATTTGGGGGGGGCAAAGGTTCAAAGTGGGGGGATCCCGCCTCCCCTGCCCCGCTGGTTACGCCACTGATCGTGTGTAATTTCTCTTACGTGACACAAGTCATTCTATACGGGCGTGTAACATGTACCCGTATCATGCAGTGATCTCCGATAATAGTTCACTCTTTCCCCCCACCCCCATGTGGCCATGGAGGGTCCCCCCCCCCCACGTGGCCATGGAGGGACTTGCCGTCTTGTTGATTGGTTATTACCGCAATGCTTCAATTGGCTGGTCCAATAACATACCCTGTTATATATATGGCTGTTTCTACCTGACTGAATTTAGGAATTTTAAACTAGAAACATTATGGTAATTTTTGAATTGTCACCATGTGGCTATTTGGCAGTGAAAGGGTCGATGTTTTATCGGCAATTTAAACTTCAAGCTTATTGTAAAAACTAGATCGTGTACACATATACCGTGTTTTGCTTAAAGGGACATCAAAGGTAGATGTTCTGATTTTCAACTTGAAGTTTTCTATTCTACATGAAAGGTCATCCTTAAAAAAGTTGTGTTCCAAAGTTTGAGTTGCATAGCTCTAATGGTTCTTATTTTAGACGCACAAGATGCTGTGAACTGTACCCATTGAGTAGTACACAAACTATATCGGTGGTTACCACCATTCGCGGTAATTCGACGTTATTTCATCGATTTCTCCGTAATTATACCGATTTAGGCCGTCAAATTTCAGTATGATGATGAGAAAAATGCAAGCTTTCATATGATATGAAAATCTCCGTATGTTTGAAATAATTCTGTGTTACGAAAATGTAATCGGGTCATCTACCTTTAAGTGGTGTTGAAAATTTTAAATGTTTAAAAATTTACTTCAGAATTCAAGATGAACATTAAAAATTGCCATTTTTGTTGTTTCTACCAACAAAAACACAGCAAAACTTGATTAAAACAATATCATCGCTATTTATTGAAAAACGCCCTCTATGCAAATATGGTTCGCGTTATGTATCACGCGTACTGCAGGGGAATACTGCTGGACATTAAATGCTCGTCGCGGCTGTACGAGCATTTTTGAATCAACGTTTTCTTGTACAAAGAGGGCTGATTTTTCTTAATCCTTATAAGTGTAAGTTCGTACATGTAATACAATTATAAAAATATACTAATCCCAGTTTTTATCATAATTGAGGGCGCAGCCTCCAACACATCTCTTAGTGCCCCTTTAATACAGAACATGGGTTATGCGTGCGTTTACACATTTGAACCATGCCTAATTTAAGCCATCCTAAACAAATGTCTTAATACTTTCCATGCGGCTATTTGGTGATACCAAAATACAAAACAAAAGATTTTTCAGAAACCTTACCCAAATTTCAAGGTCTATCTCAAGGATTACTGAACCAATACTAGGAATGCTTGTACATATTTTAATGCATTACTCTGGTGAGTAAGTATGGTAACTATAAACTTCAATTATTTTGACATTTTTGAAACATTTTGTAAAATCTTGGAATGTCGTCTGCAGACGCCTGACAAGTGTTAAGGTACCATTTTTTTAAACATTTTTTCTTCTCGTTCTATTAACCCTAACCCCCCTGAATGCTAAAAAATGCTAATCCTAAGTATTCGAAGCGCATGCGCTGCCGGTTTTCGATGACGTAGTCAACCGAGCCTATATAGTGAGCGCCGTATACTGCACGAATGTGTAGTTGAGTGTCCCCGGATTGAATCCCGGCAGGTTCTCGGAGATTTAGTTGATGTTTTTTCCTCTAAAATTGTGATCCCGGTCGTAAACCCTACACCGGGATTAGGGTTGTTAACATAATGTTCAAGTAATACCTAGGATATTGATAACATCAACTGGCAATTTGCTCCTCCTAAAATCTAATCCTGTTGTCTCTATTCCTGCATTTTAGGAGTTCATATGGTTCCAAGCCAAATGGCAACTCTGCATCTTGCAAAGACGAGGACGCGGATCCAAGACTTAAGAACATAGACCCCAAGATGATTGAACTCATAACTAATGAGGTAAGATTGGAGGGAGGTTCTGCTCCCGGGGGGGGGCACTCAACTTTTTTTGGGTAGGGGTGTGCCGCCCAGGGTCTCAAAAAGGGGGGCTACAGAACTGAACTGAGTGGATTTTATGACGAAAAATAGGGTCTTAGGAACTGATTTTTTTCCCAAAAATTAGGTCTTGAGAACTGGCTTATAGTTCAATTATCGATTTATTTTGGTTTAAGAACGCAACATTTTCCGCTTTGGAACACAAAATTGGGGGTTTGGAACGCAAAATTTCGCGATTTTTGAATTTTCAATAAAATTAGGGTCTTAAGAACTGATGCAAGCTCAAAAGGGGGGTCATAAGAACTAGCAGCAGAGGGTGAAAAAGGGGGTCTTCAGCGCGGCACATACCTATACCCTTTTCAAATGCTGCATCAATGGTCCTCTTGTATTTACAGGGTTAGTAGGTTCCACACCACCAATTAAATTGCCATTGACTTGCACGCATAAGAGATCAAATTAAAGTCTGATTTTTTCCGCTATCTAGCGACTGGTTTGTTCAAATCCTTGTTTTCTTTGAAGATACAGATGTCTTCCATCAAAAGAACATCCATTTTGGTGGGGTTGGCCTTCATTTTTTTCCGCAACGAGACGTTGAATACTAGTACACTCTCCAAATTGCTGTCTGCTAACTATATTAGGTGCATGATAATAATTTTCGTTAGAAAATTCCAATTAGGAAACTTACTTAATTTTCCATACGGGTTTCAACAACACATCGGTTGTCTTCCTCAGTGGATTGTGTTTGATCCAGAGCTAGTGTTTCTAGTCTGTTTCTTGATGACGTCATCGGATGATGACGCCCTCTGGATCACTGAGTCGTAAAGATGACTGAGTTGGTAAGAACCACGTCATTAAATGGGATGACTCAAAGATCATTGCCAGAGATGGTACTAGAAATACTAGATGTATACGCGAATCAATTTGGATTCGTAGAAAAGGAGGCGTATAGACCAACATAAACACCTAATGAATGGCGACGAGGGGGCTTATTATCATGTTCTTCTGAATTCCTGATGAAACTATTCCATGATATATTAGGTGCATTTGTTCTAGAAGAGGTGAAAAGAGAAAAGTTGTGTCGAATCTTACTATTACAGAAAATACCAGGGTTCTTTGGTTAAATATTAAGTTTATAGTCTACAAATCACAAATAACACAAATTTCTTTCATATTAAGAGCATTGTATACCTTTTCTGTGCATTTAAATTAATGGTTAGAGGTGGGAGCCTTCTTGAATTAAAAACACAGGCTAGTGTTGGGCGCTAGCACAAATTTATTTGGAGGTGTGGAATCAGTTCGGGTCATGGAAACCTGGAAAGTTATTGAATTTTACATTTGCATTTTCCAGGCCTTGAAAGTCATGACAAAAAGGTCTTCACCTTTAAAAGTAATGGAAAGTCATAAGTGAGTATATAGGGCTGGAAAGGTTGTGGAAACATCATTGAATACTTTGTTCTAAAATGTCTAAAGCTTTCAATTTTGAAAGTTGGGAAAGGTTTCTGATAAATCTATTTTGAATATGGTAAAACTAATAGCCGTGCGGAAAGTGTTAAGACTTATTATGTACAGTAAGAGAACGATGATTAAAATGTTTTGTTGTACAAATCTAATTATCTACTCGCATGCTAGACAGTTTTGTCTAACCGTTCGGAAGACTTCTTCGGTAGTGACTTGATTCGCTTGTTTTTCCCGCGAGATTTGCTTGCACTCTTGCTTGCAGTCTTGCTTTCCCGCGGGGGCTCTCGGGAAAAACAAGTGAATCAGCAAATCTCGCAAAAAAAATGTCTAGCATGTGAATAGATAATTGGATTTGTACAACAAAACATTTTAATCATTTCAATCTACAATCCTGATGAACTTATTCAAAGAAAAAAGTAAGAAAACATGTTTTCAAATTTATGATCAATCCTGTAAAGGCAAACATTTATTATTTATTTATTAAAAAATGTTATGTATATGTTTTTCTGTGCAAATATTTTGCAGCTGTTGGAAAAAAGGAGAAAGTAAAGATATGTCTCGAAGCTTGCTAAAACTTTCTGTTTCATGTTTTGTTACTGTTTCAGATCATGGACCATGGGCCACCAATACAATGGGACGACATAGCTGGTTTAGAATTCGCAAAAACTACCATTAAAGAGATAGTTGTGTGGCCTATGCTCAGACCGTAAGTATATTGTCTTACAAATATGGGACTAATTATATGAATTTTTCTCATTTTGGACCAATTTTTACTTTATTTCTTACATTTTTTCAACATCGCTTTAATATTGTGGTTACAAAATATGTGAATCGATAAGTTACCTATGCGGATATTCTATTAATATCGAAGCTATATTATTAGGCCAGCTTTAAAACAAATTTCACCAGAATCTTTTTCTTCGTTAATTGGAAATTTTGATGTCTATCCATAACTGTTTTAAATGAACTTTACATTAATTTAAAAAGAAATGTACGTCCACTTTCCAGAATTTATTAATATTTTTCTCCATATAATTTATAGCATCCCCATTCCCCACTAATGGGCTCGCATATGTCCGGTTTTTGATCATAGCCGTAAACACAGTAAACAGGTTAACACAGTTTCAAACCATGTAATATTATTTTTTAATGAGAAAACATGCCAGAAAATAACAAGTTTGTGCAAACTATTTATTTTCAAATCTTGTTTTTTGACGTTATTAATATTTTATCACTCTATAACTGGATGATATTTTAGTTTTTTATTCAAAAATACAATTTGGCAACCAACTAAGTCTGCATTCGCAGAACAAAATCAAGGAAAGAGGGCCAATAGATTCGACATGGTCAGAAATTTGAGAAGAAGACAAGAATCTATTCTTGCAAAGATTCTGGCAGTAAAGTTACGAGAAATCAAAGTTGATTCTCGTAGATAATCTGTCTAACACACTATTTGAATAGAGGCGAATCCATAGATTCTCGCCAAATCATGGCAAGAATCTAGCAACCTATGACAAACTTCTTACCTTGAGATTGCATATTATGGCTTTCAATGAGGGGTCCCGCAAGCTCAACATTATGCATTATATGTTAGAAAAATAACTATCGTGTCCAACTTTTGTAATTATACCGAACAAAACACCACACAATATGACAAAAACAAATAAAAAATGCCGTCTTTCAACAGGCAATTTTTAAAATTCGTGGCGATCGAAAGTCCCAGTGTCGATGAAGTCATAGTTATACAATGCACATGCGCTAATTTGAGCACCGATCGATCCCATGACGGCATCGACACCGGGACTCTGAATCTTCGCGAATTTTAAAAATTGCATGTTGAGAGATGGCAGGTTTTGTTTTTGTTTTTTTGACTATTATGATGTTTTGTTCTATATCATTACACAATATCGTCTTGATAATTATTTTGCTAACAAATAATGCTCAATGTTGTGCTTGCAGGACCCCTCCTTTTAATCAATCTTAGTCATCAACCTTATAACAACTAGATTTTGATAACAGGTCATAATAATGTTGCCCATGCTTTATTATTATATGTAGAGATATCTTCAATGGATTAAGAGGACCACCAAAAGGACTGTTGTTATTTGGACCACCGGGAACGGGGAAGACTCTTATAGGTAAGCAGCCAACCAGATCTGTTTGAGTTCATAGTCATTATGTTCCCATCCCTTAACACTTATAAACCGGTAATTTTCGCCGGTAATAAATCGTCTGATATGTTGTCAACCGCTGACTATGTGGCCCATTTGCAGGGTTATGAAAGTTAGTTTATGCCCTTGGGGCATACTTATGTCCTTTGCAGTCTTTTTATTGGACCACATAGTGGGAAATAGATTAATAGACACATCCTTAGATGATTTATTACCGGCGAAATGTCAAAAGTCCAAAAGTGTTAAGGGAGTGGGAACATAATGAATCTTTTTTCACACAGACATGATGATCAATCACCAAGAATGGGAATCATTGTGTGTAACTAGACTTGTGTCTAAATTAAATACAAGTTTGTCTTTTAAACAATGTGTTTAACAAAACCTGATTTTAAATTCCGCAAATATTGCCCCCAGTGTGGTCGTGCATTATACAGGTTTTCATTTTATTGTTGCCCAAATGGATTACAATAGATATCGACCATATTCTTCAAATGCACATGTATTTTTAAGACGAACACGTGACGTCAGTTTGCTCCGAGGAGGGTTGAGTAATAATTCAAGATGTTCAATTGTTTGTTACACTACCCCATACCCATGTTTAAAGTTACACACTTTTCAGTGAGTGAGACGTTTTGAAAATTGTGTTCAAAGTAAATGTTAAACGTGTGATTAGCTTTTAAAACTGTGTTTATATACGTACCAGAATAAGCCCTCAATGTTTAACAGAATAAACTGTATTACGATATGTGGTGGATATTCAAATGTGTGCATATATTTAAAATGGCGAAATAAGATACCACCCAGTGCTAGTCGGTCACCCATACATCCTCTTCTTGGTGTGTAATGGTATAGTTACTTTGTTAAAGTGGGTGGGAAACTTCACTTTTCCTGTTGCTTTTTCCTCGGCAATATTGTTGCATCATCATTTGCGTAAAATGCCATTGAAAATTAGGATAGGGCAGGTGAGATTTTTTTCTTTATGGTTTTAAATTACTAAATTTGATCTCGCAGAGTCAAATAGGTAACAAAATATCATGATGCCATTTTGCGACCGTCCGATTTGCTGTGTACTGTATTCCTTTTTGATTCACCAATGATTTTTTAATTTTTTTTTGTTTGTCATGTTTTAACTGCGTAATTGAATGGTAACCGATTCCAGAAATCGTTTTTTACACGCTAAAACAGGTGTGACTGGTAATCATTATCATTAGGTAGACACAGACCCTTCCTTTTAAGGGTGGGGCTGGGAGGGGGTTGAAAAACAAAAACAAAAAACAACTTGTTAGGCTATATTAAAAAAATCTTTTGTCTCAAAGCTCTTCAGTTTTTCAAAACCTAATGAGGAATGCGTTTTTTTTAAAGGTTTTTTTAAAAGAAAAAATTTCAAAATAAAATATTGAAATTCTTGTAAAAGTGACCTTTTGTATTTAAAATGATGTGATTAATGAAAATCTGAAAGTTGGTGAAATTGTTTTTGGAGGGAAAGGATTTTTTTCTTCTAATGCGCACCACCAATTAACTAACGTGCGGGAGCTTTGGGCCCAAAGACTTTTTTTAATATAACCTCAACTAAATTATTATAAATCTTTTTTTTGTAACATTACAGGAAAGTGCATAGCCTGTCAGTCTGGAGCCACATTTTTCAGCATCAGTGCTTCGTCTCTCACTTCAAAATGGGTAAGTAAGATATACTGTAAAACCAGACATTTTCACAATTTGAAAATTTCACGAATCGGCAATACTGGCCTAATTCTCGACGTGAACATTTTGCAAATGTTAACTTTGGAGTTGCATCGTGTAACTTTGCAATGCACTGCTACGTGGTAGTTTGAAAATATTCACGGCATGAAATTTTCGCACGCGAACGTTTTTGGTTTTACAGCATTCTCTCTGCAAGGATATTTTGCACGGTTCAACAAGCTACTGTAAAAAACTTCAGGTGTATATAACCACAAAATATGAATGATGAATGTTGACAGCTGATGGGTATCCTTTCATCTCATGATCAGACCAGCTCGGATTTTAAGGGCGAGAATGGATCAGGGCAGAATTGCCCTAATACTTGATTTGCTTGTTGAACCCTAACCCTGCCGGCCACTTTTTTTTTGGAATTATTTTCCCAGCAGCGACAGGTGACCCAAAATATCGCCGCGACCCCCCCCCCAGGATTTGAATTGCGGACACTCCGGCACAGGGTGCTTGGGATTTTCCAGTACACCACTACACCACGGGTGTGTCAAGGCCAGGCGCAGAATACTGCGCCTCCAAGTACATAGGCTGGGTCCAGAATTTCGTCGAAAAACTTCCACGCCATGTTATACAAATATGCTGGCTCGTTGGAGTCTGTTGGATTTGGCAGTGTTAGGGGTCGTCCAAAATTATCGCCATTTTTACATACCTACAGAGCGTACATAACTGTTTACCCCTCACTCCCTCGAGTAACGTAGACAATAAATGGCGAAAATTTCATGGCTTGATAAAGAAATGCCTGCCACTCAAGATCGCCATTTAATTTACGTACACTTGGGGTACACATTTTTACCCTCCACCCTTGTTCTGTACGCTTTGTACGTTGTTCCGTACGCTTTGTACGTATCTGTAAATGTCGAAAATGATGGAAGACCCGACCCCATAAGGGTTATTGTTTAAAATCCAAATTCTGAATCCGTCCAAATTTATGTCGTCAAATATTTGAGGTAGGCATTGAAATATATATTTATGTAAAACAATGGTTTTCTTATTCATTTTATTCATTGAATAAATACAAGCCATTTCATAGACCGCTTTGTTTATTTACTCGCAGGTCGGTGAAGGTGAGAAGATGGTGAGGGCGCTGTTTGCGGTTGCCAGGTGTAATCAACCAGCCGTCATCTTTATCGATGAGATTGATTCCTTGCTGTCCCAGAGGTCCAACGATGAGCACGAGTCTTCGCGTAGGATAAAGACAGAATTTCTGGTGCAACTTGTAAGTTGTCAAGAGGATGATGGGACAATGTCTTATACAGGGCGACCCAATAAAAAGTTTACCCAAAATGAAAGTGATATATTTCCACTTCCTGTAATTTGATATCTGTGTTTTTTATTTTATTATAAAGAATGGGTAATGGAGCATCTACCCTGAATTTTTTTTTTTATTTTGGTTGGGTGGTTTTCAAGATATGGTCCATTGAACATTACTTCAGCAAAACAGACTTGTCCACGGAGCTTCACAAACCTGGTTTGGAACCGGCAATAATCAAATTTTGATGTCTCACTTGTGTTCAATCATGCCTTTGGTCCAAGGACAAGTCTGTTTTGTTAAAGCAATGTTCAATAGACCATATCTTGAAAACCGCTCAACCAAAATAAATAATTTTTTCAGGGTAGATGCTCCATTCATTACCCATTCTTCATAATAAAATAAAAAACACAGATATCAAATTACAGGAAGTGGAAAAATATCACTTTCATTTTGGGTAAACTTTTTATTGGGTCACCCTGTAGAAAAAAAATCATCAATCCATCTTATGGACAGGCAGTTTCCAAGCAACTAAAATGTTTACGGTGCTATTTCTGATAAAAACAATGTCAAAAATCATGGTCAAAGGCATATACATCTAATAAAAACACAATTTCTGATGCGCGCATATTAAAGTTTATGATAGAGCATGCGCATCATGAACTCATTTGCTCACTGAGCAGGAATTGCTTGTGTGCCCAGCGGCGTCCTTCTGTCATAGTTACCATATGCAGAGCCAATCAGCGATCGCGATTTTGGTCCCGCGAAATTTGCTTTGTTTTGGCTGTAGCTTTTTCTGTTTCTACATCGGTTGAATCATTATTCTTGTCAGCTCGAAGGCGAGAGGTTTAATTTAAATTATTATCAGGAGCAACCGAAATTGTTGATTAGTCACCAATGTAAATTCAAAATAACTGTTTGAAAATTGTGTAAATGTATTTAAGTACCGGTACTGTAATTTTTGTATTTTGATATTGAAATATGATATGAAACAGATAATGTTTCGGTAAATAAACCTCTCGTTAAATGCTGGCGAGCAGACGCTCAACCTATGTGTTCGTTTCATGCTATATGTGAGTAAACATCTAATAAAAACATAATTTCTGATGCATTTATAGCACAATTTTCAACAGATTTTGCTGCGACGACCCCGGTGACATGTTTTGATTTTCCTGTTGTCCGATTTTGTTCACGTGGTAGCGCACTGCGTCAGTTGGGATCAAGACGGGATTGGAAGGGTAGTTTTTGGATCCTGGCTAAGACATAGACTGGATACTCATGTCTTCCCTATTTTACACACGGCCCCTGCGAGGGTGCTCAAATGTAAAGACTGAAGAAAAAAAAATTCCAAAAGTGTGCGCTGATAAATTCGTGAATAAACATGAGCTTATACACGCACCAGTGCCCCGGTAGTTTCACGCCGCGTTGTGCACAGGGTGACGCGGTAGGGCGCACGATTTGCATCCCTGTGGCACAGCGTGACGATCCGTCGATGCCTGCCATGCCTTTAAATTGGACCAATCGGATGCTATTTCTGTTGTTGCAGTGTATAAATGCGCATGCTCGGTATTGGTATGAATATTCATATATGCTTAATACTCATGGAATTCCACAAGTAAATGCACACTTTTTGGACATACTATTTTCCCAGTCCCTATATTTGGTTTGCCATTCTTAAAGATGGCGGCCATATAGAGGGACGCGGGGACCCAGTCTAGCTAAATAAGACCCTGGATGGGAGATGGGGCAATTAAATAATAGGCAAATGGAAATGGATCCAAATATTTACCACTTTTTTGTAATGCTCAATGGGTAGTAGGACAACTCTACCATTCTTTAACATTTTCGAACAAATGATCATACTCAAAATTTAACATAAAAACACATGAATTTTTTGGATATATGTACCAATAAAAATCAATATCTTAAAACGTTTTTCTTTAAAATTAAATCAAATAATTATGTCTTTGGGAATTGGTTTTGATTGATGTACTCCTTGAATGTAGTGATATATTTGGCACACATAGAGGAGCCTATTTCTTCTGACTAACACTATTTGAGCCAAATTGGGCTTCATTCAAGCCTCGATTTATGGATATGTGGACCATAGTAGCTCCTATACTTAGATGTGCAAAATTTTGAAAACACCGGGAGCTAAAAATTGGCAACCAGGCGTAAAAAACTCCCGGGCGCCCAGTTAATTCGAGGATTGACTTCATTTTGAATTAGTTGATTAACATTTTATTTCATTTACTTCCATGGTATAGGATGGTGCCACTACCAACACGGAGGATCGACTGCTGGTCGTCGGGGCAACCAACCGTCCTCAAGAGATAGACGAAGCAGCCAGGAGGCGTCTGGTGAAACGTCTGTACATTCCGTTACCAGAAGGACCAGCAAGGACACAGATAGTGATGAACCTCTTGGTGCAGCAGCATTATTCGTTGTCGGAGGAAGAAATAGATGCTATATGCCAAAGCACGGATGGTAAGTCAGTTGTCGGTTTAAACAAAGTTTTAAGGTGAGGACTGAGGAAAATAGTGACAATTTAGGTCGACAGGGCAGAGAGAAAAAAAATTATTGCTTGGAACGCCGGCGGATTTCATAGCACTGTAGGTCGTAGTCTGAAGCGTCTGAACATATTCCAATGACAAATGGACCGGCCAGAACATATGTTAAATTGGTGAAAAATCATCAAAATCCTTACTCGTGATTTAATTATTAAGTGTTTGTTTCCATGGTTTTTTTTTTTTTTTTTTTTTCTGGGGAGTTTGAACTACATACAATCTGTTTTGATGATCAACATACCACACTATGTCAATTATTCATATCGAGAGAGCTTACCCCAGTTACTTTTCAATTAAGGTGCAGCTGTAAACAACTAGGAAACAGTTATGCAGCATATTATATATGTCTCAGGCATGAGAATCTTCCTATTTTAAAAGGAATTCCTTATTTTTTGGGTACAAATTGTTGCACTCTCTTCAATTTCAGCCTGTTTTTGACCTTTTTAGCCCGATTTCACACACATTTTTAGTTTTTTTCATGATTTTTCATTCTTATGCCTGATGTCTTCTTTGCGTTATTATTATAGGTTATTCAGGAGCGGACATGGCCAATCTTTGTAGAGAGGCAGCACTGGGACCTATCAGAGCTATACAAGGAACGGATATACAACATATTAGTGCTGATCAGGTAGGTACTTACTCTCTAGACTGAATTCTTCCTGTCTTCACCATTAACCCTAACTCCCCAGGCGTGTTTTTGAAAATTAAATTATCAGGGGATAAAAACGGTTAAATTTGAGGGGAAAATCAGTCTCCGCATGCACCGCGAATCTAACCCGGGCCGCGTGCGTGTAAGTCTGATGCTCTGACGACTGAGCTACACGGGGAGGTTCAAAAAACTCTTAACAAGTTGAACCACGCGCTGAGCGTGGCATGAGATTGATGGGGCCGCCACGCAGTACAAGATTGTAGCACTGTCGTGTTTTGTAGTGTCTAGGAGGGTAAGAGTTAACACACAGCCCTGCGAGGAAGCCCCTCCCCTGGCCGCGATATTATTTACCGTAACAACATTTGATACCTTGACGGAATAAAGGGTATATATAGTATACATAATGAGACTGATTGTATACATGTATACAGTGTTTGGCCAAATGTTGTTTACGGTTAAAGGTAGATGTTCCGATGTTCAACTTGAAGTTTTCTATTCGACATGAAAGGTCATCCTTAAAAAAGTCGTATTCCAAAGTTTGAGTTGCATAACTCTAATGGTTCTTATTTTATACGAACAAGATGCCGTAAAATGTGCCCATATTGAGTTGTACACGACTATATTGGTGGTTAACCACTTTTCGCGGTAATTCGATGTTATTTCACCGATTTATTCATAATCATACTGATTTGGACCGTTAAATTTCAGTATGTTAATCAGAAAAATATGATCTTTCATATGATATGAAAATCCATATGTTTGAGAAAAATTGGGTCATCTACCTTTAATAAATTCGCCTACGCCGCTGATGGCCACAGAAATGGTGTTTTTCTGTAGAGCTTGCATTAAACACAGTTGACATGATATTGAAGAATATATTCCATCGCTTCTTTGTTTCAGTGTCAAGTGCCTATTAGCCCCCCCCCCCAAAGTTTTCTCCCTTGCCCTTTTTCTCAGGTCCCAAACGTAACATGAGATGTACTTGTTGTGGTAACCAAAACGGGAACAAAATCTGTATTTTGATGAGTATTTTTATTTTCTTAAACACTTATAAAATTGAAGAAATTATTTTTGATTTTCGACGAAAATGTGTCAACAAATTGAAATTTTCAACAACAAAATTGAGCTTTTCAACAACAAAATTGAACTTTTCAACAACAACATTGAACTTTTCAACAACAAAATTTGAATTTTCAACAGCAAAATTGAAATTTGTGATTTTTTTGTTGTTTTTTCAAAAAGAAAAAGAAAATTGGGTCGGAAGGATTTCGAGGGTCGGGCGGATAAGGATAATCAAACATTTTTTCCCTTCCTTATTGTTATACAGTTGCGAGGGTCAGGGTCAGACGTTTGTCAAAGGTTGCGAGAATCCATTCAGACAGATTCTTGCTAAGGATTTTGTGAGAATCTATGGCATTCAAATAGTGTGTTAGGCACCAAAGATGGTTACATGTCTTCTGCTGCTGGGTTCCGGGATATATTGTTTGTCTGGAGCAGCAATTCTATTCCATCCCCCACACCCATGAGGCCCCCCCCCCAAAATTGTTAGTTGTCCTCGACCGCCCGCTAGTCAGATTTAGGGCCGCTCCAATTTTTTTTCTGACATACTGGCACATCACAACAGAATTAAGTAAAGTGATGTGCCGGTATGTCAGAACAGCGACGAATGTGCGACTCTTAGAGTGATTTCAACTTCTTGTTGGCTGAACTTTGAGCTTCCGCTGGTAAAATAAAATTTAAAAATCCGCACGCCCGCCCCTCCTTTTTGAAAGTTGTGGAGGGCTAATTATCATGAGTTAATTCAAGAAATAATCTGTTTGTTGCTTTTCGGTTACAACATTTCTAACAAACGTAATTATTATCTTCCTCTTTTTTAGGTCCGACCTATCTTGCATCAGGATTTCGTGATCGCGTTACAAAATGTTCGCCCGAGCGTGACTCAAACGGATCTGGACATCTATCTGGATTGGAACAACAAATTCGGCTCCGGTGGCAAGTAGAAAAGGGGATTGAAAATGTAGCTTTAATCAGCAACATCTCAGATTGACTAAATAGGACCTATTCTTCCCATGTGAAACCTGTTTGATACCCATTTGATCCCACATTGATACTCATGTGATACCCATGTGATATCTATTGATACCCATGTGATATCTATTGAATCCCACATTGATACCCATGTGATACTCATGTGATATCTATTGAATACCCATGATTGAATACCCATGATTGTATACTCATATGATCAGGACTGGAAAAAGAGGGCAAATGTTGGGAAATTCCCCCCCCCCCCCCAACAACAAAAAGTAATAGGCATTATACAGCCGATATTACATAAAATGATGCACCAAATGGCATCAATTGGACTTTAATTTTCCAAAAAGCTTAAGCCCCCCCCCCTCGACACCCCCTCCGCCGCTTAAGCAGCGGGAAATTCGACGAACGTGCCAGGAAACTTTGCATTTTTTCCAGCCCTGCAAAGCCCCCCCCCCCTCCTCCCCCTCAACACCCCTCCGCCGTTAAAGCAGCGGGAAATTTGACGAACGTGCCAGGAAACTTTGCATTTTTTCCAGCCCTGCATATGATACCCTGCATTGTATACCCATATATGATACACATGATTGTATACCCATATGATACACATGTGAAACCCATGTGATACATAATATATTTAAATGAAAAATGTAACTAAACAAAACTTGTATCGAAGTGGGTACCATGTGATACCCATTGTATACCCATATGTGACCCATCACATCAAAACATACCTCTTGGGGTCTATTATCCAATGTCTTATTTTAACATCATCAAAACATGCTAAAATCAAGCTTTAAATTGATACCTCATAATTGAAATTTAGCCTTAAGAATCAGGAAATATGATGAATAGAAGCTAAATAAGCATTTCCTTTTGATTTCCTTATATTTTTTCAAGACATTTTTCTTCATATCTAGAATCTAGAAACACCGACAAGAGGTACGTTTTCATGTGATGGGTCACATACATTTGTATGATAACCATTTTATGCTCATGTGTAACACATGTGGTATACCCATATATGATATGTAATATATTTAAATGAAAAATGTAACTAAACTTGTACCATGTGATACACATGTAATTATATCCATGTGACACCCATATGATACACAAATGATAGATTTATTTTATCGAAGTACGGCACCAATGGGAGAAGCAGAATTTATATGTGTGCAATTTGATAGCTATTTTTACATATCAGTTTACTTGGTTTATAGAAGGCACATTGCTTGCTCATCGTTCGTCAGAATTTCTAGATGGAGTAAAAATACAGGTTACTATAGTCGTCGTCAAAATACTTCGGCACTTTTTAAAACCGCCAACGCACGCGTCTAGTTTATGAGCGTGTGGGCGGGGACATCCATCATCCCATAGATACGGTCGCGTCCAATCAGAATACAGAGGCCGCAACGCGTCGAACTGCTCAAAGATAAACGCTGTTGCGACGCTGTTCTACAACGCACTTCCGTGTTTACTCTGTACGCTGTTGTCACAGAAAAAAGTGCCGAAGTATTCTGACGACGACTATAGTCATTCAACCAGCGATCAGCACACTTTTTTATTTCTCATCCATGCTTTTAACAAATATAAGCATACTTATAGCCACGAAACTCCTGACCACATTTACCATGAGGACAAATTCCACTTTTGATTAGACAAATAATTTAAAGCTTACCAGAGTTGTATGTAGCCTTTCTCTTCAACGAGGTTCATTTCTTTGCGTAGGAGTATCCTAGCCTTTGGCATTCTTTTTAAACTTGCAACCTTTTTAAACTTGCATTCTTTTTAAACTTTTATTTGGCAATTTCCAAACCCACACTTTCTGAAGCGTGCAATTAATGTACACTATCCAAGTATGATATTGGGCACTTGCATCCCTGGGTAATGTAAACTTCTTGACCCCCCCCCCCCCCCCCCCCCCCCCCCCCCCCGCCCCCCCCCCCCTTTTTCAGGTCTGCTTTTAGGCAATGGAAAAAATAACCCCTTTTGTATTGGCAAACTGACCTCAGATAGGGTCGGGCAGGTTTTTTTCTTTTCTTTTTTCTTTTTTCTCAAATTTTGGGAAATAAGCCGCCGTTAAGTCAGAAATTTGAGAGAGAGGGGGGGTTTGAAAAATAATAATTTGAGAGCGCACTGAAATCAAAGAATTCTTTGCAGAAATGCTGCGTGTTGTGCTTGCTGCTGTCTTAATCGGGCGAAAGTCAGTGGGGACGTTTAAAAATATTGAGAGGGGGTAATTCCGATTTGTGTTTGTTTTGAGAGCGATAGTACGCTGATATTTTATATTTGGTTGATTTTCAGTTTATTTATTAAAAATTCTAATAAAACTGAGACTCGTACCCGGTCTCTAGGAAACTTACACCAAAACCTATCTCCACCTCGTTTCCTGTGGTAAGAATAGATCCCTACCAAATCACCATTAGAACTCCTTACAATTGGTAAACCTGAACACCTCTCGTTGGCAACATATCACCAAAGTCAAACCACAGGCCACCATGCTCGTCAGTCAAGGATCCACAACTACAACTACTTTGCCACTCTGAATCTTTCCACTCCGGCTTTCAACAGACCTTTTCATGTAGCTCACGAATTCTGTCTCGCGTCCCTCTAGGACTACTTAACGCCCACCAAGGGCATGTAGTCTACTAATTTTGTCAAATCTATCACTCGAATTGCCAAGCAGATTGCCCGATAGGGTTCCCACTTTAGTTCCAAGGATTCCTACCTGGATTCCAACGGTGCAGTAATGCACTAGCTACCAGCGCCTCACTTCTTTCAATTTCACACGCCTTTACCAAATCATCCAGCCTTCGCTTTCCTACGTACTTTCCGGGCTTTATGATGAATATTATTCCAGGGCGAACTGTTGATTTACTACATCTTTGTTTACATTAACAAGGCGGTCTCCATCATCAATGCGATGCTTGTAGATTTAGTAAAAAAATAGATATTGCATGATTTTCACATCAGTTTCATTGTCATGTGGTGCTCTGCTGCGCGCCTTAAATCGGAAGTGGTTTGTTTTGTTTACGTTGCGTTGCCAGGCCCCTGACACTTTTCCCGTACGTCTTTTAGTTCCGCGTAGGTCAGAAACAGTTTAATTCTGCCATGACCTCAATCCATGAATGATCCCAGTCACGGGCTGTCGATAGTGTTATTATGTTTGTTGACACGGAAGGAAAATCACAACAGTTGTAATTCAATGCAAGCAATATTAAATATGAGTGGAAATCCCCACTCTGCGCATGTTATGAGCCGGTTACTAATGTACTCTTCTAAAGTCTGGTCAAAAACTGTTTGTCCACCTGGAGTCTTAGTATGACAAGGTTCAAGATTTGACCCCGGTTGCAGTTTGACTGACAAAAGTGTGTAAAAATTATTTGAGGGTGAAAATAACAATAAATTACACCTAGACGGATCTTTTTAAGGGTAAAACTATCTGTAGTTTCAAAATTTGTAACTTATAACTTCATAATTTTAGCCATTTTTGAGAAATTTACGCTTTTCGGGCTGAAAATGGCCGTTTTCGCGTTACAAAATTGTCCTTACCTCATAAAGAAGAGCTCATAGTACATCCAAAGCCTTTAATAATGAGTCATTTATCACTTGCATGCATAAGTTTTACCACTCATCGCTCTGAAAAACACAATTACCTTACCCATTTATAATGTCTTGTTCTTGTGACACTCGCCATAAATTTGCCGACGGCGTTACAAAAGTTGCCCCCAAAAATGCTTCTGACATTCCTGAAATCAATCAATCAATCAATCAATCAATCAGTTTTGCGTGGAATTTTCCACCGGCTTTTCCGCATGCTTGGTAAGCACCTCTTTCCTGCTTTACTTCATTTTTGAATTTGTCCAAAAGTATTTCCGTCAGATATTGACAACTCTGTGGTGGTGTGGTGTTGGACGTTCGTCTACAAGCTGATGAACCTGAAATGTATAAAAAAGGTCAAGGTGGCACATAAAGGAGCAAAATAAACGACATTAAAAGGCTTTTCTCTTGTTTGCAGGACTCCAAATATTAAGCGGGAGCCGGGCTTTTTTTTTAATATTAAGGGGTCTCACGAGGGGCGATATTTTTTTTAATGTTGCATACAGCTAAGGCCAAATTAAAATAATTGTTTGTCTCAAAGCTCTCGCGCGCGTTAGTTTATTGATGCGCATTAGAAAAACAAAATCGAAAAAAACTTCTTTTTTTTCCCTTTTTTTTTTTCAAAAAAAAAAAAAAAAAAACCCCAAATTTACCGATTTTCGTTGATCACATCATCTTAAATACAAAAGTTAACTTTTACAAGATTTTCAATATTTTATATTTCAAAAAAAAAAAAAAAAAAAAAAATCGCATTAGTTTTACAACAGGAGAGGAGCTTTGAGACAAACAATTAATTTAATTTGGCCTAAGTAACATTAAGTAAAATTGAATTTTTGACGCCCACCAAATTTTAACCAAAAGTGTATGGTCATGCGCCATGATTTGGGATCCCTAATTTGGCAACTTTACTGGTGTTTATGGTGTCATATTCACCATAATACTTTTAGGCATATGTATATCTTATGCTCTTTTAAAATCAACTTTAAAAACTAAGCTTGATAATTGCATTTTTAGTTAGGATTAATTTGTTTGACAATTAAACAATTGCTGTGGCGGCTAGGGGGCTTTGTATGTAATCTCTATGTGAAATGCTATGAACTACTTTGTTTCAGTTTATAATATAGTCAAATAACTGCAAAATGTTGCAACATTTGGTGGTATAATGACAAACATAAATGCAGAAACAAAAAAAATATAGAATTAGATTATGTGACAGTTTTTTTCTCGTAATTCAGTTTTTGTCTTGCCTGATGTAATCAGGAAGAGACTATGTTATCACTATTTCTGTCCGGCGTATGGCGTCCGCCGTATGGCGTCTGCCGTGTGCTAAGAAATATCTTTGTGACCCGATATCTGGAGATCCGTAAGGCCTATCTTGATGGGACTTGGAGTGTCTTACAAAATAGTTTTACCACTCAATTTCTTCAGAATTTAAAGAGCTAAATGATGGTACTAAATATGCAGTGATTCCACTTATTTTAATACAGAAAAATGATAAAACGCTACTCCTACCCCTTAAATTTCAAAAGTGTGTTAAAATTACCGGAAATTGTTAAAAAATCTGAGTTTTTTTAATATTCATTGGTATAAAATCCTTCGAACTTGCTTGTAGCCAAG